>JARYHS010012519.1:46974048-47144036 GCA_031002005.1 Vandiemenella viatica
TTGTGCTCAGAAACAAAATTTGTCTGCACACCCGTGAAGACTTCTCAGTGTTTTCTATTTATTTTCTTATACCTCCATGCAATGATTAGTTTTTTAAACAAAAATGTTAGTTAACAAACATAAAGCGAACGTAACAGTTACCCAAAACCAACCATGCCTGCGGTAAGAGTTGAACTTCCCACAGCCGACGCGATTACGTAAACAATGATTTTGACTAAATCAAAGGTAATTAAAAGTATTCAAGTGAATTCGACCGATACATGACGAGCCTTAAAATTATTACATCTATAAAACGAAAAACCGGTTACATTTGTACCAGAAAAAACTCGAAATCTACGGTACTGCGAAGATTTCGATGGGGTGTTCACCGTTTTAAAGCTTAGAATCTCAACTCAGTTGTTGGTATGTCTTCTGCTTTTACGTTACACAACGCCGGATCATTAAATGAAATGCTGAACATATGGTGAGGAATACCATAGATGGAAACACTAGATGCAGCATACTTCGTACTAAATGCACAATTACAAAGTCTCTGACCATAGCCTTTAATGAAAGCAATAGAATAACTTTGCAATAATAACTATTTTGAACATTAAACAAAACTTAGAGTATTATTTCCTTTAATTCGGGATATTAAAATTTTAAACGCCATAGATAGCCATAACTGAAGTATTCTTTCCTTTAATTCGGGCTATTCAGTTTTAAAACGCCATAGACAGCCGCAAAACAACAGATTTTCTTTAACCGGGATATCTGGCAGTAGGCATACAACTGAATTGTCTCTGGTTTGAATAAAACCATTTATATACGACAATATTATTCTGGACTCACTTTTGATATTTGTATAAAAGGCTGAATCTGCGGAGATAAAGTATCTGGCGTTTCGAGCAAAACGTATATCCATTCACTTCGCAATTGAATCAAATGTGAGTTTCTAACATAATCTAGAGTCGTTTAGCAATGTAGTAATGCAATTTCTTAACCAGATTAATAAAGCTTGATACACTTGTATCTTTTCTGACGAATGAAAATAGTTTCAAATAAACTTCAACCCACCCGTTTCTTAGTAGGGGGCGTGTGAATCTAGCTTTGCTTTAATTCCGAAAAAAGATGGCGCGAATTTCATGAAGTTTTGTTCAAATGTTTCTCATTGTGGGAATAAAAATATGGTATGGATAAATCTACGCCAACTATATCGGGCAACGCCGGGAACTCCACTAGTTAACTATAAAAAATCGTGTTATTGTCGTCAGTGTAGGTATATTCCGCAGTTCAGCGAAAAGATAGGAAACGACTAGATCCTGGTTTCTGTATCTACGTTTGCGTTAGAGCTGAGAGAAGCAATCTCGTGCACTCCGAACCATCTGCATACACAATCTGATTTGTCTATCTCCTTGACATTTGCCGCAAGCCACGCTCTGTGGTCACGCTGAGGCTCGAACCAGTCCCCTGGCATCGGCATGTGCTCTGGTTTCACGATCACTGTTTGTTTTCTCCGCATAATTTGATCGTAATTCTCACGAACAACTTCCGCTCCCAGGAACGCCAGCTTTTTCTTCATTCTCCTTGTAAAGTCTATACATAACCTCCCGACAGCAAAAACACAACTCAATTTGAATGTATAATTGAAAAGTAACAGGTGCGCTCGACTGTTACAAGAGTGGCCGTGGGATCACAAGGGCAGATGAGAGGGAAGTGGTTATAGTCGTACACTCGAATCAAAGACGATTAACGGTCAACTGACAGTATTTATACATGGCTGTTATACACGGCTATTACGTAGATTGGGTTGCAGTGATTGAAACGTAGACCTTTTTACGGAATATGTGAGTACTGATTATAGTCTGTTGGTACGAGCATACAAAAGTTACTAATCAGATATACTTTTGACGGAAATGAATATATTTGGGAAGATTTTTCCTAATGTTGGTTGCTAGATCTGACTTGTAGGATTTGTTCTGGAAAACTGTAGAAGGATAAACGAATAAGGATTAATTATTATCTTTTTTATTTATATTTTTCGTGATGTGAATTCGTTATTTGTGGAGTCGGTGCCAGTGAAAGCAAGAAAAACAAAAGATAAAAACAATAATGAATAACAATAAACCATAAAAATCATGTTACTGCTTACCCACAATTAATGCTAGAAACAAGTTTCAACAAAACTGAAACATACAGATGATACGCCGATATTATGCTAACTGTAAATCATTTATTGCATGAGGCACCATACCAACTGACACTGTAGCGCCACAGATATGCCTGGATGACCAATAAGGCCGAGCCACAGATTAAAATACTATCTAATTTGTATCCCTAAGCTGTCTCCCGCAATAACACTATCTGCCTCACGACATGCTGTAAAATATTGGGAATTTTTGTTCGTATTCCCCGTTTCGCCTCTAACACCAAAAGAAGTTCAGTAATTCGATCTTCGCGATGTGACAGCTGGCACCGACTCCAAAAATAACTAATTAATGTAAAAATTTCAATGACAGTAATGTAAAATATTGTCCATTTATATTTACTTTCTCCTAAGCAAGGTATAAAGTTATTTTAAAAATTTTAGTGCTTTTTTTGTAAGGCGGTTTTTATGTTTTTTAAACAATTATTTTATTCTGATTACGTTCTCTTAACACTTGGCTAGGATGTTTTATTAAATATATTTGATTCCCCAGGCTACCGCGGTCGTCTATGTTAATGATTTCTAGATTTTCGAGGTATGCCAAGTTATTTATTTGATAATCTAAGCTTTCGTCAGAGATACTATTTATGTTGACATACCAACAAGGCCGAACATCGCTGATTAACATCAACGAAGACTGCGGTCAATTCTTGTGCAATGCTTGTAGTTTTGGAGTTCATTGCTATATCAGCATAAATAGTATCTCTGACGGAGGCTGCAGAATGGTAGCTGAAAGCTTAGATTATCAAATAAACAACGCAGCATACCCAGAAAAAACTAATAATCATAATTTATTTGATTGATATGCTTTGCGATTATCCACCTTTCGTTAAATTTTTAAATCTCGCCTCGCATTATAATTTCTTATCTCTGCCCATCGTATTTTTGTGTAGTTACTTCCACATCTGACAACTGTACTTTAGCTGGCATCGTAGTTACACTATCTTTTGACGAATTAAGTGCAAGTAAAATCAAATCCGATTACCCATTTGAAATTTACACCTCAATTTTAAAATGTAAGCTCAAATAAAGCCGATTCAGTTATTCATTTGAAATTTCCTGGTTAGTAAAACAGCGCTGTGGTGGCGGCCAATGTAACTTACATTTCGGGTATCATCGAACTCACCGAATGTAACCGAGCTATCAAGTTTGCATCCAGCCTGGACAGGATGTCTAGTTGGGTTGGTAAACATGGGATGAAGATAAATGCAAACAAGAGTCAGCTTATTAGATACACAAATAAAAAAACTAAAGGTATTATGATTATAAAGTGGAGAAAGAATTGCTTATTGAAGACTTGATATGTAAATATGTTGGCATTACATTTGACAACAAGCTTAACTGGGCAGATCACATAAGTTTGCAAAATTCTGCATTGTTGGAAGGGAGATGAGGGGATGTACCAGAGAAGTAAAGGAATTGGGTCACAAAACTTTGGTCAGACCATTGGTTGAATATGGTAGTGTAGTATGGGACCCACATTTTGCGTATCAAATACAGGAGTTGGAGAAGGTGCAACGAAGGGCTGCTAGATTTGTTTCTGGAAATTATTGCAGAAAGCAATCAGTAACAGAAATGATAAAAGAGCTGAAATTGGACTTATTGGAAGACAGAAGGAGGGTGAAGAGTGTCATGTACAAGGCGTATATTGGTTAGATGCATGGCAAGATATTGGTGTAAGAATTGAAAGTAATGCATGGAAGGGAAAAGATGACCATGACCACAAACTCTATTTCAGGCACAAGGGTGTAGGAAGATTCCCTTGTTTAGGTAAGGGTGTCAGGGATTGGAATAAGTTACCGAGAGAAATGATTAATAATTTTCACAAAACGTTGAAAGATTTTAAAATTAAAATTTGTAAAGGGTACATGTAGGTGGATGCAGAAAAGAGGGAAGATGGGTGTTTAGGGGAACCGAGCGTGGTAGTGTAACGGCTAACGTTCTGGCCTCGCATTCGGGAGGACGGCGGTTCGAATCCCCGTCCGGGCATCCACATTTGGGTTTTCCATGGTTTCCCCAAATCACTCCAGGTGAATGCCGGGATGCTTCCTTCAAAAGGCCATGGGCGAATTCCTTCCCATTCCTTGCCCCCCATCCTTTCCCGTCTCTAAAGACCACGTAGTTATAGGAGACGTAAAGCAGTTAAAAAAAAATAAAAAGTTTAGGGGAATTGCCACCGGAGCATGCGCCCCATTGCAATTTAATTTAATTTACTATCCTCCAGTCTGACCATGTGCGTTAGCGCACCATATAGGCCACGGGGAGGTATAACAGAGCCAAGTTTAACCGAGGCCTGTAAGTTATCCTGATTACGTATTTAACGTGATTTCCAGTAATCAACTAAGCGCATACTGCAACTGTTGCTGAATTCCGCCTACAAAGCAACACATTTCACCAAAAAAGAATTGGCACTTATTATACAGAAATCAGCTTTCAAGTAACCTAGTGATAGGCTTTATTTACGCTTGCTTTTAAAGGTTTTTGAAAAACACTCTTCTAAAAACTGGGATACAATTGAAGCTCGTAAAACATATTAATGTCACAGAACTTAGCATCGTGACCTTTATAGAACAATGCAGAATATTAACTTTATTAACAAAACCAACATTTATAAATGTGACTGTTAGGAATATTAATAAATACTAACAAAACAAAAACTATACCAGAATAATAGTGGATATGAAACAATATAGGCTCTTACTATAGGAAGGCAAACTAAAGAGAAACAGATCAACAATTCTTTAATAACAAAATACAACGTATTCAGAACCACACAGCGGATGTCATAGTACTTTCAAAGTTAAGCACCATCACAAAATTGGCTTTTCTCAACGCTTATGTAGATTCAAAACTTGCTACCGGGCAAGTGCACCCACGCGATTTTAACTTAGGAAAAAGACTTGACCTGTCTCTGCGCATATATATATATATATATATATATATATATATATATATGCGCAGGATATATATATATATATATATATATATATATATATATATATATATATATATCCTGCTGAAATACCATGACGTGGTTTTCGACTTGTCGTTAGTGCATGAATGATTTGTGTTGCAATAATTTATCCTATTTGTGAATTCTGACATTGCACCACGTGCGCAATGGACGAAACGTCCTATGAAAAGAACCTAAATAAAGCCCTAATTACTGTCAATGTAGCCTTATAGGCGTCATACCAGCTTTAAATGTTTAGGAATTATCTGTAAGATATGAACATAAAAGCTTGCCAGCCTACTGTCACCACATTTTATCATTCTAGGAAGCCCACGGAACGACACTGGAACGGTGGCATATCTGCAGCGCGGAAGAGGAACCTCTGGTATTGCGTCAATTCCTGCGATTCGGGGAGACGCGGTCCATAGCGCTGCAGTTACTGGCGGCGTGTGCCGCTGCCACGTCTCCTGTGCCGCCTCCACTGCCGCCCCCGCCACCCCAGCGCCGGCCACCGGGCGCCCCCGTCGGCCCAGCCCGCCTCCACGTCCGCCGCTCACGCCTCCGCACCCGACTTCTGCCCCCCTGCTGAGACCGCCGCCCACTTCGCCACTCCACAAGTTCAACATGCTGAGGCTACCGCCCCCGCCGCAGCTACAGCAGCCGCCTCCGCAGGCACCCGTAGTGTCCAGCACCAACGGCTCGCTGCCATGTCTCCAACGGGAGGCAGCCCCATCAGCGTTTCCCCCCTCAACAGGTAAATGCACGAAATCAATTCGATCAAGCGATATTTCAAGTGGAGTCATATTTATAGTGACCAGTAATTTCTTTCTGCAGTATATTTGATCTTGCATGTGTGTATGTGGCTCTGGTAAGTTTTGTAACGTAACGTTTAGTGTATCTGATGAAGGGAGATTATGAAACGATGATGCCCCATCCAATGCAAGACTCCGTCTGTGACCCCTGTGCCGAATTCTACACTGTCAGATAACATGAGAGAATGAGGTTTTTTTAGGCTTTAGTTGGAAGTGGACTCACTAGTAGACTGGAAGTAGACTTTGCTAAGCCTTCTAATCCTCTAGCGCTATCTTTCTTGAAGACGTGTCTGCTGTCATCCCGACCTTGCATATATGAGAATCTAAACAATATCTTGTGGGCTACAGAAAGAAGTTATTTGTCACGAATAATATGACACAACGCGGATGCTGATGCAGACTCGCTACGAATAATCGCACACTAGAAAAATCGACGTTCATCTGAACGAGTGTATGAGAGTAATAACTGGTACATTAAAGTCCACCCCAGTTCCCTGATTACATTTCATCAGCAATATACCGCCTGCAGATGTAAGACACCAAGAATGGATAAAACTACAACATCCTCACCATCCCACAAGATCTCCAAATCCATGAGTTCCTAAAGGACCAAACCCCCTCTCGTCTTAAATCCAGTATAGCATGACGTATTTGACTTCGACGTCAAGGAAAAATGGTGACAAAGCTGGAACTCTGCATCTGTGAAACATCCTGATATTAAACTGGACTTCCGAGATTCCGTGTGAAGAGAGAAGCCATGATCTATAAGTGGGGACTTCAGGACTCTCCTGTCTGTGACTGCGGAGCTCCTTCCCAGAGGGGTGAGCATATCATCAAGGAATGATGTGTACGATGGATCATTTCAAGATGTATTCAGTACTAAAACTTCCTTCATAGAATGGCTGCAACAACTGGACATCAGTTTGTGAATGCTACCAATGGTCTGGTCGTTGTATATATTTGTATGTATTATATTAGTTGCTTACTGACATTAGGTCAGTTAAGAAGGTCACAGACATCTTAGATCAGTCAGCATCCTTCAAGTAACAATGCGCCAGCCATATTGCGCGTAGAAAAGACCAACGATGGACAAAAAAGTGTTAAAGTGGAACCGAAGAGATCACCACAGACCCAGAGGAAGAACACCAGACTGATGGGACAAGGACATACGCAGAGTTGTTGGAGTTACCTGGCAGAGGATCGCCCAAGATCGTGTGACCTGGAGGAAAATGTTCAAGTTCTACATTAAATTATGACTTTAAAAGACCACGTCAGTAAAGATTAAACTGGCTAATAGTGATGAATGGTAATGATATTAGTTGCTTACGACAAATAAATCTTTATATATAAAAATGAATTGCTGTTCGTTTGTCTCGCTAAAACTCGGGAATGGCTGGACCGATCTGGTTAATTTTGATATTGAAATATTTTTGGAAGTTCAGGGAAGGTTTAAGCGGTGAGAAAAAAATGGAAAAATTGCGAGGAAAATACTGAAAACAACAATTTAATCTTATATATAAAAATTAATGTGAGTTTGCGTTCCTAAACGGTTCATCCGATTACGGTGAAACTTTCGTGAGTTGTCGAGAGCGTTTTGGAGGTGATTCCTAAGAAATAAAATTTCCAAAAACTACCCTCTTTTCCCCATAACACCCCATAAATTAAACTACCAACAGATTTTATCAGACTTCTACGGAAAAATACTGCCTACATTTGGTTTCCAAAAATGCATATCCTCTACCCCTTCCCACCCCTTAATTTTTACACAAACCCACGCTTTTTATCCGATTTTGATGGACCTTTGCACACACATACTTTAAAAAAATAGAAAATTACTGTAGACGTTAGTTTTACAAAAACCTAATCCCTTTCTCCTTTTCCACCCCAAAACCACCACACCCTCTTCCCCCTTGCACCCCATAATTTTTAAAAAACCACAGATTTTATCCGATTTTGATGCAAATTTCCATCAAAATATTAGTTGTTTAGCCATACGACAAATAAATATAAAATAAGTATGACATCATGCCATGAATACGTTGGGAAACGTTAGGCAAGAAAATGCCAATACATAGTGATTTCCTAGCTGAGTATCTACCTTATTAATAACAGAGGGGACTATCAGCTCAATAATTCAATTTATTTACCAATAATAACTGTGTGAATATAGTTGAAAGAGTTCTGCAAGAATAGGCCGAGATAGCCTATAGAAATAATAATTACTGAAATGATTCCATATATGTTGCGTAATCTGAATACCAGAACATATTAATCTACTGAGTGGCGAGATGACATAATGAAAGTATAGTGGAACACGGTGGCGTGGCAAAGCTAACGAAATATGGCTTAGCCATACTTAGTGGCTGGTATCAATCGACAAAATGAGGAAGATCGCATTGCAAGGGTCGCCGGTTCGAGTCCAGCCGAGGGTTTGGGTGGTTTTAATTATGCGTTATTTCTGTCCTGTGTTGTCCATACTGGATAGTAAATATAACGACGATAAAATTGTACAAATACATTTGAAGAGGTAAAAATATTTTTGTAGCTGGCTGTGTGGCTGACAAAGCAAAAATCCAATTTATTTATTTATTTAACTGAGGATGAGTATTGTCCACTTTGCACGTACGACAACTCCGATTGACGTCAATGACCAAAACAAAACTTCTGCTGATATTCCGCTTGCAATATTAGTTTGACTTGATGCTGAAGTAACTTCATAAAGTATTAAATCTAACTAAAAATCCTAATTCTTCACAATAGATATATGTATATCCAAAACGACATCCACACCAGACTTACTATCCGAAGGGCAAACGTTGTAACCTCCAAGTCTCCTATCACCTTGGCGAAGGATGAATCAGTGTCAGCTGTGATGTATGCGCCCACTCAATAATCACTGCTGAGAGGTTTAGCATTTGATGTACGCATTCGTACACTACCTGGTCATTACAAATATTGCACATCCTCTAACTTACAGGCCAAATCATTAGTGAAAAAAAAACTTCCAATACTGGGCGTCGAACCAAATAACGCCAATTGGTCAAGAAACTAACAACCATAGCAACCATTCTTCCATTCTCCTGTCCTTAGTTATTTTAACCATTAGTGTTGGATATTTCTTGCAGTGAACCACGGATGCTGTATAAGAATGTAGGATATGTTATTTCAGAGCTAAATAACTGCGTTTGTGTAATCTCAGCGTTTAAGATCATTAGAAACACCATTCGTATAGCTAATAAAAAGTATAAATACGGTAGTCCATTTCTATATAGGATCTGACTCCTAAAATAATGTTCTAGATTTTCCAGAATTTTTTATTCATTTTCCTGTAATGACTCTTTTGAACTTTTGGTTCTTAGCATTCCTTTACTGCCTATTTTCTACTAATCACATACAGTTGCATAAAAAACTTTCCCATTTATTCACCTATTTCTGTTTGTTTCTAAAAATAAGATACCTCCTCCTTTACAGATATATTGAAGATTTCAAGACTTCCAACCTAGAGTGCCTGCTTAAACCTTCAGCAAAAAAAAATTCAGCATTACTTGTAGTATCCGCATCCTTCTTTCCCATAGATATTGTTAATAGCGTAACGTATTTCTTCAGGTTTATCTTCTAAAGACATTATTTTTTGCATTCTCCTAATTACTCTGTTTTTTTGTGTCCGGAGCTAGTTTCTTAGCCCAGTATGTTGAGATGAATAAGGGATAGAGGACTTCATCAAACCAGTCGAAAGACTTATGGCAACAAGGGGAAGGGGAAAGGAGATATGTCAAATGCTTCTTTCGTGGCGAGTCCAAATACAAGCAGATGTTCCATAGTTTGTGTTGTTCCACAGTCGCAGTCTACATCATCTTCTTGAATGAGACTCCATCTTGATTGTCTGGTTTTTACTTGGGCCATACCTGTCGTAATGCAGTTCAGCGTTCTCCATACCTTCTAGTTTAGTGATGAGCCATTGTGAATTTGCACTGTAACTGGGTAGTCGGATGGTAGTTCATCCAGAGGGGTATTCAAAACATTTCTTCTTGATCTGAGTTTCCAACCATTATCAAAGGTTTTTGAACCTGTCTGTGTATTCGAGAGTATTGCATCGGGAGGCAGTTCTTGGAAACTGGCCGTTATATAGAGATTATCCAATGATATACATTTTATACATCCTGTAATTAGCATGCATGGCTCATTGAGGCTAATCTAGATCACACTGGGTAGGAATAAGTCTATTCAACAGTAGAGTGCTTGAGCGGCGTTTTCAGAACAGTTGGTTTTTGCCATCGTTCTCAGCATGTTATTCCTTGTGGCAACTGTGTGGCGGATCCTTTCACATTGGTGCTTATATCTTAAAGAACCGTCAAGTCAGTTGGCTTTTCTGTGTCTTCTAGATTGAGTACATTCCAGTTTATATGTAATTTCTACTTCGCCTATCAGGAGTGAAGATGAAAGGGGCTAACGTATTTGGTTTGAGAAAGTTCTTGTAATATTCAGCCACAGTGTTCACTACACAGTGCGTAAAGCTAACGTAAGTTATGGTTTGTTGCAGATTGCAGAACATGCAGCCCTTCGACTTCCGCAAGCTGTCGAGTCCGCCGGAACTGGCCTCTCGGGGGCGGCGGTTGTCAGACACGGTGAGCCCTCCGGGGACGAGCCACCCCCCGGGGGCGGGCCTGGTGGGCCTATCAGCCTCGACCGGTTTCAGCCCCGCTATTCCTCCCGTCCTCCCTCCCCCCACTGGCCCTCCCACCTCCTCCACCGCCTCCACCACCACCCCCGCCACCACCAGCACGACACGGGGATGACAGATCTCCTGCGTCATCGGAGGTGCTCAACACGGGGGGTGCGGGTAGCGAGTTCGGCTCAGGCACGGACGAGGATGACGACAACTCGCACAGTGCGCTCAATCTGAGCAGAGACGGTTTCTACAAGAAGTCACCAGCAGGTCTTCAGCCCCAGTTCCGGAAGTCTGGCCCCTCTCCTGCTAAGCGACACTGGGGGTCAGACCACCTGCCAGCCAACCTGGGAACACAACTCGTCAACCCCGCAACCGGCAAGAAGCGCGTCCAGTGCAACGTCTGCCTCAAGACCTTCTGCGACAAGGGCGCACTCAAGATACACTTCTCGGCCGTGCATCTGAGGGAGATGCATAAGTGCACGGTGAGCCAGCATTTTTTTCGGTACTCTGTGGTATTTCCATCTGATCCATAAGTTTTTTGATTATTCCAATCACCCCTTCCTATCTTGTCTATCCTATCTACCCTTTACAACCCGCACACTCAATTATCTGTTTCATAGATTCTAGTCTCTGCCTTCGTCTACACTTCTTACTTTCACTTGTTTCCTAAACTAACAAATTAATCAATTAGTCATGTCTCAAAATATGACCCACCATCCTGTTTCCATTTTCTGTAAGAATCTTACACAAACTTCTTTCCTATTAGTTCCAAAACACATTCATTTCGTACTTAATCAGTCCACTTAACTTTCTTCATCCTTCTGTAGCGCCACATTTCAAATATTTCAATTTTCATTTTTTTCTTGTATTCCTAAAGTCCATACTTCACTACCATATTGCACTGTGCTCCAAGTATAGAAGCTCTTCTCGCTAGTGCTATTATGCTTTTAACATAATTTCTGTTAGCCATCAATTGAGTTTTACTTCCTAAGTAACGGAATTCACCTACTTCTATTACATCCGATACCATTTTTATATTGAATTTATTGTTATTGCTAGCAATTCTGTTACATTTCACAACTTTTGCCTTGCTATGGTTTATGTTTAATCCAAAATCTTTCCTCAGCATTTTGTTCATGCCTTTCAGTAACTGCTCAAGATTCTCATTCTATTAAACTAACAGGACATTGTCGTACCAATATATTTTTTTTGAACACTTATTCCACATTAATATATATATATATATATATATATATATATATATATATATATATTTTTTTTTTTTTTTTTTTTTTTACTTCCTCTACATACAAGTTGAACATTAACGGGATAAACTACAAATTTCTCTCACATCCTTTTTAACTGAGACATATCTCTCATGATTCTCAACTTTCATTACAGCCACTTGATTCTTATATTATCAGTATTAACTTATAAAATTAAATTGAACACTAATAATGACTTAAATAAATTTTACTCTGTGACGTCAAAGGTGAGGTGATCCTGAGAAGATCACGTTAATCTGGGAGATGCTAAATAAATGTATATAATTGATCAGTAAACTAAGCAGTGGAGAACATAGGAAAATGAATGGGCGTATCCTTCCTAGGTATACATTTTATTTTATTGTTTACCGTTGACAGACTTGATCGTGAAACGGAACTCTTTATCTGTTCTGTCTTCCGGCAATTTTCCTCAAACCCATCGAACATTTGTACCTTGTTCTCGCTCATCGTGAGACATACTTAAAGATCAGTTTTATCGCCTCTTTCAGCAATCATTCACTTCTCAAGTAGAGCCCAACGCATTTCGTATTTCTCCTCTTGATCTTGAGCACTAATGTATTACGTTCATCTACTAATCTCAATATCTCCCCATTTTACAACTTATCCTCCATTTGAAATTTTCAACCTTATTCTATAGGCACTATCCAAGTTTCTAGTAACTAAAGCCTTTCTTCATTATATTTCCTTAAAGATCATTTTTCAATACAGCAACAGGGAAAGGTCAGTTTTGAAGCCTGTAAAAAATTCTTACCGAGACCAGTAAAGGAACCCTACATCTTACTGATGAGCAACTAGTGAGGTCTGGTGTTTCATATCGTATTCCTTCAACAAACTTTTAATTAGGAACGTGTCTACCGTTTCCTGATCACATTACTGGTTTAACAGAATTTGGAAAGAAATAATACTGAGTGTACACTAAGTTTTAAGTTTACCGAAAATACTTTCATACGGCTAGAAACATAACACTCCCAAGATGTATGTTCCGCAATATAACAACAATGTAACAGCAGTTTGATCTAGATTCCAAAGAACTAACATGTTCTCATTTTTTATAAGTACTGCGTGAATGATAGCAACTCTCTGCTTCAAAAACCTCACATTACACATTAAAAAGAAAAAGAGAGATGAATGTTCACAGAAGTTATATATTTTGCAGTAATATGAAAACACTTACTGCAATTACGTTAGAACATGAAATATTCTAAAAAGTAATGGATGTTGTTTCAAATGACTACCTAGAAAATATTGGTTGTATCAATCTGGGAAGAAGAAAGGAAATTCGAGGATACACTTGTTTACATGCGAGTTATTTAATGCTCGATCTGTTCCATATTGTTAACGTTTCAATATTATTTGCTACTTAACCCCGAATCTGGTGCCATGTTGAGCATTAAGTAGTGTGGTGTTATCTGAAGATGGATGAAAATTTATCTTATCCGTTTACAAGTAATGTTTCTATCATGACAAATATAATGCAATTATACAGTTCTTGAAGTGTGTGTTTCCATATTCCTGATAGAGGAGTTTGACTGTTCGAGGAAACACTGCCACCATGTCCTCGGGGTATATAGTTCTAATTTCGGATTCAACTGGCGTTTTTACCGGTTTTAAAACTGACATCCACCACTGGCAAAGATTTGTTTTGTTGATTTTAACTACGTTAGGAGAGTAAGAGAGAGAATGAAAGTGAGAGCGAGCGTGTGTGAGAGAGAATGATGGATACAGAAACAGAGCTATGTGATTTTGAGATGCTATTGTTACTGCCAACAGGTGGAAGGTTGTAACATGATGTTCAGCTCGAGGCGGTCCCGCAACAGGCACTCAGCGAATCCGAACCCGAAGCTCCACTCGCCGCACCTGCGCAGGAAGATTTCGCCTCACGACGGCAGGTCCTCCCAGGCGCACCCGATCCTAGTGCCCCCTGCAGGGCCTCCTCCGGGACTACCGCTGGGGCCCATGTTCCCCCCGTTCCCTCTGTTGGGACCCGCGGCCCACATCAAACACAGCCTCGACCTCACGATGCACAGGTAGGAAACTAAATTTCCTCTTTTGCAATTTACGTTATGTATGTTTACTTACAAATTCAAACGTTTATTACGAGGGAGAGTCAAATGAAAACCTTCAAAGTGTAACATAAAATCAAAAGTTTGCGCAAGTGGTCTGTAAGTTGGTACACCTGTTTGCAATAATGTGCCAGATGTCCCCAAAGGTGGCAGCACAGTGAAGATGCGCAAGTACCAGCACAGGAAAAGCATAAAGATGGACGCCCCGCCAGTAACGTGCACCAGAGAAGAACAGCGTTCGGTGATTAAATTTTTGCAAAGTGAAGGTGTAAAACATATAGACATGAAGGTACAGTATGGGGATGCCTGTTTGTGTGTGACGTCTGTAGCTGATGCCAGGAACATCGTGTCGTGAGTCCCGAGACCACAGTAGCAGTTGAAGCCATCGTATTGGAAAACCGCCGAGTGACATTGGATGACATAGTGACAGCTGTAGACATCAACCATGGTTCAGCACATCACATTATGCGTGATGTGTTCGGCTTTCATAAGGTGTCTGTGCGATGGGTGCCACGGCAGCTGACTCCGTAGTTGAAGCAGCGGCGTGTTGATGCGTGGGAGGAACTTCTGCTGCTCCTGGAACGTGACGGTGATGCCTTCCTTGCACGAATCGTCTCCGGAGACGAAATGTGGGATCACTACCATCAGCCTGGAACAAAGAGAGCGAGCAAAGAATGGCGCCATTCGACATCACCGAAACCAAAGAAGATTCTAATACAGCCATTCGCAGGAGAGGTTATGCTGACTCTCTTCTGGGACGAAAAAGGCGTCCTCTTGGAGCACTACACGCCACGAGGGACCACTGTTACCAGTAACACATACTCAGACCTCCTCAAAAATCATCTTCGACCTGCCATTAGAACGACGTGGATTACTATCGACAGATGTTCTTCTGCAACATGACAACGCATGGCCCCATACCGCTCGTTTGAATGCAATTTGAATGTCTGCCTCATCCACCATACTCACCCGATCTTGCTCAAAATGACTTCCATATGTTTGGACCTCTAAAAGAAGCATTTTCTTGGACAAAATTTCATTCCGATGACGAGGTGCGCCAGGTAGTGCACGAGTGGTTGTGTCGACTTCCAAAAGAACTTTTTTTTCGGAAATTCAGACACTTCGGAAGTGGTGGCTGACATGCATTGAGCATGGAGGAGACTCTATCTAAAATGATACAGGTGACTTGTACGTGTGCATAATACATAAAATTAACAAAAAATTACTAAGATTTTCATCTGACTCTTCCTCGCAGATAGCCGTAGCTATGGCATCTAAATAAAGATAGCAAGCAGCATCCGACAGTAGTCATTTTGTTGAAGATGGTGGAGCACTATGTACACTCTCTAAACTTATAGAACAGGGAATTTGGTTGTTTGTCTGTTTAATTTGGAAACCAGATGGTTGAAAGTATACATTTAAAGGTTTACACAAATGTCCGGTATTTAATGTCGCATACAACACATCTTATATTTGAGTAGAAAACGATAAATAAAAATTCATGTCTCAAAAAAAAAAAAAAAAAAAAAAAAAATAACGACCTTGAAGAAGAACTGAATCAAAGACTCTACAAGATCATAACGAGGAAATGAAATTGAAGGAGTTCTCAATAGTGGAAATAAGACGTGTGTAATTTACTCATTTAACTCAGACAAACTATTTGTTTACAAAGCGCAATTCTACCAGAACGTGAACATAACGACCAAAATGAAACAAAGGAAGAACAAAATCAAAGACTATATTAGAATCGCATTAAAAAGATATTTTAAATTATGTGAATTAACCGTTAAACACATGGCGCGCTACTTATACTTCAATTACATTGACAGCAGCTGGTACGAAATATTCTTCAATTCCACTCAAATTCAACTCTTTTATTTTTTCTCACTGACATTGATTAATCATATAATTCGTACCGTACCAGAATTTAGTAAATTAGTGAAGATAATAATTTACGGTTTAATAAACAAAAGACCAAGAGCTTCTCTGATCTTCGTGGGTGAATCACGAGAAAAAAGTGGCACACACACACAAAATTCCTTATATACTTCAGTCTTCTAGTGCACGTAACAGACACCAGAAGCGTTCTTGTACTCACATCAAACTGTTTTTCGCGTTTCTCTGATTTTATTTTAAAGTGCTATTTGTTTATTTCTATCAATTTCATCACAGGCAGTCAAATCCTTAACTCTTGAATATCAGCACATTAAAATATATTTCCAACCTGTTTAGCTATTTTCTGAATTAATTCCAGATATAAGTGATTGTAATCTTATTTGAAAGCCAATTATTAAGATTAGTTTAAATAAATACAATAATTTAGTATTTTTCAGTATTATATAGCACAGTACTTCGACAAATGTTAAGTGCTTAATGCAGAATATGTTAAATATATTTGCTGAGTAGACTGTTACAAAAATACACGTAATAATGCTAAAATCATCTATATTCTAACATCGTTTATCATTTAAACTTTCCGGTGAATGAAGTAAATTCAGAAACATTTTAGATGTGCATCCGCTATTATAGAATGAATTATCCACTTTCTTTTCAAACTGAAATAAACGTGGGTAGTATTTTTACGATAATTTTAAACATTACAATTTTCTTTTGAGTGATTACTTGTTGCATGAAACGTTTATTTAGGCCAGATCCTTACAGAAAAATGAATGAAAAACATTAATTTTACAACAGATAACCACAAATAACAGTAGCAATTTTACACTTTGAAGTAATTATCCTGATGAATTAATGGACAGTCTTATGGTCGATGGTGTACTTTTCTCGGGCGCCAGCTATGGAGTTAGTATTATGAACAAAAAGTACCTTAAATTTGTGGCATATTTAAATAGATATATGTTGAAACCAAATATATTAATTTTCGACATTTCACTAAGTAGTGAATGATGGTTAATTGGTATTTTGGCTAAACTGCTGTATTTGTTTTAAGATTTGATGCTAAAGAGATTTAATGTCTTAAATCCCTTCAGTGCATTTCATATAACTTCTTCTTCTCGCAGATTCGACGAGGCCCGAAGGCACGACTTCACAAACAACTCGACAACTTCTTCAGAAGGAGGGATGAGCATGACATTTGGTGATTATCACCAGGTGCCACTTCGTGACGACCTGTCTGACGACGGATTTGACGACGATGACGACGACGACGATGATGATGACGACGGTATCGTCGTGGACGGTTGTCCTGATGATGATGATGACTCTGACGAGAAGGAAACCGGTGACGAGGAGCTGCAACCCGACGCAGACCGAAGGCGACCGAGGTCAGAAGACGATCAACCGGCAGGTGGAAAGAGGATAAAGTTGTCGGAGTCGGAACCCGATAACGACGAGGAAGCCGGATCGAAAGACCTGCCCCAAGGCAACAAGGAGGAAATTGACAATACGGATGAAGCAATTAACTTGGATCTCAGCAACAACTCCCAGAAAAACAACAATTTGGAAGAAGTCGTTAATGGTGAAAGGACAAACAATGATGAGTCTATTAATACAATTGAGCAGCAAGATAATCTAGAGACTACTAAGGTCACCGAGGCTTGTGTTGACGTTCCCAAGACTACTAGGAATAGGAAAAATCGGAATCCAACCAAAGTCGCCATTCAAGATTCACCACAACGAAAACACTTATCCTCAGACGACGACGCATCGAACGAGGAAACGTTTAATCCCGTCTCAGCACCAACAGATGTCAGTGACGCTTGCAATTCAGCTTCTCAAATCGATGAAGGAAAAATTGAAACAAATGAAGCACCTACCCACGCAGAAGGGACTACTTCTCACAATGCGAACCGTAACATCTCGGGAGAGGAAGGCTGTGATGAAGAAAGGACTGTTCGTATTCCTCATGAAAATTTGACGGACAGTGAGGTTTCAACTGACGATAAACGGACTAGCTGTGAGAATGGTGAAGAAGCCGATATGGATGATGAAAAGAAGTCGGGGAGAGAAAACAACCATGGCGAGAATAAATACAACTCAGTGGACGCGTCTGAAACGGGAGATGCTCATACAGATCAGGTGAAAAATGAGCAAGAGGATGTTGAGGGCGATGAAGACGAAGATGATAGGCGGAGCAGCGACGGGTCACTTTCATCCGCAACAGCTCTGCAGCGTCTGGAGTCCCTCTCGCAGGGCCCGTTTGGCAGCTCCGAGTTAAATTTCACTACCTGCCCTCCCAGCCCTTCACGTTCTCAGAGTTCATCGTCCAATGACTCACCAGGAGAGGATGCCCACTATTTTTACCCGGAGACTGGCAGTTTCATCGGTGCTATGGATGTCCCCATCGACAAGGACAACCCTCGTAGATGCACGGCCTGCGGCAAGATCTTCCAGAACCACTTCGGCGTCAAGACGCACTTTCAGAACGTTCATCTGAAGCTGATGCACAAGTGCACAGTAGATGGTTGTAACGCTGCTTTTCCGTCGAAGAGAAGCCGAGACCGGCACAGTGCCAACCTTAACCTGCATCGTAAGTTGTTGTCAACATCGGCGGACAGTCCGGGAGGTTCTTCTACTACAGTTGCTGCTGCTGCAGCTGCATTCTTCATGGATAAAGCACCACCTCTAGCGGCGACCCTGGCAGCAAACCCCTCACTTCACGGTGAGTTCCTTGCGCGGCTCTACGCTGAATCGCAGTCTCTGCCACTCAACCTGGAGGCAGCTTTTAAGAGTCTTCCTCCGCCTCCACTCCCACCTCCACCATCCCAATTAGGAGACCAGATGATGATTAATGGAGATCACCTAGCGCCACCTTCATCATTGATGCTGCCGCCGCTTGGATTTTCCGGGTTTCCCGGCCAGTTACTGTCGGCGGGCATCAACGGAGAGCGACAGCAGGACTCATTGGTGCTTCCCCCTCCACAGGGCTTCAGCGTCGAGGATGATCCTCCAGTGGCGGACCGGGATGGACGGTTTCCTTGCGCGTTCTGCGGGCAACCACTGGATGACGTGTCCGGTTTGAAAGAGCACTACGAGTGTCGACATGTCATGGAACTGCAGCGATGCATGGTTTGCGGCAAATTGTTACTTCACCAGAGAGGAGACAGCAGCACATGGAGGCAGCTCATGGTGGTTCAGTGGGGTCTGCGGCCCGTCCACAGCCTGCTCGTGACATGACTGGCGATGGTTGTAGGCAAGTGAGTGCAATAGGGGCGAACCAAGTCTTCTTTCTGGAAGAAGAACGTTTCGCGTTTGAACAACCAGGGATGTCCGAAAAATACTACCTTACTTACTCAACACTTTGGCTAAAATCTTAATAATCTGATTTCTAGTAGATGAAACGGAATAGGTCGGTTCTATTCGCAGATCAATAATTTCCTCGAATCAAAAATGAAATATTGTTGGAGGTAATACGAATTCTTTCTGGCACAAGTGTCTCTATATTTTGACACCAATAACGCTAAATGTAAAGAATATTTTCTCAAGTTTGGTGGTTACTTGTCGTAGAAAAATGAAATGCCGGAATTGATTAGAAGATTAATTCAAAATTTTATTATAAATATTTGTCGTAGTTAATAACTTGTCCACGTCTACCATATAAGTTGATGGTTAGTGACGGTAACTGTTTATTAGACTATTTATGATCACACGAATCAGTCGAATAGCAAATTGAAGAAAAATTAATTGGATCAAGGGACGATGCCTTAGCGTTACGTCGATTAAATAAAAGAGTTACAAATAGAGTCCTCAGTTTACTGTCTGTTATCTTTTGTTGGTATTATAACACATGAGTGCCCTTGCTGTGAAGTAACGCAAAGAAAGAATATTTTCCTCTGCATTAGTAAGAATATCATCATGATTAAGATTGCCTCAGAAGATAAAATTAAATAGTTAAAGGAATGGAACGAAAGATGAGTAAATTATATTCGGTGACTTGTATTTGATATTAAAGAAGCTATTACACATCACCCAACAGATTCAGTAAAATATAGATGTTCCGTCTTCAAATACTAATGCCTGGCTAAATAAACATAGCGTTGCTATGTAGGGAACTTTAATTAAGCAAGTTATTTTTTTACAGTTATGTCTTTTTACTAAACGTATGTAGCCTGCGTTTATCTCACTTTTACGTAAAGTTAACTGGATATACAGTACCTCAATACTAATGCTTGAAATATGGGTAACCGAGAACTCTTTTGAAAAACTTACTACATTCCGTACGTAAAAGCAAACTGTTTGGTTAAAAAACATTTTATTCCAATTTCGGGCATCCCTGGACCTTCTATGTGTCACTAATCGTGACGTTGTTAGTTTTTTATGGTGAAAAGTGATGTTTGGCGGAAAGGTTTCTTGTATACGACTTGACTTATATGCAACTGATTTGTATTGAGTTTCACTCTTAAGAACCTCTTTTCCCCAGCTGTACAGTAAATAAGATGTATATTAAAGTCGTGTTATTTTCTAGTATTCCCGTCGTATCGGAAAATTAGGAGCGTTTCGGTTGCATAATATGTGTGTAGATGACGTGATAATCAAGAAACGATATCTTATTTATTCTTCCACCTCTGTCTAAAGGGACACCCAAGTGGATATATATTTTCTTCTCACTCACTCTGTTTCCAGTGTGATCTCACGCAGTCAGCATGTGCAATAGAATGAATGCGCTCAGGAGCAGGGAAGTATCAAGCAGATTATATGTCGACGTTTTATAAATAATTTGGATTGCTCTCATTATTTATGAAATAAAAGTCTGTAATAATATTTAAATATATAAAATCTATTTGTTCTGTTGAACACATGTCTTAATAAAGATAAAATACAAAATGATCTTCCTTATTTGTGTTTATGAGTTTTTTTATACTGATTAACATATATGGGATGGTACAATCTCAAAAACCTGTTAATAAATATTTGATAGCTATAAAACATATGTTAAACTTATCAAAGGCATGAAATTCTAATAGACAGAATTTTCAGTCAATACAAACAGTTTAGTCTACAAATATTTCAAATTAAAAACTCATATTTTTCTTTAATAGGGCACAAAAAGAAAGAGCTACATTAAATGTTTAAGGCCCAAGATTATTCGTAATTGTTCACTCATTCAAGTGGCTAATCTATCATAGTAAACTAAGGCATCAATCTCGTTTTCCTAATTAAAGTGGATAGTTAGCTGACTTCAACCATCAAAAAGGCTTAAGAAGAATCAGCTTGTATATTAACATTTCCCCTCTATATGAAATTATAACGTGTTAAGGATGAGAAGGCCCATCTCATCTCGATCACATTTAAGCTGCTACACGTTTAATTTTGAAATTAGAATACTACCACATAATTACGTCAGCCAAAAGATAGTAAGAAGTAGTATTACTATGAAGGAATTATAATCACTGTACCAAAAATACTGCATCCATTAGCAAAAACCAATATTTCTACATCACTACTTGGGTTTATTACAGACACACATTACAAAATTTTTACCATCTCCGTAACATGGAGCTTCAAGCACACACGTGGTTGCGTTAGGACAATTCACGCAATACTTTCCAGAGACAATCTACTCTCTGCTGCATACAATCGCAACAGCTAAAGATCTTAACACTTCTTATCGATACTAGGCTAACGTGTTCTATACCTCGCATGGAGGAAAGAATATATGGAGACTACGCAAGGGACCTTCACCACGCACTGGAGTGAAGCCGGATAGAGAGAAGTGGGGTGGGGAGGTCACCATATTGGTCGGCCGTGGAAACACGGGGAATAGGCACAAAAACCTCCAGGGAATCATACGACAACCGTGGCACCACAATTTGATGATGGATTATTATGTAACTCGGCGAAACAGACCGAAAATTAAATATATATATATATATATTTTTTATTTTTTATTTTATTTTTTTGTTATCCTGCTTAGTTCTCGAGATATACTGTCTCAAAAGTGAGGTGTGTGGGGATTGAAATTCGGAAGAAACATTTCCCCAAGGTCAAATTTGGTGTTAGATACTCATGTAACACGACGAGACAAATCGAAAATAAAGAATAAAAATTTTCTAAATCTCGCATAGTTCTCGAGATATACTGTCTCAAAAGTGAGGTGTTTTAGTTTGAAATTCAGAAGAAAAATATCCCCAAAGTCAAATTTGATAATAGATTCTTATGTAACACGACCAGAGAAATTGAAAGCAAACAATAAAAAAAATTCGATATCTTGTTTAGTTCTCGATATATGCTGTCTCCAAAAGTCAGAAGCTTAAATGAGAATAGTCTACATTGCGATACAATATACACGTTGTTTCACTAACATGGTGCTTATGAAATTACTAACAACTAATAATTAGACTTGCAACGAATAGTATATTCGGCCATACGCCAAATACCGAATATTCGGCAGACTTCCTGGCCAAATAGTCGAATATTCGGCAAAAGTATTCGGCCGGAGTGAGCCAAAATCTGTATTGCTGTGCTTGAATCTCGCCCGCCTGTTAAAGCAGAGTTATCTCCCACCACTTTGTGCCTGTTTTAACAAGCTTGAAGTATGGCCTCAAGTATCTACGTTGGATTATTTATGACATTAGTTTTTTTTTCTTAAGAATAACATCCAGTGAGGTGTGAAGATGGAAAAGCTTTCTTACGATAGTTTTCATAATACGGGATAAGCAATTGGTATAACCTTCTTAAGACCTAATTGCTGATACCACTTTCTGAACTGCCCCCTACATAGTACGATAGTGATTACTTCGATCAATAATCTTCTTGTAGTATGATATGCCATTCTTCGCTATATGTATCGATAACAGAGTGCAGTATTTCCGTCGTCACAACATCCTCATACCTCGTTTTTAAGTCTGTGAGAAAGGCATTTAGACTAAATGTTGAATGTAGGCCGAAACGTCATCATCCTCAACGTTTATCAGTTACAAGTTGGAGAACTGGGAAGATTCGTGGCTTCCGTTTTGTTTGAATATATTAATTCTGACAAGAAAACCTAAAATTATGGCAATGCAGGGTTGGCCTCAGTTCGTTGTTTCATTCATACTCTCCAATTAATTGTTGTTGATTGTCTGAAAGTTCAGTCAGAAGTGATGGAAATGATAGCTGCAGGAAGGAGGATCGTGACTCATTTCAATCCTTCCGGTATTGCGCAAGAAAAACTGCAAAAGCAATTGGGTCTCCCCGAGCATGAATTGGTGGAAGATATCAGTACGCGGTGGAATTCCACATATTATATGCTTGAAAGGCTAATGGAGCAAAAACGGGGGAATTTCAGTGTATCTCACGGACTGCAACATTGTCAACTTGATGCTGCTCAATGGGAGCTGTTAGAGTAACTTTTGAGATTACTACAACCATTTGAAGAACTAACAAAAATCACCAGTTCCGGATATGCATGCATTTCTGAAATTATTCCGTATGTTCTTGCTCTAACGCGATATTGCAATAAAACTAGCACATCAGAGCTAACAGCCAACTTAAGCCAAGTGAGATTTGTCATGAAACAAGGGTTGAACGAACGATTTGAAGACATTGCAACAAATAAAAATTATTTGTCGGCAACCGCTTTGGACCCTCGCTTCAGAATGAATGTTTTCACCAGTCAACTGCAAAGAGAAAAATCAAGGCAGTATATTTTGATCGATGGTCTAAAGACGTACTGTGAAACAAGCAGCGACGGCAGCGCGAATTCGTCCCCTATTCAGTCCAAGAGGATGACGGAAAAGTCGGGTCACAGTCAGAGTACACACTCATCTCTTATGGATTGTTTTGAAGAGATTGTTACAGAGAAAAGTACGATCAATGCAGGGACCATCACAAGAAAAAATGTAATTGAAACTGAAATTGATGTTTATTTAAATATTAATAGTATATCATGGCATGATAATCCGTACATTTGGTGGCTCGCAGCAAAATACTTGTCCGCGCCAGGAAGCAGTGTTTATTCCGAGAGGCTTTTCTCTGAAGCTGAAAATGTCTACGAGGAGAAAAGAAGTAAACTACTACCTGACAATGCAGAAAAATTAGTATTTCTGCACCACAATATTCCACTCCTAAATTTCAATTATGAAGATTCCAGTGAATAGGTATTTAATATTTTTGTTTTGCTTTGACATCGTGTAAGTTTGACCATGCACGATTATTTTTTGTAATTATAAGATAAATACATTACCATGCAATGAATCAATCGTTTTATCTTAAGCAATTATCTAACTAAAAAAAATCATATGTATTCTGTATTCGGCCGAATAGTAAAAAAGTGACCGAATAGGCCGAATACCTAATAGTTGCCGAATATTCGTTGCAAGCCTACTAATAATAAATTGTTTGTACCTTCTGGTACAGGCTGCATTTCAGTCTACCCACATTTCCATTAATATTGTGGCTACAAAATCAAACTATTTACTCACACCTAAACACTTGAAATTCATCGCGAACTAAATTTCGGGTAACAACAACGTTTGCTTCATCACGTTTCATAGTTCGCACAGCACAAATTATCACAATTAATTTCATCGCACACTTTCAGTGTAAAGTGAAGCGCACTAAAACATGCAGAATATTATATTCATCGTATCACGTTATAAACTTAACTCGCTTAAATTAGAATTCCAACACTTGTTTACAATAAGGCTAGCCTTTTATGTGCAAAGTAGTAACATATACTGATTGTCTTCACTACACCAACAAATATTTGATTGGGAGCAATGAATAAATTTTTAACGATAGGCCCTAATGTTGGAGTTACCTATCAGACACTTCAAGAACAATAATAACAATGTGACTTAATTATGTAACGTTATTCCAGGTTGTTTCCTATCTTGTCTGTTTGTGCAACCATATGCAACACAACTTGGCATTATAGAAAACTTAATATTAGAAAATGAAATATTCTGAGCAGCAGACACAATGCAAACAGCCCAATGTTTTGGGGTTATTCCTATGGCCGCCGCTTATGTGCAGTAGGAGACGAGTTTTTATATGAGGTTTCACAGATTTAGCGTTATTTCGTCTCCATATATTCCTTTCTCCATGATATAATCGCAACAGCCAAAGATCTTAACACTACTTATCGATACTAGGCTAATGTGTTCTATACCTCGAGGTCTACACACGCTACAGACTGTGGAATCCTACAATACAATAAATTACATACATCAGTATGATTATTTATAAGCTATATACTAGTTAATTAAGGAAAATAATAATGATTGGTGGGGTATGATACTGTCACAATCAACACTGATCATTCTGTAAGTTTTGAGTGAATGATTTAAGTTACTTAAACAAAAATTCTTCATATTCCGTAATCTGTTTACGTATTATAAGTCTAAAAATGTGTTAATATTTTTTAATGTTCAGAACCAAAATAGATGAATTTATCTTCTCTACCATAATATACTGCTATTCTTACAAATGCCTCCTTTCAACAATGTATTATTTTTGTACGTTTCTCTTATCAGACGTACTTCACGAATAATTTTAGTTTTTGTTACTTTACGCAAGCTGTTATAATATCACTTTTTGTTTTTTGAACTGAATAAATTTAAACTTCTCTGAAGTTCTAATTTAATCATTCAGGTAAAAAATTCTGTTTAGCAAATTACAAAGATCAAAAGCGTAAATAGTGTTTTGCCTCCTGCTTTTTTCTGCTAATGTTAAATTAATAATCACTCAAGAGGAAACTGGCGTATAGTTGTAAATAAAGATGTAATAAAACAGGTTTGTTAACACTTAAAAAAAATCAAATTCAACGTGCAAGATTTTCCGAATTACTGGATTTATTTAATTTGATATTTAATAACATCGTTTCATTTGTGTGCAACATATGATTACAATATTTTTTGCTAATAATATCATCCAAATTTACCCATAATCCCAACTGCATCTTAAAAAAATTAACTTCTTTATCCACCCTTTTATATAGTACTTGGTATTTAGGTAACGTCCCTTAGTATGATCAGTTTTGGTTCCGCTGTAATAAATGGCTGATATTGCCCCCAGTATTGTTGTCAGTCCCCGTTTCGTTACTTCGTCACTTCCAGACAGGACTTTTGTTATAAAAGTTCTTTTTCTTAAACATAATGAAAACGTAATGAATATTTTCAGGTATACTTGAAACCTTCTACACCATCGTTATACCGTTGATTTTTGTGTGGCACCCATTCATACATAGATCTTAGGATTATTATTTTCTTCTTATTTTTTTCATCCTTGTATGGGCTTCATAATATTTCTTAATTTCTCTCACTCTACAACTTGCTGTTTTCCGTTCTTCTTCCTACAATACTCCTTTTGTTGAAACTGAGATTTAAAACATGGCCCATTTTAAATCTCAATCTCCATCTCCAAACAGAGATATTTTTTTTTATCTGCTTAACGTCTCTCCAACAGCGAGGTCTTTAGAGACGGGAAAGGATGGGGGGCAAGGAATGGGAAGGAATTGGCCATGGCCTTTTGAAGGAAGCATCCCGACATTTGCCTGGAGTGATTTGGACAGAGATCTTGAGCGTGCACGGTGATACTGCAGTTTGCTGATATACAAGCAGGTCAGTAAATTTCTTGTCTAAGAGAAAATCAAAGACAATTGTCGTCACGAACTTTGGGACACAGAGATTGAAGTTCACGAAGATAGTACTACCTTTCGCCTGCTTCATCTTTCGAGAAGAAATACTGCGGGTATAACAAACTGAGTGTGAGTGGGTATTAAAAGCTGTGGTACGACTTGAAGATAAAATCATCTTTCATATTGATTTCTCGATCGCTGCTTGTGTCTCCCTACTGTAGAGTATGCAATGAACACCCAGAAACTGAAATGATTACACCTAGATGCATGGTGTTTAAACACCAATCTAGGTTCTATAAAGTAGTTGCATCGAGCATCAAGTTTTAACACTATTCTCAAGTGTCGGACGAATCAATCAAAACATAGCATTGTTAAAAAAAAAAAAAAAAACACTCATGTTTCTAAAGGAACAACATCCTTCAAATCGTGAGGTCCGTGCATTAATCACTACCTAAAAATTGATGAATTAATAAAGGAAAATAAAACATCATCTTACATTTAGTTATAAGCTTCTATCATTGGACAGAAATATTTGCTATATATTCTACGTTGTTATTGTTATTTTAAGAGTAAATGAACAACATTACCGCTTGTATGCAAGCAAACATTTGAACAGTTAATAAACCGAGCCCAGTGGGTGAGCTGTTAATAGCTGGGCCTTCGGATGGACGCTCGTTCAGATATTAATTTCGGCTATCCTGATTTTCATTTTCCGTGATAGCCTGAATATCTCCAGGAGATTGCAAGGTTGGTTTCTTCAAAAAACAATGGTTAAATGTCTCCCTTTCTTAAGCTACGTCCATTCCCGGCTCAAAAGCCTTCAATGTCGACAGGGTGCTGGTCCTGAGGCAAAAAATTAAAATAAAAAAAGCATGTGGAACGCCCTCTGATTTGAGGGATCAGCATTCATCAAATTATGAGCAGCAAACAATAAAAAAAGTTTATCAATAACTCACACTTTACCCTGATATGAATGCCAGTTCAATTGCATGGTACTCTGTTTAATGTTTGTACCGAGTGTGGTGGGAGAGCGGTAATGGTCTGGTCTCGCATTCGGGGGACGGCGGTTCGAATCCCCGACGTGATATCGAGATCTGGGTTTTCCATGGTTTCCCCAAATCATTCCAGGCGAACGCAGAGATGCTTCCTTTAAAAGCCCATGGCCTAATTTCTTCCCGTTTCTTGACCCCCATCATATCCCGCCTATAATGATGTCGACGAGACGTGAAGCAATGAGTCTCATGTTGGCTTCTGAAGCGGTTTAATACTTACATCTTCTGTTAACGCACTGCCAAAAAATTAATTAAGCCACCGAAAACAACTGATCTATCCATTCAACATAGCTCCATTCATTTAAAAATCGCCAGCAAATGTATCTGTTGAATCTTCGTAACAAATTTCAGTATTTTCACTCATAAAAACTTGCAACCTTTCCAGTTTTGCTTAAAACGGACATGTTTGAGTACTCAGGCAGCATTTCTGTAACAACATCTACATCCGACAGCAATTAAGTGCACATATAAAAGGGTGTGTTTGTTCAGTACAGGAGGCTACTATGAAATAAACAGCGCCACTTGACATACCTAACGACTGAAAGTAAATTCACTGTCCAGGTTAGATATAAACATTTTTTCTAAGTAATTATGGATTCAGAAAACATTAAAAAGTAATTTACCCAATGGATCATATTTATTTTCCTCAACAGCCATCAGCTTGTTATGTTTGGTACAAACAATGTAAAAAATTTAGAATTGTGTTTCACAAATACGTATTTGTTTCATAGTCTCCTTAACTTCCTGGAGTGATTTCGGGAATCCATGGAACCATAACTAATAGTCAGAATTCAAAGATTCATAATTCTTGACTTTGTTCTGCTTTGAGTCGTATTGCCAGAATAAAACTTCACCATATAAATCTCATATCGACTGTATTCTATTAAATTACTCACATTTTTATAGTTTTTTTCATCTCGCTACCATTTTGCCTTATTTTGAAATCCCGCTCTTTGGTACGGTAGGTTTTGACTCCACTATGTATTTGACTCTTAAGGAAAAAAAAAAAAAGCAGACTTGATCTTCGCTGATGATCTTAGTATGAACCCCGTCAGTTGGAGTGTAGAACTCTTGTTTCTCCAATTGTATCACCTGATTTCTATGCATAGTTTGATATAACTTTTATATTGATAGGTGTACTGGCATGTAACTCCGTGATTCTAACTCTACAGTGCTAATTACGTATGTTTTGGAAGAATTTGTTTTGCAGTAGTTACATGTAAATGAATTGCGTGTTTGATATTCTAAAAATATGACATTTATACCAACGCTCATACAGCCAGTTTCATTTAAAAAATAACATTGTCATGCAGTTAGACTCAGTCTGTACATATTTTTGTAGTTTAAGATTAACAGGTGACCAGGTTTGTAATAAGTTATTAATCTAAGGAGCAATTATGTTCTCTGTTTAGATTAAATGACTGAAGTTACTTACAGTTTCAATGTTGAAGCCAATGCTTTAAAATATTGCTACAATTCTTTGTAAAAAGTAAAATCAACTGTTGCACAGGTTTAGTGGGATATTTTTGATGTGGTCAATCACCACTTTCTTCATTCAGTAAACAAAACATAAGGAGGTTTATATTTTACATTTCGTCTCAAGGGCGATTTGTGCTGTTTACGGCATTTTATAGAAGGTGTTTACTGAAGCAGCCATAGTTAAATTTTAGTCTTGCGATACAGGTGCTGAGTCTGCGAGAACATTTTCATTCCTGCGAGTGTATACGGCCATGTTATTGATATTGCGATATGGCTCTTTCTTTTCATGTTTCTTTTGACCTGAGCAATTAATTGCAAGTATGGAAACGGATTCCTACAGCTTGTTTAATTCATCGATTCGCCATTTCATTTCCTTCGAATTGCAGTGCGGTTTGGCTTACGCATATCTCAATCAAAATATTCCATATTTCACGGATGATTGTCTTGGAGATTCATAGTTCTGCTTCCCCATTGATAGATGGATAGCAGCTAATTTCATCGATAAAATAAATGCTTGGGAAAGAAGAATTGTTTTAATCCTGTTTTAAATACATGGGTCGGTTATCTAACCTTTTTTTATATATCTTCCTGTGAAACTTCGTCACCAGCGATGAAAAAGACTGTGTGGTAATGAGGCTGGTAAAAGAATAATTAGACAAATATATGCTCATACAAAATACTTTTTAAACGAATTGCATTCATAAGAATTTTCGTTAACAGTCCTTATAAGCTCTCCTCATTCTGAAATATTTCAGGTTTTTCAGTCAAATGAATGGATAATTGGAGCTAGGTAGACGCATTTTCGACGATTTTGGAAACTCATATCTTGTAAATTACACAACTGAATAAAAGTGTCGCGAGACAACAATGACTGAATTTTTAAATACTAGTTTAACGATACCATACTCGACAGAGTACAAGAAAAAAAATCTTATCAATTTTTTTCGGAGGTGCTCTATTTTTATATTTACTTAGTGTAGCCTATATTCATTTATTTTGCACTTGCCTTAGGATATTTTCATCTGACAGGAAAAAGAAAAAAAATCTTACGGAATTTTAGTACAATAAGTGCAAAGATGGCGAAGTTATGTAACTGTGACATACAGACAGAGAGATGGATGGACGTTTGTATATCATAATTTAGCCTACAAAAACCTAAATCTAGGATGCTTCTGTTGATAAAAAGTAATATAAATACCCAAAATAATTTTTACACCCGTTTAACTACTATCCATAAAAGGCAGATAAACTCAAATCCATTGAATTAAGGCATGGATTTCCGACAAGAAAGTTCACCCACTTTACTTTCAGGACCTAACTGCTTGACAGTGGCGTGGTTTGGACAGCCTGGGTATGAGTTTTCACATGGAATAAAATGAAATCGGTCATGGTCTTTACTAGCTGAAATGTTTTCGTAAAACTATGGAAATCTGTGTGACCGGGCCGGGAATCCAAATGCTTGGCTCAGTGATGCTTTTCCCTTGTTATTCAAACCAAGAGCACTTTAATACAGATATCGTTTTAAAACGATATGGAACTCTTACTTGCAGATGAGCCAATTCACCACCAGATGGCAGGATATACTTTAACTGTCTCTCATTCTCTCACGTCGTTATAATAGATATTTTATTCAGACATGAAGACTGATAATTATCACGGCTGAATATGTAATTTACTCTCATTATGAGTAATCTGTTAATTATAGACCACCAAGAACTAATTATCTGCTGAACGATATAAATACTAATGGCTCCGTCTAATGCATGCCTTTTTACTATTAATCACTAGGTATCACGTATATTCTTCTTACGTCTTAACAGACATCACTGGAAGATTAAAAAGAAATGTTGCGTGAAGGAATAGCTCCAAATGCAGTTCTTAAATAAGTATTCAAGAAGGAGTGTAGCTGCCGTTAAAGCAACGCACGAAGCAACCTTACTTTCTTATTACACTTCGGCAAATTACTCGTTGCCAGTAACTCATCTCGAAAAAGGAACATTGGTCTGCGATTGGTTACGCCTCTTTACCCACCAATCAGCTGGCAAATGTCGAGGTTGCCTACTTTATGGGTGTGCTTCTTATTGCAACCACCAAATCAAATCCGCGAACGGTTCTACATTACAAGACTGTCGTATACAAAGAAGCTTCATTTCATTAACAATCAAACAACCTGACTGCGATAATAAATCTAAAAATGACCAACTTCTTCTTCCTGCTTTAATTAACGTGTATTGCTTGCATTTTCTTCGCCCTCTCACTCATTTTCAGTCACCTATAAGGTTGCACATCGTTACTTCAAAAGTCTTTCCATATTTCTATTTCTTGATGAAACTTGTTGTCTTTTACTTTAGTTTCCTATCAGAATCAACTAGACTCAGTTTCTCTATATTGTACAACACGTTAATGCCATCTAAGTTGCCTTATTTCTTCGTTTCTGTCCTGACCCAGCAGTATTTTCAAAGAATTTAGAGAAGCAGATTCACGCAATTCGATCCAAGTTATATTTAGGTTTTAGATGAAACTAGTTGTGTCTCTTCATACAAATATATTTGATCCAATTACAGTTTCAAAAATTATTGACTTAAGTAAAACTTCTGCATGTTTACTTTTAATTTGACATCATTTCAACAGCATGCTGCAGATATTAATTCCTATTTAAACCTCGCTTTATGCAGAGATTTTTATGACTAAGCATTAAAATTTCATTTTTTACTACTTCATCAACATGTAATTTAAATGTTGTAGATATTCCACATGATATCGTTCTTTTTATTTCGGTGGCAGGTATTGTCATTCTGAACGATTCAGACTGCTGCTAAATAAATACAATAACATTACCACATCAGTAATTTATGAATGCAGACCCCTTTTGAGGCGTACGAAATGTAGAGAACATATCCGCCAGATCTTGAGTACCTTGTTAGTGCGTTAACCATCGGCTCAGTCGGCCATAGGTACAGTTATGTTCGTAATTATGTTAGTCTATTCTTATCAATCAATTTAGTTATGAAAGGAAAAGAACCACTTTAAAAATTCAAGGTTTGAACATTCCATTTTACAGTAGTCTCCATGAAAACTGCAGCATAAACGAAATGTGTAATTACAGTGAAATTTATTGCACAGATTAGGGACATAACAATACACAAATGAGTAGAATTACAGAACTGTACTGTACTTTGACCGTGAAAGAGACACTTGTTGTTGTCGGATCCTCTAGACGCCGTGACATGGAATCAGTAAGAGTCTCGATATGCTGTTTTGGCACTCGTCTTTCTTCGGAGAAGGTTTGAGGGAGTGCCAGTTAAAAAAGTCTGTGGAAGGAAGGGGATCTGGAGAGTAACAAAAGATAGGGCGGAATGATGTAGCTAAGATGAACCTTGTTAGAGGAAAGAGATCCAGAGGGTAACAAAGGATAGGGTGGAAGGGTATAGTTAAGAAGGAACTCGTGGGAGGAAAGTGATCCAGAGGGTAACAAAGGATAGGGTGGAAGGATTAGGTGGAGGTAACTCATCAAGGCAGAGATAAGGCAGCTTCTGAAGTCATTCCCGATCTGTTCTCAAATCATCATCTAGAACAGCTAATTAATGAACCAATTCGGTATTGCGTTAGACCCCTTATGATTTCCGTTGCAACTGTCTTTCCAAGACCTCACTGAAAACACAAAGAAATTTTGGTCGCATGAGCAACACAACCGCTCTTTAGCGCAAATTAGAGCGTACGGTATACACGAGGATCAGCTTTGTGAATGTATACTGGGTTTTCTAAAAGGTCGGTCGCAGTATGTCGTTGTTCACTGAGGAGCCTCTTCCAATCTAGATGTTGCACATAGTGTCTCTCAAGGTACAGTAATTACACTACTTATTTCCTTAAATTTAAAAAAGATTTCGGAGACAACCTGAAAAGCAGTTTGAGATTGTTCGCTGAAGATGCGATCATCTATAGGGAGATAAAAAATTCGACTGGTTGCTTAAAAATTCAGCGTGATTCGATGTTATTTATGCATGGTGCGACAAATGGCAACTTACAGTAAATTGTAAAAAGTGCCAGGCCAAGTGTATAATTGGCAAGAATAATCCGTTTATTCCTAAATACAGGGTGTTTCAAAAAGAACTTTACAACTTTGAAAATTCATATAAATTTTATGAACGTTTGCTGTGCGTTCAGCGAGAGGAAAATGTACGGCCCCTTTTTTTTTCCAAGAGAGAACCATCAACGGGATAGTGTACCTTGATATGTTGCAACAATTTTCGATACCACAGATCGATGAGGATGACCGAGAACGAAATGTTTTCTTTATGCAAGATGGCGCACCACCACACTATCTGACTGACGTCCGGGATTTTTTCAATGACCGCTTTCCAGGTCAATGGATTGGCCGTGATGCACCAATTGCATGGCCCCCCTGTTCCCCAGACCTGAGACCGTTAGATTTTTTCTTCTGGGGTTTCATAAAAGATATGGTGTACGTACCTCCTTTGCCGGTCACTCTACCTGAACTTAGAGCAAGAATTTACGCTGCTGCTGAGCAAGTTACACCTGAAATGCTAGTGCGAGTCTGGGAAGAAATCGACTACCGATGGGTTGTCTGCAGAATAACCAACGGAAGCCACATAGAACATCTATAGTTTAAGGTAAAAAAACTTGAAGTACTTTCCTTTAGAAGAACACCAAAACCAGCTCTGTACCTTGTTTCATAAAATTTATATGAATTTCAAAGTTGTAAAGTCGTTTTTGAAACACCCTGTACAAAGTAAACAGCTCTGTTACTAATATGGTCGATTCTGTGACGTGAAATATTTGGGTGTGACAGTACAAAGGAACAAGAAATGGAACTTACGCATTAACTCGGTAGTAGTTAAAGCTAATTCTAGGCTGCGATTCATATGTCTAATCTTGGAAAATTGTTATGCACAAACATAGGATATAGCGTACAAAACTCTCGTGCTCCTGTTACATAGGGGGCTGATTAACATTATAGAGGAAGTAAAGAGATGAGCCTCTCGATTTTTGATTGTTTACCTCAGTCCTTATGAAAGCGTCACAGAATTAATTCGTAGATTGGGCTGGGATACTCTGGTAGATTTCTGGTAAACATACGTTATCCCACTTTCATTTACGAAAGCGATGAAATACTTCATCCACGAAGCTGTTTCTGCCGTAATGAAAGGAGTGATACAATTAGGTGCCGCACTGATAGTTATGTGAATTCTTTCTTCCCTCGTGCTATGCGTGATTAGAATGCACAGAGTAGAGATTAACTTTATGCAAAGCACCCTCTCCCAGCCACAACTGTGTGAATTTCAGAGAATATATGTAGATGTAGTAGGCAGCCGACCCTAGGGTTTGGCAATAGGTGGTCTACAAGAAGAAGTAATGTTTTATATGTGACTTGTAACAAGCAGATGGTACGCCCAAAGCCTACTACTCTTCTGGGGTATCAAAAACGCTAAGATGGGCTGTAATATAAATTTTGCAGGAGCAGAGTGGTTTCCCTGCGCCTTGGAGCATTACGCATCTAATCGGCCACTATCTCCGCAGGCTGCGCTCCACGCCTTGGCCGTCCTCTCGCCCTGGAGTTGGCCTCACGTAGCACTGACCGTCCCGCCCATTACCGCACTCTCGGGACAATACCGATCGGATAGGTAGCCCAGCCCCTAATTACGGCAATAGCGCGCAGATGTCACGCCCGGCGCTATCGCACGCCAATCGGCACGCCCCTTCCATTACACCATGCAACACGCTCAAATTCCACTTTAAAACGGTTTTTAATCGATGGATCTTAAAAGGGCCACGGGTCATTACGTCCTCTCCGACTTCTCGGCTTCTTTTTAGATTGATTCCCGCTCTTTTTTGTTATTGCTTTTTTTGTAAATCGCTGTAAAATTGTTACAACTAGAGGGTTACACTTAACGTGCAAACCGCCTTCCCGGGATGCCGCACTTAATCTTACGTAAGGTGATTTTGTTCTCCGTGTTATGGCCCATTAACTCGCGTTTATCCATTGTCCGGCGCGAGCGGGCACATGCACAAACAATGCGCGCTGTCGCACGAGATAAAATGTTAAATTGTACGACAGGCCGATAGCGCGGGGTGAGCACTTCAAAGCGGTTCGGCGAGCCTCCTGGAATCCGGTCTGGATAGCCTCGCCATTGGCTGTACGGACACAGTACTGTACAGATCAACATGCACTGCCGGTCTCCGGATAACAAGCACTGGCCTGGCTATTGGGAGGACACGGGTTCAAATCCCGTCTGGACGATTACATTTTGGTTTTTCATAGTTTCCGGAAATCGCTCCAGATAAATGACGAGATGGTATCTTCAAACATCAATGGCGGAATTCCTTCCCGTTCGTTTTATTATTATTATTACTCCGCAATTCATTAAAAGTGGGTGGCGGATGGAGATTTGCACCAATCCTGATATGTAACCATTTTTTCCATAGGAAGAGATATGCGGGATATGGCAGGAAGCGACAATGGCGTATTATTAGGAATCATCCCGGCATTCGCGAGGAGCGATCTGGGAAAACCACGGAAAACCCACATCAGGATGGCCAAAGAGATTTATCGAAATCTGCTCCTGTCGGATTTTAAGTTTACTCATTCGGTAAATCCTTCCTATTCCATATTCTAATCACTCATGGAAAAAATGAGTATAGAATCAAATGTGTTATTGCTCTGATTTCTCTTGTTTCAGCGGTCATTCCTAGATATGAATGTTAGTAATATTTATTTACCGTCCTTCCGAAACTAGTTAGTCTCGAATTTTTCTATTAGCTTGTGTCGAGAGAAACGCCTTCGGTGTTCCAGGTCTTCCCAACCTAACTCCTTCAACATCGCACTAACGCTTTCCCTCCAACTATATATATCTGTCACGAATCGGGCGTCTCTTCTTTGGACCTTCTCCAAAGCCTCCATTATCTCATTTTGATAGTAATCCCATACAGAACAACAATATTCAAAGTGCGGACGCACTAGTGACTTGTATACAATCGATTTAACTTGTCCCTAATTCAAAGAATTTCAATCCAAGGTGACCTCATTGCCTTGTGTCATTATTCTCTCAACTGGTTTGATGCAATCCTATATCCATTCCTACCTCGTCCTAATCTCTTCGTCTTAACATTTCCCTTACATCCCAAGTCCTCAATTACCTCCTAGATCTTCCTCTACAGTTCTTCCTTTCAACTGTTCCCTCCGCTAACAAATTAACCAATCCTGCAAGTCTCAAAATATGACGCACCATCCTGCCTCTTATTTCTGTTTTAGACACTTCCACAACTTTCATTCGTCATCCATCATTTCCAAAACACGATAATTTCAAACGTAATCTGTTAATTTAATTTAGCCAATATAGGATTGATTGAATTTTATTTTTATTCCAGATTTCGGATGTAGAAGACTCCCATGGAGGAGGCACCCCTCCATCGCAACTCTCTTTGGAATACTATCTGGGATCTTTTTTAAAAATTTTATGGCATTCGGCAACTGAGGCCACACAGCCAGCTCAATGTTATTCTCATAACTTCCAGTGAATCAGTCATCCAGTATATATATTGAAAGCTTCTAAGTAAGGAGACCACAGGACAGACAGGACCTTCACACAACACTTAAACACCCATGCCGGACTCGAACCGGTGACCTTCGGCATGCGGGGCCAGTACTCTAGCGCCTACGCTACTAGCTTCCGATTCAGCCATCAATGGTCGCGTGGGCACTGGCCACCTGTTTATACAGTTGGCCAATGTGAATCATGATTTGTGGAGGGGAGAAATGAGTTCCTTCCCCAAGTATCACTGGACCTGTTAGGAGGAAAGTGTGTGTTACCTTCTGGCTGTGAAACTTGTATCTAGTATTCTGTGTGAAATGTTTATTTTATGAGCCGGATATTAATGACAATACTAGCATCCGCCAAAAAACCACAACCGAGCGGCCGATACGCATTGACGTGGGATCATGCACGGTCTCGTTTTACCTCCACGATGCAGTGGGTGGCGCATCAGCACACACGAACCACACTGGTGGGTCATATACTTTAGTCATATATAGAGACCGGATTATATGAACTTGCATGTTTGCATATGCATTTACATATTAAGTCCAATTTTCACTGGTTATTGTATATTTTACCTAAAACCTAGTGATGATGCATATTTTCGCTATATTTACAATATTTTTCGGTAGTGTACGTAGTTAATATAAAATCTTACGTTGTAGCCGGCACAACCCACAGCTCTTCGTCTGCGACGACTCGCTGAAGTACTACAACCCACGTTTGGGAATGTAAATAACAGCGCGGTAGCTTGATGTGCGACGTATGTTGAAGCTGTACTGTTTTACAATGAACATTTCGATGCCATTAATGGTGCAGTAAACGACTTTGACAGTGGAGAGGCTATGACAGTTTGTCATAACAAGGAATTATTTAACAATTCTACTATTAAAACTATAACTGTGATTAGCCTTCGTTTTTCCCACACACCTTCGAGTATTAAAAAACTTTAAACACAAAATTTTACTTCGTTTTTTCCCACACACCTTCGAGTATTAAAAAACTTTAAACACAAAATATTACTTTGACTGAATCTATTTAGTTAATGAATAAAATGCACATTGCCAGAGGTATTCCTGTGTAAACTTAAAGTACAGTTTGAAAATATTTTCAACAATAACCTAGGTTTGAACCTTTGTGTCAAATTGATAGTTTTAGTAATGGAACGGGCGAACTTTCCCAGAAACAATGACTGCTAACACAGCACCAAAATTCAAACACTGCCGAGTTACTCAGTGAGTGTGGAACAGTCGTTTTCCACTTATAGAAGTATTTTGAGAGATCGACGAAACAATCTTATTATTGAATATTTGGAACAGTTCCCAATTGTTTTCGTTTTACAAAAAAAAAAAGTTTAATAATTCTTAATTATCGAATTTATAAACATGTTATTCAACTACTTACTAATTGCATGCTAATTTTCAAATAAAAAATCTAAAAATTACTTTTTTATATTATATAACTTTGCATATTTTGACACTTTTTATGCATATTTTAAGCATTTTTCATGCATATTTCTAGGTTTTTTTGTTGCATGTAATCCGGTTTCTAACTATATATATTAATTTCGATTGCTATCATTGCTAACATGGATTACAGATTAATTTGGTATTAATATTTGTACAGTTACTTTCAGGTCATTAACATGAAACTACTTAATCTCCAGAACACAGCACCGAGCGTGGTCGGTGAGCGGTTAGCCCTCTGGCCTCGCATTCAGGAGGATGCCAGTTCGAATCCCCGTCCGGACATCCATATTTGGGTTTTCCATGGTTTTCGTAAGTCACTCCACGCGAATGCCAGGATTCTTCTTTAAAAAAATGTCATTTCTGAATTCCTTCCCGTTCCTCGTCCGCAGTCCCATTCCGCCTTTAATGACCTCGACGTCGATTAGGTGTAAAGTCATAAATAAAAAAATAAAATTAATAAAATAAAATCCAGCCCTCCACAGATATTGTGGCTTTCCTCCAGCAGAACTGTGAAATGATGCAGTGACCTCAAAAGCAAGACCAACACAACCTTCCAGTTTCATTAATTTCTAATTAAATTGTAGTAAATATATATAAAAAAAATCACCAGAGAAAATTCCTTATGTATTACTCTTGATCACTCAAGAAAAATTACTTCAAGAACTAGTGGAAGTTATCAATGAATTGTTCGTAACAATTATCAATTTAAAAGGGACAGGTAAGTTTTTGGAATTTTATTTGGGTCACTACATAATACTATACAGATCATTAAATAACACTACCCTTTTCCTAACGAAAGGAAACATAATGATTGATAGTCTTTACTAAGTATCATCCTCGTGGATTGGTTAATTTTGATTTGTGCAAGACTCTTACACGAGTCCTTTATCTGCTACCATGACAGAGCAGTGGCTGTCTGCTGTTTTAAAATCAGAATTCACAAGCAATTTTTGATCGCACTCAAAATATCTCTTAGCTCTATCTTAGAAAGAACTGCTCTAAAAATAGTACAATCTAAAAGGCTAGAACCACTGTTTCAATTGTTGAGATATACCAAGTATTAAATAAAATGAAGATGTTGGATGCAATAACCTTTAAATACTTGTGCCAGTACGCTTGGTTCACTGAGACAAGTTATACGTTTTCTATAGAGACAACAGGTTTTTTTAATGGAATATTTTGGTTACATTGGCGTATATTGTTACGTATCTGGTGGCTTCTTCCATTCACGTCACATTAGGTCTGAAAAAGGTTGATAGAAACCTCCAGGAGCAGACGTACTAGATATGATTCGAGAAGTAGTATGATCAGTTTCTTACCTGAGTGTTCTTGTCAGTGTGTTGATGATTGTGGTGAGTCTTCTTCTGTGTAGTGTGTATAAGAAGACTAAAGAAGGGAGACAGTGAATCAGATTGTGAACATTCAGACCTACTCTCCCCAAAGACAACCGATGGCACCGCCGAGTTTCAAATTCCCATCCCACGACGAATTACCAAAAACGTTGCCGTATGTTCACACTCCATCCGATCTGCCTCCGTCGAGGTCTCTAGAGGAGGCAAACGAACTAGAGCAAGGCACGGGAAGGAATTCGGACATGGTATTTTGAAGGAAACGTCCCGCCATTCACCTGAGAGATTTGGTAAATAACCAAGGACTCTGGTGCACAATCTGGTGATTAGCAGTTCGGGTGACGAAAATTTATTCTACCACTCGATGTGGAATCAATTAACAACGTACCCAGTGTCTGACATTGTCCGGGTTCCCTCCGGCAATCAATTCATTTACACCACAAAAGACGAATTTCCCCAATAAGATGTAATGTACCAGATACGAATACCGGTGAAACGTGAAGATTTGTATGATGTCATTTTCCTAATCCACACCGGATGCTATGGCCCGGCGGATAGGAATGTTAAACCTCTTACGCGTCTTTCTGAAGAGAAGGCCTGAATGAATCGACATCTGGTTTCATTCTCTACTGTTCATATCTATACTACATCACTAATAACGCATTACACTAAAGCAGACAACACATCATAGTGGTCCACACAAAAGAAACACTTACGAACACTTTCGCAGTCGAGAAGGTTACAGCAAACTAACTCAGGTAACAGTTCCCCTAAAGTTTGCTGCAGACAGGTAACACATAGGCTTGAACAAAATATATCGATGTATCGAAAAATCAATATTTTTTTCAGAAAATAATCGATATTTATCGAGATATTTATACTCTCGATATATAAAAAATCGTTATTTTATTTGGAGTATCAATTTTAATTGCAGGTCAATATTTTTGTACGAACACAATTAAGTATCCAATTTAGTACGTTACATATATATTGGGTAAATATACGTACATATCCGATCTTCTGAAAGCGTCTTAAAAAAGTGAATTATTCGTAATTTAACATTTTTTTATTTACGGTAAAGAGGTTAAAAAAAAATAGTTAAATTTTAACAGGTTTACCCTAATGACTTATTTGAATGTTAACGGTTAGATTATTTTTATAAATTAAGAATACTGACTAAGCATCATTTGCGACGTTGAGGATTGACGTAAATTTACAGCTTCTGTTTTGAATTAGTTTTTCTACTGATCAATAAAAGTTAATGAGTTGACCAAATATCTGATATGCCAAGCCTCTTCTGTGACGTCCGAAAGAGTGTTTTCTGCAATTAACGTATTGGTACCGGACAACAGGAGTAGATTGATGACCGAACTATTAAAACAGAGGGTTCTTTGAAGTCAACATCAGACAAATATTGGTTTGACAGTAAAAATACGTAAATTAATAAAAATTTCCGCAATTTCTGCATGTGTGTTTAATTTTCTTAAATATTTTGGGAATATTTTTGTCAAAAATATGGATATATGGGCATATCGATAGTTTTTCTCGATATATATATCAATACTGCTTGTAATTATAGATACGATATTTATCGATATATTTTTTCATTTCCTCATCCCTAGTAACACCCTCCACACAGTAAAATATATCATCCATTGAACGAGAAGGTAAAAGTTAAAAGACACCAGGCCACACTATCGTTGAATTCAGAAGCGATGAGTGATAACACCCTATAACAACTGTCATAACAAACGCCCGAAAACAAAAAAGTGAGCGAGGATGGGAGAAGAGCACGACGACGCACACGGAACGGGAGACACGGAGTCCGGCATTAAGCGAGACGGTATTACGAACAGAAAATGAGCGTCGGCTCGCATCCCAACAGGAACAAAAGTCCGTGGGCAGTAATAGTACGGCACAAGCCCGCAGGTGTGTGGTTACGGGCGACGGGGACCACTCTGCCGTACCGGCGCGGGGGACAGCTAATCACCGAGCAGCGCGGGCCGTTCCTAATGCTATTCACGATTCCCTACCATTTTCTGTTATTAACGAGAACGGAGGCTGCGACCGGCAGCTACTGTGCGTCCGCCCGGCGAATCGGAGAACAGTAAACAATTATACGGACTCCGGGGGAGGATCGCAGGTGGAATAAGGAGGGGCTCCGTGCATTTCGAAAGACGGCCACTGCATTAATTGGCCAAATAACACGGCGGGGCCGCCCGCGTAATGACATGCGCGTTCGGCGGTAAGCACTGGTTATCCGCGGAGATCGCTCCGGAGGGCAAAAACTGGCGGTGGGCCGGACACGCGAAGGCTGGCCTCCGATACTGTATTTCCCAAAGCCTGGACCACTGTTGTCTGTACTCCTCCTAGATGAAAACATGAAGTTCTTTTTTATAGCGAGGATGGTTTTTGCTTCCACTGTTAAATCATTCTCTTTTTTATGTTCGACCGAGCGTGGTGGGTGAACGGTTAACGTTCTGGCCTCGAATTTGGGAGAGGACGCGGGTTCGAATCCCCGTACGGACATCCAGATTTTGGTTTTCCATAGTTTCCCCAAATCAAGAGACTCTGGACCGGATACGACCAAATTGAAAGTTATCAGCGAAAATCTACTCATGTTCTGCCTTAGCCACACGCAGCTCTCAAACCAAGAGCTCCAACTGTCGAAAACCCTGATCATGGGGTACAGAATTCCCGCTGAGTAGTCAGAAACGCACAGATAATTTCCTCCGTTGATGGACTAGTAACGGAGCTCGTAAATCGATATCAGAGAGGCCGAAAATCCTAAGTCTGTCTATGGTACAGTAACAATGAATTCCATTTAACTGCACATGTTTCACAAGCTGTTATGTTTACAACGGTTGTTCAAAATGGCATCCCCCAGCGTCAATGTAGGTATGGCATCTTCGCACAAAGTTCTATCGTACCCAGGGCCGCCGTAAGCGGGCGTGCAAGATCGTACCATGGAGGAAGGAATAGAGGGGAGACCAGGTGTCGCTTAAACTGTGAAGCAGCCTGTCTCCGGAGCCGCCATCTTCGTGAGTTCAAAACATTGGTCTGTTTTTCTTAAATTCTAATGTTTGTAGGTTATATCAATTAGGGTATTTATAAATGTGACTCCATAAGACTTCATTTTTAGTAATGCGATGATTATAAACGAAGAAATTCTTCCATTTTGTATACATTCCTTGTGTTTCTTGACCCTACCAATATGGCGACCTCCCACCCCACCGCTCTCCAGTCGGCGTCACGTCGTTGTATGGAGAAGGTCCCTTACGTGGTCTCCTCTCTTTTCTTTGCTCCATGGTTCGTACCCGTTCTAATATCTCCGGTATCATTTGAACAGTGTCGGAGGCAGCGAGAATTCTTTCCACCAGATCCTCTTCAGTCTAGACAGGAGTTTCGAATACAAGACTTTTCTCGTAGTTATTATCCCAACCTCTACACCCGCTATAAGTGCTCGTCGGGATTTCCTACCGTACAATCTTAGCCACAACAGTGCCGTTTACATCTATACCACTGTCTGAAGTATCAGAATGATTTTCGTTTATAACTTTCGACTTACCGCGAAATGGTACATTTACACTACTTCATCATTCCTGAAAGTTTGAGACACCATCACAGAATCACCCTGTATATTGTTTATTACCTTAATCTACACTAATATTATAAATGCGAATTTAACTCTGTCTCCTACGTTGTCACGAATAAACGTCTAAACCGATCTCGATGAAATTTAACAAGGAAATTTTATGCGTCATTAGAAGGAACACACGATACAGTTTCAGGGAAAGAAAAAAAACATATTTCGTCACAAAAATTTGAAAATAAACCGAAAATTGTCAGACAGATGGATAGCGTGTACCTTACGACATTTTTTTTTTTTTTTTTCACGTTAATAACACATCACTTAGTTAAAAGATGTTATAGCCGTCTTCCTGCCTACCTCCAAGCTTTTCCCGTATTGACAATAACTAATGAATAAAATTCTCTTGGCGTATAATTTTGATCTTCAATGTATTTACTCACAATCACGTATAGTATTTATATATAATCTCAAACCATATAAACATATTGTTTCATATCCTTCATCTAGAAACTAACACTAAATCCTTTCTTACATTGTATCTTTCCATTCATTATGCAAAGTTTGCTTTAGATAAATCATTCTATCATACTCACAGAGTTATCATAGATTTTAACTATTTATCCTGTTCTTAAAATGTCACAAAACTTTGCAACATATCCCTTTCAAACCACTATGCAGGTTTTACGTTTCTTTGAGATCCAATCACACTCAGCTTTTCGCTATTTTCTTATTCCGCACTGACATTTGTAGCCAATTAGTCTCTATTTCTGCTAATGACGTCTGATCGTTCTTGTGGCTCGACTCTTGCCTCCTCTCACCTTTGCTGCTGTAATCATCGAACTTTCCGTACAACAAGAGAAGTCTGAAGTTATGTTACATTGGGTGAATTAATGCTCCAGTCTCACTATGGACTGCTATTATATGGCACTGTCAATAACTGAGTATATTATCCATTATTCTATTTATGAATATACCATATTTTAGAATGAACTTGAATGACTATATTAATTAAAAACTGTTGAGTATAATAATATTTTATGTAATATAAGCTGAATTTCTTCCGTTGAAAGATGATAAGTTTGTATAAATAACAAAAATAACTCGTGCTATTAATGATTTATACAGATTTATAGGTTATTGTTTATTCTATAATAAAATAATTGCTGATAAACTCACCTTAACGCACGTATAATTTTATTGTAACTGAAAAGCATATTCTGCGTCATCCAACTGGTCTTTTTTCTTTTTTACTTATGGCTTTACGCCTCGTCGACGTCGAGGTCATTAGAGGCAGGATGAGATTGGGGACTAGGAACAGGAAGGAATTCGGCCATAGCCTTTTGAAGGAAGCATCCAAGCATTTGGGGAAACCATGGAAAACCCAAATCTGGATCCCACAGAGGGGGATTCGAACCCGTGTCCTCCCGAATATGAAGCCAGAACGCTAACCGTTCACCCACCACGCTCGGTCCAACTAGTACCCTGATGTGATATTTTGAGATAGATTTCCAGAAAACTGCAACTGGAATTAAAATAAAACTATTTTAAGCAAATTTTAAACAATTTAGTAACTCTATTAATTTTTGTACTAGAGTTTTGTAAGATTTCTCAGCACAGATTTAACATATGACAAGCAGCTAGGTACTCTTAACAATCTTAAATAATTTTTGCCAGTGATCAAGGGAACTGAAGTTACGCCAGTCCGTTAACCTTGATCATAATAATACAAATGTCATTAGATCTCAAGACGGTTATAGGCTTCTATGTTCTTAATCCCATATGAGGTTTACAGACCAATTTGAAGTTTAATTTCACTAAAAACTTTCTAGGTGACCTCCTGCAATTTGATTCTGATCCTATGTATTTTAATTAGAGGAGTTTCTGTTACAGAGATAAATTTTAAAACCTCTCGAAGTTGCACATTGACCGTAGCACCGATCAATTGTTGAGTTCTGTCTCCACGTAGTTGATCCCCTTCAGGCCATCCAGATTTCGATTTTCGATGGCTTCCCGAAATCACTCCACGCAAATTCCGGGATGGTTCATTCAAAAATGTCATCTCCGAATTCCTCCCCGTTCCTTGTCTCCAGTTTATTCCTGTCTCTAATGTCCTGGACGTCGAACAGGCATAAAGCCATAAGCAAAGAAAAAATCCATCTAGCTACATTTTTTGTTTTCATCATTACTGCTAATATTTGCCTATATTCCCTGAAGTTCCAGTTCTACACCCTATTAACTCCCGAGCGTGTTTTACTTTGGGTGATCGTGGGAACGCGGGAGGCGTGGCCGTGTGGCTCTTCCCCAGCCCCACATCCTGGTGACGTCAGTTGGCAGCACGAACTCTTTTGTCTTAGGAGGAGGACGGTTTTATCAGAGGCCCGCGGCGGCGGACGCGCCTGCAATTACCAGAGCGCCAGGGCGGCCGGCCGAGATGGCTGATTGGCTCACCGTGAACAATTGTGAGTCGGCCCGGGGCGATGCGCATCTCCGCACGAGCTGTGCCGACTCCGTTCCGTCCGCACATTCTGAGCGCACAGACACTGGCGTCCGTCGGCCCAATTTCGTGGAGTAACCCGCAGCGCATACCAACGGGACTGTGTACTACCCGCGGGGTTGGCCAGAAAAATGTACTCTGTTGAGCGAGCAATACGCGTTCGGATCCATGGTTAGGTCACCAAACTTTGGGTTTCCAGAAACCACTATAGTCGAATTCAATAGTTTTTGATCTCGATGGCAACGAACCATTAACTCTCCACCAAAAAATTCGTGAATATATCTACGGACACTGTTCTAGCGTCTTATAACAAAGATGGACAACTTTGGAAACTATCTGAGATGTTATTACCCAGTGACCAATAGCGACGACCCCGCATTCCGTGCCGACAGTGTATTACAATCGGGGTTTCTCAATACGGCTAGATCCATGCATTTGGATTCGTGGTTACAGCATGACAGTTCGGTTTTCCTGAAATAACTCTACGAACATTTGAAAGTCTTTGACCTCGATGTAGACGAAGCTTTAATTCTCAGATGAAAATGACGCGAATTTATCTGTGGGCACTATTGTAGTGTTTTATCACAAAGACGAACAACTTTGGAAACTTTCTGACATGTTATTATCCAGTGACCAATAGCGACAGTCCCGTAACTAGCAACCCGTAGCCACAGTGTACTACCATAGTGGTTGGCCAACAAAGTTTATCCTTATAAGCGATCAATACGGTTGGGTCCACGCATTCAGATCTGGGATTACGTTATCACAGTTTGCTTTCCCTGAAATCACTCTATTTTTTTTATTTCTATTTTGTTTACTTATGGCTTTACGCCTCGTCAACGGCTTAGGTCATTAGAGACGGGATGGGACTGGGGACAAGGAACGGGAAGGAATTCGGCCATTGCTTTTTTGAAGGAAGCATCCCGGCATTCGCCTGGAGTGATTTGGGTAAACCATAAAAAATCCAAATCTGTATACCCGGACGGGGATGCGAACCCGCGTGCCGCCGAATGCTAGGCCAAAACATTAACCGTTCACCCACCACGCTTGTTGAAATCACACTAGCTGAATTCAAAAGGTTCCGATGTCGACGACCATTTAACGCTAAAAATGATGTAAATATATCTGAGGACACTGTTTGGCGTCTCGTCACAAACATGGATCACTTTGGAAGTTATTTGAGACGTTACTAACCAGTAACTACTAGCGACAATCCTAATGTATTAAATAACGTTGGTTCGTCAAAATAACAAAGGTATCCATCGCGTAAGGATTTCGCGTGTTCAGCTGACTTCAAATCTTCATGAAGCAAAAAGGTAAAGGCACGTGTGGTCGTTTACCATGGTGACAAGGTTCTTATCGCCTGTGCATTCAGCCCTTATCGTTATTACCCAGTAATCCGGTATAACTAAATGATAGATTACAGAAAGATATGTACAAACTGGATTAACTACAACTAACTGAACAATGGGATACTCTAAGAATAACTGGAATATGTCAATAAAACCACTAGCACGATAACAACAATAAGCGATATTTGTGATTCAATATAACATTAAAATTTGCAATAGCAGCTGTAACTGTTATTACTGTAAGCAAGACCAAATGTAATATTATAGAATTAATTAGACAGTAAGACAAAGTGTAACGGAACTGTATGCCAAATTCCTTGCATATAAATATTTTGTAAGAAACACTATGTAAATCAACAATGTAAAAATTAACATGTAGGGCCTAATTTAGTCACTAAGATGTTAGGCTGTATAAATGAAGGGTAAATTAAAAAAAAAAGCCCTTATCGTATCCCTCATAATCTATCCCGGTAATCCTACCTGGTATTTTTTTCGCCTCGTTGACGGCTAAGGTCATTAGAGGCGGGATGGGACTGGGGACAAGGAACGGAAAGGAATTCTGCCATGGCGTTTTTGAAGTAAGTCTTCCGGTATTCGCCTGGAGTGATTTGGGGAAACCATGGAAAACCTAAATCTGAATTCCCGGACGGGGATTCGAACCCGCATCCTCCCAAATGCGAGGCCAGAACGTTAACGGTTCACCCACCGCGCTCGGTCCCAGGGAAGTGTTCTGGCGTACTCACATTACACATCTTGCTGTGACAGAGGTGAAGGTCGGGTTAAGAGGCTTTGAAATTTTCCATCGAGAGAGAGAGGTTCGAACCGGGGACCTTTCGACCTCCTGTCATGCGCCTTAACCACTGAGCCACCACACCGCTGTTCCTGAAGTAAGTCTATCAATCATTATGTCTCATTTAAGGAAAAACTTGTGATAGTTTCATAATGTCACGGCGCACTCGATGGTATTACTGGATATGGTAACACTAACCAAGCCGGCCTCGGTAGCGTAGGGGCTAGAGTGCTAGCTCCGCGTGCCGAAGGCCGCCGGTTCGAATCCGGCCGCGGGCATGGATGTTAAGTGTTGTATGTCTGTGTGAATGTCCTGTCCGTCCTGTGGCGTCAATACACTGAAAGCAATTAAATCACCTTGAGCTGGCTGTATGGCCTCCGTTGCCAAATGCCATTAAAAAAAAAAAAAAAAAAAAAAAAAAAAAAACACTAACCAACGATGATATTGGCCATAGAATGTACTTTGAAACTGTGAATGTGCTTTTCCGTAGCCCTCACATTAGAATATGAAGTTATTGCAACATGGCTTAACTAGAACAAGTGCTATCAATCCTCAGACAGGGATAAAACAAATTTAAGGTAGGCAGCAAAAACAGGGCAGGTATTAACAGACCGAGCGTGGTGGGTGAGCGGTAACGCTCTGACCTCGCAGTCGGGAGGACGTGGGTTCGAATCCTCGTCCAGGCGCATCCAGATTTGGGTTATCCATGGTTTCCCCAAATCAATCCAGCCGAATGCCGGCAAGCTTCCTCCAAAAGGCCATGGACGAATTCCTTCCTGCTCCTTGTCTCCAGTCCTATCCCGCCTATAATTAACTCAACGTCAACGAGGCGTAAACCCATAAGTAAAAAAAAAAAAAAAAAAAAAAAAGAATTACAAAAGTCGCATGGAAGTGTTACGACTCCTCTGAGTGATCTGACAGTGAATAGTGAATGCTACCACCCATTTGTGACAGTCAGAATGTTTGACGGTTCGTCTCATACCTCACACCTTTCCAAACCTTCAGTATTCAACTTTTTTTAATATAGGTTTACTATTCATGTAACATTTCTACATTACAAGATTAAAGTTTCATAATACACTCTACGTTACAGAAACATCATATGAGTACTCTGGTCAAATTAATGAGCTTAATATATGCGTCATCAAGATTGGTCACGGAGAAGAAGTCCATCCAGATATGCTCCGAAGTGACGTTTGTACCTCGTTGAATTTTTTAAATTCCAAAGTGTTATTTTAAATGTGGATAAATAATCTTCTAGATCCTTAGTTTTTTTATTAGAATATTGTACACTGCTTGTCCTAATACCCAAACCAGTGAGTTAAGTTTTTCTTGTGGCATGGTCTTGATGTCTGGCCGTATTAGAATCTCGCATGTAACCTCAGATGGAGAAGTTCCTAATAGAGTTGCCGTTGCATGCTTCGTCCAATTCCAGATATGTGCTGCCTTTCCACAAGTAAAACGATGAATTAGTGTGTCAGTATTTCCACATGTATCACATCTATCTGTGGATTTTATATGGATTCGAAATTATCTCACATTTGTAGGTACAGTTTCATTGACAACTTTGTACCACACGGCTTGAATTTCGGATGATAACACTTTAAGAAATATATTAGACCTTACGTTTCGCCAATTTGTGTCTACGAATTTTGATTCAACAATGTTTTTACATCCTTCAGATGACAAAGTTTTGTACAGATCTTTGGTTGTTAGAGGTAGTTTATCCTTTCGGGCTGCTGTAATATAACTTAGTTCTTGATAATAGAATCTTAGATATTCAAATTGTGATACGAGGTGAAGTATCCTTTTTCTAACATTTTGATAATAACGTTCAATTTTGGCATTTTTCTTCTTCTATTACCATTTTAGATATCCACTTTCACATTCTCAAGATTCGAATACCTGAGTATAATTAACCATCAGACTCCAGAGGATAACTCCGTTTCACCCATAACGTAACAGCACGCAGTCATTGGAGTTGGGTGGACTTTTACCTCGCAAGCAGAGTCTAGTTCGCAGCAATCAGAGCGGGCGGGGACTGCAAGACGGTAATTAGAGAAGGCAAGCAGGCAGGCAAAGTGCGCAATCACACGGGAAGGCGAGTCAGGTTCCCATGCTCGTGGGACCCGAACACCTGCAAACACAGGTGCGGTACCGGGCAGGTCGACAAATTAATCACCCGTAAGCAGTGCCCGAGGCGATCGGATCCTAACAACTTGGCGCAGGGGTCTCTATTTTACTCTTCCGGTGATCTAATATCTCCTCGTCTACGAATGTGATAGTTCAGATGTCCGCTTGTTGCTGAATAATTATATCAGTTTTTTTGTGTAATGCGATTGCAATACTTTCGGAAGTGCCGTGATTAAATTATATGAAATATTTTCCAGCTTACGTTTGACGACATCTTCCGGTTGTTATTGTGAGAACATCTTCATTGCATCAATGTGTTTCGTTAAGCAATTCTACGACGACAAAAGATTTTTTGACGAAGAAAATGGCGATCCTTCACTAATCTTGCAATACCGAACATATACTGCGATATTTTTTCCTCTCAACGCAAAGTTAAAATTATTTAGTAATTAATACCTGTGAAATTAATTTTCTTCTAAGAATTTTAAAATGATACTGTGTACTTACTCTCCATCCATGTTTTACTGTTTCATTTCCTGATATTCCATATACTTACTATTACGGATTTATTTTATTATTTTTTTAAAAAATATTTCCATAGCTCTATTTCATTTCTTTTATCTGCCCAGGATATTTAATTTCTTTAATAACTGGCTTCATTTATCTTGATAATTTTGTTTAATTTGATAAATTATCTCTATTGTAGCCTTCAGCAATTGAAAGTTTTACATAATTATTTTTTTTACTCAACATGAGCCTTATACAATTCTCACAAAAATCTACTTTTTATACAACATGAAATTTAAAAAAAAAAATTCGATTTAAGAAAATTAAAAGCGGTGGAAATATTACAAGTATCTCCAAGTGGGAAACAAATGAAGTTAAACATTGAACTATAATTTATGTTCACAATTTTCTTTGATTTCCAGTGTGTGATTATTACCAGCAAGTACTTAAGCCGGGACTTCACCTGTAGATCGAACGACCATTTTGATAAAGTGGAACTTGCAAGGTCCATCATGACATTGCATCCCCATTAAGATTTTTTGGACCAAAACATTTTTTATTTTATTTTTTGTTCTCCGATCTGTTTACTCGGCCGACACTTCTAGTTTTTTTTCCGACGTTCATTAGGATGAAAATGCTACAACAGAAACCGATGGGATAAGTGTGTCATTAGGGAGGACGGTGGTTCGAATCCCTGTCCGGGCATCCAGATTTGGGTTTTCCATGGTTTCCCCAAATCACTCCAGGTGAATGCCGGGATGCTTCCTTCAAAAGGCCATGGCCGAATTCCTTCCCATTCCTTGCCCCCCATCCTTTCCCGTCTCTAAAGACCTAGTTGTTATAGGAGACGTTAAGCAGTTAAAAAAAAAGATAAGTATGTGCAATTTGGGGATGGTATCAGCAGTTACCCCGCTGCATCAACAGAGACAGCTGGAGGCCTGGACGTCGACGCAGGCCAGCAGTGGTGCAGGAAGAACATTTACAAATATAAGGTTCATTGATCAGAACTATTGACAATTGCTGTTTTTTTGTGAATTAGTGTGATGGTAGATTAATTAGTAGTTTAGTTGGTAGATTAATTGGTATATTAATTATTAAAATAATTAGTAGATTAATTGTTAGAATGCCTTAAATCCTTAAGAATAAATATCCAGATCTAATTTTACAAATGTAAATTGTGTTAAGAATAAAAGCTGTAGAAACTAAGGGCCTACTTTAGGTAACAAGGTAGTAGGCTATGCAATATCAGGTATAAATAAAAAAAAAAAATAGTATCGAGAAGGGAATAAGTATTTCAGGTATCCATGTGGCTAATTGAATTTTACAGCCGAAAGATTCGATAGTTTGCATCCATGTGGCTAATTGTATTTTCCTACCCGAAAGATCCGATAGTTTATGAACTGAATTTAATATATTAGAAATTTTAGTAACTGCAAATACATTTTTTGCAGAATTCTACAGTGATTTTTATTTCTGTCACTTCGTTTTAATAATATTTTGGAAACAACGTGCTTAATTCCATAATACATCATGAATATTACAATTTGCTCTCCACGATTGTCAATAACTTGTCCACTACTGCATGGCTTGGCTCATTGTATCATGCGAGGAAAGTGAAAGACTTATAGAATACTCAGGAATATGACAGACGAGAATTTAAGAGGAAGAAAGATATTATTAAAAGGAGTTAAAAAGAATGGAAAGGAGAAAGAAGAAAATTAGAAAAGGTGAAACAAGAGAGAAGGGTTTATGTGCGAATTAGATCCTAACATTCGCTGGAAAATTCACAAAATAAATGAAGATTATTTGGTATTCTCGTAGTTTCAGACGGTTCTAAACTTAAGCTGTCACAGGGATATCAGAAATATACCAATGAAATGATTTGGTCATGAAGCAGTAGGCTGTATTATAATCAATTTTGAAATACATTTATTTCATATGTATTCCTTAACTGCTGGAATTAATTGCTTCAATTTCTTGCTGACTTTACAAAAATAAAAAAATATTAAAGCCAAAAATTTCGACGCATATTCAGTAGCTACACCAGATAGCCGAGTCTATTACATGGTTCTAAAACCCAACAACGTGACCATAGCTGATTCCTCAGGGCTACAGATACGACGGACGCTGAACTGAATATTTGTGTTGGAATTCCTCATGCTCTACCAACGAGAAAGTTCCGAGTAAGTTTTTTTCTTACGATTTTATTTTATTTACTGGTCGCTAATACCATACAGCTGGATTTGCACAAGTGGACCGAGTATTAGATAAGGTCAAGGCCTAAGGCATTTCACGTCGCAAGACTTTCATCGCGAAGGAATTAATCTAAATACATATTTCATGCGGCAGTCAGATAAGCTTGCTGCGACTGGTTGCCATTCATTTAAATGCACATATAGAGGTAAGTCAAGGTACAGTACGCACCAGTATCTCCGCTTCTAATTGCCCTGCCCAAGGCTCTCCACATGTTTACTGGACGCAGCTGGAGACTGGGACAGCAACGGGTGCCCGTTGGTTAGGCTATACACCGAAGTAATGTGGCCAAACTCTTCTTCCTGTTATGGTGTATTCTAACGTGAGTTCTTAAAGGCCGATTTTGAGGATACGGAAATCTTCTTCGGAGGGTGCATACTTAAGGTGAAAAAGGTGTTTTTTTTTTTTTTTTTTTTAAATTCTGACAGTAGATTTCGATAACTCACTCCAGAAAAAGTGGCTTATAGCCCGTTCATCAAAACTATTATCGAAATTCCGCCACACTTTGACACAAATAATAATACACAAGGTTATGAAACATCGCTTAGTTATTTGTAAAGTAATACAAACTTTGTAAATTACGATGACCTTGAACTTGTATTTTACCTGAAAACTATTATGATTACTATAATTGAGCCATTTTGCATTTCATCTCTGTCAAGATGTCACATACTCCTTGTTGTTGCACCCATGTCTGGTTCACTGTTTCGAATAATATTCGATCTCAAAGATCATTTAAAAAAAAAAAAACGTGATGTATAAAATACCATGAGATTTTCGTGTAGAAAGTGGTATTCCTATGCTATCCCAGCAGATGTCAATAAGAAACCGGGTAGAACGACAGTTCTTATGGAAGGTGCTTTGAAAATTAATTGTATTATGCCTAGATCGTTTGAAACTACTAGGAACAAACATCGTCTCGACATTAATTGTTTAAAACATTTGTCAGCTGCGGCGAATATTGTATGAAGAAGAATAGGCACCTTTGAAGGAGTACGTGCTTCCTTACGCGTCCATTGCAACTTTTTCAATTCCTTCAAGTGATACTGAGACGGCAATAAGCGATTTCAACGGTAGTAAAAAGTTTGGATGTTGTTAATTCTAATGCCTTCCGATCTCACTACATCAACTTTTAGAGCTATATTTACAATCTACTTAATATATCTTTTCACCATTAGCAATATATTAACTAGAAAAAACACCTATGGTAACAGGCTCACAATCTATGGCTCTCTAATATCTGAATATGTACTCTACATACCACCACCCATGAAATGTCTAATTAAGGAATAAAACTCTTTTTTAAAATCCGTCCAAATGACGCCTTGGAGGCGGGCTGTTGAATGGTCTCGGGGACACTTTTCTGCCGACTTAACCTAAGGGAAGTTGAGCGTGCGCTTTAAAAGGAACCATCCCAGCATTTCACATTGAGGGACTGCGGAAAACCACGAAAAACTGCAGTCAAGAAGACGGGACCGGAGCTGACCTAGGTAGCGTAGGGTCTCCGCGTGCCGAAGGTCGCCGGATTGAGTCCGGCCGCGGGCATGGGTGTATAAGTGTTGTGTCTATGAATGTCATATCCTTCCTGTGGTGTGTCTAATTAGCTGGAAAAAATTCATCAAGATGATTGTATGGCCAAAGATGCCGAAAGCCATTGTAAAAAATAAAATTAAAAATCCGACGGAATTTGACCCCTTCCTCCCGAATGCGAGATTGGAGGGTGATATCACCTTAAAGCGAGCTCGGTGCGAATAAAAAATGCTTAAAAATAGGTTTTTAGCCATACTAACGTAAAGGAAAGGAATTCGTGGCTTTTGAATGGAGGGACTGCAGAAACCAAGCGAAACTGCAGTCAGGATGGACGGATTTAACCCCCCATCCTCCCGTACAACAGATAGGAGGGCGAATTCCTGACTCGGTGGCGAATGACGCTTCTTGGTTTTATTTATGAATATTTGACAATCGCGCACAGCGACAATCGCGCACAGTGACAATCGCGCACAACCGGGTCGTGTCTTGCTACCTGCTTTTAGCTACCAATTAGTCACCCTACAGCAGCATGCTGGATTCTGGGACTTCCAACCCCCATCCCCTCCTAACCGGACCGCACACCACTGTTCGCATTCACTGCTGCCTTGAGATTCACAGTTTTAATCATGGAAGTTACTTCAACTACACATGGAGAGCCGTGCGCGCATTAGGACGGGAACAGCTATCGAGAATTTAGAAAGTAAGAAGATGGAACGATCACGTGGTGCTGTCTCAAAGAAAGATCAAAACAATGTCGTGGAATTTTGAAGAGTAAGGATGCTGCCATACTGAATGTTACAGAGCATATATGTGGACCCCATGACGACGCATGCGTTGAAGTACATCAGAAACTTCACGAGGCAAAGAAGAGAGCTCGAGCGGAAGATAGTTCAATTCCAAAAATTTGCTCTGAGGAACTAGGAGATCTCCATAATAAAAGCTACGAATTTGTAACTGAAATGCCAGCCAGTCAACTGTCAAGAGAAACTTGTACCGTCAGAGGAGTATGTCACAAGGTAGATTGCGGAAATTTCTAGTCCTTTACGACCAAATTTTATTTTTATGTTATTGATTGACTTACAAAAGTGTCTTTCTTCTCTTCAACCTCACTTCCAGGTTCATCAGATTTTCTTGAAATGAACCCCGTAAACAGACAAATCTAAGATTACATTTGTGTTTTACGATAGCAAAAATAAATTGCAGAGAAGAAGAGTACGTTTCTTTTATTGTGTTTGAATGTTTATTTTCCATTTCCTGTATATTCGGTCTGGTGACTGACAGTGTTACGGCGCACGATTTAGGTACTGAAGGTCCTCGGTCCAAGTCCCGGGCTCCGTTGTATGTAATTATTTCAGGCCTTAAAATTGACGTTCACCTCTGGCAAGGCTTTAGTGTGATGATGATTTGTCAATACTGCGTTCCGTAAATTATAAAGTACACGGGAGAGGGGAGAGTGTGGCCTGACCTTTAATCTGTGCGCGATTGTCGCTGTGCGCGATTGTCGCTGTGCGCGATTGTCACAACACCTTATTTATATCGTAGGCTGTAGACACTTCAAATCGGATAGAAAGATTGTGTTTATACCAAGGGCATTGCCTTTCTTCCGTTTGTGGGTGAACTTAGTTCTGAAATAGGTACACTGTTGTCTCGGCATAGAGTAAAAACAATATTCAGGCCATCCGCAAAAATTAAAAACTTGGTTGGCAGCGTTAAGTTTGTCGTAGGTTTACGTACCCCTGGTGTTTCTTACAGGCCTTGTGAATGTGGCCGTGCTTATATCGGACAACCGCAGTGGTGTATTGTGCCTCGGTGTGTGTAGCATGCGAGGAATGTTCGTCTGGGGCAAGAAGAGAAATCAGCTGTGGCCAAACAAAGAGGGACATACATTTAATTTTGAATAAACTAGAATTTTAGCCTAGGTCAGAGATTTTTGGGACAGCATTATAACAGAAGCTGTTGAAAACAGAACAGCTGCTTCTTCAGCTAACAGTGACACTGGATACCAGCTAGATGTGGTCTGGAACCCGAGTATCAAAATGTTAAAACAGCTTCGACTTAGTAAGGAGCAGAAGAGTGGATGACGTCATCGCGCTGGGTCAGCTTTTGTCTTCCGCCGTTTTCGCGGCACCGCATAAACAAACATTTGGTTGGAAATGAGGGAAGAGATAGACGCTTCCCGAACGTCCAAGAGTTGTGACATTTATACACGGCTGGAAGCCGGAGAAGAATTTATTAACATAAAATGGATCGCATTTTACGGCGGGCTGGTTTCATGCCTCGTCGACGTCGAAGTCATTAGAGGCGGAAAGGACGGGTGGCAAAGAACTGAAAGGAATTCGGTTATGGTCTTTCTAAGGAATCATTGTGGCATTCGCCTGGAATGATTTGGAGAAACCATCGAAACCCAAATCAGGATAACTGAACGGAGATTGGAACCCGTGTTCTACCGAATGCGAGCCCAGGGCATTACTGCTCATTCTCTTCGCTCGGTTGCATTTTCTGCTCCATAAACATTGCGGCAAGGTTTGTAATTTAACCCAATCTTTGATGTCTGGTAATTGATGATGAGGTATAGATCATCCACTCTCCTACCCTGCTGATCCGTATTCCCTCCGTGAAAGATGATTGCACCAAAGTGTCTATGTGAAGGAATGTTTAGCCTGAATGCTGTATAAGTTACACCATTTATTTCATGTCAGCAATATGATTGTTTAAGTTTTTATATATAATTATTCTTACACGCATTTTTATTTAGAATGCGCTATTGAATGAAAACCAGCTAAGTATTTAAATCAAGGTCGTAAATAATGAAACTAGGTTAAGAATATTGCGACACCCCAGCGATCAATCATTTAAACAGGAAGTAAGTTGACAAACTTTTTTAAAACTTCATTTCATTCGTCAGTCATCGATCCAAATTAGATAGAACGAAGCCATAATAACTTTAGTTGTGTACCGGAACTAAACACTTGCCAAAGCTCGTTCCACGAGAAAGTATACATTAGTTTTCGCAAAATACCACCTCCGTATCGGTAACAAAAACGAGTTCATGTGGCCCATTTCAAGCGAACGATTTCGCGGGTAGAAAACAGTAATTGCAGTGACATTTCAGAGTCGCTTAGGCCACGTCACGATAATAAGCCGTCTGCCGTGGTTGCGCCATTATCGAACGGCTTTACAAACAGAAAAATGTATCTTAATTTCTGCTGTCTGTAAGTTAAGCCATTTCTTAGGATGTCCTATAAACACGCGCGTCCTCGCGAATATATGTAGGAGGAGCTACCGGAAAATAAATACCGTTTTCCTTAACTACCAGGCGATTTTTTTTTTTTTTTTTTTACTGATGTGGTTCTGGCCTCGCATTCGGGAGGACGCGGGTTCGAATCCCCTGTAGCATTTCTTATTGATCATGTTAATCATTAACAAAAGGTACCGTGTTGCATTTATGATCTTCTTATTATTATTAACTCCGAAGTGGTTTTCAATATGTTTATCTTTATTTATATATATCGTAATATGCCTTTGTGCGGCTATAGTAAATAATTAATCTGTTAGCCGTTATTCTGCACAATTTAAATCGCTCTTTTATTACTTTAAATACATCGTTCTTAAATACATAATCGGACTTCTTCCTGCAAGTTCTCCTTAGCGCTGACCTAGGCAATCTCCTATTTAATCTCTGTAATCCTGTTGCTATGGAAACCCATTTTAAAAGAGTATTGATAGGCCCGTGCCATGGAACTCATACTTCAAAGATGTCATTAGAATATCTGTTATGCTACACCCCGTCGGGGCATCCAGATTTGAGTTTTTCATGGTTTCCCCAAATGACTCCAAGCGAAAGCCGGGATGCTTCCTTCAAAAAAGGCCATGGCCGAATTCCTTCACGTTCCTTGTCCCCAGTCCCATCCCGCCTCTAATGACCTTAGCCGTCGACGAGGCTTAAAGCCCTAAGTAAAAAAAATATATATATATTTTTTTTAACCGTTCAGCGCCACGTCGACGTCGAGATATTTAGAAACGGGAAAGGACTTAGGGGAAAGGAATGGGGAGGAATTAGACCCTGGCATTTTGAAGGAACCATGCCGGTATTTACTTGGAGTGATTTCGGGAAAAACGTAATTTGGATGTACGGAACAGCATTCGAGTTTGCGTTCTCGTGAATGCTTAACGCTTAGTCGTAAGTGCGGAGAGTCGTAGCTAATGATAAAGAATTTATCATAAATGATGCCATTGAAGGTTGTTTTGCACAGTAAAATTTACGTAATGGTGACAACTGAAAAACATACAGGATCCGACATCAAACTTGAAAGTTTTTGTAAGTACGCAAAGAAATTGAGAAAAAATAAATTAAAAGTTTTTTCCCTCCTTGGGCAAATTAAGGATCATCCAAAAATTGCGTCACACCTCAGGTGGGAGGGATGGGAGTCAACAAAGTGTAAGGGGAGGGGGGAGGAGGACAAGTCATAAGCTTCGTGACGTCACATGTATAATTTTTTGGCATGTGACGGCGTATCTACGGTGATGCGGTTGCAATGTGCTTTTGAGGCTTTCACAAAACATGACTTCCACATACTTATTTAAACGACTGTGGTATATGTGGGCTATATTTTTCATCATACAAAGCCACTAACCAACACAAGCAATCACATAAGAGGCAACGAGAGACTTTTACCATCATCAAGTTTCGTCCTCAAAGAATTGCGGAACGTCGAATGACATCTTTCTGAAAATCATCCATCTCCGTTACCAGTTTTTCTCGGTGAATGTTTTTCTTTGGCTCAGCTGGACTTCGCTACGTACACGCTGCACGGTTCGTAACGATACGCCGTCAGTTTTAGCGGTTCCCTAAAAAGTATATTAACTTTCTCTTCAGAGTTTTCTAACGTCTTAAGAAACTATACACATAAAAAAATAATGTCGCCTAATGTAACTACTATCTGATGCCATTTCATTTTTATAACGGTGTATCCTAATAAACACGACAATACTGCGACAAACGACAATGCCTGTAGGAGGCCTGCTTGGAGGGGAAGGCTTCTGGAGGGGGTGGTGAGGTGAGGCGCGGGACGAGGGGAATATGACCTTGACGCGCCACTTGAGAGTGAATATAGTATAGACGTGAATTTCTTTGTTTGATAAACGATGACGAAGTTAAGTGGCTGGATGAAGAAGATGTTGACGTATCGAATATTCCTAACATTATCTAAATCTCAAAGTGACTACTATGTCAGTCATAAATAATATAAAGGAATGGGTTCAAAGTCCAGTGAGACAAGATGACTAAATTTTGTATCGTTCACTGAGTTGTTATGATCTGGCAATATTCTAAAATGTTGGATTTATTGCTGATTTTATGGATAAATAAGTTTAAATAGAAATATAAAAATAATTTTGGAATTTCTGTATTAATTAAATAATTTCTACATTTAAAATTGCAAAATACGTTACATCACTCTCGGGAAAGGGGGGACGGAGTCACACAAATGTGATAAAGACGGAGGTGGGGGCTCCAAAAATGATGAAATTCATGTGGCGTAAGTTACTGGTGGCCGCTTTACATATTTTTCCTCTTCTCCCTGGGAAAATTAAAAACACATATTCTGAGTTAATGTCAATTCATTTTGAACGCTTGCTAACATTTCGGTTTTCAGGAAGAAGAGCATCTCCTTAAGATATAATTCCAAGTACGTTGAAAATTATTACGTCAGGATTACAGTAACAGTATTGAAATACTAGATCACAAACCGCATGTTTTCTTCTACAATATATTTATTAAATTACATATTTCACCTGCGAGAAGAAAAACTATTAATCATTGCTAGTATAAGGATTATTATATGGAATGTAAAAACTATGGTACAGGCTGGAAAAATTATTATTATTATTATTAATATTTTAATTGCATGGAGCACACGCTGGGGTTGCAATTCTCTTAGTCATCTAATTACCACCTTTTTAATTTATTTTTTGATGATCTTATATAATTTGAGTGTTGAATTCTTCCCCCGTTTACTTTTGCCAGTTACGAATTGTAATTTAAATTCCTTCTGCGTTCTTGGTAAATTATTCATCACTTCACTGGGTAAAGCCTTTTAATCCCTAACATCCTTACCTACAAAAGAAAATTTTCCTTCTTCCTTACGCATGACATCGAGTGCCAAACTGTGCTCTTGGTCATCTTTTCCCTTCCATGCACTATTCCAAATTCTTCTACCAATATCCTTCCAAGCACCACACCATCATATGGCACTCTTGTCAACCTCCTCATGTCTTCCACTGACTCCAATTCAGCTCCTTTATCATATTAATTATTCCTGATATAATTTCCATAAACAAATCTAGCTGCTCTTCTTTGCATTCCTTTCAATTCCTATACTTGATGCCCTAAATGTGTGTCCCCAAAAACACCACCATATTCAACCAACAGTCTGACCATAGTCTTGTTTCCCGATTCCCTAACTTCTCTAAAACATCCTCTCATCACCCTCTCCAGTAAATGAAGGATGTTGTAACCTTTTACTACCACCTGCCCAATGTGCTCTACCCAATTGAGTTTATTATGACAAGGTATTCACACTTCAAACCTTCAACTAACCATAAGGGTACCGGACAGTGTAATACCCTCATTTGGTGGGGGTGGCTCTACCTTTTAGACACCCTGTATGGCGTCAGCAATTGAAACTTTTCTATCTTTCTCTATCAATATATCAATATTAAGCCTCGCACATGACATGTCTCAGGGGTTACAAGAATATGAAAGATTGGTAACAAAAGACATGAATTTATTATACAAATTAAAAGACATCCAATTTTGACATGTGAAGTTTTACGGATGCACACAGGGGTATTTGATACAAAAAGCCGATCAAAAGTCAAAAAATTTTTTTAGAAAATTCCAAGAACCCGTATATACCTTACTCGAGGCAAATGTCTATAGAATAACAATCAGCTATATTTTTTAGATAAGCTTCATTCCCCACCCTGTGAACAGTCATCTTCTGAGCACATTCCAAGACCCACGTACTGTTACCAAGCAAATACAAGAAAATTATAAGTTGTACCAATTTAATTTGTGAGTGATGTTAAGTGAGTAGTGGTGATTTTAATCATGGATATTGTTCAGCCAGGTACCTAGAACTGAAATAATAGTAACATACATCCAAAAGTATCGCACAACTTTATTTCTGTAGATTTTTGTAAGCCGACTCATTTTGTACTTATTTTTATATTACGAAAAGTATTAAAGAGTGATTTTGTTATATTTCCGGACCTTTCCCGAGTCTGATTTCTTGTATGGTATTAGTTTAGTGTACTATCTTGGTGTTTCATTGGAAATTAGGTGCCAAAAAGTGCCAAACGTCCATTTATTCGAAAAAATTCTAGATTATTTACAATGAAACAAACCTACTTTTCTTCGTGACATTAATTCATCTAAGATTTTTTTTGTTATGGGCTCTTCTGGTATCATGCTCATGAACCAAAAAGTTATTTATGATATGATTAAATACGAGAAAGGAAATGATTTCGTGCAAAAGTTGTAATTAGTCGAGGAAAATATTTTAAATCAACCGACATTCACGGTCGAACAAACGTAACAGTTCGAACAAAAGTTTTCAAAGCTTAAATTTGAAATTAAAAGAAAATGGCAGGCTGCTAAAAGAACTGCGAGTGTGTTTTTAAAGAAATACCATGATTGGTTCAAAAGATGTATCGAAATCCCCATAAAATCCAATCTGACCATTGTAGGTCGGCATAGAAAATCTTTCGATGATTTGACCGATTTTAGCAAATGATGTCCTCAGAGATAATAGGTATTAAGAAAACAGGTTTTATACTATTATGTGAATGATATATAGTGGGCACAAGATAGATATATAAATATATATACATATATAAACAAAAAATACTCCCCACTGCAACGAAAAATTTTAGATGTACTATACACTGAACTGTACTCGTTGCATCCAATGTCACCTATACACGAAGTATTTATTGAGGGCCCACTTATAATAGAGTATGCACTTTTGCCGATAGGCAATCTGTCAGAAGCAGCAGCAGAATCTAGAAACAAATATTTTCGACGATTTGGGGAGAGACACTCCAGAAAACTTAGTTGGGTTTAGTGCAACACAGATGTTATTAATAGGCTTTCATTAAGTTAGGATCCGTATTTGAGCTTTATCAAGCACAAAACCCCCAAAACATCTAAATCATTCAATCTAGAAACTCTTAAAATATTACTTTAATGGGACCCGAGTACTCAAGAAGAGAACGAGCCGTAAGGTGAAGGTTCCGACGACGAAGGATGGGACAGTTCGTCAGAATGATATTTTAGTGTACAGTACATGTATGGTTATTGTTTAGGTATTCTGTAAATATTCGCTTAATATGTTATAAAGTGTATGAACACAGTACGTGTTCTTTATTATTAGTCCTACTTCACCGTTATAAGTTCTAATACACAAAAGAAGCGAAACAAAAATCCAAATTACGTATGTAGAAATAATTTTGATCGACTTTTTGTGTCAAATACCCCTGTGTGGGATGGTTAGCTCAGTTCAATATTTCAAACAAGTATCTAGCTAATCAGGGTAGCTTCTCAGGGGTATTTTCCGGGCTCTTGATATGTTGCAATGAGTCTCACTTTTATAGGCATATTACCGTGTCCGCGCACTGCTCACTGCCGGCGACGGGAAATGAACCTCAGGCCCACAGAGGATGGCGGTGGTCTCGCAGTCCCTCCTCTCACCTCGACATACAGTCCAGAAGTGTCTCGTCTCCACTCCACCTCCGAGCAGCATTCCATGCAACAGCATACCAGAATATCCGAGTGGCGGGTCACTATTGTCTGTAGGTTGGCTGTCCCTGCTGTTATTGTCAACAGCGCAGCGGGTGGTTTAACGAACGGGCTCGCGGCTTCCGCTCGCCGAAAAATAGCCCTCGCTTTATCTGTGCACACTGCGTCGCCTTGGAAACGCGACTTATTACAACAGGTATTACAAAAAAATCTGAAATTCAGTTAGAAATAATATTTATAAATTCAGGAACATCATCCAATTTTTTGTGAAATAATAATGATTTCTATTTTTAAATCAATAAATAAAATCTGATTTTTATTCTATTCTTGATACCAAACGAAACACCAATCCCAGCGCATGACGACATGCGTTAGGAAACAGACACGATGGTGCGCTGCGTTAACTTGTATTTTTTTAACTGTTACTACGTTTAAGAACGATTTTCCAAGTCAATGTTGTTAGAAGACTGTTTAAACCATTATTATCATGAATCCAAGATTTACTAATGCCGACCGTAGAAATCTCCCGAAAATGAATGTAATAATAGTTGGAAAATTCTTTGCCATTAAATCGGAATTTTGTGCTGCTGAGCTTCGAAATGTGAAAACATCTCGTTATTTTAACTGTTTGCCTATAAATTTAATTTTAAAATAAAGAAATAACCACTGCCGAGTGCAAATAGGCTAATCTTTTTATGAATGTCGTATGATTTTTTAATGTATTAGTAAATAACTATGAGACTTAAAGCTTTGCTTTACGTATTTTCAGATCAGCAATATAATTCTACGGTCACTAAGTCATAGGATATGTACTACTTCGTCGTGATTAGGATATATCTACTGCCAGGTGTGCTCGTAACAGAAAATTCGTTCGTAATATTATGCAGCGATCATGGTAGTTGATAATATGAGGGAAAATTGGTTAGCATTCAGTGGCATAATTGAACAAAACAAAATTGTTATTGGAAAAATTTAAACTGGCCCAAGTTGACACTAACATTAAATACATTACAACGAAGGAATTCTCAGGCAGAAAAAAATGATCACATGTAGACTGCTGCACAATGTAATGTGCTACTGACTTAATTTCTACAAGAAACTGAAAAAAGAGACTTTAATAACAGTAACTCACTAAAACATAAGTGGAAGACTATGAGAAGCTAACACTTCATTATTTAATTAATGAACAATGCCTTTTGACAACAGTGGCGCAAGATGTATTTGCTGATGGCAAACTTCTTTTCGTATCAGTCTAACATTTAAATTTGTTGGAAGGCATACAGGTTTAATCATTATTTTCTTTACAGAGCCTAACATGTGGTAGACCCTACTGCATGTAATTTACGATGACATTTGGCCACTAAAACACAAATAATTACATCTTGTACTTGCGTACTCAATTATTTGAACTACATCCACTTAGTTTGTGATTTAAACGCTATTTTCGCATATTTACTTACATCAAAGTGATCCTCTGAAAAGTTAATCAGTGATTCTGCAGACATTCCGTCGTATTGACGTCTTAATATTTGCATCCACTTTTTTTTTTTTTTTTTTTTTTTTTTTTTTTTTTTTTTTTTTTTTTTTTTTGCAGGAGGTGTAGACTATACAAGTATAGGTACAGTTAAGTAATACGCACCAACGGTATGTCTTTCGTTCCATTACGACTGTAATTTCACAAATCGCTTAAAATCACTTAATACTGTTGGAATAACATGTACCAGGTGAAGCAGTGGCGTAGCTAGATCAACAAGGGCCCAGATGCAAAAAAAAATATTTTAGCCCCTCAGGCCAGATGTGCGACCTTTTTTTAATTATAGCTCTGTCAAGTTGCTGGTATTGGCCCCTGAGCTGTGCTTAGTTGCGCTTGGGGCCCCCCTCAGCTGCGCTCAGGGACCCTCTGAGCGTGGGGGCCCCGGTGCACTGCACCGCCTAACCCTATCGTAGCTACGCCCCTGAGGTGAAGTAGTTTTGCACACGTATGACGCCACGAGCGACGAGATCACGTGATGTACTGTTTGCGAGGGAATTTAAGCAATTTAACATTTACACGTGGTTTTATGAACTTATAAATTTTATTTAAGTAAAATACTATTTTCCTTGACTAAATATATCCACAATGGTAAATTTAAAACACCTTCTGAAAATTTGTCCGGTCCCGTACTCTGACCCCAGCCTTTAATCATAAACAACCTTTAGATTTTTATTGTGTACCTAATACCAGTAAGCTGACATTCTTCGCTTTTATTTTCATTTTTTAACCAGGTTACCCTGCAGCTGTTCACAGGCTTCTTCTGTTTAGATCGTATTATATTCTATTATGTAGTCTGCAAACAGTCTACATTCTGATCGTAAACCATTAACACAATCCTTCATTAAAATAAAGGACAGCTATCACCCAAAACCACTATCCTGTGGCACTTCCATATTTACTTCCACTAATGTGATGTATTTCCTACTCCAAATCTTTGCTTTCTGGCTTTTATGACCTCCTTTATGCAGCAAGTAACATTTGCATCCAGTCCAACAGTTTTCAGATTATTTAAAACCATTTTATTGCTCACTCTAAGAAAGATCTTGTGCTACACTATCAGCTTATCAGCTTGGCCTCCCTTGCCTAATTCAACCGAAATATCTTGCATATAGCCCACCATCTGAGATTGACATAACTTTCGTTGCCTAAAGCCATGTTGTGGGCCTGCAAACCAGTTTCTTTCCTCACAGGTATTTCTGATACAAACAGTCTCTCCACCATTTTGCATATCACTGATGTCAAACTATTCAGCTTGTAATTTTCAACAATTTTTGTAATCCCTCCTTTATGGGCCGGGAATATTATTGTTATTTTCCAGTTCTCTGGCAAACAGCAAGACTCCAGACTAATATTAAATAAAATTTCAAGGTAAGGTAAAATATCGTATCCCACAATCTTTAATATATCTGTGGTAATATTCTCTACGCTATCCCCTTTACGTTTTTTAGATTTCTGATTTCCTTCAAAATTTCCTGAGAATCTATTTCAAATTTTGTGGTTTTCTCGTTAATACTTATAGGGAAACTCTCCTCTGAGTTATTCCCTCCTATCACAGGGTGATACTCCGCAGTTATCTCGTTAAACCACTCACTCAATATACCTGCCATTTTAGAAATCTCAGTGACTTCTACACCATTCTTATTTACAACTGTCTGAATACCTTTCATTCCCCTCAGTTTTCTAACATAACCTTAGAAAATTCTAGATGCATCGTTCAGTGGTTCCCCTGCACCAATATTATTCTTCATAAACCCATCCTTAGCTTCTCTCATTGCTCTTATTAATTGCTTGTTTTAAATATTCCCTTATGCCTTCCTGTCTCTTAACTCAGTTGTGTTCCCGTCTCACTACTTGTTCAACTTGTAAAACTTCCTTCTTTTACTAAGCTGTTTGTAAATCTCTGTTCCCTTGTTTTATTAATATTATTTAATACCCAGTTGACACCTGTTAAATATAAATTCCCTTCTACGATGACCATTCTACGATCACCTCCGAACTGTGAAAATGAATTTAGCTTCTCTCCAAGAACCTCATCTCCATCATTCATTCTTCCACTACGGTAATCAGCCAACACCCCAATTTTTTCTTTTTTATCACCCCAAAAATCTACCCCTATTGACTCATAGTCATGATCTATGAACAATAGAGAACAGTTGTAATCTTTGCTAACGAATATGAATACCCCTCCAGCAATTTCTCCTCTATGTTTTGCGGTACACTCTGTTACCATCAGGGAAAAAATCGTTGTCTAATACTCCTTCTTATAACCTAAACTCTACCGTTATAACCACTTGTAGTTCATGTGCTTATATTGAGTTTGCAAATTCTATTACTTTTTTCATTATACCTCTACTGTTCACCAATGACACTCTTATTATGGGCATTGTGGTATCTTCAGCATTACCCTGTGTCTTTCCAGATGTTCCCTCATCCGTTATTATTTCTACAGCTTTAGCTAATTTTTTTTAGCATTTCCGTGTTTTCCCAGCGTGAATCTACAATCAGTATCCCTTTGATTACTTATTTTTATCCCCTCACCAGCAGCCCCTAACCTAAAAATGGCACAGAGGGCTCCCTTTAGCTTTAGCTAACAACTCAGAAAGTACTCCCTTCCCCCTTATATTTAGGTATAAGCCAGACCTAATGATCCCACATCTACCAATGGTGTTTACGAACACAACCACCAAAACAGAACTAGTGCCTATTCCAAGTAGCATCTCTGTTTCCACGTTTATCCGCCTCACAGCGTGGTTCACCTCTGGTGGATCATAGCGACTTAGAATCTGCATGAGTTGCACACTGGTACGCTGTGCGTCCTTTTATCACCTTCCTTAGGTTACTCTCTATACTATAATCCATATTCCTATCAATACTACTGCCCTCATCTTCCACTATCACTACCGTATCGTCCTTAGTAAAATCTCTACAAAGTGATGCTATATCACTTATATCCCATCCAAATATTGCACTAGGTTTTGAAAAAGTTTGTCATCTGGTAGCACGAGCCAAATTGATCCTGAAGAAGAGAGCCTACACCTCTGCCATGGCTACTACCTAGCAGCAGTACCCTTTTCTTCCTATTTTTTCCTTACACGCCTCTGTTCCTACAGCCCTGTTGCATCTTACTTACTGCTACATCTACAAGAGGCTCTTCCCATTTGACTCTGGTAACAGGTCAAACCTATTTCCTCCACAATTTCTGAAGATTCTGCTGTTAACCACATTTCCCCTACGACCTGTAATCAGTTCCCAACTATCCTCCTCACCATCCTCACTAAACACACCATCTCTACTTTCTGCCTCCATAGGCAGAGCATCCACAGCTATAGCAGAGCCTTCTCAGGCAGAGCCTTCACAGGCTGAGCCTCCACAGGCTGAGCCTTCACTGGCTGAGCCTCTGGAGGCCGTACCTCAATAACCCTGACCCTTTCAAGCGATTCCTTAATTATTTTGACCATCTCCCTGAACGTTTCATCCTACTCTGAAATGTTCCTATCCTGTTCTGAATGTTTCCTATTCCTAAAACAGACTGGACAATACCATGGAAGAGACTCGTTTATTTCCCCTTCTCCCACTGCCTATATTCCCAATGAAATCACTTCTTACACCCACTGCAATCCAAACCACTCACCGCACATCTGAGACAGGCACCACACTTTCCAAGAATGATTTTCCCCAAAACTATTGGTACCTTTTAAACGAACTTTAAGGATTAAATTACGAAATTCTAAATATCTTAAATTTAATTGACAATCTAATAAAAATAAAAAACTTTTACTCAACGCTTAAATGATTTTTTGATTGAAGCTTTGTTCTTCAATCGTTTACTAAAAGTAATATGTGGGTGAAAAATACTTAAAAGCCAATAAAGCAAAACTTATTATTAAAAATTTCAAAATTAACATTGAGATTGACTTTCGAGATCAATACTATTTAGTACTAATGTGAATAATAATTAATCAGTTATTTGAGGAAAAAATATATTTTTAAAAAAATATAAGGTAATTATCGCTATAATGTATTAGAAATCAAAAATTCAGTTTAAGATATGGAGATCTAGGATTATAGACGTTGCGTGTCGGTGAAATGCGATGGCCATGTTCAGATTTGCGCCATCAGTAAGCTTCGAGTATACTATTAAGGCATGTTCACTGGTCAGTTTCATTTTGGCATGGGGCTTATAACATGTAAATAGAGTGCTGAGAATGTCACTAATATGGTGTCAATTTCGGAGGCTCTTGTTGCTTTAAATAAATGCATGACCAATTAGCTTGAATGTCTTCCCACTGACGCCAACAAAATTAGTATGAAGAAACTTACAAAAATTGTCATAAATACCCACATTCGCAAAATCATGTTGAAAAATGCCTCAATAATGAACTTAAAGATATGTCTTGTGCTTTATACAACGAAAAAAAGACTTAATTCTATGTTTTATCTGTTAAAAATGATCATCTGAAATCAATATTTACCTAAAATAAGGCATGAATGGCTAATGAGATTCTTGAAATGATGGGAGGCTGTAAAAAGTAATGCTTATTAATATAAAAAAACAATAAGGAGATTAGAAATAAGAGAAGCTAAATGAAAGGAAATACAGAGAAGCGTACTGAAATACAGGATCTACAATTGAAGTATGACAATTTCAAAATTTATAGGAAAGTTAGAGAGCTAACAGGAAGATGCAGACCTAATACAGTGAATAAACAAGGGAAACTGTTGATCCCGAGGATATCTATGCACTGAAGAGACACGCAGATCAGCTGCTCTCAGATAATCTCGCGGAACCTCAACAGTTTGAATCAGGGGTGCTCCCCCAAACCAAATTTCGCTCAAGCCCCTCCCAAACCAAAATCCTGGATCCGACCCTGGTTTGAATGCGAAACAGAACGAAACATCTTTCTGAAGTAAAGTACAAGCTACGATAAAAACAATGAATACGATAAAGCACCATTCTTTAACAAGATAAAGCAGAATTTTTCAAGCTCCTTGATGAAGACAATACGAAGTGACTGACCTGTGTTCAATGACACCTACAACACTGGTAGCACTCCTCGAGAATGGTGCAAAACAGAATTACAAAAAAAAAAAAAAAAAAAAAAAAAAAAAAAAAAAAAAAAAAAAAAAACCGGAGCTAAGTCATGTGGTTACTATGTAGAATTACAATCATTATGAGTCACACATTGGAACTCCTTCTGAAAGCTATTCATGGAAGAATATTGCAAGCTCTGTGAAGTATACATACCACCTAAACAGTTCTGATTCGGAAATTTAGTTGGAACACGTGAAACTCTGTTCAGCATCCAAGTAGGCTACTATTTCAACGCTTCAGTGACATAAATTATGATGTCTATTCCTGCTTTATAGTTTTATCAGGTAAAGCATCACAAACCGATTGAAACTTTTAAAAAAATTCGCATGGATGACAACAAATACTTTAGAATTATTGCTAATTTGCAAATGAACCAATCTGGATCCCTGAGAGAGAAAGGAGAAAATAAGGATGAAGAGAAAATTTTTTGGGCTGTAAAGTAAGGTAGCAGTGATGGGATATTAAGCCTTCTTCCGCCCCTTACTTGAATATTATGCAATCGTTTGGGACATGCATTATCGCTATCATAGAAGGTTCAAAGAAGGGGAACTAGATTTGCTTGTGAAAATTGCCGTGGAACACAATTAGTGACTGATATGGAAAACAATCTGGATTGGGAGTAATTGGAATTTAGAAGGCAGGGACAGAATCTTGCTGGAAGTTTAGAAGACATACATTAGTGATGACGTCTGTGTGGATATCCGAAGGAGATTTAGGAGTAGTATGTAAAAGGAAAGAGACAATAATGGTCAAAATGTAGCACTTGATTTCAGACATAAATGTCTTGGTAAGTTTTCACTTTTAGGTAACGAATTACCATTTTACGTTCCTGAAAATTTATTTGAAACAGTGAAAGAATTTAAAGTTGAATTTAGTGTAATACAGAAAGAGGTTTGTAAGACAAAGGACAGAGAAGCATATTCTCCATTGTAATTAAGGATTGCGTTAAATGTAAAAGTATATATCAAATGTTGACACGACAGTTTAGACATCCGCGGTGAAGCTCCACTATAGTAGACTGAAAAAATATGTGTCTGGTTGAAACCTGTGGCCTTTCAAACCAGCTATCCTGTTTACCGTTAGACGGAATAATCTAGGGATTGCTGAAACGATCCCTAATTTCCGCATCAAAAACTTCACCATGACCAATCAAATCAAAGGTTAACGTACAGTAAAATAAACGCGTACGGCAATACTGTCCGGTAGATCTCGAATAGTTGCTTGGCCTTAAAACGACAGAGTTTCAATTTGCCACGGAATCCGCCTCTGTCATGTGTATCCTAACCTAACCCGGCTACCCTACTAGTTAAAAGATAAACATAATTTTACTTGTAATCACTACAACAGAGCATCCAAGCGCATTTCAACTGAACGAAAGAAAGATTAAGATTTAAAGGTCCGTAGACATTACGGCCGAGACCGATAAATTTTCGATTGACATTTTTAATCAACTGAGCCATCAGACAACTTAAATGCAGAACACTACTACCTTGGTCACTGGTACGTACACTCCGCATTAACAAGTTGGTGTGAAAATAACGTCCAACAGAAATGCTGAGCTATAACTCGACGAATTGCCGACCTCGGTAGCGTAGTAGCTAGATTGCTAGCTCCGCGTGCCGACGGTCGTCGGTTCGAGTCCGGCGCCGGGCATGTGTGCTTAGGGGTTGTGTCTGTGAATGTCATATCCGTCCCGTGGTGTGTCTAATTTAGTTGGTAAAAATTCATGCTGGAGAAACTGAAAGCACTGAATGACATATAATTACTAGCGAGCTTGCTGCATGGCTTAAGATGCCGGAAGCCATTAAAAAAAAATATATATATATAACGATTTTTACTATTTTTTCTGATTTTTACAATGAACTTAGGCTGTGAAGTTAATTAATTAATGTATAAACTATTCTGAATAATTTAAATAATTCGCGATACTAGAATAATCATCTGAAAAAAGTCTTAACTTGGGAAACTTCAAGAGGCAATCGTTTTTGTCACAACTGGCAGTCTATTTAATCAGGTCAAATTTCTCTAGACAACTACATATCGAGCTGCCATTGTGTTAACTGAATTCCATATGTTCTTTATCGCACAGTAGGAAAAAACTCACGTGAGATTTTCGAATCACGTTTACAGCACCTTGTAGACACATTTGTCAACTTAAATTTGAAACTATGCATTAGCCTATTCAGACAATATTGCTCCGTTCTCTGAACATAATGCAACAAAACCGTTTAAATTTTTCCCTTGCAGACACCTATGACCGAAGTCGATTACAAATAAAAGTGTTCCGAACGTTTAGCAACTAAAATTCTCCATTTAAATAAAATTTCTCAGAACTAAACATCTCTATTACAGCGGAGTAAGTGCGCTTAAATATTTCCTGACACTTGTTAATAGCAACGATGGGCGGGGGCTGCCTCTTGCGTGGTCTACATGTGTAGGTCCATTAAAGGCTCAGACGTGGCATTCGGCACCACATCACAGCCCATAAGGGCGCCAGATGTTTTCTAATAGCGCATTGTCTCGGAACAGACAGCCAAACAAAGAGGCTCTATAAGGAAGGCTGTATTTTTCTTTAACTAGGGCGTTCGTAATTTAACCTTCCAATTCACCAAATGTAAGGTGGTCTAACTGTTGGTCTCTTACTGCTGTTTGTTAATATACCATTGGACACCTTAACAAAAATCGTCTACACTCATTTAGATAGACCATATCTTAACATTCGGTTTGTAAAATTAACAGCAACGTCAAGTATAAAAGAATCTATGACAGTGTTATATGTATTTTATATGCACATTGTAGCACAAAGAATATTTACTTCTAGATATATCACGAATTTTAAATGCGAGTGCTATTCGGTACCCGTCAAGGATACTATTTCTGTATATACTCTTCACTCCATACTGGCGGCTCAAAGTCAATTGACCAATGCCACGCTCCTCTCCCCAACCCTCCCACCCGTTCCTTCGACTACGATCTGCCCGCTTGGCCCACTTAAGGAGTGGTAAAATTCCCCTCCTCTTGTAGAGGTAAGGGCAGTGGAGTGGGGATAGAGCAAACTGACTTATGCCGCCTCTGTTAATTCAACGAGCTATAATACCAAACAATTATATTATTCTTCAATTTTCTGGCATAACACACATTTACACTAATAGTTTTTACAAATGATATTGCTCATTAAATATTATTTTATCCACCACTTGACGGATAGAAAGTGAGATTGTATGACATACTTCCCCATTCTTTTTGAAATAATACTGCCTACATGTATTATAACATCGTAAAGCACCCATCAAACGAGAACACTTGAGGCCCGTTCACACTAGTGGTCAGCTCAGCTCTGGCCAAAATCGATATACACGTGATCCAATGGGAGCATTCACACTACGCGATCCGCTCAGGTCAGTGGAAGGCAGACCAAACCGAAGATCGCACCGCCACCGATCAACAACGGTCAAGACCGGAGTTGAACTAAGCTGACCGCTAGTGTGAACGTACAACGGTCAGGTCAGATCACAATGGGCAACGAACGTCTAAAAACTTCTGCTCGTAAGCAATAAAAAGAGCAGCAAATATATAACAAAAATGTTTTAACGGTATGTTATTTCTGATTATTAGAGATTTGGCAATATTTTAATATAAATTCAAATATTAATACTTGTTTTCGTATTGCCAAGGTATAGATTCTTCTTCTGCATAAAAAATGTTATGAATTTATTTTTTGTATCAAAAGGGTTCCTCTTGTTCATCCTGGGATTTACATTCCACATGACATGAAATTTTATTCTTCCATAAACAATTGTGCAAAATACATGCTGCTAACATTATGTTATCAATTATTATTGGAGGAGAATTAAGTTTTTTAAATTAAATTCGATAGGTTTAAGCTAAAGTATCAAAAACATTTCCATCATTCATCTCGCACGGCATAGCCAGAAGATAAAATTTTTATCTCTTGATCTGTTTGCGTTTTCAAACTCTGGATTCAGCCTGAACCGTCGTCTTTTTGATCTTATTCTCTTCATCCAAAATCAGTGCGATTTTAATAAACGTTAGTGTAGAGAGTGGCATCGTTTGCTGTGAGCAACTCATATGAAATGGGCATCGTCTACGACTTGATCTGACCTGAGCTGAGCTGACCTGACCGCTAGTGTGAATGCTATCCTGGATCGTGAACTGACCTGAGCTGAGCTGACCGCTACTGTGAATGGGCCTTTACACTGCAGTAAACAGAAAAGATTGGATTCTGTCCCTAATGGAGTTTTACGGTTACAAAGTTAGCGGGACGATAACTTTACCCTTTAATTGTGCGTTTCGTCCTCAGTTCCCATAGCTTACGTGTGATTCAAGAAAGCCACTAGTAATTTCTTTGCCTTATGGGCCCTCGTGTAAGGAAGTCAACGAATAGCTTTCATTCACTGCTAACTGTTGTGTATATCTTTTTCCTAGATTGTCCTGCGTCCAGGCGTCACAACTATAGGTCCAACACTTCTTAACCAGCAAAGCGAAATGTTCGCATATCTTTCCTTCTAATCTCGCATCTACTCTTTCGTACCCCTAATATTACATATAAAAAACTGTAATACTAGGGAACAATAATAGTAAATCGTTGTATGTGGTATAATGTTGCACCCTGAATCACGCGATACGGCTATATGGACATAGGGTGAATAGCTCCAGTTTCTCGTAAACGAAACAAGTAAACTCCAAACAAAGATTTGAATGGATGCAAGAATCTAAACGTCACTTAGCACTTGTTATTCTATTTAGACTTTCCCCGGCTTAAAAGAACAATGCTTTATGCCTGTCTGAATAACCTTCTTGACCTCTTACTTATGTATGATAACATTAGTGAAATGTAGTGTCTTCTGATACATCCTCTAATTATTCGTTTCAGGGATTTTGCATGGGTTGTGAGGGGAAGGGTTGCACATCGGGAACCCTTGCCTGAGATTGGCACAGATCGAGAAATTGAGAGACTCTGTTTCGAACCATTTCTTTTTTTGGCAGATCACAGTTTTAAATTACGCGCAAGTCAAATGATCGTCGAGTAGACAGGCTAAGGAGAGCGAGTTGCTATTTGGAAACGATTAATAAATTTCAAAAGTTGAAAAAATTGCACTTACTTGTCTTTTTTTTTCGGGGTTGGCACTGCGTTTTTTGGTTGATATTGCCTACGTTTCGGCACCAACCTGGAGCCTTCATCAGGGTTTCTCTTTATCTATCCGCCTGGTTTAAGAATAATCCTTATCACTTGATTCACTGTTTATTTGTCACCGGCAGAGATGATTTTGTTTCTCCGCCAAAGAATATTTACTGTTCCAAAGAGATTTGTGCATTATGGAGCGATCATGCAGTTGTTACAACCTTTTCATTTGCTAGTACACAGTTCCACATTTGGCTCAAACCATAACCGCCATCTTTATTGAAATTATTAGGATTTTTGTACATTTCTATAGATTCACTTATTTTTCGTTCTAAAAAATCCTTTGGCTATGCATCGATCGTAGTTTTCTCCCACTGAATTTTATGTCCTCCTTATACATGATGTCCCGCCACTGCCGATTTCATGGTTTGTTGTAGTCTCGCGTGTTCTTTCAACCTAACGGAGACTGCTCGGCATGTCTCACCGATGTGCACATGACCACAATCGCAGGGAATCTTATACACATCGCTCGATTCTAATAGAGCGCTGCGATCTTTCACTGATTTCAAAAGTGGCAGTGGATGACCCAGTGGACAAGTTGCTATGTATTATTCAAAGAAGTCATACCAAACCTGTTTATTTGAAACAAAAAAGTTGGTGGAATAGGATGTCAAATCACCTATAAAAGAAAATTTTCAACCTGAAGTTGGTAGAAACATTTACTGTCACAAAACACACCGAATGCAAAATAATCGCAAATTATTTTTGCGTGGCCATTTCTTTATAGTTTATCTATAAAATAATTAGAGGTGCGTGGGTTGGCATATTTAATTTTACTGGGAAATTATTCGTAAGTCTAAACTTTCTAAGAGATTTAAAATGGATTTAAATCTCTTTAAAGTCAATATTATCTATTATTTACGTTTTAATGTTAGGACCCGTATAACTAAATTTAAACTACTGAAGGTCACAATTTATACATAAGACTAAAAACAACTAACAATAAAGAATACCATTGTTTAAAATATAAATTTAAACCACGAAATCAACATAAACAGAACATTTAATTATCGGAAAATCTGAAGAAAATTACAGCAAAAATCAAATAAAATTTCACTTGCGATTTCGGTCGGATGTTGCTGATTCTTGATTTTGGTGTTCATCTAACGAACCATTTGCATTGGTGCCTGCGATATTAGTTCCTGCAGGCCTGAAATTATTCCTCACATCAGCTGCTTGCTATCAACTGGTATCTATGTCGTTAATCATTATGGCCGAAGAACATTTATTATCTACACTACAGTATAAAATAAAATTGTAGAACACATTAAATTAATTTCAAGAAAAGTGATTGACATGGACACTGTTAATGACAGGGAAGCCAAAACCTTAATATTTGGAAATTTTGTATGTCTGTCTGTTTACACGTTCGCGTGTCAGGCATAAACTGATTTGCAAATATAGATAGCTTATGTTGTCGGTCAGAATATAGAATACATTTCTGGCAGTAAGTTACAAAATTTTCTAATACATAGACCAAAAACGTAAGTTTGATTGTTTTTCCGGTCTATACCCACATCACGTAAATACTAAAAAACCAAATTAAATAAATTGCACATAATGATAGCGTATGTCGCCAGATAATGTTTGTTATGTCAAGATATAAACTTTCCGACGATTCAAGTCCAAATAAGTGGATTTTGAAAGAAACTTGGTTTCTTGTTCTGTTCGTACAAATTAACTAAAAGATTTTTAAGAAACTGCTCATAGTTATTACTTGTTTCATCCACTAGCTAGCAGTATACATTTTATGCACGTTAATAACACAGTTCCTAATGGTGCATGAGGCAAACCATAAATTTTATGATTATTATCTGTCTGAGCGCATCTCTCAAAACTGCTGAAAAAATTTCAGTGAAACTTATCTTAGTGAAAGCTTATGTTTTCATTCACATATAGGATACGTTTTATCGACATCAGTTACATAGCTCCCGAACATACACAAGACAAAACATTAAATTTTGGAATGTGTGTGTGTGTGTGCCTCTCTCAGTCTTTTCGCTGTATGAAATCAGTTTCATCAGCTTTGATGATTTATTCATCTTAATCCATATTTAGAATAAACAAATAAAACATTATATCGATCAATATGTATCGTTATTAATAAACTTATCTATACCTATCAAAAAACTGTCGACTTTTTTGCCTAAAGTCTGTGATTATTTAAAAATGTACCCAAAATATATTAAAGTATTTAATAAAATTCTCAAAATTAACGACATACGCAGACATTATAAAACGTTTACTAATTTATTAATTTTTACAGTCTATCAAATCAGTATTCTTCCGATACAAACATCATAAGAACACATTGTTTTGTATGTTTCCCATGAATCTACTCCTGTCATCCGGGACCTCCAAGATAACTTCAGGACCCACTCTTTCGGACGATTAAGAAGAGGTTTGGCATCTTAGGTCTTCAGTGCGATTTCCAAAAGCACCATCGTGAAGTGTTCGTAATTCACCCAATACTTCACTGGGTCTTATTTCCTATCTATTAGTGGTTAGTCAAGATACTGCATAAGATCATATGTAGACAAAAATATGATGTTGACAATAACGGAATCGGTACTCCCAAAAAAAAAAAAAAAATTGATATATTGAGAATAAAAATATAGACGATAGATATATATTATTATATGAAAAATATTAACATTTCTATACATCATGTAACAGCTCTCAAACCTACAATTTAAATGGAATTGTATTTTAATAAACTTTTGTAGCAAGCTAGAGTTTTATTGGTTATGATTTTTGTATGTTTGTCTTGCAATTTACTGTAAATCATTGTAAATTGACTTTGTTTTATGAAAATAAATTATGTAAATACCATTTAATACGTTTAAGGACAGATGTATGAAAGAGAATTACTTAAATGTTTGTAATTTCAAGTATTAAGGTGATCTACGACGTTTAAAGCATTATTTACTACAGTTTAAAATTATATATGTGGATAGTTATGTGTTTAAGTATCTTTAATTTTCAATCCTGAGCATTTCGTAATAATTGTAAATGATTCCGTAATCATTTTGATTGGTTTTAATATGTTTAAGTATTGTTAAATTTCCAGAAATATCTGTCGGAAACCTTTGTAATGTTCTAGAACTTTCGATGATACTTATATAAAGCGAGCGGTAGAGACTCAGAGACAGTTTTTCGACACAGTTTAGGGACACAGTTTACGTCGGCAAAGACAATTTTTAGCGAACAGCTTTATGTGTACTGTGAGTGTGTGTCAGTATTGTCTTTGGAAAAAGTGTCGAATGTAATCGCTGGAGTTTGTGTACACATGTGACCAGTATCTTTGAAGTTGTGTATTCTTCGAGAAATAAAAACAGTTAAAATTTTAAACTGTATCGTGGACTAATTATATCTATATATATATAAAGATGAATGCATGTATGTTTGTTTGTTTGTTCTTCATACAAATCCACAGTTCTCATCCGATCTCGATGAAACTTTGCACATTTATCATTCGAAACAAGGAAAAAATTACTGTCTACATTTGGTTGAAAAATTATCTGTATAAATAATACATGTTGTCTTATAATTTCGAAAAATTACTGAATGGCGATAGACAGACGCGTTGGATGTCTAGGTCTCTGTACTGCCTTTTGATACAGCGGTCAGGTAGCTCAGTTGTAGTCACGAAATTTTAAGAACTTATCGAATGGTGGCAGAGAGACGGCTGTAATGTTACGTCGATTGTTCAAGGTGTGCTTCTCACGCATTATGTTAGTGTGTAATTTGTTAATAAATTTCGTTTAAACAAAAAACGTATTATTTAGTATAGATGTATTACTTGGTGTTTGCTTGAAAGCTTCTGCCACCTGTTTATTTTGCCTTATTTTTGACATGCATTGCGGGGGTAAACTGGCCTAAGTTGTAGCTCTAACAGAGCACGAGCAGCTAAAGTTATTATAACCCAAGAATCGGATGCTCATGCTGAAGAACGAAGAAAAGGCCAATCTGAAATAAACCTGCTCTTATTTAAAACCTACCTCCCCCCCCCACATCCCCTCACCTTCGTTTGTTTTTCTGTTTTTAAAAGTATTGGAAATTTATTCTCTTCAAGAGAAAGGTTCGATGGTAGAATGATATAGTGATGGCTATCCTGTCATATTATGCCAATTCGGTGTTGTTTGGGACCAATTCCTTCGTTACCAACAACTTTCTATATTCCATTCTGGCAAAGAAGTACTTAATCCACGCGTACGAAGTCGCGAGTATCAACTAGTTTCTCCTATAATTAAACCACGAGACACCTAATAATCGATGTATTTTACCCAAGCGTAATTCACATGTGTCACATACATTCAGTTCTATTTTCTGAACTGTTGCGTCGTGTATGTAAATGTTTTGAATATTGTTATCATTTACATGTGTTTCTGATTTGTAGCTGGACTGGTGATCTACCTTCTAGGTTGACTGCTGCGACCTCCACGTGTCCGAGGCCGCTAGTCAGGTAAAGAGGAACAAAGCGCTGTGCTCCTAATATCTGTGCGATCGTGGGCGGGTCAGGCAGACAGCTCCTAATGGAGGACAGCCACCCTCGTCACTCGCAGACCGCAGCCTGTAATTTGGACGCGGGCGGTAATTAAACGCGATTCCGAAAAGGTTTGCTCGTCAAGCGCAGTGGACAGGTACATCTCAGGCGGGTGTGGCAGCGCGTGTCTCGCATCCTACGCGGAAGCTATGACTGTATCAACATTGGAATTCCAAACTCTGCTCACAAGGGACACCTTTGACCTCGAATGCTCGGAACTGCACGGAAACATGCTTAGAATAACAAGCGACCATTAACAAAACAGTGGTGTGAGTCATTTCCGTGCAGAAATGTTGCATTCTGCCTCAATTAACACACTCATTTTGTAAGACTACTATGTGCCAAACCACAAGTGAAGATACATGATCGTCATTTCATCATGAAACTTCTCTCTGTGATTTACAATCAATTTTGCTGCATCTCTATATTACAATATGCTTGGCGAAAGTCAGATGATGATATTGACATACCAACACCATAATATGAAAATGTAATTATTGTGGCTTTTGATATTGGACTGCGTGAATGCGAAAGGGGTTTGGAATGTGATAACGTGGCTTTAGTGAGGTGTGCACACTGTTCTCTTCCACTTTGTTTTAACCACTTCATCGAAATCCCGCATCTGCACTTTGAGGAATAATATAAGCACTACCAGGTGTGAGGCACTGCGCTATCTTCAGTACTTTAAGCAGAGAGTTTTTGGCACTGTTGGTTGAAAATGTAATAATACACTGACGTCATTGACTTAGGAGTAAGTGCCTTCATATGGTATTGATATCTTGTTACTTTGTTTCTCTCTATTAAAATGTTACTTGGTATAGAACGCAACGCTTTGCACGGAAATGACACACAACACTATGTTGTTTATGATCGCTTGTTATTCCAAGCATGTTTTCGTGCGATTCCAAGCGTTCGAGGTGTCCCTTGTGAGTACTACGCAATATACAGGCTAGTGATATATGTGAAAAAATTAAGACCTGTTTCCTTGATATGGCAGTGTATGGGAACGTTATGCTACGGCCCACTGAGATCAGATATGTTAATTTTTTCTATAAATATTTTCGTTAGTAATTAGTAATTTCTGTTCCAATAAAGCTATTATTGGCTCAGTGAGTGGAGGCGCCGCACACATGATCGGGGAGGTACAACGGGACCGGGCACGAGTCCATGCTCCCACGTATCGCCCGTCCTGACAGCAGTTTTTTTGGCGGTTTTCAGCTACCATCAGTACGAGTGCTGGGACTGTACCCAATCTCCCCCCATAAACAACACATTTCACAAACAATAAATACACTTATCACACACAGAACGTAGTTAAACATTTTGCAGACAGATGGCAACACTTCATTTCTTCCGTTAGTACGTAGCACGACCTGGCAGTAGGTATAAAATGCTTTGCGTAAGAAAGAGCATACGACCGTATAATCCATGCTTCAGATTTCACCATGCCAACGATAAGCAAATTTCATCGAAGACAGACGACCCTAAAATGTTGTGAAAAGTTGTTGAAGAAGAAAACTCTTTTTTTCACATTTAGCTTTATGCCTCGTCGACATTCGAGATCATTAGAGGCGGGATAGGACTAGGGTAAAGGAATTGGAAGGAATTCGGGCATGGCCCTTCTGAAGGAAACATCCCGGCATTCGCCTGGTGTGATTTTAGGGAAACCATGGAAAACCCAAAACTGGATGCCCGGACGGAAATTCGAACCTGCGTCTTCCCGAATGCGAGGCCAGAGCAAAGAAGAAGATTAATAGTGAGTATCACGCAAAATACGCACGCACGATATATTTGATAAGAAGAACATCTGTTATCCTAACAGTGTAGTGTAACGGTAAATTATGTGCTGGCCAGTTGGAATCACCTATTTTAATTTTTTCCTTGAATATTATCGAAAGTAATTACCAAGTTCTATTCCGTTAACGAAATTAGTTTGCTTACTATTTATATACGAATTCATAAAGCAACATAAATACCAAATTTTGATTCTCGTTCCGCGACAAATAGATTAATTTGTCTAATTAGTTCGGTTGTCCATTCAAGTATGCCAGTTCAAACTATAAAATATCGTAACCACTTGAGTCATATGCTTTAAATAGATTTGATTGTATTTATGCCAAATTAATTGTTCACTCATGAGGGAGTGATTTCCGATTTTATATAACCTGTAAAAGTTGTATTCAATTCTCGGAATCATTAATGCTGATATTACATGGGCGAGCCTCCACCTGCAACTCGAGCAATCTATTTCGTTAGTGAGAATCGATTAAATTTCCCTACTATAATGTGCGTATAGTACATACTATTATTATACGAAACATTGAAAATATTTGATCAGTTAGAAGAAAGTGTTATTAAATTTAGCATTCGAAGAAATGCGGAACGCGCGTATCTCATAAATTATCTGTAATCGTGTTTTGTCAGGTGTAAAGCTCTGAAGATATTTACAGTGAAAAAAATAGCGATCTCAAGCTGGTCATAATTTAGGAACTTGAAACAACATCAAAGAATTAATTAATTCATGAAATAGTGTAGTGCAGATTCATTATTTGTCAGAAATACCTTTTTTTTCATAAGAACCTTTGCCATATTTGGGTTACTAACACTTAAAATGCGTGGTGTGAGAAACAACTTTTTTAAATACTTTATTAAAAAGTGATTTCAAGAATTTTGTGATTAATGATCCCTGGAGACATTACTATTGCAGATTTATTTATCTCACTTCTTTAAATATAAGCAATGAAGTATTGAACCATTAAATTAATTACCCACCTATTCACTGAAAGCCAACAGATGTACCTCAACAGATAAAGATGGCTGACGGTCACTTATCTGCTGAAAACATTATCATGTATTCCGCAAGGTAGTGTTTTGGAATTAGTTATTATATATCCAAGATTCTTGAAACTAAAATAAGTATAAAATGTATACAACATAAACAACAGTTTTAATCGTGACCACTTGGGAATTGAACCTGAAATTTCCATCTCATTTTTATTTCATAAACAACTTTCCTGAATAGAGTAAAAATATGGTCATTACTTTAAAAAGTACATTCAAAAGTAAAATAGTTGAAAAAAAAAAACACCCAACGCAGAGGCTATTGAAAGAAAAAGTAAAAAAACAAAAACTCTGAAGTAACAGTAGTAACAGTATAGAACATATTAGTAATCTTTGTGTACGTATCTCAATTACGTATCACAAGCAAAATCATAAAAAAAAACAGATGTTTATACGGAATATTTATTTATTTATTTTAAGGCGAATTGTGATTTATTCAGTTTTGGCATTATATTTGGGATACGAAGCAGAGAAAGGTACGCCTCTTGTTTCATTCGGATACACTTTTGTCTTTGGCAGAAGTATGAAACTGCCACAGGTCGACAACTTTCAACCCCCATTTCTCCCACACCCCCTTAACTACCGAAATCTAACAACCATAGTTCACTACATGAGATACGATTCTACTACCAAACACAAACACCAATGCTCTATGCTATGTAGTTGTGTCAGAAAAGTGACATATGCGGAGACAGTCGAAATACGAAAATATCCTTGGTCGGCCTCTTACAACGACCATATCTCCCACACAACCACAGCTTCTGAAATTCGGCCGCTGTTGTGATCTAAAGGTGACTCTGTGCTACTACTACACACAAACGCCAGTTATCTGTGATCTATAGTTTTCGCTGAAAAGTGATACACCATGACACTTTTGTCTTTGGCAGAAGTATGAAACTGCCACAGGTCGACCACTTTCAACCCCCATTTCTCCCACACCCCCTTAGCTACCGACATCTAACAACCATAGTGCACGACAGGAAAGACGATTCTACTACCACACACAAACACCAAAGGTCTATGTTATGTAGTTGTGGCAGGAAAGAGAAGTATACGGAGATACGAATTTTTGGTCGAAATATGAAAACGCCCTGCACTGACCAACTTTAATCATTATATCTCCCACATCCCCACTGCTATCGGCATTCGGCCAACGTTGTACACGATAGGAAACTCCATGCTACTTCCACCGACAAACATCAGTGATCTGTGCTAGGTAGTGGTGGCTGAAAAGTGAAATATAGGAAAAAGCACGTCTATTTTTATATATATATAAGATGTATTTTGGCCAAGTAGTGTTTTAATTGTTGAATTGCTGTTGGTTTCTTTGTATAGACACTGCTGTTTAATCAGGTCCCCTACCCTCCCCCTTTCCTCCTACCCCCCCCCCCCAAAATTAAATAAAGATAAGGTGACCGTAATGGTAGATCGATTTCATTATTAACCTAGAGATATGCTTCGCGTCAAAAGTTCCAACGTAGCGTGAGATACAAGCAATATTGCACAGTTTTATGAAACCACACAAATCAGCCCATGATACAACAATTTTGGACAAAATAAAATGTTTGAAACAGAGGTCGACGTCAGTTATCATTGATGATAAATGCATTTTAGCTGTCTCCTCAGAACGAGAAGGCTTCAGTGGTGTTCTTCACCAAAAATCCTGAAACTGTTGTAACATTATGCTCAGCATGGTAGGCTGTTTCAAGTGTTTCTGTTATTAAGCTTCTGGAAATGGCCAAAACTTAGTCTACATTTACAATAAGCACACGATCACGAGTAAAATGATGTAAGTACCTACAGCAAAGCACTACATCGATTTATTGGATACATGTCGTGCGAACAGACACGAATAAGGAGGGAGGACAAATTACAAACTTCAGCTCTTTTCTAAGACATACCATATAGGCAGTTCACTTGCTTATAGCTTGACGTCGTGATACCACAGAAGAATGTCCACTATGGTCAACCGTCCGAGTACTATGATTTGCTAGTTCTTTTTTTCGCTGGGGCATGTCGTTTGTTTTTGGTCTCACCGGTTTATGCGATAACCAATAATCGAATTCTGTTCGTGGATGTGCTCTACGCAGTCACATGCTTAGCTAAAGACGTTATTGTTTTCCAGTTCACCCTTACATTCAGGCTTTAACTGAAATCAGTGTACATACGACACCTTATACCTGCATTTAAGAAACTCATGAAATATCTGCTAACCATTTGTATTAATTATCCACTAAAATTTGCTGTACGTATTCTACACGATCTCTTAGTATGTCTTTGAGATCTACGCCGTCCATTTTGCTTAGTGAAAGTTGTGTGAAATTCGTCATTTAACAGTCAGTGAAGGATACAAATAATGTTCTCGGGTGACTATCTTCCGGAAGATGGCGCCGATGATTCAGAGCGCCGAAATATCGTGTGATTACGATAACACTCCTATAACTCGGCTCGGAAGATGGCGCCGATGGTTCAGAGCGCCGAAATATGGTGTGATTACGATAACACTCCTCTAACTCGGCTAGTCACCCGAGAACATTATTTGTATTCTTAACACCGAGAAAGATTACGTAATTATATAGTCAGTGAAGGAGTTGCATCTCAGTCGAAAATTAGAACATACGAAAAAAAATGGACTTTTGCCCCCACATAACTGTAAAGCAAACGGATTGATGATGCTAGACTATACTATCAAATAACAACAACCAAATGGATTAATTTATCTAAATTATAGCTCTCAATCCTATAGCATTATGTGCATATCAAATAATGTGGAAGACTGTTACAACGTTGTACAGTAATTATCTTTTTCATTCGACAAAGACTTCCGTATTCTGTTTCTACTTACTGTACTAGAAACAGGATTGGTACTTACCCTGATATATAGCTATCACCTGTTAACAGAACTGTATGCCATTCACGTGTCTAGTTATGTTTTGCAGTACACCAGGTTAGACTTTGCTGGTTAATGGAACATACCGCACAGGCATCGGAAAGTGTAACTCACCTTCAAGTAATTGGTTTACAATTGTCTGCGGGGTGATACTCACTGTAACCACTGCTGGGATCTGACCTGCAGTCCACTATATATCAGCGACAGCCATCCGCACAATTTGGCGGTCTTCATGTGCTGTTGTTCTTCTGTGTGGATCGGTGCCAGCTCTAAGAGTACTAGAACCTTCTTGAGTCCACTGCGTAACAAGAGACTTTACTGAAATCGCAGTACTCCCAATCAGTCGAGAGATTTCACCATATGGAGCATCCTTTTGAAACATGCCAATTATCGGACCTCTCGCAAAGTCAGATGTTTGGGTGTACAGGATAATCATTATTCGTCATGGCATATTTGGTCACTAAGAGCTTATGGATAAGTGCATCACTTACACGCTAAATGACATTGCAGTTTTGCGTAGTAAATAACGCCGCAATTCTCATACTATTACATGCAAAAGTTTGAATTATTATTCGTTTAATAATCTTCATGCGGGTATATATGGGGACAAATTTCATGCATTTATCACAATCCCGTCTTTGTGTAACGCGCTCCATTTCCGCCGGTGTATAACAAGTGGATAAAACCTCTATGATTAAAGTGTCTGTTTAACACATACTTTTATTTGCCTGGGTTGTACATCCAGATGATAAATAACGTCGGCCAACAAGTACGGCTAGCCGAAACGAAACTAGCGATAATCTCATCATTACACCTTAATGACCGGAACGCGAAAATATGGCGAAGATCGCCAAACCGTCAGAACGCCGATAGGCAACTCCTTCCTGTTAATAATCTCCAACAGAATGCCCTCTCCGCACTCCCCTGGTAACCTGGAGTGACTGATTGGCATTTAGATAAAAACCGCAATTAAATTCGCAATTAAGTCAGCTGGAAGCCCGAGTATTGGCAATAGCTTTCCCTCGCTCCCTGCCCGCACGGCTTCCTTCCATAATTACGAAATTAATAACCGTCCGTGACCTCCGGGGTTAGATTTTCGCCCGAATTGTTATGCATTAGATTCTAATCGCTGTGTACCTTGCATGGCCGATAAATTGCGAGCAAGCCACGTCGGACGCGCGCGTAGCAGTAATTAAGATTGGAAGGACCGGCTGGCCGACTTCCCACGTAGATCGGCCGCCTCAAAGTAGTGCACTATACTCACCAAACACTCTCCACGAAACACAACGCCGCGAGTAGTTCTGATAGGAATAACACACATTTTAATAACCTTATAAACGCTTTTAGTTTTTTGACTGACCAAAATAATTATTACAATTGTTCCTTTGGCTGGCCATAGCGAAGTCTGTTAGGTTCTCACTATTTAGAAATGTTCTTCAATCAACCACAGCCAGAAACTTCTGTGGTTTAACATACTCGTATGTTGGGTTATAGAGAGTAAAAAATTTAGAATGCCTAGGATTAAGTAGAAGATTTTCTTATTACAGAATTAGTATTATTAATAATTCAAGCATGTTAAGAGGTAAAAAAAAAACAGGAAGAAATTGGAAACAGAAATCTCGTATCTGATAAAAACAAATTAAATTAATTGATGTTCTGAATATTTAAAGATTGCTTCTTATAAATGTGCTGATTTTTTTATATATATATTTTTTTTAACAGAATAAAAACACGGATTTTGATTGTAGTTCGTCAAATTTAAATACTAAAATTCTTATGATTATAATTTAATTTCTTTAATGCTTCTTATAACAAAACTTCGCGAGCCACCACAAAGTTAAAATTATTTCTCAAAATTATATACTAGAGATTATATATAAAATGTAAAAGAGTTATCAGCTACTCACAGTTTACGTTTATACAGGGTATGGGTATAAGACAACCAGATTTAGCAATACAAATTCCGGTTAAAAAAAAAAAAAAAAAAAATTACGATCAGAAAAAAACTGTAGGCTAAAGCTTTATGGGCTATGAGAAGGTCTTTAATAAGAGTGCAACATTACTAACTTCTGGAAATCCTCAGAAAAATGGATGTAGATGAAAAAGATAATTTTTTATTGAGAAGTTTTACTGCAGCCTGGATTAAGGTCAGCAACGAGGTCACAAGTATGGTGGAAGTCAGTAGTAGTGTACGGCAAGAATGCGATCTTTCGCTCCTCTTTTTAAATTCTACTCTTAGTATATTTCTAGGGAAGCTCTTTAAAACCTAGAAAAATGTATAAAAGTTGATGCCGTCTGGACCAACAACACACGCTATACTCATCACACAGTGATGATTGCTCATAATTTAAATCATAGTATCCTAATCTTGATTGCCAAGTCGCTCCAATTTCAGAAAAAAATTACTCATTGCCACCTTTAAAATAATAATAATAATAATAATAAAAAATATTCCACTTCTTGTGATAAATAATGTAACCTGAACTGCTCCAACTTTTTGGATCATAACCTACCTTTTGAAACAGTGATTCGATGTCACCCCTCTTAGGTGAAATGCATAATATCATATGCAGAAAAACAAGGGTAGATTTCTAAAGTTAAAAGATACTAACAATATTGGTGTATTATTCACAGTTTTATTAAAAATAAGTATTAAGATAAAAATTAATTAGAGGACTGAGCTTGATGTAGAGACAATAATTTTTCGATACTGGATACCTTATTTGTCATTAACAATATGAAACCGCCATCTATCACTACTGAATACATGTTTCTTTTCTCAGCCAAAAAAAAAAAAAATGTAATACGCTAAATCGTTTTTGGCTGCTTATGATCATGGGAATACAATTAAGAACTTCTTCGATGCAGTCCTTAAAGCCGGATATAATACTGCAATGCAAGAGATGGACATTAATCCTCAACGTCCCCTAAATTTATGAGGAACCAGAAACGGCCTCTACGATCTCTTCAATGTACGCTGTCCTGTTGGGAACCACTGATTCACTATAGCAGGAAACTATGACATAAATATGGTTTTACACATCAGTAGTAATAAAACCATATTTACGATTGTCACAAGAGAACCAGATACATTCAGAAAGAGTGAAAAAGTTGAAATATCTTTGGAATATGTCAGACATGGAGATAAAATGACACAGTATTGTGTGCGAGCGGCCTCGCGGAAGAGAGGATGATGATTCGAATCTCCGTCCGTTCATCCAGATTTGGGTTTTCGATGGTTTACCTAAATCACTCCAATCGAATACAGGTATGGTTCCTTCAAAAGTCCTTGGCCGAATTCCTTCCCATTCCTTGTCCCCAGCTCTTTTCCGCCTCTAATGACGTCGATGTCTGGTCAGTTTTTCTGTATGTCCTGGGGGTGTACAATAAAATAAAGGCTGTAATAAATAAGATTAAGATTTTTAAAATGTTGTTTTGTTACATAATTTTAAAAATACCATGGATAGCCAAAATAAGGAATGAGCAAGTCCTGAAACGAATAAGAAGAAACCAAGAACTAACAAAAACAAAAAAAACTGCTTACTGGGGCCATATGATGTGAACTTGAACTTTTACAGCTTATCATCGAAGTGAAAATCGAGGACCAAACAGGACGAGAACGACGTATATGGAATGGACCGGATTATTAGCAACTGGATGTCAGTTTCACACAGCAAGAGACAGAAAATATATGCATAGTGTGGTTGCAAACATGCGTTAGTGGATTGCATCGTAAGAGGAGTAAAATAATAATGTTAATAACTATGTACCATATCCGGTATGTTTTTTTTTCGTAACAACTTCTTCGAATTATGTAAAAAAAATTGGTTTTTCGTCGCCTTATCTGGTTTTAAGATCTTTGTATTTTTTTGTGTACTTGTTGATGACTGTTGTAGTTTTGTATGCTCAGTAGATTAAATTCTTTTGTTTTGAGGGTGAGATTTGAAAGAACAAGGTTCTGGCCCATTCTGACTGAAAAAAAAAAATGCTAAGACAAACCTTGGGGCCTTGTTACATATCATCTCTACAGAGGCTTGGTTTTTACACAGGATTTTGGTATACAGTTTGATGACTAGTAGTCTTGCACCATTACTTACTCTACTGGCCATTTCTCACAAAACCAAAAAGATTTCCAACGCGAGACTCGAAATAGTTAGCACACTGTTGTCGCCCCTGCAACCTCGCTGATGGTCTGCAAAAAACTGGATGGAGCAGTTATATATATTTTGGTTTCTATTCATTCTCAACTGTGTCCAATTACGTCCGCTCTGTTCAATATTGCAATTGAGTCAATTTATGGGGAATGCAACAATAATTGTAAGGTGAAGTGTATGTAAACGTTACATTTAAAACGCTGAATATCTGTCCAGAGAAGTGCAGAAAGTGCTGTTACAACTATCGTTTTTGTAATTTGAGTGTATCTACGTAAGATTTCAGTTTCACAGATATTTCAATATTATCGAGTAAATTTATATAGTTTGCCAGTTACACGGATATTATTATAATATTAGGTAGTGTCATTAACAACTGTAGAGTGAATCTATATAATGTTTAAAACTTATACAGATATTAAAATATTGTAAATCAATTTATATAATATTTTGCCAGTTATACAGATATTACAATAACAATATGTACGTTAATAGCAATAGATAGAATCTGTGTAATATTTGTCAATTATACAGTGTCACAATATTTTAGAGTGAACGCTCGTTTATAATATTTTGCCTGTTATACAGATATTACAATCACACTATGTATATTAACAATAGTTTAATTATTGCATATAATACTTGACATATATACGGATATTAAAGCACTGTAGAATGAATACATATAATATTTTTTTCAGTAATACAGATATTAAAATAACAATATGTAAATTTACTACTATACCCAACATTTTAAAGGGCGGAACACTTATAGTGAAAAATTAATAAGAGAATCGTCATTAGATCGTGTTTAATTTAAAAACAATTAATAATAATATTCGGTTATTGTTCACCGAAACACATATGCAAATTAAGAGTCTGAAAGTTATTTTTTTTAGACGAACTAGAGGCTAGAAATAGACAGATTGACGGCCAGTTGTACAGACGTTGGAACAACAACTCTATGGCTATGTTTTCTATTGCATGTAGAACCATAAAAATACTGAACTGAGTTATAAAAAAAAATAAAAAAGTTTTTCTAAAACAGATTAGATTAATAAAATGCAGTCTACCAGCTAAATACGATATTTTGCCTAAAATTATTCATTACCGCTTCAACCGTTATGTTTGAAAATTTGTAACAGAAACAAACATGCGTGGACGCTTCTTAACATTATTAATGTATATTGTTGTCACACGAACAAGGTGGGCTAGTAGTTACTTAATGACATTTTTATGACCTAGTCGTAACTGCGAATCTTCCTTGAAACCCAACCGCACTGCTAGTAGAGAGGGTGGTAATCCTTCGTCCACTGGCGCACGTTCCATCTGCTTGACCCCGCGATAAGCCCCTGCGAGCCGACTGCCCGCTGAGCCGGTGCAGCCGCGCGTGTAGTGACTGGCAGGCTCATCTGCATCCAGCCCGAGTGCAGACTTTACGCGCCGTCTGGCGCCCACCACAGGAATCGCGGCGACAGCGGCGGAGTCCTGCGGGACGGCGGCACTCCTACAGTCGGACACGATTCCCCGGGGATCGGAGGGATAAGATAAAAATACATTATATGTCAGCACTGTCAGGTACAACGATGTTTCGCTTGCCTAGAGTTCAAAGATAAAGATCTTTGTCACAACATATCACAACCTCCTACGTTTAAATCAGTTGGTGATGGATGCAAGCTCAAGTGTTTTGAGCCGATTCAGCTGGTTTTAAAAAAAAAAAAAAAAAAAAAAAAGGAATGTGACAGCAGGAACATTTGTAAATTTGTGGAGGTTTGTTCTGAATAATGACTGTTGGGACGTGTAATTATTAATTACGTTTTTGATATAACATGTCGCAGCTAACCAACTTTCTTTTTAACAAAAATATTCAAACGGGTGTTGGTCTATGCGTGAAAATTGTTGTTGTTTCTAGGGTATTTGCCGTGTTGTTTCAAAAACAACAAACTTGATGTGGATGAGAGAATGTATGAGATATCGACAAAGAAAAGAGCATTAAATGTTGTGTAATAATCTACAATAGTTGTTTAGAAAAATTAACAGTGGCTCATCGGAACAGGTTTTTAAAAGCGTCATCAGATTTTATACTCTAAAATAACTTTTATGTTCTGCATTATACTCTGATGTTTTTTGTCACAATGGCCAGAGAGGGACCATAAACGGCACGATAAGTATTATGTATACTTCCCTGACCAGATCCTGCATTTACTTACGAGTAAACCATTTGACAGCATAGAAAGTCAGAGAGGAGACAAAGCATGAAACTACATAGGGATGGAGTGACAGTAAGTTTCAATATATCATGATGGAAAGTTGCACACATATCAACGGGATATACTTCAAGCGGAAAGGATCTATGCAACATAACGATTGTCTTTGGCAGTGAGTGACTTATGCCGGTGAGAATTTATTCGTAACAGAAACAGTAAAACTGCATTTAAAAGCAAGACCGATGATTTTACTAAGAATATTAGTAACAATAAGTTAAAAGTGTTGATCTGGCCTGTTTTTATGCTAGGAACGAGAAGAAATTTTGTATATAAATTTCTGCGTGAATATGGTGGTCACCCGTATGATACCTTCGGCAGACTGTTTCCTCCTTTTTTGTAGGTAAATTTCATTTTTATTCGGAGATCCCATCAGTCGGCCTTGGTCTACTACAGCAAAAATCTTGAAGCGTGCTGATGTGTTGATAGATGGATAATTAACTGCCCATACGCATCATCAACCTCGTAATCAATAAACGGGAATTTACAATGCGATATTTTTGAAGGAATTACCTGAGCGAAATTTTCACTTACCTGTTTTTTAGTTGCGCCAAATTCAAAGATTTTTGAAAAATCAGCTGGTGATTGCTGGTTACTTGCAAGACCACTTCATAAGGGGGGTCCTTTAATTACATGGGGTGTATTTCCGGAATTCCAGACACCCTCCCCTCCCCCCCCTCTGGTGAGATTTCGTGAGATCTGGTCGTACCCCCCTCCCTTAAAATGAGAATTTGATGTCCCCCCTCCCCAACTAATCGACCTAGTTGTTTTTTGAGACCTTCCCCTAATGTCGACATCCGTTTCTTTTAAGGAACTTTAAAAAAAAAAAAAAAAAAAAAAAAAAAAAAAAAAAAAAAGTTCACTTTCTCCTTGGTGAGATTTCGCCCTACCCCCTACAACCATGTCACCTCACGTAATTAATGGACGCCCCGAATACATCTTCTAGTAAGAAGCTAAGCAACATTAACAAATCCAGTGCGTAGTAAAATTACCAACATGAAACGTGACTCTATGACCAGCTAAGAAATTCAAGTATTTGTTTACGCGTGATGGACAAGGGTGCCGCGGGCGACAGAAAGAAGACCAGCTGCTTCTGACACCCGTCCGGTGCCGCTTTGTACAGTAGATCCGCTGCCAGAGTCAGGCCTCTCCACATCCTCTATCGCAACTCTTTTTCCCCCTTCCCGCAGTATTTGTACGACGCGGCTCTCCGATCGGTTTTGCATGTATCGGCGCTCTTTTCGCTTGATTAACTGCTGACGTTTTGCCGTGTGGCTGTACGACTCGGTTGATTTGTTTAAGCCGCGTCCGCCGCAGCATAAAAGGCTAACGGAAATCGACAGGTCTTCGCTCTCCGATCGGGGGGAGGGAAATTAGTACGTGTCAGCGACCGCAAGGGGCTGGGACGCAAATGCGGAAACAGCGCCGGCGAGCCGAAAACAAAAAGCTCATCCCGTGTGTGGAGCCGAGTACGGAGACTTGTTAGACAAACAGTGCGTATCAATTTTGCGCTTCCGGGCACACTTTCTTCAACTCAAAGCCAGATATTGAATGTTAAAATTTGTTTTAACGCTGTAAACTCAGAAAGGGCAGTATAATACGTTCATTGGCGATAAAGAATTTATACGTGAATACTTTTTGAAGTTCTTAAGGAAATAAAAACCATTTCGATTCATTATCTACATTTAGTATTTATTTCATCATTTTTTATCGTAATTTTAGTATTTTTGATAATAATACATGCATGGCAAAGAAGCGACAAAAACTTTAACAATACCAAGAAAGGCTGAGCTAGGTCATTGTGTCACGCGGTGACGTCACTGCTGAATTAACAATGGCCAGAAATGTTACTATCAATTCCAGGTTATGCGATTTCTTTAATAACAGTTCTATTTGCTAAAGTGTCAACGAATAAGTGAATTGACCTCCCCTGAAAGAAAAATATGGATTGCGTTTAAATTATAATATAAATTACTAGTTTCTTTTTTGTTTATTTATATTCGTTCTATACAGTATAGATGCATTCGTTAAATTTTAATCACCAGTAACGAAAAAGAAAGATTTAAGATCCCGTGAACATTTTGGGTCAAATTTGTATCGCGATAGGTGATGTTAATTTCATAACACAATATTGCCGTCATCCACAAACACTGCTTGTTAATGTGGTAATGAGTAACATTTTTCTTTCAGAGTTTTAATAATTTGTTAGTCAAATGAGACGTCATTGATAATAATTTATGAGTTCGAAATCAGATCTGAACAGCAGTTTTATCACTGAAGTCTTGTAACGTTGCGGTAGTTTATTTATGGAATTAATTTGAGCGCTTTGGGGCCATATTTGGGTGAGTTGGAAAGTGGCGCAACGATCTGAGAAGCTCGAAGGGAAAAAAGCTGGTCAGTGGTAGAACGGCTCCTTATGGAGGCGTTGGTGAGGTTGCACCATATCAAATGTTTATAAATAGGGGTGAGAGAGTAGAAGGGCAACCTTTCCACCGCCGCAGGTGAAGATAAAGTTGTGAAACTGCAATCATTAGGTGGTGTGAAGCATTGATTAACTCGTTTCGTAACTGAAATCAGATCAGTGTTTTAGCGGGGAGTAAGTGAAGCGATCCGACTGCTATATAAAGTTTCGTAACTCTGAGTAGGTTTAGTAAGGGCTCTGAATATTTTGTCTGCAGTATTTTTTTGATTTTGAAAGTGCGATGACAGTATAATGTGTTGTGTAAGACCATAGAAAACTCCCATAGAGAAGATTCAGCGATTTTAATATCAAACTTGTATAAGTTTCACGATCAGCATGTAGGAGTAGCGGGAATCTTCTGATAATTTATCTTTAAAATTACAAATCGGTCGATGACTTGTTTGAAGAGAAAGGACAGTTTGAAATAAAGTATCAGACTATAATAAATATAATGTATTTGTTTTTCTGTCAATACTTAAGAAAAAGCAAACTTTCATATTTCTGTGCTGATAATTTGAATTGCAGGAGGCTGAAGTTTCGGTTACATCACAGCCACCGATCGTATTTAAGATTAGCTGCTACTTCGAGTACTCCACTGTCTGCATGCACTTGAATGTTTCTTGCAGATTTGAGGGAGTGGACGATTGCAATTGTTGCAATAGAAATAGTCTTAGGGGGCATCCACAAATTACGTGAGGTGTTTTCCCGGATTTCTAGACCCCCCCTCTCCCCTGGTGAGATTTCGTGAGATATGGCCGGACCCCCCCCCCCCCCCCTCTGGTCCGTGAGAACCCCCCCTAGAAACTTTTGTAGACCTTTTATTTTAGGTCACACCCTATCTTAAAATCGACTTTGGCGCAAATTGTAGACCTTTTTTTTGGCTCTACTGTCCCCAGATTTTTCGCAAAATCTCACGTGAGATTTCCGTAGACCCCCCCCCCTCCCCCCCTTGTGAGATCTGGTGAGATCTCACCGGACCCCTCCCCCCCCTATTTCACCTCACGTAATTAATGGATGTCCCCTTACAGCCTCATATTGCCTATGGCTTTATGGGTTTATGCCTCGTTCACAGACGAGGTCAATAGAGAGAATTGGTGTCATCTAACGGGAAATAATTCTGTCATGACCTTTTTAAATAACCATGCAGGCATGTTCCTGGAGCGATTTCGGGAAACAATGGAAATCTGGATGGCCGGATGGGAATTCGAACAAGCGTCCTCTCTAACACTAGGCATGAGCATTACCGCTCAGCAATCGCGATTGGTCTGAAGCCTTTAACATAGGGCGCCAAGTCTTTGTTAGTATTTCTATGTGGCAATAGCGTGAAAGAAATATGGTGCTTCTGTGGGGCTTAAGTGCAGTGATTACGAAGTCGTTCATATTTATAAGTCGTGTGTCGTGCATGACACATCCCGCCAATGCCCATTGTCACAAATGCGCAGTAACGTTACCTATAACTGTACACACGGTTAGAAGGTTCAAGCTGCGATGATAGAAATATTTTTCTCTGAGCTCTTAGCCAGTAGGTTTGACAGTGCACAATTCCCTATCACCGAAAGCTGTAGCAGAACATAATATGAAGATGCGACAGAAGGTAGAGTTTGAGAAAAAGAAACCGCAGCCAATGCGAGTAGCTTCTGGAATGGTGTTCTTAAAGAAGTCATACAAAACTGATAGAAAATTAATAATTTTATCAAGGACAGCATTTTACGGCTTAGTAATTTTTAGTAAGTAGTGATAACTTTGCTGGGCAACAGTGACCTCAAAGATACAGAGTACTCAGTAATTTATTATGAGGTAATAGCAAAATGTAAGGGTTTGGGATAGACTATATTAGCCTCTTCAGAGCAAATGTCAATCTATGCTTCACGTGGTGCACCCCATTTGCACGTACGAGGCTCTGACAACTGAGAGATTCGCATTGGTCACCCACTATTTTCCAACGTTATCCTAAATGGTTTAGGGCACCATCTTGCCCTTGGGGTTGGAAACTACCTCCAAATGCGGATAAATTGGAAATAACCAACCGTATGGGGATGCAGAAGGTAATGGGTAGCCACTGCATTAAAGATCCAAAGAAAGTTCCGAAACTATGTAATCATCTCAAATTACATGTGGTATGATGGCTTCTTCCTGGGTAAAATATTCCGAAGGTTTAATAGTCATCCATTCGGATCACCGGATGGTACTGCTTATGGAGGAGTCGTCAGAATGAATTGAAGCATGTGAAATGTTGTGCTGTATAAAAAAGATGCTGAAAATTAAATGGCTAATAAAGTACGAAATGAACGAATTTTGGAAATGATGGGGGAGGAAAGATGTTCGTGGAGGAGTCTTACAGGAATTAAAGACAGCATGGAAGGTCATACTTTGAGACATGCAGGATTGGTAAATTTGTTGGTGGAAGGAACTGTTCACGATAAGAACTGTAGAGGAAGACAGAGATTAGAATATATGAAGTGATGGATAATTGCATCAAGCCAGTCGAGGGACAGATTGCAGAAAACAAAGCAAAATGACGCCAAACTGAGGTTTTTTCAAATCCATAGTTTCTACAACAGTTATTATTAATCATTACGGTTTATTATTAAGCACGAAATGTTTCAAATTCAAGAGACTGTTCTTAGCATGGAGTTTGAAAACAAAACAATAATTTTGGTAACATAGCTGTTGAATTAGGCCGTTAAAAATCTTATACTCAACAATTAAAACAGGACAAGTGCTCATTTCTACTGGGTGCAATACATTTGTTGAATTGTGATTCGAATGGTTCAGTATGGATTTGCGAAGACGTAACCACTTTTCAGGACTCACCAATCTACTGATTATTTCGATTTGACATAAAAAATAAGCGCTGTCCTCAACAGTGTTAGTATCAACCGCGGAAGTAGTAATTTATTCCTTGTACGAGCAAGAATTCGGCCCTTTCCTACTGGTGATGATGAAGAGCAAGCGATCAAATCAGTACAAAATATTGCAAGACTGGAGGTTATCTCAGAGTTGTATATAAATAAAATTGTCCATGATAACTAACTCACTGAGTCCCTTGATGAAAAGCAACGTTTCTGTGGTCATAGACTCCTGCCATTATCTGTCATTTGCCAGTCGTCAAGACTAAGATCGCCTATACGTGTTTCATTAATAGACTCACTGGGCTAATTATCCTTGAGAATTTTTTATAACTAACTGCACAGGTGGGCCATTGCTTGTGTTGGTGACTTTGTGAGAGCCAAAATAAAAAATATAAAATGAATAAAAAATCAAAAAAAATCTCGAGTCACCGATGAAAAATCCTCGACTGCTTTGGGACAACATGTTAAATTTTCTAGTCAAGGATGAAGATTTAAGGGCCGAATGAGGTCAACCTAAAAAAAAAAAAAAAATGCCAGAAAGCTATTTTTTAGATTTCTAAATTGGGTTTTAAGGGTGGATTCGAAACAATCCATTAATAGGCACTGGAACATTTCGGCCATGACGTTTTTGGCACTGGAATAATCAGGAATCTGCGTCTGGGATTCATACAGCGAAGATTGCTGGAATGCAAAAATTCAACTTCCATTTTACAATTTTCTTTAAAATATATATTCTATGGGTTGTGATAATTGTTTTTTGTTCAGCATTTCTGTAAAAATTGTTAACGAATCTCCCTCTCTCTCTCTATATATATATATATATATATATATATATATATATATTGTTTATACATATCCACAGTTTTTATTCGATTTCAACGAAACTTTGCACACGCATACATTAAAACAAAGGGTGCTTTCATTTAGTTTACAAAAACTCACATCCTCTCCCCCATCACTCCCCTTAAGGAAAATTTACTCGTCGAAATTCATTTTTTTTATAAACGGTAAGGAATTCAGCCAAAGTGTATAGGATATTCTGATAGTCCATAATATTTTCTGTCGAACACCGTTGGATCGATTCCGATCGGAAAAATTGTTGACCGAGAAATTCAAACTTGAAATTTAAAATCTGTTTCAAAGTTGGTATGTCGACCCACAAATCTACAGTTTTCATCCCATCTCGAGGGAACTTTGCGCCCATAAAGTTTAAAATAATTACAAGAATAACTTTTAAAAAACTGCACCCGATCATTTACCCCATTAAGATAAATTTATACTTAAAACATCCTTGCTTTTTTTTAATGTATCTCGAAAACGGTAGCTAAATCGGCCAAAGCGAATGCTGATGTAATGAACCATTATTGCATAAATGAAATATTATCTTCTGATATATTTTGCTAGTACGAAAAGGTTCACTGTGTTTTACCCAGTATCAAAATTAATAATGACGGTCGGCAGTGGTTTTAAGAGGACGACCTTGTTGGGCAGTTAGTGAGAAAGGTGAGCCCCAATTTCATCCCACGGGCTGTGCAAAAAAGCCATTAATCGGATGTTCCGCATTTCGATACAGTTGTTACGGCACCGGAGTACAGATTGATACAAGACGTCCGGGCCGGTCATTATCCTGCGACACGACAGCGGGGCTTGAGAACGCGACACGGGTTCCCACGTTCCCCGAAACCGGGGCTATCCATACACTCTCTGGAAATTATCTGCCGCACCGTCGTGGTATAAACACCGAGCCATTACCGCGCGCCCAGGTGAGCCAACACAAACACTTAGACCAGTATTTGAGCAGGCTCGGCGGCCGACTCCATAATTTCACAGTCATTAATTATATAATGGCGGCGCGGGAAAAACGTGTGAGCAGTGGGATGTCGGGTTCCAATCAGACGACTCGTGACAAAGTACCGAGCAGTGGCACCAAACACTGTGTCAAAGCACTTGCCGCCGTATGAGCACTAAGCTGGGCCTCAGTCACTTTGTGACAGCACAACACTTGCTCTTTTCCGTGACGCGCGGCTTTAAGGATTCAGTCTATTAATAACAAAAACTCTCTCCAAAGACGAAATCCATTTTCTAGGATTTCCCTTTATTATTATTATTAGCGAATTCTCCCCATGGAAGACGTTAAACAGATGAATCAATCAAGTTTTTATTACTTGTACGAGTCATACTTGCTTACTATTGATTTTCTAGCTTTCGCTAGTATTGTGGAACCAGGGATTGTGAGTTCCTGTAGCATGTTTACAGCCGCACCTCTTGGTGAACAGACGCTTACCATATTGCCGCTTCTTCCAAGTCAGACGCAACATGGATTTCGGTTGTCATTTTGGTCAGTGGGTGGTATTGTATTTCCCACCTACCCTGCATATCTGCCGGGCATTCCCCTATCCGCCACCTGGGAACGCGCCAGATGGGGGTTTTATTATTATTATTATTTTATTATTTGCCATCATCAGTCTTTTGACTGGTTTGATGCAATCCTCCATCCCTTCTTATCTTGTGCTAACATCCTCATGTCTTCATATCCCATGTAACCCACGTCCTCAATTATCTGATTCATATATTCTAATCTCTGTCTTCCTCTACAGTTCATACCTTCGACTGTTCCCTCCGTCAGCAATTAACCAATCCAGCATGTCTCAAAATATAGCCTACCATCCTGTCTCTTCTTTCTGTAAGCTTCTTACACAAACTGATCTTTCCCTACCCATCTTTTCCAAAACTCGTTCATTTCGTACTTTGTCTGCCCACACGATCTTATTAAAACCGACTTGTGGTTGCTGTCAGGAAAGAGAAAATGAAGGCATCAACTTCTCAAGCTCACCAATTTTATAGCCATCTGCCATCGCTACCATGTTTAAATCAAGGCAGAACTTCCTCAGAACAATGCGAGAACTAATAGAGTATCGAAAGCAATCAAGACTTCAAATGTGAGGTGCGAGAAATCAGAAAACACAGTAGTGGTTAGCATTTTATGAAAGATTTTTCCTGGCCATGCAGAGAAGTGAACTGCTTGTAGATCACTTAAAAGATGATAGTGGCTGTAAGACCAACCTGAAGAAGTGGGGCATTCCCTTGGAGCGTCGCAAAATCTGAATCAGTGCAGTTTATGTCCACTCAAGTGTACAATAAAATACCTAATCGAGTTGACACCAGACGCACTTAAGGTTGCTAATTTCTGGTCTGATTTGGCCGTTTCTCTTTGTAATGATGCATATTTGGTTGTATGCATTCTTTGCTTTTGACACTATAAGCACAATGCGCCCCAGGTACTGGAAGGAAGTCGGTGATGACAGTTATGAATGATGCATCATGGCATTCACCTGGAGTGAGATAAAAGATTCACGGAAAGTAGCAATCTGATTGTCATGGGTTTTGACTCGCTTCCTCTCAGAAGTTACCTCTCGTGGACAGGGCCCTGTCTTTTGAAAGTAGTCCTGCCGCGACATCACATATCATCTGCTGTCATTTGGAAACAATCCCCTAAATTCTCAGTTTAGGATATCTCAGCGACCTTAAATGGGAGCATCCATAAACTACGTGGCTCGGTTTAAAGGGGGGGAGAGGGGTTGGCTGATAAGCTACGCATGGCTACGTGGGTGGGAGGAGAGGGGAGGAGGGTTTCAGAGCCAGGCCACGTAGCTTTTAATTCACATTAATTGTATCAGTTAAAATGTGATACAGAACACATAACAACATTTGAATATTTATATTCGTCAGTTAATTACCTCCGTATGTAATTTACGATAATCTGACAAGAGAAAATCATACAAAATATCTTCTGGAATCGATAGGGAAAAAAGCTACGTTCTACGCGGAGGTGGGGAGGTGTAGAGGCAAAAACCACGTCGGGCTTCGTGGGGGGAGGAGGAAGTGAGGGGGGAGGAAGGGTGAGGTGGAGGGAGGGAGGGGGGAGGAAAAGGGGTATACACAGAAGGCCAAAACGGAGTTACGTAGTTTATAGACGCTCCCTATGTGATCGGAAGTTATAGCCGAAGACCTACGCTCTTTGGCACTTTCTGTAATGTTGGCAAAGGACAAGGAACTGGAAGGAATTTGGCCATGACTTTTGAAGGAACCATTCCAATGTTCGCCTGGAGTGATACCAGGAAATTTTGAAAATTTAAATCTGGATGGCAACCAAGGGGCGGGACTTAATTTCTGTTGTGTTTTTACGTTTTTCATAAATATATTCAGCTCACAGTCGTTATACTGCTGATCTGGTCAATTCCATTTTCAACAAGTTTTCTACTCTGCTAATTTCTCCTTATGGCTCTGTCTAATGGGCGATGGAAACCCATAATTTCAATATTTAAGACGAATTCATCGACTCGGATTGCTGAACCATGGCATAATCTGACGACTCACATGCTGAGTTAGTTAATAGTTATTTATATACTTGAATTCACAACCACGAAAGAAATTATACATTACGGTGGCTTATTACCATTTAAAGCATTGCCAAACGATTTCAAACGAAGAATTGTGAATTACTGCTTGAGTAAACCTAATCATCTGATTAAGTTGAATAACTATTGGTTAACTTGATAAACCTGCCAAATTTAACTAAAGTAAACATTATTCAGAACTGTCTGTTGAATCACATAGAAAAGCGAGTCTATGTCCACTCGCCACTTCAAGAGCATAACCTTTGTAAAGTGTAACAAGAGACAATAAACTTGAAGAAAGTAATATCATCCAGTTCTTCGAAAAGGCGACCGTGCCGGGAATATTTTCGAGTTACGTAACAAAGATAGTGTAACATTTAACTACTTTAAATATAAGCCACAGATATTTAGCACACTATTGAAAATGTCATGAGTCTAAAGAAAAAGCAGTAATCTTTTGAGAACTACGCTAAAATGGTAATATGATTACATTATTAAGAGACTGGAAATGGCGATTTTTTTTGCAGCATTAGTTTTCTTCCTTATAAGTTTTCTATAAATCTTACAAAAATTGACAGCTGGATCGTTGAATCTTGGTTTCAGCATTTATTTGAGAAACCAGTAGAAATAGGAAGAGTATTCAAGTGGTCTAAACCATTCCATGTAAGGAAACGAGTTGATGAAGATCTTCAAAATTAAAGAAAAAGAAGGTAGGCAAAGCGCATAAATTAATTAATTAATGCAGTAAGGGAAGATGTACGAATCATCGTTTCCTTAACTAATAATTATAACTTTTTTGACCTGTTAAAAGACAAGTTCAAGGTTTATCTTAGTTTGATTTATTTATACTATACGTGACAGAAGAAGTTTAATATTTGAACCTGACTACAGAGATGTCACGAACCGGTTCCAGATCCTGTCATTCAAATTTTGGATTTCCACGGTTAGTCCAGATTATTCTGTGCAGATGCCTGGATGGTTCCGTGAGAAAGGCCATGGCAAGATATTCTCCCCGTTCCCTGTTCACAAATCTCTCCTGGTTTTAACAAAAAATGGAACATCTTAAATTAGTTCACTTTTTTGCGTCGACGTCGATGAAATTAGAGATGGGAAAGGACTGGTGGTAAGGAACGGGAATGAATTCACACGTGGCCTTTTAGAGGAACCATATCGATATTCACCTGGAGTGATTTGGGGAAACTTAGGGAACCGAGCTTGGTGGGTGAGCGGTTAACGTACTGGCCTCGCATTAGGGAGGACGCCGGTTCGAATTCCCGTCCGGACATTTTGGTTTTCCATCGTTTCCCCAAATCACTCCAGGTGAATGCCGGGATGCTTCCTACAAAAGTCCATGGCCGAATTCCTTCCTATTCGTTGTCCCCAGTCCCATCCCGCCTCTAATGACCTCGACGTCGACGAGGCGTAAAGCCATGATTAAAAAAACTAAAAAAACTATGGAAAACCCAAATATGTATGGTCGGACAGGGATTCGAACCAGCATCCTCACGAATTCGAGGCCATAGCGTTTCCGTTCACTCACCACGCTAGGCAAATTAGTTCACAACCCAAAGCTTGGTTGCATTATCCAGGAGGAAAAATTTATTTTTGATGCTATGCTAAGTAAAACTGAGCAATCAACTGACATGGGTAAAAGATGTGGATAATTACGAGTACCAAGCCTGATATCAGTCAACGAGCAACTATCTAAGCAATGGAGGGCGGTACTCAGGTCTGGTATGTTCACCCAACCACCGTACGTCCTCCCGGCGCTCGGTAACAACCTGAAGCAAAAAGGAAGCGGCATGAAGCTGGGTGCCAGCAGAAAACGTGCCTGGAGGCCCGGCTGCACGCTCGGTAATAAGAGCGTGGCCGACGGAGCGTGTACGTGTGGAATATCTGTCCCGCATCGGGCACTTAGCACTAAATCACGGAGCGGGCCGTCCCGGCTTTTGTCACGTAGCAATTACCAGTGCCCGTATCGCGGTGACTGATCACGGGCCGGTGTCAGGGGGTTAACCGAGCCACGATACACATCCACATGCGAGCACGGCACAGGTAATTAACTTCGTTACTCTGCAACGTACGATTTCTTCCACCCGGCCGGCGGAACGCAAAAAAACGACAGCTGGGTGAAGAAGAGGTCCGAGCGGCCACCGCAGATAGCCACGACTGACGTCTTTTTTTCCCACTCCTCCCTCCCGCTCCATTCTTTTAGGTGCAGGTGGACGGTAATGTTTTAACCAGAGACGTGTGGCTCGGAAGGCACGCATGGACCACGCACTCCGACAGTGAATCGGTGATTGCCACTTAGTTTCCGGACAGGACTATCACTGAGCTTGATCCCAGCCTCCAATTTAGAAACAGAGTATTTCCTTCCCAAAAATAGTCACTCCGACGATGCTGCGTGCCGGAGAGAATCAGCTTCCACGCGAGGTGATTGCTACGGTTACGTAATTATATTGAAGTAACGCGAGGCAGATAAATTGGTGCGTATCTTACACGAGATTCTTCTTCAGGGTCAAGGGAGATTGGGAACGCTACAATGAACTTTCAACTAAAACATGGTACTTCATTTGATTTTAAAAAAATCTGGGCATCGCCATTGATAGACGTTTCCGCTTTGACAGGTGGTCCAGCACATCCTCTTCCAAGTCTGGCGGTCATTCCAAAATGTTCACTTCACCACTTGTGTCCGAACGACACTCTTCGCCTCTGCCTTTTTCTTCACTTAGTCCTTCCATCTTATCTGTGGTCTTCTAGTAGCTTTCCTTCGCGTCCCACTGTTGAAGAGTATTAACTTTGGCATTTTACCCATCTCCATCCTCATGACATGCCCCAGCCACTGCAGTCTTTTCTTTGTTAACATCTGTCCCTGATGTTCTCATTTAAGAATTTATCTTCCCCCTGTGACATTTTCTATACCTCTCAGAAACCTCATCATTGCCGCCTGTAATATACTAATATCTCTATCTTTCCAAGTACATGTTTCAGAAAAATAGGTCAGTGCTGACAGTTAATGTAATTTATAGAAAAAAAATTTATGTTCCTTCCCTATATTACACCTCCAGATTACATCCTTTATCTGGTGGCACAATTGTACAGTCTTCCTTATTCTCTGCCATATTTCTTCCGTCATCTTTCGGTCTGAAGTTACCTTGCTGGCCAAATACACAAACCATTCTTCACATTATAATTTCTTGCCGTTGAGCAACACATCCTTTGATGGGCCATTGTTTCTTGCAATCTTCATAGTTTTGGTTTTTGTTATTCTCGACTCCAGACTATTTTTCCTCATTGCAGTCCACCATTTCCCTAATTCTCTTTCCAAACTCTGTTCTGATCAATCAGTGAATATCAGTGTTCTCGCGACAGCAGGTTACAGACTTTTATCTAGTCGGCTAAAGTTCAATACCTGACCAGACCAACGATTTCTACAACACCATTTCATTAAACACTTCTTCAGGCCTACAGGAAGAGAAATTCATCTCTTCTGAAGCTGCTAGACCATGGTGGTGATCGAAACTTGTTTCAGACTTTACGGATCGTCGATATAAATGCAGTCGGGAAGGAATGGGGAACAAGTAAGGAAGGAGGAATTAGGGCATGACATTTTGAAGTAACCATCCAGGCTTATACGTGAAGCGATTTCCAGGAACCACAGAAAACCGAAATCAGGATGTTCAATCCTCCCGCATGCCACGCTAAAAGTTACCACTCACCCATTGGCCTCTACTCTCATGTGAGACAATATGAGATAAACTACACCAATCTCACAATAAGGGTGTCAGAGACCTGTAATAGGACTACTTTTTCCATACTATTCAGCTTCATCAAACAACAGTTTATACTCTATCTTTTTCTATACATTCAAGGAAATTATTTTCAGTTTCACTGCCTGTACCTCGTAAATCTCCTTATAAATAATTCGGCACTCACATAATTTATAATATAAAATGTAGATTTTCATTGATTGTAGATTGTTGTACAATAATGACATCTTAATTTCGGTTAAGCACACCAATCTGTGGTTTCGACTGCCCAGTAAGTAGCTATATGGCAGCTAGGAAATGAAAACTATTTACTTTAATTTTTTACTATACCATCTCTACGCCTATAGATCACACAAATTAACGGTCTTTTTGGCTTTGCGATCTATCAACATAACAGTCATTAGATCAGGAAGAGAAACGAGATTAAGGAACGGGAAGGGAGTCGGTGATGGCCTTTTGAAGGAACCATCCCAGTATTCGTTCGGGAAACCGTGGGATACCGAAATCTGGATTACTGATTCAAGTTTTGAACTCGTGTCCTCCAAAATTCCTTCAATGTTAACTGTTCACCCATAATGCTCGATTTAACAGAGTAACACATAGCTCAGAACATCTTACCTAATTATAGAGAACGTAGCGGTAGGTTCAACTATTTATTAATACTGAAAACTTTCACAACTTTTATTTCCTTCACTTCGTTTTAAATATATTTCATGATTATATGTTATGTGACTGGCACAATATCCTCATAGTCATCATCATCATCATCTTCTTCTTCTTCTTCTTGAGCAGCCTCCAACCGCTGGCCGGGTCTGCTTGTAACAAAAGCCTCTCCAACGTTTCCTGTCCATTCACCATCTTTCTTCTTTTACTGTCAGCCAATTTCCTCCTCTTTCTTCAACATATTTTCTGACATCTTTCTCGCATATGTCCTTCGGTCTCTCTGGGAATCTTCCCCTTCAGCCCCATGTCCATCTTCTTCCTTGGTATTGTCTCTCATTCTTTTCTCATGACCATACCACTGTTCCTTGATTTCTCTATTCTTCGTTGTAACGTTTCGTTATTGAATATCTCCCTGATTTCCTCATTCTATCCCTTCCCGTTACTCGTACTCCACTCCTCTGAAATTTCATTTCCATAGCTTGTACTATCATTTGTCCCTCTCCTTCGTCACTCATGTTACCGATCCATATGTCAAACCTGGCACAAAGTAAGATTTATAAATTGCTTTCTTACTTTTTTTGCCGCATATTCCTACTCCATACTAGACCGCAAATACTCTTAAAAAATTATCTGCACATCTTCCTCTTTCATATATATCCATCCTGTTTCCTCTATTTTCTTCAATCCAGCTTCCCAAATATTTGAAAAATTCAACTTTACTCAATTGCTCTCCTAGCATATAAACAGCTTAAAATATTTCTAAGAAATTCCACAGCATTCTTATTTTTTTTATAGAAAAGCAAAAGTGCTTAAACGTTCTAATTCAACACTTCAATAAATCTTTACTTATTTTGAGGTCTGTAAGTATCTTGATGGAAAATAGCATACAAGATGTTTGATGCTTATTTAGGTTCTTTCATATAAGTTTGTGTTCAAACGTAACTCATATTGGTTACAATGTATTCCGTAACTGAGTTAAGGCGTTAGACACATAACGACAAGTTTTTAGTGAATAAGAGGAGAATACCACCAAACATAAAAGCTTGGTTATGTCCTACAATCTTCAATCTACGCATGCCATACTTTTCCTTTTTTTCCCTGCATTGCTAGTAAATTTATAAAACTTTGTATCTAACACATGTTTATAGAGCAGTTTCACCGTTCACTCTAAATTATCTCAGAGACTTACTGATAGAACGTCACTCAAGAACCAAGCATCTCGAATGATTTTAAGAATGTATATTAAAAAAAAATTCTCATTCAACCAACTGAAATAGAAAAATCCTGCTAGATTTACTTAATAATGAAAAATTTTCATCAATAAACATTGTATCTTAATTCTTATTCAGATAGCAGAAATTTTGTTTATTGTTATAAACACAACTAGTGTAAGCCCGTGACCGTTTTATGCATATCGTTATGGGTCTAGAATTGTTCCAGTTTTTATGGTAAAAGATTATGACAGGTTTACCTGATGTAAGCAAATACGAACTTAACCTGTGTTCATCATTAGGGTAAATAAAATCTCTTGAGCTTTAAGAAATCACAATTATCAATACAGGTATTAAATACGGACAGGGACGATCGTATATTTGTTTCAATTGTCATAGACTCGAACTCGCTGAAATTCAAACTTGTATGTGACCCTTAAAGTTCACTCAGCAAAATTTGAAGAATTCGTATTTGTTTCGGAAGCAGTTGTTTTTATTGAGGCTGCGCAAACATTGATAATATAATCTTTTGTGATAGTGTCTGACGGCCAGAGAACTTAATAAGATGCCAGATTAGTAGAGCAATTCCGGAGAAATGAATTGCTGAATACTCGATTTAGTAACATATTTGGTCTGCTGTCCACTTTAAATAACCTAATAGCTCAGGTACAGCGAACACGAACAAAGGCCATTAACGAAACTGGACAGTAAAATGCGTAAAAAGTAACTAAACCGTAAATTTGGTAAAGCAACAACATTAGCGAAAATTTTAATTAAATTGAAATTAAACCTACGAGGGAATGACAATTGAAATTCGTGGTTATAGCAGAGACCATCAGTAATTTAAGTTTTTTAAAGGTTTTTATGTTGCTTTCATTGGTGACATGTTACTGAAAAGCAGTTCCACTTTTTTTTTTTCAGCCGTAAGGTTTTCCGATATTTTTGTTAACTATGAAATCTTACGAAAAGCAAACATAATTAATGTAGTTCGGCAGTTAATTTGATAGCAGTTGCTTGGCTATTAAATAGTGCACATATCCTCAAATATCTTCTAATGACATCTGTGGTCGCTGTTAATTTGCGAGCGAAGACTGGCTGGCACGTGACGTCACCGGTCTCCACCCAATAGCTATGGAGGTGAGCTTGGAAAATTATGTAGTATACTAACGTAAGCCCGTGACCATTTTTAGCGTATCGTCACAGGTGTAGATAAGTTCCAGTTTTTAGGATGAAAGATTATGACCGGATGACCTGATTTCATTAAAAATTAACTTGATCTGTGTTTCATGATGAATAAAATCTCTTGAGCCTGAAGAACTCAGAAGCATTAATAGATGGGGTAGGTATTAAACACGAACAGGGACGATAGAGCAATCATATAATTGTTTCACAGGTCATAAACTAGAATTTGCTTAGATATAAATTTCACTTGTATTTGACCCTTAAAGTTCACTCTGCAAAATTTAAAAAATTCTTGTTTGCTTCGAAAGCATTACGTTGTTTTTTTTTATTGAGAGTGGGCAAACACTAGATTGGTCATAGTATATGTAATGGCCCTAGAACTTGATACACATTCCATATTAATAAACAGTTCAGCAACTCGGAAGAAACGAATCGTCAGAATAGTGGATTCGGTAAAATATTTTGTCTGATATCCACTTAAAATAACCTAATAACTCACGTACAGTGAACAAGAATAAAGACCATCTACAAAAGTGGTCAATAAAATACCTGAAAAGCAAATAAACAGTAATGCATAAACTTTGGTCAAGCAACAACATTAGTGACAGTTTTAATTAAATTGAAATTTATGCTAAGCCGGAATGACAATTGGCATTCATGGTTACAGTAGAGACCATGAGTAATTTAATTTTTTTGAAGTATTTTTTTAAGTTGCTTTCATTAGCAACATGTTACTGAAAAACAGATCAACGTTTTTTCAGCCGCAAAATTTTTCATTATTTTTTTAACTATGAAACGCTACGAAAAGCAAACGTAATGAATGTACGCCTATTATGGCAATTAATTTGGTAGCAGGTGCTTAGCTATTAAATTGTGAACATAACCACGAATTTCTACTAATGGTATCTCTGGTCGCTGTTTTGCGAACGACTGCTGACACGTGACACTATTCTCCAGCCAATAGCTATCGAGGTGAGTGAATGAGTGACCTTACGAAATTATACAGTAGTTGATCCAAAGTCTAACATCGTATTTGTATGACAATTGTTTTAATTTCAAGCGTAAAAGCTAAACTTAAACTACAACCAAAAGATTGGTAGGATCCAATCCTGGCTTACGTCACATCAACATACTTAGGCTCTTAAAAGTTCCTACCAGCCACTTTCTTGTTCTATATCCCTTAGTTGATGAAACCATAGTCAAAATGCAAAACACGAACAAAGTAATGAAAATATTCTTCTGTAATGTATATTTTTATGTAATGTACAGGGTGAAATGACATGGTAGGTCAGTCATACAATAAAAATCAAAAATCGCATAGGAACAGAGGATCGCAACTGCGATCCGGAGCCGCTACAGAGCGTCTAAAATAATACTGACACAAAGAGAAGAAACAAAACCATTACAGATCGTTTAATTGATAATTATTCACACACATGCGAATAATGCATCGAGACAAACCCTGCATCTCCGTTGCACGGAACGGCGCACCTTCTCAAAGAAGATACCAGGTGTATCTCGAACACATCCGGCTGCCGCAACGATTCTTCCTACCAAGTCTTCCGGCGTTTCAACGGGTGTTTCATAAACAAGTCCTTTTAAAACTCCCCACAAGAAAAAATCCAAAGGAGACAGGTCTGGTGATCGTGGTGGCCATGCGATTGGTCCACCGCGACCAATCCAGTATACAGGCGTTTGCGACCCTCTGTTCCTATGCGATTTTTGATCCTTATTGTATGTCAGATCTACCATGTCATTTTGTCCACGTTTTTTTGAATCACCCTGTATTTATTAGAATTCCCGATTAACATCTTCTTTGTGCAATTCTTGGTGTGAACATTAGATAAACACTCTCATCAATTCAGTATGGATATTGACATGTGTTCATTTTAAACAAAAGCGAACTCCACCATAATAGGTAGATAATACCACCTGTAGGATAGGTATGCAATGATTAACCGCGGCAAACAATGTAATGTAACATTCTGCTACGTAATTACTTTTCTGCCGACGCCTTCTCTGTGACACGGTCAAGCCTTCAGCGGAGGAGGCTACTCTGCAATATTTACAAGCGTTTTTGTCCCCATTCGCCGAAGAAACTACGTTCCTACAACACTTAGAAAGTATCACAATTTCATCCCGCGTAAAAATATTTTATCGCCGTGTATTTCATGCGACTTTACGAGAGAAGCTCTTCTTAAGACCGTAAATTAGCCGACCTACGTAGGAGGCGGGAGGCATAGGACAGAGCGAGCCTAATCTCTGGGAGCTGATTCCTGCGGGGTGTGCGGGGTGAGAACCGGGCACGAAACACGAAAAAAAGAGCAAAGTGACCCCCGCTACGACGTACGCGCAATAAAACCCTGAGTGGTGAGCAGAGCTGGCTGGAGACAAAAATTGCTGAGGCTCTCCTTCAGGACGGTCGTAAAACTGCGCCAAAAAGAATCAGTCGCTGCGAGCTAATGAGCAGTGGAGACGTTGACTGTAGGTCCGAGGACGGTGACCAGCCTCAATTAGTGGGCCGAGCGTGGTGGGTGAGCGCTAACGCTGTGGTCTCGCATTCGGGAGTATTTGGGTTCGAATCCCCGTCCGGCCATCCTGATTCCGGTTTTCCGTGGTTTCAGAAATAATATTGGGATGGTTCCTTCAAAAATACATTTCCGAATTCCTTCCCGTTACTTGCATCCAGTCCTTTCTCGTCTACAATGACCTTGACAAGGTTTAAAGTGACGAGGAAAAATCTACTGGTGGCCATCACTACTTCATCTAACTGTGGGGATTCAAATGTCAATGGTCATGTTCATATAACGGCCCTCGTAAATCGTCCTAAACTCTGGAAAAATTTGCTTTGTGCATTCGAAGAACACTGAATGCTTCATTGGTTCAAACTGATGCCTATTGAGTTGGGTTATGTGGCTACAACAGATTGTGATATTGCAGAAACTATGTCACTAGATCATTGTCAACAAAAGGAACTGTTATCCTATAATAATAGCACATCTTACAGGAGATTATAAGAACGCTGCCTCGAATCCAGGATTTAACTTAACTAATGCTTTATTTTTTTTGTTCAAATCTTTTGTGTGTGTGTGTGTGCGTGTGTGTGTGTGAAGAATGCAAGAACTCTTCTACGATTAGTATTTCACGTAAAATTTCAAGTTTCCACTTTTACAAGGTTATGTGGCAAAAACAGAGACCTATTTCGCAATCGATACAAACACTGTCATAAGACCATATGTATAGGACTGGAACCAAAATCGGACCCCCCATTTTTTTTTTACCTGTCGCGTCTTTGATTTTAGATTAGTTTGCTTTAATTTTAATGGAATGCGTTCTTTGGCATATTTTCATATAGCCGACATGACAGAAGTTAGTAATTTTCTAATCATAATCTTCAAATTCATTTTAAAATAAATTGAAATACACACTCTGAAAAAAAGATATCGATTCCTGATAAGAATATATATATAACAATTACCAAAAAAGCCAAATAAAATTAAACATAATATGAAAGCGTTTTTTTTATATAAATATTTCACCATGTGGTATAAACGAATTAAGTTATTTGATATTCGTAATATTTAATAATTTATCATCTAAGAAAAAATGATTAATTTCTACGCTTATAACTCCCTCCACAAATGACAGAAAAGAACACATTATTTCAGCAAGGTTTCTATTAATTTTAACCGTCTGATTCATCATTTCAAATCACTTTAAAAAACTGATGAAATAAAATATGAATTATGGGGCCCAACTTAGGGAACGCCGAGGGGTAGGACGTCTTTGATTTGACAGTTTCAAGTATTAAAAAAGAAATTTTGGTTAGATATCAAAGTAAAACAAATTACATAGCGATACAGAATAGTATTTAATAAATACACTACATTGAACAGATTGATACTATGTCCCTTTGGAACACTAAAAAACGCTGATAAATACTTATTTGCAGAATCTTCACTTATTGAAAGCACTAGTAGCGAAACTGACGGAATATTTGTCTCTGCCCAATACTACAAACCTCTTTCGATATGTGCATATTGAAATATATGAACGAACACCGAGGCTAGAATCTGCTAACCATGTGAGGAACATAGGATGTTCCGATGTTTTAATGAACTTGGCTACGCTTTTAAAAAGTGAACCGGATTTAGGAAACAGCAACTTCTAAATTGATTGACACTTTTGATGTCAGCAGGACTTTCGTTTTTCCCCTTCGTCGTATGTCCTGTATGGTCAAGGTTTGAGCGCATTGTTACGGAATAGTCGGAAGGAAATCGATTATGATCTTTATGAACGAGCTATCGTAACATTTTCCTGTACTGATTACAGGACACGATAATAATCAGAACTATGAACAATGCAGTGATTTGATCTAGGATCGGTTCAGAAGCTTAGATTTTACGCTGCTTGACTCATTAGGACGAATGTTTGATTCAAAATAGAGCCTGATCTGCTTATTAGTTCTTACCATCGTTGGATGTTATGCACAAACCAGTCGTATCTTTTTCCACCAGCTCTGTTCCTTGCAGAACATATAAGTTACTAGACTGTGAAGAAACGAATGGAGCTAATATCGTTTTCTTACTTGTTCTAATAACTCATCCAATGATGAAGAAACGTTCACTTCACACTGGTTTTATGACGACTATGGTCGTTATGTAGACACGTAAACTTGATTATATTGCGTATGCTCTCAGTGCTACTGTTGGACAGGTGGAGGTGAGGGGAATTATAGAAGGGAAAGCATGCAATACTTGGTACTTAGAAGAATAAATTGCTGATTACTGTCAGAATTCTCGTCTGATTTCTAAAGTAAAAGGCGTTTGTTCATTTTATAGCCTACTATAAAGTAATATCCCATATATCTTCTACGAGAAAGTGTCACTTTCTTTTGAAATGTCAGAAACTTTTAAATTATCAGGAAACGTGAACATAAAAGTTTTCACGTTCTTCTCCCTCTTACCAACAACACGTCTTTACCACTCGCGTTTCTTAGTTTCCAGATATTTTGTTGTTTCGAAAACCTTTAAATCATTTTCAGCCTCATTGTGTCTGTCGTAATTATTCATCCTAAATCGCAACCCGAAGCTTGACTGTGTTATCTAGAAAGAGGCTTACTAGCCAGTGAGTCAGAGGTAGAATGACTGATTCGTTTACTCTGACATCTGCGCTTAAGGAGAATATGAACCACGTAGCTATCACAGCATAGTTAATATATGAAATATTTCGCCCGGGAGGATCCGGTTAAGGGACTGTGAAAATATCTTCCGTAAGCGGAATCTGAAATGGAACACTGATTTTTCTAATCAGAAGCTATACAACTGATTAATCATTCCGTTCATGGATTGTCATATAACTTTAAACATTCATGTATGCTGCAGTTCAGACTGAGAGAGTTTAGTAAATTTAAGTGAATTATCCGTCGTATTCTCCTCAGAATATTTAGTAAACTGAGTGATAATATCACACTTGCAATACTATTCTTGCCCTCAAAAACAAGAAAGTTCAACAAATATGGACCATTTTATAGGTCACGTTTCTTTACTCCTTTCGCAAGTGTAGACCTAAATAGTAACCATCTTTCAACTCGTTGACTTTACGGCCATTCAAGGCGCGAGGAGATTGGGGGTAATGAACGGGAAGGAATTCGGCCTTTTGAAGGAACCATCCTGGCAAATCGCCTGCAGTAATTTGCGGAAACTATGGAAAACACAAATCTGGATGTTCAGACGGGGATCCAAAGTAACGTCCTCTCAAATGCTAGGCCATAGCATTACCGTTCACCCACAACGCTCCATGTTCGTTTTACTGTAGTTTGTGATATTTTATTAGTAATCACCAGTAAAATGAATATAATTGAACGTTATGAAAAAATAACGCGTTTATGGACTCATATCCTTCAGTCGTCCTAACCGTACCCCTAACAAATAAGATTCGTATGTACTACTTTGGAGTTGCTGTGGAATAACGACACCCTCTATGATACTTCTATGCCTGGAAGTCCATGCATTGTCCAAAACATCGACATTTGATGCTCTGTCCGCGTTGTGGCAGTTCCCAAGTCAGGTGCACACTACTTGGAGTTATCAAGATGGGACGCTCTGTAGAGCGGCTGGTTACAAACCTGTGAACAAGAGATGGCTCCGCAGATAGATCCCATTAGCAGCCGCTCCACTTACTCCAAATTATGATAGCATAAATTAATAACTTAGACCTCATTTGTACACTGAGCATGTCAGTGCTGAAGTCACGGTACACCTTGGCTAGTCTCCTACACATACATGACATCTGACGCAGACAACTGAGTTGTGGATAATGCCGATTTTTGATCTGGTAAGATTCCACAACTGGTAATCAGGTATGTATAATGAACAAAGATGAAAGACACCGCGCAGTGTTGCAGTAACTGTCTTACATACCTTTACGCATATTTCAATCATTTAAGCAATAATCACGGAACGTCTCCAACAACACTAGTTTCAATTCATATAAATGTTTTCTTCTGTTTTAGTTATCAATCTGAAGACGGGTTTGTAGCGATCCACCACTTCTCTGCGTTCCTTTTTAATTCTACATAACTACTACATCTCATGTTATTCATAATTTGATTCATATAGCTCAATCTTCGTCTGTGTTTTTTTTCCTTCTATCTTTCCTTCAATAATGACCTTAAATAAACCATTGTGACGTAAAACTTGACCTATCATCTTGTCTCTTCTTTTCTGTAAGTGCTTCCAGAATCTTTATTCCTCAGAAACTTTTCTGAATGCTTCATTATTAGTGACATAATCCATGCAGCTTATCTTCAGCATTCGTCTATATCACCAGTCTTCAAATGCCTCCAGTCGTTACCTTTCTTCCATCCTTAAGGTCCATGATCGACTACCATATAGGGCTATGCTCCAGACATACGTTTTTAGGAGACTCTTACCCGTTGACAGGCTGATGTTAGTTTTATTTCATCTAAATTGCTACTAAACGGTTTCGTGGTCTTGCTCTTAGACCGTAAATTTATTTACTTTCTGTTTTATTTAATATATGCTGTTATTAGCTTGTTGTTAGGCCAATTAACAATGTTATATGTTTCAGTGCATCATAAGAGAATGACTCCCAAAATGATGGGCTAGAACCCAAAAGTAATGGCCGTTAGTGCCGCAAATACGGATAAAGTAAGTTGCACTCGGAAATATTCTCGAGTATGGATGTGAATATCGTTAGTGATGAGATGGAGGGTATAATGGAAGTCAATCCAGACCCATCCGATATGAAGGCGAGTGCCAAAACTGGAGTTGTACGGTTGCAGACTCTACATATTCTTATAATTTTTTTCTGCACTGCAGATTCAAAATTATTGAACGCTTTCTAAACTTAGATGATTCTTCCTGGCTTCTGCCGAAATTCAGATAAAAAAACGGCACCGTTGGCTGCTGTGGCGAATTTCCAGTTTATATTTATATCCCCAACCAATTATATTAACTAGAAATGTTTTTATGTCCGGCGAAGTACTACAAAAGAGCCTGCAGGTACCAATCTTTCACGTACATTGTGCGGGATAATTGTCAACCCTTTACCGTTCTACTACATCACAATGTTTTAACTGATTATATGGTAGATTGAGCATGTTCTGTTGAATGACTCATACTGTACCGAAGTACATCAGGAAACATTCTAGTACACGTTCTTTCCTATTCAGCATTGTGATATCTACAAAACTAAAACAGTTGATTTAGAATCTTATATAATCACGGGTCTTCCAGCATCATTGGAATCAGTGATCTAGAATCATCATATCCGGATTGCTAACGGCTAGTGAATTTTTTTTCAGCGGATGACTGCAGTCTGGTGGATGAACGGCTACGTTCGAGCATTACTATCGTGACGAAATCCATTAAAGACAAAAGTATGTGCTTTTCATTTACGGAATAGGGAAGCCACTCACAGGTAGAATGAACATTGACAGATGTCTTAATTCAAGAAACACTGCACGAAATCCAAAATATTTCGCCAGGAACAGTCTCGTTAGTGGCATCCATAAATTACGTGAGGAGTTTTTCCGGATTTCCGGACCCTCCCCTCCCCCCCCCCTCTCTGGTGAGACTTCGTGAGATCTGGCCCGACCCCCCCCTCCCCCTCTGGTGAGATCTGGTCCGTGAGACCCCCCTCTAGAAATCGCTCTCGCAACTTTTTGAGACCATTCCAAAGCCTCTAAATTCTACTTTTTTTAGCTCTACAGTCCAACAAAAATTTCTAAAACCTCACGTGAGATTTCTGTTAACCCCCCCCCTTTGGTGAGATTTCGCCGGGCACCTCTCCCCCCTATTTCACCTCACGTAATTTATGGACGCCCCCTTACAAAACCGGTTCACAGTGAGGTACCCAACCTGAAACCACCCGAATGTTTTCCTGAGCATTGTGATATTGAGCTGCACAGTGCGCCGGTCCTACAGATGGACGTAGCGCTCAACGACACCTGCTGAATTATAACAGATGTTTAAAATCCACTTCAGTCGAATGATTCCCCCTACGTATTAGGAATAGCACCACCCTAAGAGATAGCAGCGAACAAGGAAAGGAACAAAGTGGATCAAGAAAAAACCCATCCGTTACCTTGGGCATTTGCCACTCAAAGATTGAATTCCAGGAAAAAGTTTCATAAGAACATCAGAGGAACTTCAATTACAGCTGAGAAAGCCAGGTCACAATTGCGGGAAGTTAAGAACCCTCTGGTTGCGGAAGTGTCTGAAACTTTACCACCTGGCTATTATGAGTGATGGCTGGTATAGTAGTCACTAAATAGGCTGAGATTAAGAGTGGGCACATCCAAGGGTAACCTCACAAGGTGGAGCAATTATCTTCTAATATGAGTACGGAGAAGATCAGACTGCTAAGAAAATGCTCCATTGTTGACTGTATCTAACCTCCTTCTCGGAAGTTGACTTCTATGATACCTCGTAAATTGCACTGAAAGTGGCCAAGTTTTGTTCAAATATAATTTGATGAATGTAATACGCACGTTCAATTCCTCGTCCGACCATCTAGATTTCGGATTTCCATTACCAGGAATCTTTCCTAATAACAGCCATTGCTCAGTTCCTTCCGATTCCTTGCCCACTGTATTTCTATTTCCTTCTTTCTTAGTAATACAACAAACTCATGTTTGGATTACATATCTGTTTCCGTTTTCATCTGGGATGAAGTGTTGGGAAACAAATTATTATGCGACCCATAGCCTAGAAGCCAGAAACATCTTTTGAGACCACTTCTAACTGACGCCGCTTAGTATTTAGCCAGCACGTCGCTTCGGTATATAATTACTGCAGTGACCACGACGCTCACCATCTCGAAGACACAGTCCAATCCTTGGGCGCATGTCGCACGTCACGCCGGTAATAGAGGCCATTCCTCTTGGAGAGCATGTAGACCCCGACTAATGAGAAAGTCCGCCCCATGTCACGCCAAACCCAGTATGGAGAGCTGCTTGAAAGTGGCTGAAGGCCACTGTAGGTCAAACGCTGGTAGCGAACCAAAGTCAATGCTCGGACGTTGCTTTTTATAGCGACTTTCGAATTAGACCTAGACGTGTCGTTCTCAAGATGAGCTGCATGTACTCTTATTGTGTTGTGTTTAATCTCCTGTAGTTCCTCGCCGATTTTAATCAATGGTCATTCATCCCACTCATAGTCACCTCAGATTTGTCTTCTATATACAAGTTTTTTAAAAACTTCCTTAGCAATTTTGACTTCTAGTGCTCTGTTTTCACATACTAAAACACCTAAAGCAAAATCCAACTGAGTTCATTTACATAACTTTTCTGTTATAAAATGAATTTAGCTTCGGCGTTATATTAAGCAATTATATATATATATATAATTGGTCTATATATATTTTAACAGTATTTCTATATGCCCATCACACATGCGTATTATTGGAAAAAGCTGTATGTTCTTACACGGTAATTAAAAGTTTATAGGTCTATCAATCTAGCTTCTTCAAGCTAGTAGGACCAGTATAATATATTACTGGTTTCTTTCCGTCTCTCAGTTACCCTGAACTCATAAAACAATTTATTAATGTTCAACTAAGTTTATGCTAATATGAGTATAGTAAGAAAATTATTATACAATGCCGTTAACTGCCATTTCTTCCGCAGAAAAGATATTTGTTCTTTTCTTTCGGCCTGCTTTGAACAATCTTCACCGCCTTTAGTAAATGAACGGTAATGTTAAAGCCTAGAATTCTGCAGAACGCGATCTGGATCATCGGTTCAGCCAACTACATTTCAGCTATTCCTTGTTTACTAAGCCACTGAGATGAATGCAGGGATCGCTTCTTCATGAATATCAGGACCGAGCTGCATTCCGTTACTTCGTTCCTTTCATCTCTCATGTCCTCGTCATCAATGAGCCATAACTTTCCTAAGAATTTAAAAATTAACATCTTCTGTTTACTTCACTTCAGTACATTGACTGTCCAATCCTCGCATATTGCTTACAGATTCTCCATTTCCAGGGTTTCATTATTTTATGGTTTACATCTTACACTGTCCCATAGAACCATAACGGTGGTATAAATTACTCGATGTAGATTCACACGATTGTAATACTTTTTAGCGTTAAAAAGGGCTGCTACTACTGTAGTCAATTTTTACCTTTGATTTGTCTTTTAATCTGTATTGGGTCGACTCCAGATATTAAAATTAAATTCCTTGAGGATCTTGGCAGCATTCGATATGTTAGTTTATAAAAAACGTCGAGGATCCTTTGGACCCAGGAATTACTAATTAACAATTTCTCTTCAAGAGTAAGACTAGATTTATAATTAATTTGCAACATGAGCGTCCTAAATTAATATATGTAAATGACGTTATGAGTGTATGAAAATGCACACTTTGTAAAGATTTTGAGCCAACGCTGATGTCACGAGTCCAAAATATCTCTTGTTGATTGGCATCCTTGATGTGGGAGCCTTGTTCCCACAAGCAGATGACAGAAACACAGTTTTTGTTTTTTTAAGTGGTTCCCAACACCATATGAATTCGTATAATATGTAAAGAGAACGCGTAAAGAAACTATTCGCCATCTCTAAATCATTTTGGTCATGCTCTAGAATAGTTTATTTTGCCCTGTATAGAATCTATAATGACTAATAACTTACAGTACAGTGCTCATAGTGTGTAAAAAGAATTCAAGAGAACGCTCACATGATACCGTTGATAAGTCAGACGACAAAGAAATGGTCGCTTCTTTAACGTGCAGCCAACAAAATCTTCGGCGAACTGACTCAGGCATGAATCCTCATGAATTCTGATTAGTAGGCTCCTAGCACAAAACATCTTGCGTGGCCCCAGGCAGAAGCGGGGCCATTATTTATGTAAAGGTTTTTGGTGACGGTGACGGCCCACTTTTAGTGCTCCGTGATGAGCAAGAAACGAAGGACCTAGCATTGTGCCGCGAGGGACACTCTCCTTGCCAGCTGCCTGAGTGGCCGGCTGCCAACTTGCATAGTCTGGACGTGGGCGGAGGTGGCCATAGGCATAATACCCATCTGTCGCCCTGAACATAAGGGATAAATGGATCACAGTGCCCCGTTGGAACCAAATAATACTTAGCCATCAAGAGAAACCAATCTCATTTGCTCTCTGGAGCATTTTACAATTAACGGCACTATTACATAAACAATACTTCCCAAAAAATTCAGTAAGGCCAGGAAGTATCATAATTATGTTTAACTCCGAACGTTCCACACCTCTATTTCCAGGAAAGATCAATTATATATCTGGTTTGACTTACTATTTCGACTGATAGATGTTGTTAAACAGTATTACGCTACAATTAATGATGAAAAACGGTAATCGAAATATTTCAAGTATCTGTAAATGATTATTTACTACGTGTTGTTTTTCTATAATCGTACTTTAACCTGTGAATCAGATTCATTAGTTCCTAAAGGGGTGAAGGTGTCATTCAAAAATCACTTGGATTGAAGAGACGGATTTTTTTTCAATACTTTATGGACTCTTTAACTATTGTAAAACTAAATTAATATATATCATTATTATTTAGAGGAATTAGAATTCTGAACATTTTTCATTTTTTTACATATGGCAATAATATAGATAATTTCCTGAGTTGGGCAAAAGTATTTCACCCCACTTTGACCTACAAGTTTATTATCTTCGATGGTGGGCAATCAGGTTAACCTGTTCATTTCGTTCTCAAAGTTTCGAAGAAGGTCCTGTTTCCAAGCTTTCTTCCGTGAAATACTTTAGATATTTGAAGTTTATCATTACACTTCCATATGATATGAGCTGTGGGTTTTTCTTCAAAACAGAGACAGACGGAAGATCCTAAAGAATTTATTGTTTTCGAGGAGGTTCTGTCTATCTCGTCCGTGTCAGCCAAAGAAAGATCTATACGGAAGGGGAGCAACTTTCGCAACCAAATTTTGATTTACCAGATGCAGAACTATTCATTATATTACTTGAGTTTAAAGATATTGAAATTTTTTGTCGGGAAGTACAAAAGTTTTTGAATATAAATACAAAATGAGTTTACACTTTTTAAACCCTTTTTTGTTGAGTCTCTGAGTTTCATTTCAGGAACTGACTTGAAGCTGGTACTTCTTTCACTAATGATTAATCTACGAAATTAGTGATTCGTCTCTAAGAGTACCTGTCTTCACGGCTGCACGCTTTAAAGATCTTCTGAAACCGAAATAAATTTTAGTAAGCACATCCCTTCAATTGACTGAAGTGTGTTAAGTCGTAATGACCTCGATATCGACGTGCCCGAAAGCACCAATATTAATAACAGCAACAAAAAACTATGTTTTACGTGATTTTATTAATGTCAGAATAAATGTTTTATCGTGGAAAAGTACAAAAACTGATAATTTTCTCTGTAAACAAGCACCTACTGTTTAACCTCCATCTTTATTTTTACTTTTCTGATTTTATTTTGTCCTCGGCCTTGCAGACATTCAGCCAGCACTCAGTGTATTTTCTAAGGTCAATATGTTAACGAGTCTTACAGTATTTTATCTGACCATTCAATTGTAGGACAACACACAACACATACAACTCACCAATGAATCTAAACACCTATGCTCTCGACCGGACTCGAACCGGCGACTTTTTGAACATAGAGCAAGCGGTCTAGCTCTACGTTACCGAGGCCGGCAAAAAATCTCAATCTTAAAAGCGCTAGTCCTGAATTTTAAAAATTGAAAAATAATATTGCCTGTAATGAAGAACTATGCAATATTTAAAAACCGAGTGTTTATAAAAATAATAAGGTCAAAATGGGGCAATATTGGGTAATAAAATGATTCCATCCCAGGTTTTTTAAATTTTCATACATTGAAAAATAATCTGAAATTTTATAGAGGTCCCCAACTAAAGTAATCGAACGCTAACTTTGCATGACACCCTAATAAATACACTAGAGGAAACACATTTACCAGTGCGCTTGCCAATTACCATTTTTAAAGTTTCCGTCAGGATTTTCTAACTTTTATTACTTTCTACGATCATATACTGAAGAAATAGTTATCTAGATATTGGTGATGGTCAGAAGCATAAACCGTATCCCGAATTTTTAACGAAATACCCTCCCGCTTTTATTCATATGACCGCGGGCTACACTTTGTAGCAAATAAATTTCCCGCTTGAATAGATGACGTACATGAAATAACGACCTGTCGATCCTCAACTGTCAAACACATCTCACAGTGCTATAGCGCATCACAAGCAACGGAGAAAAACAACATTTGGAAGCAGACACAATTTGACCTGCTGTCAGTCGTGTGTACCGAAATATCCGCATTTTAAACAACCGAACATTGTGCCCGAAAAAGAGAACATAAACGGCAGTCTGCGAATCGCGTGTGCTTCAAACGACCAGAATTGGGCAGTACCTTCCACTGTACCCATTTTTTGAAATCGTAAACCCTTCCAGTTTAAGTTACTTTTTTAGTGGAAGATGTTAGAATGCGTTAACCGGGTTTTCCCGATAGCTTTCCCTTAGGGGGAGTCCATTAAATACGTGTGGTGATATAGGGGGAGAGGGGGCAGCGAAATCTCACAAAAACTCACCAAGGGGAGGGGGGTCCCATCAAAATGTGACGTCATCTAATGGGGGTAGGGGTCCGACCAGATCTCACCAAATCTTACAAATGGGGGGGAGGGGGCGGAATTCCAGAAAAAATATTAAAGGCGAAGGGAAATGAATAGGAGGAAGGAGTACTTACAAGTGTCTTTTTCTATCAGTGAACTCTGGTGGGTATGTTCAGATCGATTAGTGATGAATTGTGGTCTGTCTCTGGATTCATCTACTTTAGGTTCTAGGCACATACTGGGATAGTCTCCAATCTTCGCCTCATAAATTACACGTTTCTTAAACAAATTTACACCTATCGTATAGAACCTAGGATATACCTTTCACAAAACAAATAGAAACACTCCATTAGGATAGTGCTAATGTTAGATGGAAGACGCGGGCAATCAAATCTGTACCTTATCTTATTTGGCGTTACGCCTCGTCGATGTCGATGTCATTAGAGGCGGGAAAGGACTCGGTGCATGGAATGAGAAGTAAATGGACCATGGCCTGTTGTAGAAATCATCCCAGCATTCGACTTCAGTGATTTGTGAAATCATGGAAAACCAAAATCTTGATAGCCGGAGCGGGATTCTAATCCACGTACGTTGTCCTGATTCCCGGGTCAGAGCGTTACCGCTCATCCACAACGTTCGGCAGATGTGTACCAATCGGCGCCGGATATCCCCTACAGAGATCTCCTGGCCAAATAAGTCATACGTATTTTTTAAAACTTAACTTGGAAGGGCTCATCAATGATGAGAATAAATCTCGCATAGTTCTTTTGTTGTAACAACGTAACGTTTCTAAATCACTGAATGTGGTTCGATGCTACCGTTGGTAGGTAGGTAACCCTTCCCTTTCTACACAATTTGGAATTCTACTCAAGACATTTTACTCATGGACATTTTAGTTGGAAAAAAACATTTCTCAGGCTGAATATACAGTCACCACAGAATTGCTCATCCTTTTGTAGGAATCCCTTGCAACACAACCTGTTATCTCTGAAAGGACCATTGTCACCGTTGTGCTTTTTTTGGAATTATATTTCTTTGCAATAAACATGACACCTGATTTTACGATTATTACGAGATGTTAAGTTGTGTTTCTTGAATCACTACTTTAATCTAACACAGTCGTCAAAACTGTATACATATCAAATGCCAGTCCAAGATGCTTAAGCTGTATTCACACTGTATAGTCGCCGATTCGTGAACTGCCAAGGGCACGTTTATTTTTAATTGAGTGTTGTGTTTGGAGTGTTATTGTACTATACAGAATCCAAAATGCGGTCAATAATCCTGTAAATACATGACGCTTAGGAAAACTTTCACTCTTGAAAGGTACTACGAACTAACTTCAGAAATGTGACATTAGCCCAACAAAGCTTAACTCTGAGATAAGATTTAGAGTTTCGATTCTTGTTTTAGATAATTGCTGCTAATGTATTAACTAATACCATGTTTGTTTTTCATTCTCGGTCAACTGTTCTTAAGGCTGTCTGCGTTGTTTTCGTCTAGTTGGTCCTGCTACCAGCTCCTAACAACGGAACAGGTTCCAGTCATATGAATCAAGTGGACAGACACAAAGAAACAAAAATTAGCACAGAATCCGCAGCTATTAAGTTGTAAACAGAGGCAGAAAGCCGGTCCCTTCCCCCGAGAACATAATAACATGTTATGCCGGCACTAAATAATAAGACCACAGTTTCTAACAACGGGCACAACGCCAACGGAGCAAAAAAGTTCGGTCCCATTTCATTTTTATGACACACGTATTCTTCGTTCAGTTGTGCGCTGAGTCAGGGTGCAGTAATTTTAAAGGCCTTTATCATCTTCACACGAATTAAGACCACAGTTGTCGATATAAATGAACAATCAATTAATGTATACAAACCAAAATAAAAATAGTTTGCTATTATTGCGCAGACAAAAGACTTAATATAAATTATCGAAATAAAGGTGATAGAACAGTGAGTGTCTGAAAATGGTTGTTAAGTTGCAAATACTCATCAGCTGTTCATTTTTTATTTGCATATCTCGGTTGTTAGATTCTCACGGTATTTCTGTCATGATGATGAAAAATCTTTTAGTAGCGGATTCATTTGCAGTAAAGATGATGTATGAAACAGGTTACTGAAGATGAAGAAATTAGAGCAGATTACTATAACTACTATTACTATTACTCCGCGATTCACTAAAAGTGTGTGGTGGAGAGTGCATTGCACCTATCCTGGAAAGTAATGGATTGAAAGGGATATACGGGATATGGCAGGAAATATTCGTCCAAAAGCTTGCAAACAACTTACGGACATTAACTAATTACCTAAAAGTATCATTCCTCACAGCATTAAAAGTTAATCGCTATGAAAATTAAGACTTTTATACTGTTATTCAGTCCAGAGGCTAGATTTTGCAGTGAAACTTCATCCAACTGTCACTTTTCTGTACAGATCATGATCAAGGATCTGAAAAAAGATTATTATACGTAGGAAATTCCAGAAATCACTCAGCTAGCTATAATACACCTGTTTTGTCTAATACTGATCAATTCCGCTAGTTATCCCACCGTCACAGAATCATCTGTAAAGAGGTATATGCTGGGCTTGTCCATTACAGATACTCTGGTAAGGAACGAAATAAATTAATTTGGATGAACAACTACCTGGCAAAAAAAAAAAAAAAGTAAAGTCCCAAGAAGGAGAGGAGGAAACAAAATAAAACTTCACGGGTTGATAAGGTACGTGGTTTTATTTCTGCAATTAGAAAATCGAATAAATTTACGAAGAACTTGGCAGTATGAGTCCACTTATCAGTATTACGTTGCATCCCTCTGGCGTGGATGCATGCAATGGTTTGGTTGGTGAAGGGTGTCATAGAGTCGTTGAATTCCCTCCAGAGACAAGCTGGCCCACAACTGGTCCTTAATATCTTGGATACTGGAATGGAGTTGACTTCTAGGATGGTCCCACACGTATTCTATCAGGGACACATCTGGGGATCTTGCTGGTTACGGGAGTATCTGAATATCACGCGGACAGTTCATAAAGGCACGTGACTTTTATGTACGAGAATTTTCCTCTTGAAAAAAAAAAAAAAAAAAAAAAAAAAAGCCTAAAAACAATACATTTTGCTATTCTGTACGCCAGTGACGGCGTACACGTGGATATTGCAATCTGAGGTATTAGTAGTTTCTGCTCAGTGGAATCCGATGCAATGTCATACGTGCCACCAGTCGAGCCCTCAGCAGACGGCGTTGAACATGTCCACACTCGTCGCAGTGCCCCAACGTCGAGCCAACACTGTGGACGAAGCTGTGCTATCGGTTACGGCCCGAGCTGTGTTCACATTGTGTGGTCCAGCACTCACTGCCTACGACCCTGTCCTATCCACTGGTTCCACACTCGCATTACTGTCGTAGCAGTGTGCCCTGTGCCGCTATGCCACGGTACGACAAACCCGTTTCCTGGAGACCAATCATTATGCCGCGCCCAAACTCATTCACATGCTGATATTGCACACTTTGACGTTGACAAAGCATACCGGTACGTCCTTGCACTTTTCAACTTGGTTTTACAACTCTGCACCATCTAACATGGCGTAACATTGACCTGTCCAATCACACAAAAGAGGGCACATGCATGCCATCTCTCCGCAATCTTGATCCATATGATCCCTCTGTTCTAAACATCTTCTGACTTCGGAGAGATCACGACCATTCCTAACGGGTGTTGCAAATCTTACAACTACTATTGTATGTATACAGCGATATTCTCAATAGTTTTAAAAGTTTATACATTCATATCCTCTTTGTTAATTTCGTGCACAATCTTTCACTTTTTTTTAATATAAATTTGAATTGCATTAAATGTATTTTTTCTCTCATTTCCTTTGTCAAATCCTTTCCGTTTTGTATCCATACATTAAGGCTGGCTCAACAGTGGTTTAATAACAATTCAAGACACATCATTTTCTGCGCTTACTGTCCCTCATATTCTTGAGCAATTTGTTAATCTACTATTCATTAATATAGTCTTCTCAGGTGACTAGCCGAGTGAACAGGGTGTTTTTGATATTTCGGCGATCGGAACTCTGTCGCCATCATTTGGTTCAGATCGCTGAAATATCGTATGAAAACACCCTGCTCGCTCGGCTAGTCACTCGAGAAAACCTATTCATTCTCAACGCAGAGAGAAATTCAATCTTATTTACTAACCATGTCATTATGGTACTCGTAGGATACGCATTTAAAACCACTAACCTGTTCGAAAGTAGTATTTTCAAGGAATACTTTCAATTTAATGATATATTTTTCCTGGAACTTCATTTATATGTTTCAACATTTCATTACTGAATTTACCTCTACGAATTTAACAGACATAACGCACTTTGGAAGTTATTTTAGGTAGTTTATATAACTGCCTAATCGCCCACATAGAATATGGTGTTTAACACTTAATTCTTTCCCTTTGACGTTTACGAAATTATGTCAGATATTTCCGAACTGAATCAAAAAATCAAAAGAGAAAAAAATTTGTAAATTAATTGAGATATTAAAAAACTGTATTTTATCCTAGTTACGAATTAAATTCTCTTCGTCTTCGCCTGCAGTACCAACTAAGGACAAATATAAATCTCCAACTACACTAAGATTCGAAATCCGTTCGTACAGATGAATTTAGTCCCTATCAGCCAACATCGCTCCGCCCAAGTAAAAACGGATAGATAAGTCACAGATATTTGTGTATCAAGGTACGGGTGCAAATTCTTCGCATTGTAATTATTAACTGCGACTTAAATCTTATTTTTATGCCAACAACATGCTGATCGTAAACGATGCACGCTATAAGAAATTCCATTTCTCTCCCTTGTATTTATATTAGTTAGTTTTTTCACTTCTCTTCTTTCTCTTTTAGTAGAAGTAATATCCTCCGTCTAATGATACTCGATTGAGGTCATACGGCTACTCACAACATGTCATTAACTTCATGATGTTGCCAGAAAATAGCTTTTATAGAAAATGAATGTTTTTAAAAACAAGTAGCTGAGTGTATAATTCGGTCAATTAATTACATATGATTTGCTGATATATTAAAATATTCTTGACTATGTACCCAGCTATATTGCCCTTCTGCGTTTGAATACCAATTAGAGATCATGAAGTATATCGGGTGAGGCGCGCATAATTTAATTAAATTAGAGCTCTTCTCTTTCATAAGCTCACTTAGGAGTGACTCTTGAATTATTTATTAAAATTTAACTTAAGAGAGCATTAGACTTACATGGGAAGTGTAAGAGTAGGAAAAACAATGTTATTAGGGTATAATACAGCACAAAATGATCAACTACACAGTGAAATACCTACGTAGTAGTCCATACACTGGACATTAAGTTATGAGTTGTAAGTGTCATATTAATTTCCCTGAGCGAGAAACAACCTTGGAAGTTTTTGTTGCACGTCAGCTGTCTTCCTAATTGCTGGTTGGGGAACATCAGATATAGTACATTTGATCACAGTATGCTCAAACACATTAAAAATCTAAGAGGAAATCACAGATAAGTGAAAATGAAATTTAAAAAAAAAAAACAGCTTATCTTTGTGTAGCACAGAAATCTTCATTAACATCAAAAAAAATTCCAGTTCCGTACACATTGTAGATCAACGATCGCTACTTCTATCTACATTCATTCACTGACATTTTAACTAATATTCCTAATTGACAGTGTTATTTGTAGAAGAGAATTTGCTTTTGTAATTAGTTCGTTTTGTTACATTTAAGTTATCTGTCATTTATGAGCGGGCTCTTATTATGACAACGGTAAATCTAACGATGGATAAATTGTGATTTCAAGTTTGAATTTTCATATGATCTTAATACAACGTCATAAATTTTCCTATATCGCATCTGATTCAACAGTTAATCCAAAGCTTAATTTTGTCACAGGAATTGTCGCTATTGAAACAAAAAACAAACATTCAAGAAAATTCAACCATTTACTCAAAATTTAGATTTTTATACAATATTTTAACACACTTCTTTTTCATGGCCCAGCTAATCCATATATAAGTCGTTAGAGCTTTGATGGTATTGTCTGCAAGGAATCATAAAGAATAGAAGTGTTACAATGTGAACGAATTATGGGAAAAAGCTAGTTCCTTAGTAAAAAAAATAATAAATCATTGTCCGTATAGGTCGAAAATCATAGCAATTTTAATAAAACAGTAGTGCCGTAAAAAATATCCAAATCGGTGCAAATAAGATGATCAAGTGAATATCCAGAAAAGAATATAGAAAATACAGTACAAAAGCTGGCACGAACACTTCCCAACAGTAAATTATCAATAAAAAATAAATATAAAAAAAAAGTGAGAACGGCAATGACCTAAAAAATCAAAAACGGAAGGAAAAATGTTAATGAAAACAAAAACGTAGCACTGATGATCATCTAATAACCTGTTTTACTAGTTGGAATAACCAAAAAAAATCAGTAATTGGTAATTGTTGATATTTCGTACATCCTAATTTTTTTTTCGAGTCGTCTTACACAGGTAAGCCAGAGAGAAAAATGTTTTACTTCTGGCTTTACATCTCGTCAACGTCGATATCATTAGAAACAATAAAGAACTAGGTACAAGGAAAGGGAAGGAATTAGGCCATGGCCTTTAGAACGAACCATTCCGGCATTAGCTTGGAGTGATTTGGGGAAACCACGGAAAACACAAATTGGATGGACCTGGGATCCGAACCCGCGTCCTCTCGAATGCGGAACTAGATGAGTGAAAATACTTTCATCTCCCACAGCTCATTACTCATTTCCTCACATCGCAAACTACTCATGCCTGACCTGTCTGCAGGTACCGCAGCAATAAATCGCCCGTTTGGCAGACACAGGTGTGATAATGAGACAGATTTATTATTTCATTATTTATTTGTTGTGACGTTTATACATTTGGGAAGACGCATGGCAGAGGAAACCCCAGCTAGCACAATGAGCACATATATAACCGGCTCGTTACGATCCCAACTGCGCACATCTTCGGCTCTCACAATAAATATGTAACCTTCTCCCGCGCGGCCTGGCCTCCACTAATTGTGTGAAACCTTCAAATTGGCTCGCGTTGCCTTATTGAGAGATCCAGGGCTCCGGGAAAATTACTCCTGTCGTTTGTTATTCAGCGGCCATAAATAAGGGGGCGGCTTATTTATCAGCGGTATTGTAAAGAGAGGTGTCCAGTTGCCCAAAAAGATGGATGTTCTGGGCAAGGGTTGCTTAGTGAGGGTCTTGCCGCACAAGAAGTGGATGGGATCTCTTATTTCGTTCTCTTGACGTCTCTCCGAGTAATGCCGTCGACTGACGGGGTTGAGTAGGTTGCACATAAATTTATGCAGTTTTAGGATTTACCGCACAGCGACGACCTAGTAATTAGAAATGGGAGACGATTATAGATAAGGTAGACTAATAAAATCAGCCAATCTGGACTGATTATGAGAAACCAAGGGAAACAGAAATAATATAACGAGATCTGGGAACTAATTCTAGACCTTCCGAATACCAAACTCCCGTATGAGACTATCATTTTACAACAATCTGTGCACCTCCCACTAACACTACTCCATATTTCTCACCAATTAAGTTTAATTAAGTTAATGCACCAACAAGTGCTATGGCCGATTTTTAAAATAATGTGTAGGAAATTAGGTAATACCATTTATTTATTTTAACGGTACCTTTGCATTGTTACACATTCAAACTAATTTTCATGTATTTGGCTATTTATTTGTGTGCAGCTGTGAACTTTTACGAATTCCTTCAATATTCTAACTCACTTTTGTGCCGTTTTAAATGAGACCATTAATAGATTAAAAAAAAAAAAAAATGACAATTGGTTGAAATACGGCACTGGGGCTGGCTGACCTATCGGTCAGGCTTCCTGAGTATTCGGTCAAGAGCGACCTCTTGTAAACGTCGCTTCCGGCTCATTTTGACTATATAACAGTCCAGCATCTCAATTATATTTATTTTTCTTGAAACCTATGCTATGCATTAGATCAATCTTCGGAAATGTATGTCTGATTTAAAGTCATCAAGAAATCAAGTTCATCCATAAGTTTAGTTTCTGGTGATAAACATTACTTTTTCAGCTATAACAATACGCATAAAACCTGAAGGAACCAAATCAATCATAACACTACTATGTCGAAAGCCATGGAAAATTTACCAATGAAAGTAGTTTGAAAAATCTACTTCCCTCCAAAGCGCTGCGCCAAGGATTGCACAAACTTTTCTTGTCGTTATTGCAAGCAGTTTGGAAATATCTCAGTCGGAATCAAGCCGCATTGACGATTTTCATGGATGATTTTTGGATGAGAAATAGGTGAACATCGCAAAGGGAATTGTTCGAACTATTTGAACTACTGAGAGGAGTTTGGTATGTGCTATTATAATGGATCCCCAAACATCCATGAAATTTTAGTTTTTTTTTTTTTTTTTTAACTGCTTTTTACGTCTCTTTTTAACATCGAGGTCTTTTAGAGACGGGAAAGGATGGGGGACAAGGATGGGGGCAAGGTATGGGAAGGAATTCGGCCATGGCCTTTTGAAGGAAGCATCCCGGCATTTGCCTGGAGTGATTTGGGGAAACCATGGAAAATAAAAATCTGAATGCCCGGACGGGGATCGAACCGCCGTCCTCCCGAATGCGAGGCGAGAACGCTAACCGTTACACCGGCCTACTCGGTGTGAAATTTTAGATTTGTAAGATGGAAAGTGAATGTTGTATAATTAAGTCTAGGAGTTTTGGTTCTTAATCTGCCGATTCGTAACTGTGCGATATAATTTTTCCTACATTTCTGGCCAAGTCAACATGGTGAATGTTTTTTTCACTGTCGCGGCTTTAACAAATGAATCCCGTGACAGGCGCCAGATAGGATGAAAGTGCCGGTAAGAACTAACGGGGTGAGCTGATATACCCCAACATACAACATGTTTAGATGTCTATATCGAGAACCAAGTATGAGTTGTAAAAAAGCTCGTACGTGTCTGATATATGGCTTTCGGCAGTGCAGTTTGCGCTTTCATCTAGAGCAGAGTTTTCCACCTGTGGCGGTACTACCCACCAGTGGGCGCTGAAGTGATCATTGGGGTGCGTTCATGATCCAAGGCAAATTTAGGAGGATTTGAAGACTAACCGTCTCCGCTGCTTTCCAGTATTTAAGGATTGCATCAAATAAATTTTTAATTGAATTCTAATGATTTGGCGTATTCATCAATTTGTTAGATAAAGAAAGAAATAATTTTTCAGTGGAAGAACGCGGTGATTTAAGATTGCTATTGAAAAAAAGGTCACCAAATATCGAAAAATTAGTATGATCACACCGAGCTAAGACCTCTAATTAATTATATTTTTTCACAATATACATTTTTAACTTTTTTTGTTTCTCGACTGGTTTTAATATCTGTCCCTTCATATCTTGCGCCGACGTCTTCATCTCAGCATACCCCTTACAACCCACATTCTCAACTTTTTTCTTCATATATTCTAATCGCTGCTTCATCTACAGTTCTTATTTTCTACTCTTCCATCCACTAAAAAATTAACCAATCCTGCATGTGTCAAAATATCCTATCTCTTCTTCTTTTGAGACTTATTCACGAACTTCTTTCCGTACCCATCATTTCCAGAACTAGTTCATTTCGTACTTTACCGTAAACTTAATATTCAACATCCTTCTATTGCACCACAATTTGCTTCAGTTGTCCTTCTTTCTGTGATTCCGAAAGTCTAGCCTAGCTGCCATAAAGTGCTGTGTTTACAGACTTCTTTCTAAGTGGCATATCAGTATTTCAAATTAAGATATTTCTCTTTTTCATTAAGGATCTTTTTGTTAGTGCTGTTCTGTTTCGGTCATCGGTTGTAATTTTACTTCCCAAGTACCAGAATTCACTTAGTTCTGCTATCGCATCCGATCCTATTTTGGTATCATTTTTGCTAGATTTCATCACTTTTGTCTTGTTTTTGTATATATCCCATATCTTCCTTCACTAATTACTTCATTACATCCAGTAACTTCTCAATATCTTCAGCCTGCTCTGCTGACAAGACAATGTCATCAGCAAATTGTAGCATACTGATTTTTTCTCCTTGAACATTTATGCCACTTTAAAATTTTTCTTCCGCTTCCTTTGTTACTTCCCCTGCATACAAGTTGAATATTAATTTAATATTAATGGGGATGGACCACAATCTTGTCTCCAATCTTTTTACTGATGCATATCTCTCATGATGCTCTACTTACAGTCACTTGGTTAAGAGCAAAAAAAATTGGAGCACTACTGGTTACATTATTCATTAAATGACGAAGGGACTGGTATTTTCTATGAAGGGGGTGGTACGTTTTTTTTTTTGAAAAGGAGACTGTGAATAATTATTTTTTGTAAAGGTGGTGGTAGGCCATGCTACAAAAGGTTGCAAACCTACGATCTAAACGGGTCTGCGGCAATCTTATATCAGAAAACAAAGAGAAGCAGTGTAGTGGGGCACAGTCGAATTTCTGACAAAGCCAGTTACTGAACCGTACCCTTAAAACAGCAGCCGGAATGCAAAGCACAGCAGGAGAGCTCGAGCACTCATACACCCAAGTCGTTAGGACGGGCGAAGGTCGTCCACCACTTCGCAAACCAAATCAGTTCGAGTGTCGGACTGGGGAATGAAATGCAAAACTCCCGCACCTAGGAAAGGAGGCCGGAGCCGATGTAAATGTCCTCCCATTCGCCCGAGCGAGACCGTGGGCTCTTTAACCGATAGGCAGCACCACGCAAGGCCCGTTATTTTTATGGTAGCAGCCGCCGAACGCATGCAAAAGACCCGTACAGAGCGGGCTGTGTTTCGGAATTGATGTGGCGGCAGGGCTAGAGGTGATCTTGACAAAAGCCCCGCCATTACGGGATTAAAAAACCTCCCCGCGGAGGCGGCGGCGGCGTCTGTGATAACGGCGACGACCGCCGACGTTCGCCCGGCACTTTGCATACAGTCTGGCCAACTTGGCGCGCGCGCTCCGACCCCTCTTGATGGTTGTTTGCTCAGTGCGGGTGGGATTAGCTTGCCGGAACAGAGCAAGAAACTTGCGTCAGACGAGCCGGCCGTCCGTTTCACAAGGAGTTGCCCATCCTCGCCAGGTGTGACTGTAGTGTATATATACTTGCAAAGTTCACTACGCCGTCCAACATGCTGCTACCGTGCTTATACAGGGTGTCCAGAAATGAATGGATAATCTTGCAACCCAAATAGCTCATATCATGTTCTACTATATGACAAAGTTTTATGTTATTAAAAGTCTCACCATTTTCGAGATACTGATTTTTTTTCCCGAAACATGTGACTTTGTTCAGTTTATTCCAAGCCATTTCTACAAATTAAGGCTTTTTGAAGCCTTTTTTTTTAAATTTACCCAAGGTTGTTTGAGTCACCTAAAACAATGTCCTTTTTTCTTAAAACATTAAAAAAAAAACTTAAAAAAACCTTTTTTAAATAATTATCATAATTTTTTAGTACATGTTTAAAATGCACAATGGTCTTTATCAGATTGACCAACCATAAAACTATAATTTTAAAATAAGTATAAAATAATTATACCATTTAAGATTTTTATAAGGTTTAGCGTTTTAAATTTTTAAGAAAAAAATGAACATTGTTTTAAATAACTCAAATTTCTTATGAGTAAATTTAAAAGAAGAACAGGGTTCAAAAACTCTTAAATTATAGAAATACCATGGAATAAACTAAAAAAGTAACATGTTTCAAAAAAATATTTAAAAAATCAGTATCTCGAAAATAGCCAGACTTTTACCGAAATAAAATTTTGTCATATAGTACGAAATGATTTGACCTATTTGCGGTTGCAGGATTATCCTTTCATTTCTGGGCACCCCTGTATATTACCATTCTGCCGTTCATAGCAGAAATAGAGAGCACCAGTGAAGAAATTATGGGAAGCTCATGAACATTATGTTATTATTAGCCTTATTACATGTTGCACTGCAAGCTGGCGCACATAATAGACAGTAGTATGATAGTAATGCAGAATACGAGTATAAGTTTGTGTAGTAAGAATTTTCAATACAGCGTTTTCGTGAGGATTCGTGTTCGTTCTGGTATCTGCTGTCCATTCGACCGTTTAAAGACACCATTTGGAAACAGTAGAAACATATTTGATTCAATTCTGGTAATATTTCATGGTCAAAAATATAGTAATAATTCAAAAATTGGCGGCAAGTAAATTTCTATCAGTAATCTGTTTATTAAGGGCAATAAAAACGAACTTGCTTGGAGATACTTTAAAATTTGATTCGTACGGTTTTCCCGTGAGTGGTAAAAAATGAGGCATGAAGTTATACAGTGTTATTTTTTGTGACTAGAGACATGATTATATGCATTTCCATATTGCATATGTAATTGCTTATTAAGCCCATTTTCACTGGTTATTGCATATTTTACCTAAAACCTAGTGATGATACAAATTTTCGCTATATTTACATTATTTTTCGGTAGTGTACCTGGCTAATAAATTAGCCTGGAAAACCTACTAGCAGCACAGCTCTTAGTCTACGACGACTCAATGAAGAACTACGACCCACGTTTCGGAATGTAAGTAAAATGATTTCATCAGAAAACAAAGCTTTTGTTAAGCCACGTTTTCGTAATAATGCCTATAAAAATAAATGCCAAATGTGCCTTTACCTCCGGAACCAGTGGTAACTCGATGGGCGACGCTTGGTTTGAAGCGGTACGTTTTACAGTGAACATTTCGATGCCATTAAAGGTGTAGTAAACGACCTTGTTAGTCGAGAGGCTGTGACAGTTTGTCAGTACAAGGAAGCATTTAACAATTCTAGTATTAAAACCGTAGCTGTGACTAGCATTCGTTTTTCCCATATACTTGCGAGTATTAAAAAGCTTGAAACTCAAGGATTGGCGTTAACTGAATCTATACAGTGAATGAATAAAATTCACAATGCCAGAGGTATTTCTGTGTAAACTTTAAATGAAGTTTGAAAATATTATGAACAATAAACCAGGTTTTCAACCTTTGTGTTAAATTGTTATATTTAGTAATGGAACGGGTGCACTTTTTCCAGAAACAATGACTGCTAACACAGCACCCAATTTCAAATACTGCTCAATTACATCTGTGAATGTGGAACGGTCCATATCCACTTACAAAAATATTTAGAGGGATCGAAGAAACAATCTTACTATTGAATATTTGCAACAGTACCCGATTGTTTACGTTTACAAAAGTAAAAAAAGTTAAATAATTGTGTATAATCGAATTTATAAATATGTTATTTAACTACTTACTAATTACATACTCATTCTGAAATTAAAAAATCTAAAAATTACTATTTTTATATTGTATAATGTTGCATGTTTTGACATTTTTCATGCAAATTTGCATACATATTTCTAGTTTTTTGTGTTGCATATAGTCCGGTCTCTAATTATGACTATCAAAATTTAATTACTGGAATAATTTACTACAATTCGCAACTTCCATACACTAACATTAAGTCAGTTAAACTGTTACAGGTCTCGCAAGAAAATGGTTCAGTGTTATAAATTTTGGCATTATTCGTCACAAACGTTTAGTCCAGCGTTTCTCAATCTTTTCCAGCCCGAGGGCAAATAAATTTCAAAAATTATTCTGTATATCACTAATTTATATCTGTCTAAATTTTTACCTATGTGTATAAAATTAACATCTGCTACATACTGTATTGTACCATTATACCACAGTAAATCTATAAACATGTTTTTAATTCCTGTGGAAATACAGCTATAAAACTGAAACTACAAAAGATAATTATGAATGGACTGCACTCTTAATATTTTGTACCCAAAGGTTATCCTAAATTTGGATGTTTGGTAATTTGCTGTGAGGATCTAGGTTGGCTTCACGAAGGACCCTCCAAGAAGAATGCAACAATCACACCTGGAAACATTAAATTAGTCAATGTAAAACCTGTCTACAGCTGGCACATACAAAGCAACATTTGCAGTTTCAATCACAAAATCGGGTAAACCCTAAGTGATCCAGGATAACAGTTATCTTCCAATGGACAGTGCTTAGAATCACCTTGCGCATTTGAAGGTTTCTTAAGGGCTAATCACAGGGCCAATCCACCCACTACATTTTGAAAACGAAGTTACTTTTTTTGTGCTGTCATCAATCTCTCGACTGGTTTAATGCAATCCTCCATCCCTTATAATATCAGTTATGATTTTACTTCATACGTAGCAGAATTCACTTACTTCTCCTATCACATTCGATCCTATTTTTATATTTAAATTACTTTTATGGATGTCATTTCTATCATATTTCACCACTTTTGTCTTGCTTCGGTTTATATTTAGTCCAAAATCTCCCTTCAATATTTTGTTCATGCTACTCAGAAACTTTCAATATACCTGTTTTGCAAACAGGACAATGTCATCAGCAAAACGTAACATACTTATTATTTTCGGCTTGAACACTTATGCCACAGTCAAATTTATCTTCCACGTACATACAAAATTGAATATTAATGGGGATAGATTGCAACCCAGTTTCACACTCTTTTCAACTGATGCATGTCTCTCGTGATTCTCTGCTTTTATTACAGCCACTTGATTCTTATATACATTATAATGTATTCTTCCATCTCGATATTTTAGACCTGGCTCCTTTAAAACTTTACTACTTGCCAACGAAGAAGGTAGTTTCGGGAACCCGTGCTAAACCAAAATCAGGAGCAAACGTACGTCCAACGGAATGCTATGTCCCAGCAGTATTTCTTATCCATGCAACCTTGTGCAAAAGTGGGGACCTAGTAAAATTTACATTAGTTATTATGTTCTTCAGTAATTGAATTTTTACTGTATTATATTTTACGACTTTGCTCTACTTACTAAGTTGATGGCAACTCTGTCTCCGGTCAATGTAACGTGGATATAAGCTCCACTCTCCTCGACACAGCTAAAAGCCGATACTGACTCATTCGCTTCTTTACAGCAGGGTGAGGTTGCGTCCTCCAAGCAACAGCGTTTGGTTGAGTGATGCGCGGTTACCAAAGCGACAATAGGGGAGGTCACCCCCGAAGCTTATCTCCCCAGTTAAGGCCTTCCAGAGTCCGCTTATTATTCCCCTCCCTTCGACCGTTCCATTTCATCTGGCATTCCGTCTCCCTTCTTTATCAATTTGTCACCCAGTGAGGCAATGACCCCGGCCATCCCTCACACAGGGCGGATGGTGAATCGAACACTTTGTCTCCCGGGATAAAACACTGTCGTGACACGTCGACCAAATGAACTCGAGGGTGACAACGCGAAATTCGCACCCCCTCCAGACGCATGCACTATCTCTCTTGGTACAATGGATTGGCAGTCGTGGTTCATTGTCGACTGAAGGGAATACCCCCACATTGCCATTTATATTACACATATATCTATATTTAATTTGACTTATATATTTAAATTTACGTTATGACACCATACATGTAGGATTTTTCTTTTTCTTCTCTCTCTCTCTATTTTATTATTATTTTACATATATATATATATATATATATATATATATATAGGACCATAGGTTTACGACAAACATTGAGTAAGTCAGCAGGAATCATTTATGGATTTTCTGAAGTAATTTTTTTTTTTTTTTTTTTTTTTTTTTGTACCTGCTTTACGTCTTTTTTTAACATCGAGGTCTTTAGAGACGGGAAACGATGGGGAGCAAGGATGGGGACAAGGAATGGGAAGGAATTCGGCCATGGTATTTTGAAGGAAGCATCCCGGCATTTGCCTGGAGTGATTTGAGGAAACCATGGAAAACCCAAATCTGGATGCCCGCACGGGGATTCGAACCGCCGTCCTCCCGAATGCGAGGCGAGAACGCTAACCGTTACACCGTCCCGCTCGGTAATTTATTTTATTTTTTTATTTTGAAGTTACAATTTTATTACAATTTAAAACCACAATGTACAATCGCAAGAAATCCCTAACAATACTCTCCACATATTTTTCCCCTGTATTTCAAATGAGAGATCCATTTTCTCTTGGGCTGAACTATTCTCTTACCGTCAACATACCCATTGAACACAACCTGCGTTTTCAGTCATTTGATGTAGTTCAAATCTACTATCTCCCCACGCGATCTCTTCTGCTTTTGTGCCTTGTCGACGAAGAGAGTATTAGCTGTTCGAGAGTGATCAAACAAGAAATGGGAAGGAATTCGGTCACAGGCTTTTTAAAAGAACCATCCCGACATTCGCCAGAAGTGATTTCATGAAATCATGGAAAACCCCAAATCAGGATGACCGGACGAGGATTTGAACCAGTGTCCTTCTAAATGACAGTTTAGAGAGTTAAAACTCTTTTCTAGCTCCGTGCCACGAACACGTTGGTCATTTCAACATGTATTAATACGTTCCAAAAACTGCTTTTCTTATCGTTCGTATTTAAATAATTTTTTATCAATGTTTTATGAGAAGAAATAATTTTGAACGTCCTTCTATATCACTGCAGATTTAATGCTAGAATTTTTATTTTTTGTGATACTCAATATCATAAAATTATATATTGGGGTTAAACCAGTTTTTGGGATGAAGTTGTTTAGAGAAATATTTCATTAAGATACTTTGCTCCGTAAAATATAAACTCCAATGACCGTAAAACCTATCAGTTTTAGGCCATTTCCGTTATCTGGTTTGTCTCTAAAATTTAATTACCTAGAATCTTTAAATTTGTTACTAAAATTGTGTATGTAAACAATAAATAGTAAAAATACTAATACAATTTATTAATAGGGCGTAAAATAAGAAAAAGTTTTAATTTTGCAGTTTCTTCGCCACATATTAATATTAGTCGGTTTCCTTGAAATTGCTCTCAGTTCATAGAGATGAGTGGTACAGATACAACCCGTAACAAATTTGTTTGAAATTGAATGAAGGTACAAACAGCGTGAGTGAAAACCTCGAACGGCTTTGAATAGCGGTATAGCAGAGTACACTACCTAATATAACTTAAGTTCCAAGGAACTACTCGCTCGTTCCCAACTTTATTATGCTTTTAAAACAAAACAAACAAAAAGTATACCTGTTATACGATTACTGAATGTTTTCTTAATCCAGTTCTAAGGAGCAGTACTTTTAAAGAATGGAAGTGATTGGAAGTGACATGTTGACATACAAAATGTATTCGGTCAACACTTAAAATAATAAGAAGTGACACAACCTTCCGTTTTTATAGTGGGAAATATAATTTATAGTAATTATTATACGAAACCAGATGATCTTTTAAGTTTTTTTATTTTTAAATTTTTGTTTAAGGAAATTTATTTATATTTTCAGCTAACCACTGTGATTTCGAAACTTCTCAATACACTATCAAGTAATTTTTACTAAACTTCAATATGGAGAACACAAGATGATCATTTCACATAGTTGTAACCGCATATGCCCGACCAGATTGAAAGCCACCTGGAGACATTCGGAAAAATCAGCTATCAGTTAAGTCGCCGGGGTTGGTCATAACTCATAACAACCTTTCACCAGCGCCCGAATTATGACCTTATACACACAAGACTCTTCTTGAAAAGTCCCAACAAGTTAACACGTGACAAATTTCCTCACCGTGTAAAATAAATCCTTGAGCTCCGTTCTGGCAGTATAAAGTATGACTCACAAGGCTCCTGAGTAGCACTCCCACGTTCCTCTTTTTATCGGAAGTGACGGACATTAGTCGATCCAGTATCTGATAGTCCATCACGTCGGGCATGTGAAGCATAAAACAATTGGCTCCCGGAACGGCATTTACAGGCACGTCGTACATTCTCCAGCTGTCAATAATTAATATTGGTGCAACAAAATCAAAGGCAAGCGCCGAATAAAAAAGAAGAAGGAGGCTGGCCCAAGGCCAACCCGAGGTTCTCATCCGACGGGTCAGCTCTCGATACGGGAGGATGGGCAGTGGTATAAATCAATCAAGCGTTGATGAACGGAGCATCTCCGCGGGGTATGTTGATTGAGGCGCCCTAATGTAATATGGCCGACGGCGTTTCGTTTCCGTCCGTGCGGAGGAAGGGTTGGGTTGGCGTCCAACCCTCGCCTCTCTCCGCCGGTGGCCACACTAAGAAGTAGCCGCGCGCTAAATTAAGCGTGCCATTCGATTATTCCGCTACGCTGCAGCCGGAGAGAGCTACCCGCCGAGGTGGTCCTTACGGTGAATCACAGATCAACTCCGTTTCAACCCTAACTGACAGTCGCCCCACAGTCACACCCGAATGGAGCTCACGATCAATGGTCTCGAACATCAAAATGCGAAATCGGTAAATCTGCTAGCTAATATCGGTATATTTAAATTTAATTAAATTGCTATGGAGCGCACGCCCCGGTTGCAATTTCCCTACACACCCATCGTCTCCCTTTCCTGCACCCACCTACATTTGCCCTCTGCAAATTTTAGCTTTAAATTCTTTCAACATTTTCGGTAAATTATTCCTACACCCTTGTGCATGAAATCGAGTGCCAGCTGATGGTCATATCCATCTTTTCTCTTCCATACATTATTTTTAATTCTTACACCAATATCTTTCCATGCCTCATCACCAATATACGACTTGTACACTCCCATGACTCTCTTTACGCTCCTCCTGTCTTTACAGCTCTTTTATCATATCTGTTACTGATTGCATTCTGTGGTAATTTACAGAAAAAAATCTAGCAGCCCTTCTTTGCACCCTCTCCAACTCCTGTATTTGATACGCAAAATGTAGGTCCCATTCTACACTACCATATTCAGGCAATGGTCTGACCAAAGTTTTGTAACACAATTCTTTTACTTCTCTCGTTTTGTACCCAAAATCGGTATAAAAAAAAAAACACAACACACAAATAACCACCTTTTGCTGGACAAGATATGCTGTCGATGAACTTCCATCAGTTTAACACCAATTTTACTACCAGACTGGGAATTTGCTACCAACTTGACGCCAAACTGTGCTGCAAATTTATGGCAATCTACTGCCACAACTGGACGACAAATTAGTTATCAAAAGTTGTAAAAATTTTTTTTTTAAATTACATTCAAAGACGGGCTTGATTTTCATATTACCTTTTTTGCTTCGTATAGTATAAACTGAAGACAGAAGATAGCAGTGAGGGTATTATTTTAAGTTAAAATATGATATACAAGTTACTTAAATTTATTTAAAACTTCATTACATTACCACATTATATTATATTATATTAAACTTCTTTATCTTTGTTAAATAATATGGAAATCACAGGATATATTATAAATTTAAAACTATACCAGAATATTTTTAATACAAATTTCATATCATGAATAAGCACTAGTCAATACTAGTAAAACATAATCAAAATAACAAAAACAACAAACTTAGTAATTTTCAATTCGTTTGTTAAGTTATTTAACAAAAAGATATTAACTCTTGGAAGGCTTATTCCATTAGCTGCGTTAGACCTGACCAAGATTGTCGACTGTGGGAATATCTCGACACATGTTGAATGCAAATAATTCAGCAAATACGATGCATTGCTTCTTACTGCACTGTCCATCGCATTGCCTTTAATAACATGTATGTAGATTTTATTAACAAAATGTATTTCTTGTAATGGTTACCAATAGAATATAGACAAGCGAACTAGCTCGGGATTCCCCTAAAAACGTCGGTAATGTCTGGCACAAACGTACAGGGGTAGTCCCCAAAAATTGACTTGAGGAACATTCTGCAAAAGGTAATTAACAATCTATCATATAATCGATCGAATAATTCCCCGTAAAACATAAGAGAAATGGGTTACCAAACTGAAAATGTAAATTCAGGAAAATTTCGTTGTAATCTCAGAAATTGTGTAAAAATGGTTACATTTCGGTATTTCGGTAGGACTGACTTCATATCGGTAGAAGTACCGAAAAATCGGTAGATTCGAGACCACGATCCCTCATGTCAACAGCTTCATCTTCCACATCCTACGAATATTATTGTGTAATTAAATACAGAACTCTCCTTCATCTTCTTCCCAGCTCCTATCCTGCTATTACAGGGTCAGCTTTTTCAGGATGCGACATGTTTGGGATTTGGTCGACATTTCGCCTTGTCTGACGCCTCCAGGGGAGGAATGTTATGTTGCCATCTGTGAGCGAAACGTGTAACTATGTTCTGTGTGCGCTAAGTGTATTTTCGTTTGTTTAATTTGTGAGGAGGAGATTGAGGACAGTCTTGGCATTCACCTTCGTTACTGGGAACAGGACTTGATCGTGCCTCGCTATACCTCACCCATCAAGTGGGCGGCACCTTAGAGCACTGAGACACATTGACGGGTAATTAAATACGGAACTACCGAAAAAGAAACGCACAATGTTGCGTGCTTGTTGGATTTGCGCCTCGAGAGCTGTAAACAGATTTCTTGAAAGGAAGAAGGATGCAAAATTTTTCGTATTAACGAAGTTCGTATGGAGAGATCTTGGGTATCTTTGGTACCTTTCATGCTGGTTCAAAACTAAAAATATTGGAAGTAGGCCTATATAAGAAGGGATTCGAAAGAATACTTAGTGGCACTTGATTACTTGTGTCGAAGCAAAGTACCGAATCTTTACTTCAGAATTCTTTAGAAAATTTGAATTTCCGATTCTATAAGTGTGGTTGAAAACAGATTCAAGTACAATTCGCATTAGCATCCCTTAGCAGCAAGATAGCATATAGTTTCCTTTTTCATAAATCAACTCCAACAGTTCTCTTCAGTGGATACTTGCACTCTGTAATCTCAGTCATAACGCACGTCTTAACATTGACAGAGATAGACTGCTGTGGAATAGAGTCTACTAGAGTTTGTCATCGTTATTCAAATAAAATGCTCCCTTGAACTACTTAAAAAGAATGTTTCATTTTACATTGTGAATAGAAACAAGTCAGCAACTGGCTATCTCTGACAGTACCTATTATATTAAAAATCACTGTTGACAAACTTTGGTTTGTGGCGGGGGAGCAAGGGCCGTGTGGTTTGATGATTTGTAGGATCCAAAATACTCAGAATAGAAGAAAAGGCAAGTAAAAAGATTCAGCGTCTATTTGAATGTCTTGTAAGATTTTTTCTCCATGTATCATGTTACTTCCTAGATGAAACGCGTATTTTTAAGGCTGAGATTCGATATCATTTTAGTATTCGCATTCATTATTACGAGAAATTTCTCAAGAACTGCAATCTGCTAGAGACGCAGAAATTTGAGCTACTTCCTGCCAGTCAAAGTCATGGATGACACTACTGTCGTTAGCTGAAGATGGTTACACAGTAAAATCTTCACGCATGGTCCATGTAGTGGTTGTTCTGAAAATCAGTCCAGTTTGCAAATTTACTCATTAATGCACTCGTGGCTCCGTTTTAACGTCTCGCACATGAGAAAGAGAACATTAACCTTATATACGGGTTGGAATCGAAGGAACTTAATCATGAGTAATTGCAATTAAAATAAAATATTAGCTATTATGCAAAAAATTGAGACAGAGATAATCTTATGAAACAATTTAAAACTGATCAGATCGAGATATCAGACAGTTATTTTACAAAGTGTTTGTTTAGAATATGTTGTAGCTGATTAGAATTTCCATTAAGTGTTTCAGAAATTAGTGCTAGTGCATTTGAGCGAGTAATGCAATTAGATTAGTCATTGGTAATAATTTCGAAAAATATAGGACTTAGGACTGATCCCTAAACTTATTTTTGCTCATGGCTATAGGCCTCGTCGAGGTCAATAGAGGCGGGAAAGGACGGGGGCAAGAAACGGGAAACGGGAAGGTGTTCGACCATGGCCTTTTAAAGGAAACGTCCCGGCATTCGCCTTGATTGATTTGGGGAAACAATGGATAATCCAATTCAGAATACCCATACGGGGATTCGAACCCATGTCCTACCGAATGCGATGCCAGAGCGTTATCGGCTCAACCACTACGATCGGTTTGATCCCTAAGATGTAATTCTATAGTTACCTACTATATACACAACTTTATCTCCAAAAATGAGTGGAGAATGTGAGAGTGTCCATTTTCTGACTACGAAGCTGAATATCAAACAATCAGCTACACAGTTTTCGAGCGAACGTGCTTGGTAGGGGATCAGTATTGCTCTGACTTCGCTTTCGGCCAAACGCATCTTCGATTCTCCGTTCTGTAATCCGGGTTTGGATTTTACATTGTTTCCCCAAATCAATCAAGGTGAATGCCGGAATAGTTCATTCAAAAAGCCAATGGCGAATTCCTTCCCTTCATTGTCCTCAGTCCTTCCCCGCATATAATGATCTCGACTTCGACGGGGCGTAAAGCCAAAAACAAAGCAAAAAGAAGTTTTCGGGCGGCTTTACAGAGTATTCCAAGAAACAATTCAGTTTTCATACTGGACTATCAAGAGAAATCGAGAGGATTGGAGAACATTAATTTTGCACTTATTCTTATTGTTGATATGCCTGCTGCTATTGTTATTTATGATATTCCTATATGTGGCCTTACGCTAAATACGTCAAAAAAAAAAAAATTGTTTATGGTTTGATGAAGGAGACTTAGATAATGTTAGTGGAACACCATTGGTCCATAACAAACCATTTTTAAGAAGAATACTGTGCTGATCAAAATTCAGTTATGGTCATCTGCACAGCATCTGTATGAAACACAGCATTACGCACAAACTCCTCCGGAGCTCCTGAGACTGCAAGGGAAGTTGTAGGAATGCCAGGTACCACATCGCCGTAGGCGGGTAGGCTGGAACCATTGTTCGCGAGAACATAATGCGATCTCGGACAGCCCGCGGCGCGATCTGAATCCGCAGTCTGTCCAGCGCGTACGGCTCGCATGCCTCGGGCTAGCTGCTCCTTATTAAATTATTCCCCACGACTGTGGTCGCTCGATACACAGCGCAACCCTTCCTCCAGACATCGCGTCTGTCAGGAGAGGGGGGTGGAGCGGATTGCGATGGGTGGCCGCAGACAACGGACGGATGGACGCTCGTTTTGTTTCGTCGTTGTGTTATGTTGTCGGCCGTGGCGCCCGCAGGCACTTCGTCTCACCGCCAACCGTGCCTGAACTCGTCCAACAAATAGCTGCAGATAAAACAGGCCGCGGCGTGCGGCCCAACAGTCCTTACAATAATCAGGTAGTCCGCTTTATCGGCCAACCGACGCCGCGTTCTCGGCGTCCGTGCCAGGCCTTCAGCAACGAGCCAGATGACGCAAGGGATGAGGCGTAAAGGCCCATTCCCATGGCGCGTGGCGTGGCAGTAAGCGCCTTTCATCTTTTACCGCTTGGCGGTGGGTCGAGGCTCGCCGTCCCTGCTAGCATATACGGCAAAGATGATAGGCTTCAAGTACCACGCGCCGAGGGAACGTACCTTAATAACGACGATATTAACGAAACAGACTTGGTCATATAACTTTAGACCTTCATGATTTCCTTAATCCCGAAGTGCTCTCTTGACATTTGGTAGGCTAGATTTTGGTCCCAATCCAGAAAGCTGACTGTTTGATATTTGCAATCTGTAACTGAGTTCATCAACAACACTGGATAACATTTCCACCAGTTTGAATTATTAACCCTCTTTTTGCTTTAAACCTCGCCGACGTCTGGGTCATTGAAGGTGGGAAAGGACTGGGGACAAGGAACGCGAAGGAATTCGGCCATGTTACTTTAAAGGAAGCATCCTGGCATTCGCTTGGAGTGTTTTTGGAAAACCTAAATCTTGATGCCCTGACGGTGATTTGAATCCACACCAAGCATGATTGGTGAGCGGTAACGCTCTGGCCTTGCATTTGGGAGGACGCAGGTTCGAATCCCCCTCCGGGCATCCAGATTTGGATTTTCCAAGGTCTCTCATCCTGGCAAATACCTGGCTGTTTCCTTCAAAAGGCGATGACCGAATTTTTTCCCGTACCTTGCATCCAGTCTTTTCTCGCCTCTAATGACCTTGACGTCGACAATCCGTAAAGCCATAGGAACAAAAAATAAATAAAAAAAATGAACCCGCCTCGTCCCGAATGCGAGGCTCACTCATCACGCTCGTTGAATTGTTAACCTGTACCGAATCTGTTGGTTTCGTTTAGGAAGAAGTAAAGAACTATGTCTGCTTTTTTCCACTGCTGGTCGATTTATTTTTTAGTTTTTATGATCTGGTGTATCTCACTTGTCTCTGTAGCCATACTTGCTGTCCGGCCGGTGCCATTAATTGATTTCAATTTTTGTTTAAATATTTTATTGTGATATTTGGTGTCTAGTTTAATTTCGTGGTTCGGGTTCCACGTGGTTTGGGTCCCCAGTTCCCAGTTGGATTTCGTGGTTAGGTTAGTTAACCTCGACAAGACGCGCACTGAGCGGCGAATTGAAAACTTGATGGCCGAATAATACTTTGCCATCTCCCTACCAACAATGTCATACAATGATATCATTATGACCGATTCTAATAAATGGTCCTTGTGGCCGTTTGCCTTAAAGTATTGTAGACTGAACCGGAGAGATACTATACAACGGTCTCAAGTTCAGATCAAGTACTAGACCAATCAGTCGGGGTGGTAGCGGTTTTTTAAGCGATTGCGTGGAATCAATCAAGCGAATGCTGAGGCGGAGCCAATTTCTAACTCTACAAATTTCTCAAACTAAACTATTCATTTATCAAGCAGATAACCGATATTACGTTTCACACGCCGATGCCGAATTTGAAATTCTCCCATTAATAAAGCTCCTGTGGTGGAAGTGAAAGATATGGGCATGTAAAACTAAAACTTAGCTTTGATGGGGCGGAACTGCAATTCGAGGTATCCAGGCGTGAGATTCTATCCGCATGAAAAGAAAAATGATTTTAACAATTGCAGAAAAGTATAATCAAACTAGTCCCAAAGTCCGTCAAAAATGACGAGTTTAACGGAGTGTCATGGTAATTTATTTCTCTGCAGTCGCTTAACTAAATAGAATTGCTATAAAATAAAGCTCATTGTAAAGCTTGGTCCAGGTTACATCTCAGCCTAACCACAATCTCCTCTAATATTGATGCTAGAAAAGCGAAGCTTCAATAACGCGTGAATTAATACATTCCCTGCATCACATGTCAAAGTCTTCGTGCATCGCGATGTATACTTGATCCCAAATCTTCACAGATTCTTAAGCTATTCTTTCTTAATACCTGAGATGAAGATCGATATTTTAACGGCTGACACAGCTTACAGTGGCTGAAAGAATGACCTCAGTTAAAACGAATGATGCTGAAAATAAATCTTAACAACTTACGCTATGCCACGTAATATTTAACTGTAGAAAAAAACTGATAATTAATATGCCAATTTAAACTAAATACATACTTTTCTTTCAGTGTTCTGACAATTCATTTCTTAGTAATTGCTTAAATAAATATAATTGTTATAAAATAAAATTCCATGTAACTCCTCGTGCCTTGCGCTGTAGCAGAAGAGATCCCTTTTCATCCGGGCCCAGGTTGCATTTCAACCTAACCACGTACTACGATAAACATGCCGCCAGAAAAAGAATACTTCAATCTCAAGCATATTAATACATTAATTGTATCGCATTTTAGTGAAAATAATGCATAGCGATATAAATTTGATCCAAAATCTTCAAGGGTTTTTACACATTTCTTTTTTGTTATCCGTGATTCAGACTGATATTACAACCTTTGAATTGACACAGTTGCTGAATTAATAGGCTCAGTAATATCACACAGTGAAAGCAAAGGGAATTAAAATAAATGTTATAAACTTACATTATGCCACGTAATATTTGTTTTAAGTGTTGTGTAAGATGCAGAGATCTCAATCAGTGTGCAACTATTTCCGTTCAAACGAATTAATAATTTCAATAACAGGACACAGTTAAATTATAAAAAAAAAACTAAATTATTCATGCCCTGTGCCGTAACGTCAAATGCCAGTTGTAATTCTGATCCATGCTAAGTAACAATCTAACCAAAACTTTTACTACTTTGATGCTCGAAATACAAAGCTTTTATCTTATGTATCTATGGACAAAACATTTGAGGAATACTTCTATATATCAAAAGAATATTATGTAAATATAAACATCTAATGATTGATATGTCGATTTAAATGCAGTTTCACTGTCAGTTAATTTATGCGCGGATGTTTGGAAATGTTATTGAATAACGCGCATTACCAAGATTAATCGCGTAATGCGTGACGTCATTGCGCGACGTCCTAGAGCTACGTCATGCCATGACAGACGACGTCATAGCTGACACAGTTGCCTATTGTAATATTGGATTGTAAGATTGTTGGTAATAATGGGTACTTTTTATCAGCGTAATCTTATGCCCATTACTAAGCCTGTAATCCACGCCGGCTAGTCGACGATAACAGAAAACTACCAAGGATTACAAAAGATTTCTCACCTGTAATACAACACACTATACATGTATTGAATATTGTAGGAAAGATTAACAACGCATCTGCACTATAAGCTTTTATGACATTGCTTCCCCTTTTTATCAATGTAACCTTTACCAATCTCAGCATAACAACATTCCATTTTTTTCCCTCCTACAAAGACACTCCAAGATAATACAATCAGAGATAACACTAATAATGAGGCTTACAGATAATGTGAGTAGTATTGCATAAAAATGAGAGTGAAGTTTAACTGTGTAAGTATTGAGTTGTACTGCGCCTAAATTAGAAGAGAAATTCAATGATATCCCAACAACCAACACATGACAAGTAAACAGAGCAAAACGTCAAATTTGGACATGGAAAAATTGCTGAATTTAACTTATGGACGAATTTAGAAGTGCAGGAACGATATAAGCCAAGAAACCTAATTTCTGCTAAGCAAAGTCTGGGGAATATTTCATGTTCCTCGGCTACCTGTCGCACAGATATTTACGGATATTTTAGAACCTTATTTTTAATTTTATGACAATCTAGTACTAATCAGAGCGTACATATGGTGGATGAGCATTTGAAAACATCCCATTTCGAGTAGCATATATATATATATATATATAATTGGGAGAAATATGTTGCCAGCAGAATAAGTCGTACTATTGTGAAAGATGCCCTGACGCATGCCAGTCTAAACTACCAATCAGAAGGCCGAATTATCAACAAGAAGAGGTATCTAGTGTCCATTAAATTATATGAGCAGTAGTGGCTCGTGGGTCGTAATAACCTGGTGACAGGCCTTTTAATGGCTACGCAATCCGCCTCTATCGTAGCCGCCTTAAACTTACCCGGCAATCCTACCGAATATACGGGACCTACAGTTTAAGGTGGAACCTAGACAACGGAAGCGTTCTGGCATACCTCTCAGTGTGCGTCTAGGGTTGCCATACGACACTGTTGATGGTGATTCACCAGTCCAAGGCGAGTTTAATAAAAAAGATCACGATAGACGTCAAAAAAGAATGACAGAATTATCACAGTGGTTTAAAAACATCTTGGCCTCTGCAATTAAGTTGGGTGCCTAATATTCGATTTTATTTTAAGATTAATGAACTAACAGATATAAAAATCTGTTTGTAGAGAATGAACTGAATATCGTTAATTACCAAATCGTTACAGTCTTCGTTCGAGGCGGATTAAATTTTATAAAGACCACAATTATACGTTAGTATCTGTATTAGAGGTTCCCAATTTGGTAGTTTAAGTAATAAAAATTAATCAGGAATTAGTGGCCAACTGTGCCCTGTATACCCACTTGCAGACGCTCTGAGTTTCAACAATTCTAACTACCGTAAAATTGTGACCACACTACTCCTCTATCTTACATAGAAGCTCAATTTACGAAGCCTAAAAAAGAACCTTCTATCAGTGACAACCGTCAATTGATTGCAGCTGCCTAGCCACAGTTGGCTTGTAACATACAGTTATTTTCAATCCAAAATTTTCGGTTTGTTTCTTGTTGTTCCAGTGAAAAAAAAAATGTTAATTGTGTTCCGTTTCCCATTTCCCATTTCCCATCCTCTGTTTTTGTCTAACATAGTTCCAATAGCCTTATTTATATTCTGAAAACTAAAATGCGCTATCCAAAAAAACTAATCACACTGAGAACTAAAATTTTGTAATGGAGTTATACTGATTTTTTAAGCCTGAAGTACTGTAAATAAGTTAGATTTATTGAACTCAGGAACAGACTTTTTGGTTCTATTAATTGAAACCGAGCGTGATGGGTGAGCGGTAAATCTCTGGCCTCTCATTCGGGAGAACGTGAGTTCGAATGTATAGCTATCCAGGTTTGGATTTTCCACGGCTTCCTAAAACCATTCCAGGCGAATGTCGGAATGGTTCCCGCAAAAGGTGAAGGCCGAATTTCCTCCCGTTCCTGCCCCGAGTCATTTCTAACCTCTAATGACCTCGACGTCGACGAGGCGTAAAACAAGACAAAAATATTTTTTGAAACTTTAACGTATTTTAAAAATGAATCTCCTACCCTTAAATGTTAAAGGCCAATCATTAGGGAAAGCGATTAATAAAGTGTGAGTGGAAAATAACAGTATGTATGAAATTCGTGATAGTTAAGTGTTTATTAATCGTTTTGTCTGCTTGATATTAGGATAATAATAGCTGTAAATAACAAGAACATAACTGGAGGGTTATGTGCGGAGAATTTTCTTAGAACTATTCTGTCATATGAGAAACAAGGCTTTCCAAGCGTATTTTTTATATGAAATCTTCCCGGATTCTCCACCGGATAGTATTATCGAAAGATGATAGCATCCGCCGGAGAACCAGGGAAGATTTCATATCAACTATTCTGTCAAATAGACTAATCCCCGGCATTCATCGGGAGTGACTTTAAGAAATCAAGGAAAACCAAATTATGGATGGCTCTACGGAGATTCGAGCTCGTATCCTCCAGAATGCCAGTTCCGACCGTTTCCTCTCAACAACCGGACTCGGTAGAAACAATTCTCAAGCCATCTTAACGCTTCAACCAGAAAAGCACATTCACTGAAATTTTGTGCAAGTGAGATACCACATACGTTCAGTTGTATACGAAACAGACCCAGCTTTACTTGAACGATTCTTTCTTCCTGACACCTGAGTGCATTAAGGTTATGACATACGAGAATGTTTCCATAGACTAGTATTTAGATCCCTGCGCAATACATCAATTTGTGGTAGAAACCTAATGTTAGATGACCACATTGGTGTAGAGCCGGCTTGCATCTGAATAATGGGTGCGGCCATTGTCCTTGATGACAACTCCAGAAACGAGAAAACGACCATTACGAAAAGTTGTGTTCTCCCCTTGTCTGCGCTGCTTGGTTTCCGTGGGGAGAATCATTGCGATGAAACCCGCACTGAAGCGAGTTTGATCTTCCGCCTAACCCTGATTGATGATCCAGCACACCAGCGTCCCGCAGATGAGGAAGGTGTCTGAAAGATTTATATTACAGAGTTTTCACATCATGATATGAGTTATGCAATTTTCGTGCTTCTTTGATCCTCGACATTATGAATGCAACTAAAATAGACAGCCGTAATTCTTGCGAAAATGACGTGGGGGTTATGAAGTATATCTCCGACACAATTACTGAACAGTCTAGAAAATAATTTTGGAGATTAAAATAACAACAACAAATTTAGTTACTTTATTTAAAAACCCACTTTTCCTTGACAAAAGAACATATTATTACCATTCGAACCCTTTTAATTGTTCTGTGCTGAGCATAGTGTGTGAGCGGTATCGCTCAGGCGTCGCAATGGGGACGATACATGTTCGAATAGCCCTTCCATACATCCATATTTAAGTTTTCCATGATTTCCTGAAGTCACTCCACGCAAATACTGGTATAGTTCCTTCAAAGGGCAATTGCCAAATTCCTTTTCGTTCCTTGCCACCCGTCCATTACCGCCCCTAACGACATCGACGTTTACGAGGCATAAAGGTAAACAATCGAAATTTCCTTATAACACTTAAACTAATGCATTTTTTTGAAAAATCCATTGTTTCAGGGTGCAAAACATACTACTGGCTGGTTCAGGTACAGCTTACGAGGTGATAAAATATTTTATTACAATTGAACAATTACGATATTGGAGCCAGTGACAACGTGCCGTGAAGTAGAAGTGTTATGCACCAAAAAACGTCACTTGATCTGATAATATCAGGCACTGATTTTTACACCAAGCTATTGCCATTGTACCTATTACATCTATTTGTATAATAATAATTCCGTGTGGTCGTAATGACAGGGTTTCTATTGGCTGCGCATTCCGCCCCTGCGTTAGCCGCTTTAATCTAACCGGCCAATCCTATCGGGCACAGGGGACCTAGAATTTAACGTGGAATCCGAACCATGAATGCGTTCTGGCGTATTTCACTTTATACAGCAAGCTATTCCAGAGGTGAAGCTCAGGTTAAGTGTCTATGAAAATCCAGGCTCAGACAGGGATTCAAACCAGGGACGTTTCGATCTCCAGTCAGATGCTTTAACCACTGAACCACCAGACTGCACACAGCTATATGTGACATCAGGGTGAGACCAGATTCTATTGTATCCAAATTTATTCCGCGAGCGATTAGAGAATGAGTTAGGAAGCATTTATCGAGCAAGTAATTTTATACTCGGACAGGACTAGGTCTCGAGAAACAACTACTGTTGTACTGATCTGGGTTTTCAATGGTTTTCCTAGATCTTCCAGGTGAGTGCCGGAATGGTTCCTTAAGAGAGCCAATGGGCGTCTTCATCATATCGGTTATCCTTTCTCTTGCATAAACGTTGTGATAAGGACCTCGCACCCTCCGCCACCCACTTTGCAATGAATCGTGGATTAATAGTAATAGTAATATTAACGTTGCTACAGAACGCAACCCTACACCCGCACTTTGCTTGTTTATTATTTCTACTACAGTGGTAACCATTACATGTCGTAAGGGAGCGTCCATAAATTACGTGGCTCGGTTTAAGAAAAGGGGGGAGGAGGGGTTGGAAAGAAAGCTACGCTGGGCTAAGTGGAGGGGGGGGGAGGGTTAGGAGCCATGCCACGTAGCTTTTCATTCATATTATTGTCACGGTTAAAATGAGGTACAGAACACACAACAACATGTGAATATCTATTTCCGTCATTGTCTCAATAAGTAATTTACATTAGTCTGATAAGAGAAAATGGTACGAAATGTCTTCTGGAGTCAATAGGGAAAAAGCTAGGTGCCACGCGAGGAGGAGGGGAGGGGAGAGGGGGGAGTGTATAACAGAGTCAAAACCAACGTCAGGATACGTGGAGGAGAAAGTGATTTAGAGGAAGCCAAAATGGAGCCGCTGAAATAACTAAGCACCAAATCTGAACACGCGGTTATAGCCGGTTTGATATAATTTTAGTAATACTGGCAGCAGGATAGGATATGTACAGCGGAACGGTTTCCAAACACCACATTTGTACGAAATTCGCAAAACCCTACAGTGAGGTTATAGGAATCTGCTGATAGAAACGGTTAGCTACTAAAATTATAACTGACCTCCGAGGATGGAAAGGATAAAAACTTTTTAATAATGCCACAAGATTCAACATAAGGCATTCATCCAAAGCACGTGGAGGACTCTACAGATTGTATGAATGGAAAAAGTGCCTTACGGAAGTATAACCGAGATAATGAAGTGACTGGATGAATAAAGTAAAAGCAATAGAAATTTTATCTTATGAAAGACACTGAAAACTAAGGGGGCAGTCGAGTAAGTATGATGGGTGATAAATAAAGTCATTGTGGAAACATGTTACAAAAGACATAGCATTACCGGCGACAAGAAACTAATTAACTTTTTTAAATAGCGTGTACATCTTGTCAAGAGATTAGTATTCAAGAAGACTAAGAACAAGAGGCGCAAATAACTGAAAACTTAGTGTGTACCGGGTGTACGAGATATGTAAGAAATTGGTATCATGGCTCTCTTCTGCCAATACCTCATCTTACTATGATGGATCCAAATCTTCTTTTATTAGAAACTGTATTACAAAGTGACTTAATAATCATTAACATTCATTTAAATATGATTGACATTTCTTAAACACCAGCTGAAACTCAATTATTTTGTGGCACGCCCTCTTATAACATTTTCTGTTCATTTCTATAGCTCCAAAGATACTACACCTCTTCATTTGTCATCTGCCTTTCCAACCTCCGAAAAACTACACACTTAATAAAATGCAATATTAAAAATCACTGGAACAAGTAGTTTACAAAGGGAGGCAAGACTCGTTGCCTCAACGGTAAAGGTGAAGACATTACTAGGGCCACATAGATAGAATGAAATACAACATCATACTGAAGAGAGGAAAGGAAATAATCGAGGAACCATAAAAACAATCACGAGAATAAACAAACACATAAAATGTTGAAAATATCTTTCGCATTGATTTTTCTGGTCTTATTTTTGTTATTAGTGGTAACATTTTCCGAGATTACTGGGCCGGGTACAGTTTCCCATCGTAACCTGGACCAGCTGTGGACGGGCGGCGGTCTGACAAAGGGAGAGTCCATCCCTCACGGGACGATGCGCGTATTCAGGGGTGAGCGATGGAACTGAGAGAGAGGGGCTTTGTCCGCCAATCATAGGGAATTATTATTTCTCAAGTTGTGCAACGTGACAGTGGGCGAACAATGTGCGCCCTGGAAACTGGAGAGGCTTTTTGATGTCGCCGTTCAGCAACGGAAAACAAACCGATCGAGCGGCGAAATATTTGCTCGGGGACCTGCGGGCGTCCCAGCGGTGCTAGACAAAAGCTTTGCGCTCGAGTTTCAAGCAGAGCTGCTGTGTTGTTCGGAGATGACGTGAACTTAACATCACATCACTCAATAGACTTATTCCACAAGAAATGGGTAAAACTTCTAGCTGTTACACAGTATTGGTATAGCTTACGTAGTTAGACAATTAGGTTATTGCAGTAACTACAATAACAAGGAATATGGTAGACTGCTGCCATTGGTTTTGAACCGTACTAAAAAGGACGAACAAATATGAAACGAATATATATATATATATATATATATATAAAGAAAAAAGAATCTACGTTGGTCCAATGTGTTCTAAAACAAATACAATTTGTTTTTCTACTGTACTATTGTATAAACATTACCTTCTTCATGAACAGTTATTGGACATAAACGTAACTAACTGGACACGAAGTCATTTGTATCTTCATCGTCTGAAAAATTCTTTCAGCCCAATCTTTCTTGAGGGTTCCAAACAAATGATAGCCACATAGTCACAAACCAAAACAGTACTGGGGATGATCTAAAGTTGTCGGTTTTGTTTATTCCTATTTCGCCTGCGTAGTAGCAGCAGTTTTGAACGTAGCATTCCAGAGCAGAAGCAAGGTTCTTATGGTGTCTATTGGACCAATAGTCCTCTTTCATCCTGATCAAGAGTTCATTGTAGTATGTAGCGTTAATAGTACGTCGTAAAAGTAGAAAATACCAATGAGCCAAACTTTTTTGGTATCCCAAAATACAATCATCAGAACTTTGACTTCAGACAAATGGATTTTCGGCGTCATTGATATAATACCACTTCTCCTTTTTCACACTATTCCGTACTCGACCTTCACCTGTGGTACAGCTTGCTGTGTAATGTGGAGTGTGCCAGAATTAAGGCTTTTACTTCTTCTGAGAAATTGATGACCGAGCGTGGTGGGTGAACGGTAACGCCCTAGCTCGCATTCTGCAGGACGTGGGTTTGAATCCCGTCCGGTGACCCAGATTTGGATTTTCCATGATTTTACCAGCTCAATCCTGTTAGATGCCAGGCTGGTTCCTTCAAAAGGATATGGCCGAGTCCCTTCCCGTTCTTTGCCCCCAGTCCTTACCCGCCTCTAATGACTTCGAAGTCGATGAGGAGTAAAGCCAAAAAAGAATTTTTTTGAAACTGTTTGAATTATATTTTAAAATCGTCAATCAAATATGGAACTGACCATTGTTTAAAAAAAATCTTCATTGGATCAATGTATATCAAAACAAATATAAAATTATTTTTCAACATAGACTGGCAAATTACGATCTTCATTAACAGTTGTTGGATCTGTACGCAACAAACTGTGCATAAAATCTTGAAGCTCTTAGTTATCTGAAAATTTCTTTCCCCCAAATCATTTTTGAGGGATCGTAACAAATAATGCCGGGATGACCAGTTCCATCCCGCCTCTAATGACCTTAGCAGTCGACGAGGCGTAAAGCCATAAGTTAAAAAAATGTATCTACCATTTTTTAACATCCTCCAGAAATCCTTTTGTGCTTGTAACATGAAAGACGTGAAGCTTCCTTGTATGGCGTGTGTGGAGCTCAGAGAGAATGATGCAATAAAACGGACCACGAATTTTTTTAAAAATCATGTGCGTCAGTGTCAGATCAAGAACGTTAAGACGATTAAAGCTGTTGAAGAGCTCAGTATTTCGAATATCACTGCCTGCGTTGCAATGGGAGCAGTGTCAACACTACATTCCTTACCAAGAGATTTCCTTGTTTTTTTTTAATTAAATGGTTTTTTTTAATTTCTAGATATTTAATTATGTCAGTCTATGGCTTCAAGGAGCTAATAAAACTCTCATAGATTGCCAAAATTTTGTATCATTATTTACTGACAAACTTTAATTATTTGGTTATAATTTTTTGAAAAGAGAATTCCATCAGTTTGCTAAATTATCGTCTATAAAAGATAATATAGCTATAGAGTATATTGACATAGTCAGTAGTCACCCCAACGAACGTTAATTGGACATAGAAAATCGATTTGAAAATATATTGAAAATGAAGGTGTATGGCTGGATGAAAAACCATGTTACCGCAAATATTGAGGAGGCTGAAAAACTTGCCAAGAAGAACTGTTAGAAATTAAATAAGATGAAGAAAGTAAGCATAAATTCGATAGTGGAGAATATGAAGACTTGTGGCAAAAATAAAAGATTGCCTGTCATCATTATCACCTAGCTTGACTTTTATCTGAATATGTGGAAAATGAAATTCAGCTTATTGATACCTTTCCTTATCTCATTTAGTCAGGCTTTAGTGTTGTTAATGATAATATGACCAAAGAAAGAGACATCCTGAATATTTCTGAAACAGGAGACCTTCCTTTGTTCCTTACAAAAACTGAGGCAGATAGCCAGAATTTAGCTTCGTAGCATCAGCTTCAGGGTTCTCATTAATATACTAATATAATTTCACCAGCCTTCATGCGTCTATGTACTCAAGGTGTAAATAAAAAGATAGATTTGCTATAGCACGTCGTTTTATAAAGATTAATTCTGCCAAATGTAGCGAAGTTGGTAAGTTATTATTTGCTTTAACTTGCTACAACTCTGCTTTATAAATTTATAAGTTTTAAATCACCATTACTATGGGTACAATAGTGGACGGTTGGTAAAAAATTTGACTACCAATGTTCTACACCATGCGCGGTCTACTATAAGCTGTGGCCAAATCTATTGGCGGGTGGCCTCAAATTCGCCGTTGCTAAATCATGCGCGTAACAGTTGTATTAACCTCTTTACTTGAAGTAATAGTTTGCACTGTATTTTAAATAATTTATAATCACTATTTTGTGATAAAATATTGATGCAAGTCATTTCGTTAAGAAAGTTATGTTAGTGCAGATGCATTTAATGTAATTGAAGGGTTCAAAAGACCTGTTATTTATTATTGTATTACCTGGGCAGATAAAAAAAGAGACTTTTTCGATAGACTAAGGAAACTTTTTGAAATACTGTTTTTCTTTTATTTGTGGCTAAAAAACCACAAGTACGTGTTAAATTTTATTTCCAGGCTCACATATTTTTTGTGTGTTGAAAGGAGGTGGAAGGTTTAGGGTTGGAAAGCCGTTTTCGCTCGTACTAGGCAACACAGGAAGCTCAGCGTTGCAATTTTCTAGTGATAGAAAGAGAGAGCTTCGCGAGTTTGTTCCAAAGTGCGGCAACAGCGCGTTTAAACAGACCCGCCAATACATTTGGCCACAGCTATAAGAATAGGTAGCTACCATGGAATTTCTTCTACCTTCAGGATGACTTCCACGAAAAGGTTTCCATTGTGTTAGTGTTGTAAAACGAATCATTCAGCACCGTCTAAGTATTTCATTCCGACCTCATTTTGATCCACCTGAAGTAAAACCTTATTAATAGAGTTTCATACTCATAATCTGATGTAAAACTTAATTTCACGTCATTAACTTTCAGTATTATTTTGCAAATACGGAGTATCGCGCCGTGGTTTACACCCCGCCCGGCACATTATTCCCGGCCGCCGGCACCCCGTCATTAGCCGCCTTATCGCCGCACTGTTGGCACGCCTGGTGAGGTGTCATTAAGGCCGCTCGGGATGTGTATCTGCCGCATTCCGGGCCGTCGGCTGCTCGACCTAATTGCAGGGCAGACTGCAGATGTCATCTACGGAAACTCCTCCGCCGTAGAGAAGGGCTGACTTACTACACAACACGGAGCTCTCGTGTCTGCAGCAAAATGAATCACTATAATAACACGGAGACGTTTATTCATTACCCATCATTTAAACAACGCTGGTAAACGATAAATTCAAACCTGCATCAAATAACTTGTACTGTTGTGGATATAAGGGTTGGATGATAGTTTATAAGTCTTTCCTGTCTGAGTGACAGATTCTGTTATGTGTCATCAACGCACTTCACACGAAAATATCTCCGATGACTGAGCATGGACGATGAAATGATCCAGACCATTTCCGATGTAATGATTCAACCACTGCTACAGAAAAGCTATGTAGTCTTCAGTATCCACGCCACCATCATGACTAAGATTAGTGTGGAAATAGAAATGATCATCGGCTAAATCATTAGACAGACAATGGGAAATTAATTTTTTTTAATTAAAGTGTTAAGCTTCGTCGACGTCCGTGCCATTAAGGGCGGGTAAAGACTGAGGGCGAGAAACGGGAAACAATTTGGTCATAGTATTTTGAAGGAACCATCTCGGAATTCACCTAGAGTAATTTGGAGAAACCATGAAAAAAAAAAAACAATTTCTGGTTGGTCGGACGGGGATTCGAATTCTCCCGAATGCGAGCCAGAATGTTAAAGTGAGAAAACAATTGCTAGAAACATTCTACTTGTCGGAGTGTGGAATGTTAAAAGTATGAATAAAGATTGTAGATTAGAGAACTTAATGATGGAACTGTGAATAAATCCTCTTATTCACAAACAATCTGTTAATTGTTATTTTGGATAGGAGTTATAAATAACAAGTGAACCAAAAATGATTGAGTTACAATTGAAAAGAAGTGAAAAATATTTTACGAGTATAGAAATTGAGCTTGTACCATTCCCATTAGCACAAATTTAAATGCAAACTTTACGAAAAGCTGGCTGTAGAAAAGAGGAAACAAATACTGAGTTGGACAAGCTAATTAGTGAAGTAGAGCTATTGATCTAGAATGTTGTAGTATTAGGTCAGGTAGGAAATACAACAGAGTTTTGGACGTACATGGGACCTTGGTCATTAAGTTATTATAACTGTTAGAAAAATACAAAACTGGTCATATTAAACAAATATATTTGCGCCTCTTGCAAAACCAATATACAAACCAAACATCAGGCAATATCGGTATATAAAATCTAGATTACATCATGGTGAATAAGAGATTTAAAAATCCGAGCTCTAGGCCCTGGGCTGAATGGAACACCGATCATATTCTGATAGTTGTGAAGTGCAGATTGAACTTTAAAAGACAAAGAAATGAAAATGTTTCAAACTAAATTGAATTTGGTAAAGCCAAAAGAGAAATAAATGAAACATTTGCAGAGGTTGTACACGTAAGGTTAACAAGATTCTCGGTATTATGAAATCAAGCTGTGCGAAAATGTATATTGATGTTAATTGAACAGAAGAGAAAACACAAAGGTTCTCATAAAAATGGAGGACTATAGTGATATACATAAAGGAGAAGTGAGATAAACAGGGACTTAAAGGTAGCCAAATAAAAATGGTTGCAAGACTTGTTAGGAGAAATAATACAATACAGTTATTTTCAATAGATCAGAGTGTATGAGAGTGAATCTGTAGGATGCGAAAAAGTAAATTTATAGCAAAATCATTGCTTAGAAACCATAAGTATACAGCAAAACAAATTGTAAAATTAGCATTTACACGAGATACTGGAAATTATTTCGTTGGTACTTCTGAAAGAAATTCTTTTATGAAACGGAAGGAGTTGTCAAATAATTTTTCCTGAATTTAATCTTATCACCTCGTAGACTTGTTTGGAGTCAAAGATATGTAACCATGAATATTTGAACACCTTTTGAACAAATGGTGGCTAGTAGTCTTTATGACGATCATTCCTAGTACCATAATTATGTATTTTACTGTTTGTTTAATAATGAGTATAGCTGGTGCCTACAAATGTCATTAATTTGTATATATACTCAACCAACAATGTTAAAATTTTCAACTTCTTGAACAGCTCTCGGCAGAAAGTTAATTTCCTATCCCTACACACAATTCTTATTACTCAATTTTCAGCTTCAATACTTTATCCCTATCACTTGAATTACCCCAGAATGTTATTGCATAGAAAGGAATCGCTTGACGTTTAACTGGATTTGACATTTAGATAGGTTGTCAAGAATTTTTGGAGACATAAACAAAAAATATGTATTTAAATCTGGATGGTGATGAGAAAAACAAAGTTTAAGTGAAAGAACTGACAAAAGGAGGCGAATCATAGAGAAACCATTTGACCCTGACGAAAGTGTAGAAATTGAACAGGATGGAAAAAAAATGTTTATACTGATAAGAATGGAGATCCCGTGTATATGAGGCAACTTGACAGAAGTTTGAAATATTTGATCTCTGATAAGGAGTTGATGAGATACTCTACGAACTCCAAAAGTCTTCAAACCGATATCAAAAGACATTAAAACAGGTTAGACTCAAACGGATTTTAAGAAAAGTATCTGCTACATACTCGAAGAAATTGCTAGCTTATATATGCATAAACTGCCGCAATATAAACTTCGTATTACATTTATCAAAATTAGTACATAATTTACAGACAAACTAAAAATAAATTAAATGAGACAACAAGTGAATATCATGATGGGTTCAAGAAAAATCGGGGCATAAGAGATTAAAATTTGAGGTAAGGATCAAGCAATGCAAGGATACTTTATTGGCTTGTGCGAATATGGAAAGACGCTTTTGCTACATTTATATTGAACGAGAGGTTACAAACTAGAAAGAAATCAAGTGTAGAATACCGTCGTAGAAGATTAATATGTTATCTATTTAAGAATCACAGGCTCTAATAAAAGTCGATAATCAAAATAGACAAGCATCATTTAAACAATTTGTGAGCCAAGTCTGTTGTATTCCCATTAATATGCATGGAAGAAGGAATCAAGGAAGTGGAAGATAATTTTTAATGTATCAAACGTTTTCAAGAAGAATTGAACAGAATGCTAAGAATTACTAAAATTTTGTTAACAGATAATAGTAACGTTAGAAGGAACAAGAAAGTGGTATGATCACAACGCTGGAACAGAATAGTTTCACGTAATTTATGGATGGATCGATATTTTCATGACTTTCCACGTCATAACAGACAAATTGAACAAAATATTTGGTGTCAATGCAGTTCAAACGTAAACGAGAATCTAATATTTCTTTTCAACAAAAGGCATCGAAACCTTATGCCAATGGGTGACAGGTTGACAAAAAGAATTTCCAACTACATCACTAAATTAAAGGTGACAACAAAATTGGTTGAGAAAACAAGAAAAGATTTGGAAAAAGTTGGGATTCATCCAGATGAGGTAGACAATTGAAAAGTGTTACCAAATAAAATTGTTAGAAGCAAGCGGTTCCAGAAACAGCATTCAAAGACAAAAACCACCTGGTCTGAAGAAAAAAAGAGGAACTTCAGTGAAGGAATTAAAAAAAAAAAAATTGGGAGGAGCTAAAGGGTGGACTAGTAAATCAATTGTTTTTCGTGGTCCAAAGTAGGCAAAAATCGAAAGAAGAAGATAACTACTCGGACGAAAAAGATCGATAGTAAACGGAGTCACTGTTTTCTGAAAATAAAACTGGGACAAGGAAAGTGTAATAACACATAGACGTGAAGATTTTGTGGAATTTTTGCAGACAAATTATTTACATGATCATGAAATGTTTCTTTTTTCTCGTACTTGTGGAAAGTAAAGATTAGAAATAGTCTGATAGAAAGTATAGAACTAGAGCGGTTGGAGCGCCTACTGGACACCTGCTTTTGTCTCGTCGCTCTGAGTGGAGCCGGCCGGCCTTGGCGGTTGTTCTCGGAGTGTGGGAGAATGTCCAGTTGTGGCTCGGGATTTATCTGGGCGAGCGTCCGCCCCGCGATCCCAATAAAACTAAGACCCAGGTCCGCCCACAAAGCAGGACGGACACTCCACCGCGGCGAAGAGGAGCACAAGAGCAGGTGCTACGCAGTGCGTCTGACGCCAGTATCGCAACTGTACTCATTAGCTGCCAGTTACTACAGGGTACTACGTAGGATCTGAGGTGTGCCTCTAAAGTAATGCACATTCTATAATTACTCGCCAGTAATAAGATTAACAAAACAGACACTTCAAATACAGATGCTACCTGACAGGCCTATGTTTGTTTCTTAGCATTAAACGGCGAACTCGCTATGAAGGCAGCTACAGTATAGTTAAAATCCCATTCTTATTCTCAAGTCACAAGCATCAATTACACAGCTAAAATTGCTACAAATTAATCAGTTTAAACCTTTTCCCCAGAACTTCACAAATTAATGTGCATTCTGTTTCGCTCGAAACAGATCATTTTCGTTGCAGGATGAAGGAAATATAGGGTACTGGAAAATGTGTTTCATGGTTTAGTCTCGCCATGTTCAAACTTAATGCTGGTAGCGTCAGTATAACCCCGTTTCATCAGATTTTCCTTTGGCCTGCTACTCCTGTACTCAATTGATTCATGGACTTCCAGACGTTCCAATCGTCTGAATGACAAGTTTGCAAGGGCACTACAACGTTGTGGCCTCGCATTCGGGGGGACGCTGGTTCGAATCCCCGTCCGAGCATCCATATTTGGGTTTTCCATGGTTTCTGCAAATCACTCCAGGTGAATGCCGGGATGCTTCCTTCAAAAAATCCATGGCCGTATTCCTTTCCGTTCCTTGTCCCCAGTCCCATCCCGCCTCTAATGACCTCGACGTCGACGAGGCGTAAAGCTAAGCAGGCCTACAATAAAAATTCAGTGATTCCCAAGATGTTGGGGATATTAGTTTTCCACAACTGCACTTTTGCCTTTTCAGGTGACCTAATGAGTTCCAACATTATTGTTGGGAAGCTTTATCTGGCTTGAGTGTCTGAGGTAGTGGTCCTTGGTCGTGTGATGAGCATTTTCCCGTTCTACTTTTGTCCTCTCCTTTTTCGCAGCCACTTCTTTTTGGTTACTTCCCATGAAAATATAGCTATATATCGTTTTATCGTGATTCAAAAGGCCAAATTGTATAAGGCATGGGGCAAGGAATGAGAACAAACAACCATTAGGGCGAAATGCAAATTTTATGATCATGAACTCTTGAACGTCCATGCTATAAGGCAATTAGTTGTCTCCGAAAATATTTCATTACCATCAACAACATGAATCTCAGTCAAGCTCTTTAAGATCGGAGTGGAAGGCTGACCTGGTTGTGAATGCGGACAAAAAGATACATATATCATAAAACTCTGGTGTGTCTTCGGGTAGAATTCTTTGGACATCATCACCAAGAAGCTAATTCCAATAAGACAATTGTTACCAACAAGTGTGGCAGCTCTATTAGTAAGTAGCAGTTATGAAACATTCTGTGACAGATTAAAGTAAATTTGTGATATACTTTTTCACGAGATGTGCTGGTATCTTCAAGTGTGTGATACACGGAGAAAAAAAATTATTGGTTAAATGAGAAGTCTTGGCTGAAGGCGAAGTGAAAAAATTACTAATCATTTGTAGCTATATATTTTCCTCAAAGTTTAACTATTTTTTATCATTGTACCAGTAAATAATTTAGTCAGTCTGTTCTTGATATACGATTTTAAAGTTTTCTAACATGATCGCGAATTTAAATTCGCCAAAAATGGAAAATTAACGTTATCAAACTCGGTGAGATTTAAGTTAAAATTTTGGCCTTACTAGAATTACGACAGAAACGTTGATCGTGCATTATTACGTTGCATGATTGTTGACTCAGTTGCACTGCATAGTCGTCTTTCCAGGTGTCCTATGTACCGCTTAGCTTTCTCCGCTGACCCCCGTCAGATTCGTATCAACCTTAGCTTTAATCGTTTTATATTTACGCAGATATAACTTCCAGCAGTTCATAGATATTCAGTCAAAAGTTTCGTGGCCATAAAATTTTGTTAATCGACAGTTAACACGGTTTTGGTTGACTGTTTCGTCTGTCAGAAATTCAGAATATGCTTTTAAACTCTTTTACATTGCAGATATACAGGACTCCATGACCATTGCCTGTTGAAAACAACAACAGAACAGAGTACAAGGATACTTAATGCTTTTTTAGCATAAACATGTAGCTAGAATATCCCAGAACGCACAGGTCTGTGCAATATTAACTTCTGCAGCTACGTGGGAGTGTGCATTATTTATTAGCAATTAAAGCATCAGATAATTTATACAATACAAAAATTACTACAGTAGTTATTACCGCTTAAAATAGGTACTAACCATTTGGAGAACATTCCGTTAAATTACCTTTTTGAGTAATTGCCACTTACATCTCCAAATACTGTTCCAATCAGCTTTCACACATGCTACATTTTACATAAGGTGTCTATTTGCTCCATGGGTGATTAGTCAGATCTTATTACATTTCACTTTATTGATTTCTATTTGACACTGGAATTGAAATAGTTGGAACCAGCTATACAAAAGCTAAATAATTAAGGTGCTGTGGACTAATATAAGACTAAACTATTAAAAATGTGCTCGCATGACAAAACGCAATAACATCTGCTAACCACTTTCACTAATACACTGATCTAAAATTTTTTGTGCAGCTATATTTTTAAGATTTCGTAGATATAGATTCTTTCCGAAACTTTGTGACTGCATTTCAAAACTTAATGTGCTAGTAGTAATTGTACGAAAAAAATGTTTTTAATTACATTCCTTATTAGATGTTGAGGTATTCATGTGCTCGTCACGTATTTCACGAAAATATCAAGATGAACAGTAGAAAGTTGAGCGTAGTAACCTGGTGTTGCCCTTTGTGTTATTATGAAACGTCTGAGTTTTACAGAAAACATCCATCTCATGTCCAGAATTTCAAGAGACATATGTTTTAGTTGAAACAACAAACTGTTCGTCAACTCCTTCAAACTAATACCACCAACTCATTATCCTCGCTTTTTTGTAGAACGAAGGGGACGAAGCAGTGGGTACGGAACAGACTGTGTTTGTCGTTTGTTGCAGTGCAAGGTCTGCGCTTCCACCCTTCCACATTCGGAGTGAAGGATGTAGTGGCTGGGCTGGGATGCTGTGTGTTTACCCTGGGTAGGCCAACTCGGTTTCCGTCAGACAGACATGCATATGCATGGAGCAGAGATCCCTGTCACAGCGGAGAGCTGGGATCATTCAGAGAAGACGCTGCGACCCTTCAGTGCAGTCCCCACACAGCGTGTTCTAAGATTGTAAAAGTCTCCTACTTCTTTTTCCTTTTGGCTTTACGCATCGTCGACGTCAGTGTCGTTAGCGGCAGGATAGGATTGGATACAAGGAACGAGAAGGAATTTGCCATGACCTTTTGAGGGAATCAAACCGGAATTCGCCTGAAGTTATTTGGGGAACAATGGAAAACCCAAATCTGGATGCCTGGATGGGGATTCGAACCGGCGTCCTCCCGAATGCGAGGCCAGAGCGTTAACTGCTCACCCACTACACTTGGTATAAATCTCTCACCTATTTTAACATTATTCTTTGCCTCCATTTGATCAGAGACATTAATCATTAAAATCAGACTACCATAACGGTACGTAACGAAAAAATTAATTTTGGAGGTAAGACTGGTTTCTAATAGTAAGACAACAAATCCTCATCTAGTTCATTACTTGGGTACCACTAATCCTTTAGTCTGCACCCTAGCGAGTTGTAACCCCCCCCTCCTCCCCGCTTTGGACTATGGAGACTTAACAATCAGAGATTGAAATCTGGACGCTGGTGTATTGGCCTTCCTACTTCTACTCTAACTGGATGTTTTTGGATGGTCGACAAGGGAGCGTGCACAAACTACGTGGCTCGGTCATGGGGGGAGGGGGGCTGGCTGGAAGACTACGTAGGCTACGTGGGGTAGGGGGGGGGGGGTTTCCGAGCCAAGCCACGTAGCTTTCCTCTCATCACAATTTTCACAGTTAAAATGAGGAACAGAACACACAACAGCATGTGAATATTTATTTTCCTCAGTTAATTATCTCCTTATGTAATTTACAATCGTCTGACAAGTAAAAAACAGTACAAAATATCTTCTGGAATCAAAAGGGAAAAAAGCTACGTGCTACGTGGGGGGAGGGGGGGTAGGGTAGTGGGGGTTACAGGAGGCCCAAATGGAGCTACGTGGATTATGCACGCTCCCCAAGGTGATCATATGAGCTGGGAGACAAATTTTGGTCATGGAACAGGCAGAAAATCATTAATAACCTATCAGAAGAAACAATCTCCGCATTCGTCAGGTGTAACCGAGCGTGGTGGGTTAGTGGTAACGCTCTGACTCGCATTAGGGAGGACATAGGTTCGAATCAAAATTTTGATTTTCCATGGTTTCCCCAAATCACTTGAGGTGACTGGGATGCTTACTTCAAAACGCCATGGCCGAATTCCTTAGCCCCCAGTCCTTTCCCGCCTCTAATAACCTTGGCGTCGACGAGACGTGAAGCCATAAAAAAAAAGCCAGATGACATTTTTATGAAACTGAGTGGCTCACTATCAATCGAACCTCAATTCTTCCAAACAGATTAATGCTACAGGCTTCATCCATAAATTTTTTTTTTTTTTTTACCACGATTTAGATACTGTTTCCGTCTTTTACTGTAAAATTTCAGATTTAGATTCTTAGTATTTTTACTTACAGAAAACAACATATAAGTATTTAAGAGGTTCCTTTTATATCAGCTTCATTTTGGATCTCTATATTTTGAAACAGCAACCAATAATATTTTCATAACAATCAATATAAGCCTTAATTAATTACTGACACAGAATTCTCTCGTCCGAAACGTAATATCTTCAAAATTAAATCGTTTCTTGAAAGGAAAAACTGTTGTAGATACCATATTCAGGGAAAGCCATGAAAGCTTAATGAAGGAAGTAACGAAACAAGTATTGGAGGCGCAACAAAAATTACAGTTAAAGCACAGCAAACGAATATAAAAAGAATTTATACTAGATCTTGAATAATGAAGTTATTTGTCAGTAGATAGCAAAACTCTAGTAGGACTTTTTCCACCCAGGTTTTGATATGATGAAGTATCTGTTAGCAGCTTTTTCTATAAATTCGACCAGAAGCTGCGTAGTTTCTTGCGAGACTATTACAACTAAATGTTGGCATAACGTTTCTAACACTTCCTTAAGAGCTATGGAAAGCGGTGACAAAACCCACAGCTCTACTCTGTTAGTCAACAGTAATAATCATTTATAATACTGATTCAATAAAGCACAATAGTATTCTGAATACTGATCCAATAAAATATCCCCGTCCGGGCATCCAGACTTTAAGCAGATGAAAAAAGAACCAAGAAAGTAAAATAGTGTTCTGAATACGAATGCAGGTGTTTTGCAGAATAGATTTTTTTTTCTATGTACAATGCTTCACGTTAACTCCCTCCCAGTGTCAATATGCAAGATACCAAGGACTAGTTATAACATCTGTGAGACAGCTTTCCTTAGCAGATGATGTAACGGCTTTCCTACTAAATTAGTGCATTTATCCAGTCCAGAGTGGTTTGAACGTCATGCTAATAAGTGAACTCATAATACACAGTTCTTTGTTAATTTTACTCGATTTTGTAGTCACTGAAATAACATCACATAGGCTTTCAACCACTGACGTTTCGTTTTGTTTCTTCCTCCCCGTCTGTGTGATTTACTTTTTTGTCAGGCAGTATATTACAATTATTCAGAATTTAAATTATGAGTTGTGATACTAAAATTAGCTTACAATACTATTGAGATTATACGATTTAGACCAATTTCTGCTACTTTCTGCTATGACACCAATATATTTCACGAGATGCATCTTATCGAAGAGGGAACAATTCAAGTTGCACACAAAAGCAAAAGCCCTATTTTTTCGGATTGCTCATTACATTGCACTTTCCATTTATCGCACTGCATGGAAATCATCATCATCATTATTAGATGTTTCCGCTTTTGCGGGTCATCCTGCACATCCTCTTCCAAGTCTGGCGTTCTTTCCAAAGGATGAATGCATGGAAATAAGGTTATATATTTTTTAATGGTTTGATGGCTGATCAACTTGGAGGTCATTGGAACTGAGTGGACTGAGGAGAAGAACGATAAGGAATTCGGCCATAGTCTTTTGAATCAACCAATCCGTCATTCACCTGAGGTGATTTCAGAAATCCATGGGAAGCCAAAATATGGATGGCCGATTCGAAGCCACTACTCCAGAATGGCTCTCCCTAGCTTTAACCGAAATCACTTTAACATTATATTGAATGCTGTCATATATGTTTGGATCAAAAAATGAGTCCGGTACGTCATTACCTTGTTTAGCTTCGGTGCGGAAGAAATTAGACATGTTAGTTTGAAGCAGAGGCAAGGCTGCCTATCCATAATAGATCGAATCATAGCTTTTAGATCACTACCATCTCACCTTGTAAAATTTTACACTAGATCTCTCTCTCTCTGTATATGTGTATATATAGATCAACACATAAATGGATGTGTGTACACATATTTGTATGTTCTTAAAAAAATCCACAATTGTTACCGAGTCTCGATGAAGCTTTGTATACATTGAAACGAAGAGGGAAAATACTGTCTACATCTATATCTATAAAACAAAAATCGGATAAATTTGAATTAGAAAAACTCAGAAACTACAGAGTAGATGGTGTTTTTACTGTTTTAAAGCTTAGAATCTCAACTCAGTTATTTGGTATGTCTTATGATTCTTCGTTACATAACGCTGGATCATTAAATGACATACTTAATGTGTGGTGACAGATAGCAAAGATGAAATCACTAGATATAGCACTTAAAATGCAACTACAATGTCTCTCACCATAACCTTTAATGAAAGTATCAAAAGCAGTTAATAGTAATACGTAGGTTGCATATTCCACGCTAAACAAAACTTGAAATAGTATTTCCTTTAATTCGGAAGATTTATTTTTTAAGCGGCATATATGGCCGTAATGAATGCGAGAAACTAATAACGAAAAAACGACAGAGATTTTCTTTAACCACGGTCTCTGGCAGTTCAACTACAATGTCTCTGGCCATCAACATTAGTCTCCTGTTTACAATAAAATCAATTATTTAAGATAATATTATTCTGGATTCACTTCTGATATTTGTAAAAAGGCTGAATCCACCGAGTTAAGGTATCTGGCGTTTCGAGTAAAAAGTATATCCATTTACTTCGCAATACAATCAAATGTGAGTTACTAAAATAGTCTAGCGTTATTGAGTAATGTAGTAAAGTAGTTATGCAGTTTCTTAACCATGGTGTCAAAATTTATAACTCCTTGAGACAAATTAAAAGTAAATGAAACTTTACACAATTGTTTCTCATTGCAGGATTAAAAATAGCGTACGGGTAGAATCTACGCCAACTATACCGGGGAACGCCGGGAAATCTGCTAGTTTGGTATACAAAAAGGCACATTATGTTCCCCGTTGCCTCACTTAAGAAACTTTACAGGTGCAACTGTTCAGTTTTTCGCAAATATCTCG
>JARYHS010012519.1:47145036-47231994 GCA_031002005.1 Vandiemenella viatica
TACACCGAATTTAAATTTGCATTTTTTGAATTGTTGAAAAGACTGGTAAATTTAATTAAACTGAGAGTGCAAAACAACGAAGTGATGGACATGATAAATTACCTAAAATCTAGATAGAACTGATTTGCTGAATGCGTTGTAGGTTGATCCATGTGGGGTTTTGCTCTGGTACACTAGCAGAACTATGCGTTGCAAGAGTCGCCAGTTCTAATCCGCCGTAGGGCATAAACTATTTTAATTAAGTTATGTGTGTTTTCTTCTTCGTGAGTCACACATATTAGGTATACAAAAAACAAAGAAGGTCCTCACATAAATTCATGATAAATCAAATGCAAAGGTTATGCTGACTGTAGACCCCAATTTATATACGACAATATTCAGAATTAAAATGTTTTTAGGTAACGAAAGTAGGGAAGGCTACGGAAAGTAAATCCATCACTTAACACAGATGGTTACTTTTTTCCTTTATGGCTTTACGCCTCGTGGACATAGACGTCATTAGATGTGGGAAAGGACTGGGGGCAAGGAACAGGAAGGAATTCGGCCATGGACTTTCGAAGGAACGATCGCCACGGTGGCCTGCAGTGATTTCGGAAAGCCATGGAAATTGAAAATCTGTCGGCTGAACCGGGATTCGAACCCGCGTCCTTCCGAGTGCGAGGCCAGAGCGTTGCTTGTCACCAACCAAGCTCTCTTGCGGCCAACCACCTTTCATCTGTGGTAAGTGATGGTTTTACTTTCCGTATCCTGCTCTATATATATAAAAGAAAAGAGGGCTCGGTAAAAACCAAACAAGGGATGGTGTTGAAATTCAATATATTGTGGTATGGTGAGCTAAATACTCCTGACTGAAGGTAGCTCCGAAATATGTAATCATTCAGTTTTAGTTTAGACTTATTTGAAACGCTGATCTAAATTGTAGTGACAGTACAGAGAAATGAAATAAAAACAACTTTTTCGCGATACTAAGCTAATCTAAACCTTCCTCTATTAATTTCTTTTATTTCTATAAAATGGAAATTTTCTAAAAATGATCTAACGTGAAACGCAGTAGAATTTTGAGGGAAATTACTTTAATTGATCTCTCCGATTCATGTATTGTTCTAACTTTCTAGTGAGACGTAATATACTATTTAAAAATGCGTTCGCCCTACAATACAGCATGCAACAACTACATCTTTTTTCCCTTGAAATTCAGATCTAAATGGAGGCTTCCACAGTACAGACACCATTCCAATAGCAACACTAAATTAAGACCACCGTCGGACCCTCAGGTCGCCGGTATGAAATATAACTTATGCCGTCTCTTTATCATACATAAGTTACTGGAGGATATAATCAAAGTGTTTCATATAATGTATTTAATAAATAAAAGTAATTTTAGTCAGAATACCTGCATAAAGGGGCATAAAATATCCTTCGTCATAAAACGTTAGACCAGGGAGGACCTGAAAATAAAAAGCAAATAATCGTCTATATATCATATACAAAAATATTATTTTAGACGCTTTTCTCTGAGAATTAACGTCTGTATAAGATGAATGTGTGCGGCTGTGAGCCCGTAGTACTTCTAGTAATCACGTTTGTTTGACTGATCAGGACCAAGCGTGGTAGAGAAAAATTCTACGTTACGTTGCAGAGAGTGAGACTTTTGTTCCGGCCACCCGATATTTAGCATCAAGTGACAACCTGAATCATTCCGTGTCAGAGGACAACTGCTGAATTATAAATTAAACACACCTCGCGACGTCTAGAGAGGCAAGGAACTGGAAGGAATTCGTCCATAGCCTTTCCAAGGCCAGGCCGGCATTAACCTGGAGTGATCTGGGGAAACCATGGAAAACCCAAATCTGGATGTCAGAATGGAGATTCGAACCCGCGTCCTCCCGAATGCAAGGCCAGAGCGTTACCGCTCACCCACCACGTTCGGTCCAAGTCACCATCACAGAGGAAAATCGATAACGTCAGTAAAACCTTGAAGAAAAACAAACCTGCAGTAATTCAAAAGTTATGTTCTAAATATTTAAAGAGAGGGAGCAATCGAGGAAGTGAACACAAAATTTTAGTGGATCATACGGGTTCGCGGCAAGGAACTTTACCATGGTCTTTTGAAGGAAACATCCCAGCATTGGTATGGAGTGATTTGGGAAGTCAGGATGGCCGGCCGGGGATTTGAACCCGCGTCCTCCCGAATGCGTTGCCGCTCAACCAGTACGCTCGGTTAAAGGGTTGCCGATTACATTGCCGTGTAAGCAGACAAGAATGATTTCGAGAAATTACTGAACGTAGTGAACAAAATACTTGAAGAAGAATCGGACTAATCTACTATATAATTTTGTAAGCTCACTCATTCAATCACTTCGATAGCTATTGGCTGGAGAATGGTGTCACGTGTCAGCCTTCGCTCACCAAACAGCGACCAGAGATACCATTAGTAGAAATCCGTGGTTATGTTCACAATTTAATAGCTAAGCAACTACTACCAAATTAATTGCCATAATACAGTCATTAAGTTTGCTTTTCGTAGCGTTTCATAGTTAAAAAAATAAGCTTTGGGGCAGAAAAACCGTGTATATGCTTTTCAGTAACATGTTGCTAATAAAAAGCAACTTAAAAAAACTTTAAAAAAAGTTAAATTACCTTTCACTAATGTTGTTGCTTAACCAAAGTTGATGCATTATGGTTTATCTGCTTTTTACATGTTTTACTTATTACTTTCGTCAAGTTCGCTGTTCGTGAGTTATTAGGTCATTTGAAGTAGACATCAAATGAACTATGTTACCTAATCGACTAGTCTAGCAATTCATTTCTTCGGAGTTGCTCAACTGTTTAATAATATGGAATGTGTAATAAGTTCTCTGGCCGTCACAGAAACTATGACCAATGATTACATTACTGCCTGCCCACTCTCAATAAAAAAACAACGTGATGCTTTCGAAGAAAACAGGAATTTTTTAAATGTTTGCAGAGTTTGTATTTAAGCAAGTTCGAGTCTATTACCTCTGAAACAATTATACTATTGCGCTATCGTCCCTGTTCGTGTTTAATACCTACCTCTATTAATGCTTCTGAGTTCTTAAAGCTCAAGAGATTTTATTCACCCTGAAAAACATGTCAAGTTTATATTTGGCCAAACCAGATCAATCTGTCATAATCGTTCATCCTAAAAACTGGAACTATTCTAGACTCGTGAGGATAAGCAAAAAACGGTCATGGGCTTACACTAGTGTTATATAATGTACAAAGAATAGTTGTTATAGTTTAAATATATAAATATGATGCAATGTAGCAGAAGAACTGGGAGAATTCTGTTATTAGAAAGCAAAATTAAAATTGATGGTCAAAGCAAATGCGTTCCGAAAAACAGAATAATACAAGCAAAAAGAGCTTTTTGAAAAAAAAAGAAAAAACAGAAATCTTATAGTCTCAAACAACGCCCAAGGGCTATGGAGTGTGGAAAATGATTAAAGTGAAGCTTGAACTTAGAGAATACTAGAAACAAGGAAAGTTGAAGCATTTGCAATATAGTGCTTTCGAAAAAACGGGTGGGCAGATAAACTACGATACCACCGTATTTTGTAAATGAGTGATGAGGAAAGAAGTCTCACAGAAAGAATACACTGAATTGGGAGTGATATTTTAAGGCATACAGAGAACAGGTTAAGCAAAGAACTGTAGACAAAGACAGAGATGTGAAACATAGGTTATAACGGCTACTCTGAGATGAGAATGAGACAAATGAGAGCATCAAAACAGTCGAAAGGCTGAAGCAATAAAAGAAAAAAAATGCTTAGAGGAAGACCCTGAATGTTTCTATGATCGATAAACTGATTGGGAAGTAATGTCACTTCATTTTTCATGCTGAGCTCTAAGTTGTTACAGATAAGATAAGAGTCATTACAGTGGACTGAAAATTTCTTGGCTTATCTTTTACGTTCCTACATTTTTTTTTGAATTCTTCTTCTATGTACACCTCGCCCGTGTCCAAACGTGGGTGGTTTACCCCTGCATGGCAACGCCTGTGAAAACGGACTGGAGAAGTTCCCGTTGCCCTCTTCAGCGTGTGGATGACAATGATAGTGTATTGTAGAAGGGAATGTGTGGAACCCGGTCCATTCAGGCCTACTCTTCCGAAAGAGACAAATGGCCGCCAGACTTAACGTCCCCATGCGATGGACTCCATAAGCACTGAGCTGAGGTTTGGGATTTAACCGCGGACTTTGGTGCCTCTCCTACCCTGCCAGCCAAGTCTTGATGAAAATTTCTTTACCACTATGAATCGAATCACCTAACCCCGTTTTAGTGCCAGACACCTTCACGGTGACGAAGTCAAATCAGCCAACGGGGCAGACTTTCGAAAAATAAATTAAGAGAATAATGGATAAAACACATATATGTTTACAGAAAATAATGAGCAACCAAGTTTTGTGGAATTTTTATAGTTCTTCAGAGCAAACTTAGACAAAGTAACGAATCTTGCCCTTTTTTTATATATAAAAGAAGATAGTGATTGATATGTATATATACGTTGGTGTGCATCTGAGTTCCCGCATGTAAGGGAAGTAAAGGGGACCACGCCCCTCTAGGTTTGCGTGATGAGTGTTGCTTTCATGAAGTGGGCAAGCGGAAAGAGAGGCCACCTCCAGTACACGCCACCTATTTGTCTTCGTCCAGTGAAAATAAATTAACAAGTTATCTCCTGCTGCTCCACCCTCAGGCGCACAGTACGAGAAAATTACGAGTTCAGTTCACAGCTTTTTCTGAGGGTCGAAGTAAAAAAAACAGAAAAGAAAACGTAGACGAGACGTGGATGCAGCGTAGTTTTTATTTATAATCAGTCTTACAGCTGTCACTATTGTGTATACGTGTGGAATTCTAAGTACAAGCAAACTATGGTGGTAATGTAGCTATTGTAAATGGGAAGAAATACGTGCAGGAGATCTAAATATAACGCTTAAGTTTAAGTACCAGTTTCAGCACTTTTTGAAATAACATTCAACTAAGCTCTACGGAGAGAAACATTCTGATCTATGCGTCACTCAGGGAAAGATTCCGTATGATTCACTGAGCCGTAATGTTCTTCCTGCTAATTTTCAGAATACAGTAACGAACCGCATAACTTTCATACCATCTACCTGTGTCAACACCTGTTGATCTTTTTTTTTTCTGTGCTCTAATATGGATATTCGGCAGCAATTAATAACCGAGCGTGGTGGGTGAGCGGTTAACGCTCTGGCCTCGCATTTGGGAGGACGCCGGTTCGATTCCCCATACAAATTTGGGTTTTCCATGGTTTCCCCAAATCACACAAATGCCGGGATCCTTCCTTTAGAAGGCCATGGCCTAATTCCTTCCCGTTTCTTGTTCCCAATCGTTTTCCGCCTCTAATATCATCGACGTCAACAAGGCGTAAAACCATAAGCAAAAAAAAGCAATTAGAAAGTGTTAATTTGATACCTAATTAATAGAATTTATTTCAGTAGAGTTAATAGCACAAAGTTATGTATGGAAATTCGAGTCAAATCTCCAGAGGTGTATGATACTTGAGAATTTTCTAGGATTCTTTGTAAACGACCACGGTATCATCAAAATTAATCGGTCTTTAAGTCTCACATCCAGTTTTAATCTTCATAAAGGTTTCAGAATTTTGGATGCTTTACTTTCTTAATATTTATTCCTCTCCAGTTTATATATTATTTAATGTTTAGCCGAGTATCCTGCTTCGAGGATACTCTCATCTGCTCTGCCTGAGCCCGATACTAAGGAAAATTTTAAAATATTTTGAGTGTAGTTTCTGTAATCATTGGGTTACCGAACCCTTTAAACTGTTCTGATTAATTTTTATTTGTTAACGAATAATGTAGCAATAAAAGCTTGGTTTCTTGAGATAAAATAATCTCAGCAGGGGACGAAATTAAATGAATCGGGATACAATTTTCAGCTTAATAACTTTGTACAATGAGTTTTCAAGTATAAAATCTTTGAAAACTAAACAATCATCAAAATGGAAGAACTTCTCTTTTTTTACGTCGAGGTCATTAGGGGCGGGATGGGACTGGGGACAAGGAACGTGAAGGAATTCGACCATAACCTTTTGAAAGAAGCATCGCGGCATTCGTCTGGAGTGATTTGGGGAAACCATGGAAAAACCAAATCTGGATGCTCGGACTTGGATTCGAACCGCTGTCGTTCCGAATGCGAGGCCAGAACGTTAACTGTTCACCCACCACGCTCGGTCATGGAAGAACTTACAAGTTCGGTGTGTCGATATGTGACAAACTTTACTGTTGTTTATTTAGTAAGGAATACAATAAATATACTTAAATGTGCATTTATGTAAAATAAAAGTCTCATTCGAGAGGTGTATTAGATATCCAATGTTGTTCTTGCTGTTACTAAGTACTCCAGCTTCCGTATGAAGATTACGTTGGTTCTGAGTATTATTTTACCATATTTTTGTAATACTTTCTTTACCGACGCTGTATATATAGCCCAAAATACTGATTTTTTTGTTTGGTTTGCAGTGATGTAGTTAGTTTAATCTGAAAACATATTACAAAAACAGTGACAGCGTAAACTGAAGAAACAAAAAAAAAAAAAAATTAATATAAACTGCCCGTGCTCTAAGTGCTGAAATAATCGTATATGCAGCTCAGTTCTTTTGAACATGCGATTCGGTCAAACATTGTTTCTAAGGGTGATGTAAGTACTTATAAAGCAAAAAGTAATTGTTGAGTACGATTTGTGTACTTTGTGGTTTTGTACTATCTACAGGATGATGCAACAGAAGCTGTTAGCGAGAAAACATAAAAAAATGGATTCTTATATATTGCATAATTATCAATGGACCACAAAACCCATTTTAAATTATCGTTGAGTTGTTATGAACAGAAATTAGTGGCATCAAATTCGAATTTCAAGTGGATAATTCTATAGTTTACGCTTGTCTAATGAATTTACAGAAGGATCCTCAATGTATCTGAAAATATTGTGTGGATGTACAGGAACACGGCTTTAACGAGGAAGGCAACTATCAACACAAATATCAGATGAAATGTAAACTACTTCCAAATTTCCAGCACCAAATATTATTTCAATATTTGCACACATACGTGGATCGTTAAATCTCTTTTAGCTCCTCTCAAAACGTCTTATAAACCCTTGCTGTCTTTTCGATTAATGGGTGATATTGTTCCCCTAAAATGAGAAGTTGTTAAAGGAACTATTAAATCATAAGACAGAAACAATAGGTTGGAAAAAGCAGATAAGAATCGCAAAGAAATAATAACTCATTTTTGGTCGAGCTCACACACTTACTCACGTGAAACACAACATAAAAATTATTAATTGCTTGGAAAAGCTTGTAAGCACATTCAGAAATAATTTTCTTATTCATGTTCAAAATATGATGACAAGCATATGAAATGTTTTTATGTATACTGACTAAAGAATGAGTTGTATAGTTTGTGGAAATAATAAATGTTTTTCTTTGATAAGCGCTAACCACAGCAATCTTTATTCCAGGACCATCTGCGGCGACGGGAACGGCGATTAGGATTGGAACTTCAGAAGTTTCTGTAGCCATGATTGGTTAATGGATTCCACGGCGGTGGTTTGAAATGTTCAAGAAATCGACCACGGTCAAAATATGTGACATGGACTATCATAAATTAGAGTGTCATGCAGCATTCTTTAAACTTATATCTTGTAGATTTGTTTACTAGTCTAGAAAAAATCGAGAACTTTCTCTCTTCAATATTCTAAAAAATTGCTACAAACGGCCATCTGAAACTCTGAGGAAGTGAAGATGCTCAAAGAAACCATTGTGCCTTGTCACAGACCACATGATAGTATTTAGGAAATGTGGAACTATTTACAGTGAAAAACTATTTAAAGTTATTAGTTGGGAAGAATGCGGTTAGCCACGTTTTCTGCGAGAGTAGCGGAACAGTATTTATACTGACCTATCCAATGTTAAGCTGATCAGAATCATAGATGGCATACATCATGAAATGCGTATCGAGCGTAGTTATGAGCTTCGCGTTCGGGAGGACGCAGGTTCGAATCCCCGTCCGGCCTTCTAGATTCGGATTTTCCTCGGTTTCCCAAAATCAGGATAAAGCCGGGATGGTTATAGTCGATTTCCTACCCGTTACTTGTCCCCAGTCCTTCGCCGCCTCATCAAGGTCGACAAGGTGTAAAGTTATAAGCAAAAATACAAAAAAATGAAATATGTGGAAACTTCAATTTCTCTCTTTTCCACGTGGCTAACTGTGAAATGGATAGCGGAATGCCATAAATATAAATGCAGAATTCATAGTGGTTATATCCAGCTATGTGTTACCAACAATTGATAATAATAGAATTCTTTTCTGACAGTTCTGCTAATTTTCAACGTTTGGTGCTGTGGCTATTCCAAAATTTGCAGCCGCTCAGAAGCATAAGAAAATAAGATGCTTAACTGGTAACACAGTAGAATATTAAATCTGTCACCAAACTGACAAAGTAGTAATGCAATCATTTGGTCTCAGAGTATCTCATTCATTAGAAAAACACTTTCAAAACGATTTAACTTTATCTACTTTCCCATTTTATATACAATGGCGTTGAATACCACAGTGACGAATCTGAGATACTTACGACATTAGTGATGCACATTCTTTGCCTCAGAAATTTCTGTATGCAATAATTTCACTTCCCAGCGCGTCGTTTTACGTGACAACTGTAGTGACATGACCAGTTCTTGAATTAATGATGGTAACTAAAATTTCAAAGAATTTTCAAATAATGTTTTCTGTATATAATGCAAGTTGTTTTTATGATTTGTAAAATATATCTTTAATCGTAGAATAAGTCAAAGCGTATAATCCAAAAAATTTCATCAGTATTACTATTAGCAATCTGTGGAAATACAAAAATTGTATTACTGATACTTGCAGATTAATCAACTGTATAAGCATTGGCTAATTTACTTTATGATATTCTCTTAGTTGTATTCTGTAAGTAAACCTACTTACCTATGCTATGAATGTTCTTATTGGAGACCTGTTACTTGTTATCTGTTGTGTTGTAAGTATTCAGTACAAGAGTATTTTGATATATTAAATACAACTACATAATTTTGTTGAAGTTTTAATTTTTGCAACGGGTAGAAATTTCGCTTTATTATTAAACATACTAATGATATGTTTGAAACCTTCTTCTATATATTAGAAAGGGTCACTAAATAATTGACAGAGGTTTTATTGTTTTAACTTGTCACCTAATACCACGTAACAAAGTGAATCTACAGGGCTAGATTGCTTTTAACTTAATGAACATGTCATGTTGGAGCTACATAAAGAAACACTTTTTCTTTGTGTGTGTGTTTTTTTAATTTTATTCTGGGTGGTGGCGCATTCTGCATCTGTTGTGGGCGCTAACTGCTTATGAGCCCCCAAAGATTGGTTTTCTATGATAAATGTCAATTTTTATTTTTAAATGTGCAATTTATAGAAACATTTCAGTTTTGAAATAGGCTTGTGAACTGCACATAGAATTGTCACCACATTGTACCACTAACAATGAAGTAAGTAATTTTTTTATAAAAAATTTAAGGAATAATGATTCATTTATCTGCATATACAAAAAAAAAAAAGAAAGTACAAATAACTTTGAAATTAATGCGAAACATTCAACCTAGTAATCACTGACACAGATTTTGTTTTATGGATAGTACCCACTGTAATGAAAATCATTTAAGACCTGACGACCAATACTGCTTTGAGTTACGAACCGATGCTATACTGTATTTGAAGCGTCCCAGTTACTTAAACAGCTGACGGATGGGGTATTTTGCACGAAGTTATGTCATATACAGGACAACACGGGTGTTGTTTTGATATAATTTGATTAGTTGTTCCGTGATCTTAAGTAAATTACTTCTAGCCTTGCGTAATGAATGCCTCGGTCGCTGGTAATTTTAATTGAGTGTTTTATTTTTCATGTGTCGTCCTGAAAGTGTTTGTGAAGTCTGGATGTCGAATCGAGCTACAAGGAGAAAGATTTGTTTATGGCTTTACGCCTCGTCGATGTCAAGGTCATTAGAGGCGGGAAAGGATGGGAGCAAGGAACGGGAAGTAATTCGGCCATGGCTTTCTTCAAAAAGGCTGTGGCTTTGCATTCGGAAGGAAGCCGGTGCGAATCCCCGTCCGGGCATCCAGATTTGTGTTTTCCATGGTTTCCCCGTATTGTTCCAGGCGAATGTTGGTATGCTTCCTTCAAAAGGCCATGGCCGTATTCCTTCCCGTTCCTTATCCCCAGTTCCATTCCGCCTCTAATGATCTCGACGTCGACGAGGCGTAAAGCCAAAAGTAAAAAAAAAGAAAAATATTAAAAATATTCTAAGATTTATTCATATCTAAATTTGAGAAGCGCCAGTTAATATTCACTGTGTAAATAAAACATTTACCACCTGAAAAAAATTCATTTGTTAGGTTATATTATGGAACATGATATCTGTGTTGGTATACCTGTAGTACAGAGGTAAGAAGCTGAGTCATATTGGTTCATTTTATTTACCTGAGATGGTATTTATTTACCGTTGTCCTAAAAGAAAGCAGAGATATTGGTACTATTTCCTTTGGCAATTTATTCTTTAAGCAGATTCTGTGACTCGGAGATTCCAATCCAAAGAGCAAAACCAGTTAGCAGTTATCACCGGCTAATGAGGCAGGTGGGAAAAGTATTTTTTTCTTCTTTTTTCCCCAGTAAATTGTGAAGGTTTAGACAACAATGATTTTCATTGAATGTTGTCTATACTAAGGTGGAAGTGAATTTTTTAACTTCTCAACGTTCACCTAAATGATTACGAAAAACCGGTTGTAAAGTGTAATCAGGAATGCAGGTATGCCAAAGGTGGGCTATGCACCTGTATCACCCCTTTTTAAATCCGCCGACTTCGAAATGCAAGTTGCAAGCATAAAAAGAAAACCAATTCTTTCTGGTTGCAGCTGATATCATAGAAATGTGTGATAATTCAGGCGCAATAAATATCACTGGTAAACAAGGTACAAGACATCGGAACGATGTGAATCGTCATCTACTCTATTAAAAAGGAAACGCTGTAGTCTTTTTTTTTTTTTTTTTTTTTTGCGAATATTACCTTATGTCCTGAGTGTTAAATTTTCCAGTGTGTGTACCTGACCATTTCAATGAAGCCTCAGATTTTTAGTAACCAACGTAACAATACACATACTGTACATATAGTAAACTAGCTGACCCGGTCACGCGTTGCTGTGACTTACTAATTATAGTACGTTGGATTAATGTTATTCTAAACTTCCTCAAGTAGTCAAATTAATATTCACTAATAAAGACAAAAACATTGTAGTCGATTTGGAAATTCAAATGTAATTGGTAAAGAGTTACGGAGAGTTAAATTAAGGACAAACGATCATAAAAAATTTAATTTACATTTCATTACAAATTACTTAATTGAAATTATATAAAAATTGATATTTATAAAATAAATAAATAAATATTTTTATTTATTTTTATATAAACTGAAATTTCAGTTATATCTTCAGTCATACTGTTTTTATATTTTTCCCACAAACTCGAAGATTGTGTTGGATAACATGTTGTCAAAATAATTGCAAACAGTTTGACGAATACTATTCGGCGTGGCTGTCAACGCTGCATCAGCAAGTGTCAGGTCCCAATAATTGTCACTCACACAGCACTGACATGATGAACATCGACATGTATTGAACACTCGACATGTATTGAACACTCGACCATTAACTGTTCGTAAACATTCGAAAGAAGCTGGTCCGGGAACATTCACCAATAACAAACGCTGAAAGAAACATTCACGTTGTTTTGGATGAACTGTGTGAAGTCTTTGCTTTGAATATGCCTGCGATCGAAGGATGTGGTTCTCCTTGTTTACGTGGCTACCATTTTTTACCTAATTTGTTCCATGAAAAATAGCTTGGAACATCGGTATATAATAATGTTTTTGCGAATTGGCGGAACACATCAGATTTTTGACACAATGTGAAAAATTCAGTTTGTGTTTGTCGTTTTTGGTGGCTCAAGTATTCTTTGGAAAATATTTTCTTCGGTGAAATATACAATTGACCGTTTTCAAGATGTATTGCAAGATGCTGGATGGAAGGGTCTCTTTCATGGATGCGAAAACTAAAAATATGCCAGATAGCTTCGTTGCTGCTGATGTATCTACCTATTTGGTATCGTGTTATTTCGTCATTTTTATTTACATTTTGAACTTCAAATACGGCCAAATCACTGCCTTTATTAACATATTTGCAAACGTACTTAATGGATTTTACAGAACTGCAAAACTCGACGTTAATATGAGCCTTATACGTTTTTGAAAGCAATGGTGGTACGACCCACTGATTGTCAATTTCAACTTGGTTTCTAGAATTTGACATTCGCATTGTAAATGTTTGGCCACCATTCTCAGCGTTTCTGCGGCGATACAACGGATAACCATCGATATCCGTAATAGTATCATTCGTATATTCCTTTGGAAAACGCTTCTTACATTTTCCACCTTCCATGCATGGCGATGTCATGTTAAAAGCACCGCACGGTCCGTGGATCGAGTGACTGGTAACAATATCAAACAATTCTTGATCAATTAATGGGTCCGGAATTTCGGCTGAAATTATTTGATCAATTTCTTCTGGACGGATTTTAACTTCAAGCCAAATCAAAATGTGAGAATGAGGCAAACCTCGCTTTTGCCACTCAATCAAATACAGATAGCAACGTGTGTTACCGAAAACTGAATGTTTTACGATTAAATCAATCAATGATTTTAATTTTTGTTTGAACACACGTGCCGTGACGATGTATTGATTGATGGCCTGGTAATAGCAAAGTTTGTATTTCCTCCCAATTCGGATTACATGTAAATGTAATAAACAAATCTGGACGACCATAATGACGTACGTAAGTCATCGCATTTGTATATATTCCTGCATGTTCCGTGAACTGCCGATGTAGCTTGAAGGTAAAATAATGAATGCATTACCGATATCATTGGCGTTTAAATTTTCATAAATATTGCCGATAACAGTATCTCGTAAGAGGATGTATTCCTCCGATCGTAATTTAACCTGGTTGTATCGAATAAATCGCAAATGCTTGTTTTCAACCTTGGCGTACATATCCACGACGTATTGAAGGCACAGTTGACGATATCGAAGGATATAGTTATCCTAATTACGTCTAATCATCAATCGGGGGCGTAGTAATTCATTGAAGTAACTTTTTTATTTTTTTTATTACCTGAAAAAATAATAAATTAAATAGTAAAAAAAAGAATAAGAAATCAATATAGTGGGCCCCGCTATAATCCGGCCCCTGGTCGGAATTACTGCGGGTCTACTGTACTAATAAAATAACGAATTAAATAGTTGAATATTAAATTTACCAGCAAACTGGATCACGCTGTTTGATGTTGATGTGATATTCATTCTGCCCTTGCCAGAATGTCAGTGGATACTGGAGTGCCTCATACGAACGGTGTAGATCGGAAATTATACCTAACAATTCTATCTTGACGTGTGACTTTAATCAACTGAGTCACCAACCATGAAAACTGCAACTTCATCTACGGTTGGCGCGTTGAATCTGTCAGCGTGTTCTCCTGATGGTAATTTGTCAGCTTTCATAGTTGTCATTTTTTAATTGTGGCGACGCAATTGAATAAGTTGATTATTATTTTCCTAACAATTTTCCAACAATACCACAATTGCTCTCTCTTCTGCTTGTTCGATGAAATTATACTGGCACCTAGTTTTCAAGCAATTCCTCACAATTTCCAATAGATTTGGAGAAACTTAGGGTCATCGTTTGGCATCGGTAGCAACGACCCAATCTTATGGTACACCTGGCCTTGTATTTTGAATTTAGTTTGAAAATGACGTCCATCAGATGTAAGATCACAAATTTTTGTTGCCCCAAAAGACGTCATCTGGAAGCAGAATTGAATTTGCGTGTCTTGCGCAGAAAACCATTTCGAATCGTTTTGATTCGCCAGCAGAAGGATTGTAAATGTTCTGGCGGATTGGGTAGTGGTAGTAATACATCTTTTCCTGATGCACAACACATGCCCACTGCTTCATTGCGGAATTTCAACGCCTGATAATACTGGCATATTTTGCTCACTGCACCGATTGCAGTTTTTAGAATATGCAGAGTAATCAATGGCTGGTGCATATTGGAACGCAAGACGAACAAATGATACACGTGTTAAAGCACGGCTGATTTACTGTCTCTCTCGTTCTCTTTCTCTAAATGTAGCTATGTGCTGTTCTCGTGTCGCTCTTGTTCTCGATATATTCTGTCACAGACGTTCATCACGCTGTTCATGAGATTCTTGCATACGACGCTCAGCTGTCCTGAATCTTTGAACTTTCTTACTTGCCGCGATTTGTGTTGCTGATTGATGAGCTCTCTCGTCGTGCGTCTTGCCTCTCTGCTACCCGCATTGTCGAGGTTAGATTCTTTGGCGACATTTCACTGAAAAATATTTGAATTACAAAAAAAGTGCCTTTCTGAAAGCCTTAAAATAAGACACTATAATACAGTGGTGAAACCGGAATTTTTGGGTCTATTGAAAAATTACAGTAAAATTGAAGCATTTATAGCATTGATGACACCAGGCTTTCAAGAGGTTTAGAAAGATTTGAAACGAAATAATACCAATGAACCGTATGGAAAGAAAATTTTTTCGATAGTAGACTTTGAATATGGCAGGATTAAAAGGTAGAGAGGAGTGCAATAGTGAAAGAGTACTGGGGAGGAAGAAAGAAAAAACAACAGGAGAGGAATTGAAATTGACACGTGGAGTCTAGCTGACCATAACAAAAAGAAGAATAAAAATGATAAGTTAGTGAGAAATGCTTACACGATTCGAATTTATTGTAACGTTTTCTTCAATGTTATATTCATGTGTGTAATTACTTTGTCGTTAGGTATAAAGACACACAAACGATTAACAACAATACACCTATAATTATAACACAATACACAGCACAATTAAATTGAAGAAACTCACACATATGGCGTGGAATAGACCGTAGCATAAATAAATCGAAATACAACGCCATCCTACTGGATGGTTCGATAAATTAACACACCGCCATCTGTTAGGAATAAACTGTAGCATAAATAAATTGAAACAGAACGTGATCTACTGGATGATTACCCAACCTAGCTAACCAAGTGTTGTATAGATAAGTTAACACATCTCCATCTGTTAGAAACCTATGGAACTATAATAATAATTACGTGTGGTCGTAATGACCTGGTGACATGGTTTCTACTGGCTGGGCATTCTGCCCCTGTCGTAGCCGCTTTTACCTATCCCGCCCATCCTGCCTGGTACAGGGGACCTACATTTTAACGTCGAATCCGAACCACAGTACCGTCCTGGCGTATTTCACCTCATACAGCATGCTGCGCCGGGGTTAATGCTGGTTAAGTGTCTATAAAAATCCTCGCCGAGACAAGGGACTCGAACCTGGGACCCTTCCATTTCCAGTGTGGAAAAATTACAAACCATTGTCCTATGACAAACATTTAATGAACATTTATTTCGAAAATAATAAATATTGAGGTCTATAATCCAGATAAAAACTATCCTATCTTTTAAGTTGGACTAAATTACACACATTAAGCCAAATTTCATCTAAATCAGTTATGTAGTTTCGGAGTTCATCCCGGACGAACATCGCGACACGAGATTTTTATATATATAAAAATAAAGATTTAGTTTTCAGGTGTCATTTCTTCACCACTTCCTATCCTTTAACTTGTAATAGCCATCTATTTTATTTTCTACCGTCCCGAACACTCTTACAGCCTAACATTAAAAAAATGGAGCGAAAATAATATTAGGTATATTGCGGACGTTAAACAAACATTTAGAAGAGTCAGCTTAATAGATCTACTATATAATTTCGCAAGGTCACTCATTCACTCACCTCGATAGCTATTCGCTGGAGAACGGTGTCATGCGTCAGCCTTCACTCGAAAAACAGCGACCAGAGATACCATTAGAAGAAGTTCGTGGTTATGTTCACAATTTAATAGCTAATCTACTGCTAACAAATTAATTGCCATAATACATTCATTAAGTTTGCTTTTCTTAGCGTTTCATAGTTAAAAAATAATGATAAATTTGCGGCTGAAAAAAAAATTGATCTGCTTTTCAGTAACAGTTTCTAATGAAAGCAACTTAAAAAATAAACTTAAAAAAAATTACTCCTGATCTCTACTGTATGCATGAATGCCAATTGTCCTTCCGGCTTAGCATAAATTTCAATTTAATTAAAACTGTCACTAATGTTGTTGCTTAGCCAGACTTTATACATTACAGTTTAATTTGTTTTCAGGTATTTTACCGACGACTTTTGTGGATGGTCTTTATTCATGATCCCTGTACGTGAGTTACTGAGTTTTTTTTTTTTTAAGTGGACATCAAACCAAATATGTTACCGAATCAACTATTCTGACAATATATTTCTTCCGAGTTGCTCAACTGTTTAATAATATGGAATGTATATTAAGTTCTATGGCCATTACATATACTATGACCAATGATTACATTATGATTGTTTGCCCACTCTGAATTAAAAACAACGCAATTCTTTCAAAGCAAACAGGAATTTTTTAAATTTTGCCAACTTTAAGGGTCAAATACAAGTTAAGTTTGTATTTAAGCAAGTTTGAGTCTATGCCCTTTGAAACAATTATGCGTTTACGCTGTCGTTCCTGTTCGTGTTTAATACCGAAGTATATTAATGATTCTGAGTTCTTCAGGCTCAAGAGATTTTATTCATCCTGAACCACAGGTCAAGTTTATATTTGGTCAAATCAGATAATCCTGTCATAATCTTTCATCCTAAAAGCTGGAACTAATCTATACCCGTGACAAAACGCTAAAAACGGTCATGGGGTTGCACCAGTACACAAATAAAAAACTAAAGGTTGATTATGATTATAAGGTGTGGAAAGAATTGCTTGTTGAATACGTGAAATATAAATATCTTGGCATTACTTTTGATAACAAGCTTAAGTGGGCAGGACACATTGGACAGGTGGTAGCAAAAGGTTTCAAAATTCTGCACTTGTTGGAGAGAGTGATGAGGGGATGTACGAGAGAAGTAAAGGAATTGGGTTACAAAACTTTGGTCAGACCATTGCTTGAATATGGTAGTGTAGTATGGGACCCTCATTTTACATATCAAATACAGCAGCTGGAGAGGGTGCAAAAAAGGGCTGCTAGATTTGTTTCTGGAAATTGCCGCAGAATATGGTTAGTAGCAGATATGATAAAAGAACTGGAATGGGATTCATTGGAAGACAGGAAGAGGGTGAGGAGGGTCATGGGAGTGTACAAGTCGTATATTGGTGATAAGGCATGGAAAGATATTGGTGTAAGAATGAAAATTAATGCATGGAAGGGAAAAGATCACCATTACCACACTGCTGGCACTCCATTTCAGGCACAAGTGTGTAGGAAAATTCTCTTTTTTGGGTAAGGGTGTGAGGGATCGGAATAATTACCAAAAAAGTGATGAATAATTTACCAAAAACGTTGAAAGAATTTAAAGCTAAAATTTGCTGTGGAGTAAATGTAGGTGAGTGCAGGAAAGGGAGAAGATGGGTGCGTAGGGAAATTGCCACCGGAGCATGCGCTCCATCGCAATTTAATTAAATATTATTATTATTTTTTAGATACATTCAAAGGTAACCACGAACTGTAAAAGTTGTATCTGTTTTATTCCAGGATATATAAGTCTTATCAGTTTTTTGTTGAAAAAATAAAATTTTTTTCGTTATATCCCAAACAACAGTTTCGAAAGTTCTTTCCTACTAATAAGTAACCTCCTAAAGACTTGGAAGATTGGAGATTATTTTCTCGCAGAAAAAAAAACTAAATTAGTAATTTTACAAAATTGACTCCTTAGTAAATAGTTTTTTGCAAAAAAAAAAAAAAAAAAAAAAAAAAAAAAAAAAAAAAAACTTAAAATTATTTTATTGGATAGAGAATTTAATTAATCAGGCAGTAAATATGTATGTAAATACTTTTAAAAAATTAAATTATTTGTGAGACCTACGATAGTTTTTAACCATATGATTTTGTTTATGTCCTATACATTCTATTCGAAAGGAAATTTAGAAAATAATTAATGATACCAAATGAAATCACTTACTATTAATTTAAAAGAAATAATTTAGTGAATTCAAGTTAACACAATTTGAGTACGGAACTGTCAGCGTGCAATTAAAATTCACACTTCGTGGATGTATTTGCCATGAAGAAATGCTTTTCAGGCTTGGAAACTTAAGAAAGGAAAAGTACAGTGTCCACAATCAGTATACATTGTAACTGTATCTGCCATTCAATACATGATTAACTGGTTTGTACCTTAGCTTCGAAAAAAAAAATTCATTGTTTGGGACTTTACCAACACGGTAAGAGAGATAGTAACTTCTCTGCAGGGCGTATGCAGAAAAGTCATATGACACCATTGGTTCGTCGGATCGTGACGTTAAATATGTAGGCTTGGGTATATGTCACAAGAGTATGCCTGAATAAACTGGAAACGGATTTTACCCTTTCCCTTCTTTATTTCTCAACCACATCAAACTAACAATTGCTATAACATTAAAGAACACTATTCTCACAGCTTAAGATAAGAGATAAATTTTCCTGGATATCTGCATTGTCTTGCACAACAAGTATTCATTTTTGACACTGATGAGACCGTGGTACAAGTGCAGGATTGCTTCGAAACTCTGTTGCAACACTTATAATCTCGCAGAATACTGTTTCGAATACAGTATCATCAAATGTTACCGATATTTTCCATACCTTTCTTCAGGACAAATATTGTGAAAGAAATTACATCGATTAACTGAGTCTGATATCGGGTTGCTTTTAAAGCGAATCAGTCCGGGGCGAGTCATTAAGTGGCCAGTTCGTAAAGTGTTGTTTAAGTGTTCTTGCAGTGTTTGTAAATGTTAGTGATGAGTGTCGTTAAATGTGTTGTGATGAATGAAGGAAGATAGTGAAACATATTTTCCGCCCAGTCAGTTGTACACATTTGAAGGACACAAGGGTTGTTTCAGATTTAATGTCCTCATCTGATGGATGGATCACCTCAAACTATGTTATATACACTAAGCGCAGGTTTGGTACTAACATAAGTTTTTAAGACACAAACTGACGGGTTAGAAATTGTGACGCCCATCTCTCCTATCCTGGTGGGAATGATAATTTATTCTACAATCAAGAACCGAATGAGATAAAATATCTTCGAGCAATCACCACTTTAATGTCTCAACGTTCTCAGTCACTTTGCATGCTTCAATTGAACACAATTGACTGAGAAATTTACAGTCTGAAAAGTATCAACTACACCCAAAATTCCAAAACTATTTCGCAGAATTTGTTGGTAATGTCTGTTGTTGTGACCTTTAGGACGCTGAACATCACACGATCAAACAGCATTCATTGAACTATTTGTAAACTCTTCCATTAGCTGGGGCAGAGAAACCATCATACGTTTTAAAAGTTTCTTTACGTCCTTGTTCCTTTTCCCAGACAAATTTAGTACCGTATTGATACAAAAAATGTATTCTTTTCTTCAGAAGTTGAAACAATAAACTGTTTTACAGAAATAGTAGGATTCATTGTGTATATTCCCAAAAGAAATGGTAAATGTGCTTAAAGCTGCTGAAACTCATGTACGATTATTGTACCAATCAGCATGGTTTATTATCTAGTATAAAGTATCCATGGAAGAATTTCGTAATACAAGAAAATACGTAAAGACTACGAGAACGATATCATGGTAAGAAGAATAAAAGATTTTTCTGTTTTCGCAGCCGTCATGATGTAAATGACTTCGAGAGATTTATGCTGCGTCTTCCTTTCCCCGACGTTTCGAACAAAGCCTATGATCTTTTTCAGAAAACAAGCCTCCTGCTGAATCTGCCAGAAACTGGCGTTGTGACCGGTTTTTCTCGTATTTATGATATGGACACTATCAAATCTAAAGCAAAAATCAGTTACCCAGAGAAATAACACTAACTATTTAATGTCTCTGATCACAATATCGTTCATTTTTTTTTGGTACACATTTGCATGCTTGGCTTAGACTATAGTCACCATCTTTATTAAGGTTGTTTGGCTGTTTGAATATCTCGATAGACTCACATAGACTCTCTGTTTATAGTCTTAAAATTTTTTGTAAAATCTTGACCCTTCTTCCAGTTGGTGTTCGGCTGGTTTAGTGGGATGCCTCATACGTATGTGACTCATATGTTCAAGCATCCTCACGACTACTACAAGGTAAGAAGAGATTGCACGAAGTAAAGAGAGTGCCTTTGGAACCTCCTGGCTCAGCAGAAATGAGCAACATTGAAGTAGTCGTCAGAGAGTGGTAAGGAAGGATAGTCGCCTCGTCTTGTTGGGCGAGTCGTGATCTGCTGGCCGTAGAGGGCGCGGGCCGTTCATCATGCGTCCACAATTTATGAGTGCGACTGCGCTGGCTCTCGTTTGGCAGTCAGGAGGCGCCCTCCCGCCGGACAGTCTTCACGCAGAACTGGATATACGTTATTGATGGAGCGCTGTCCACGGTACATCAGTCCCGGCAGAGTTACGGCTCGCTTTAATAATGCAGCGTCTCCGGAGTCCCCCTCGAAACACTTGCTACCGTCATCCGCGTGTCTTGTCCCATGGTTACGGAAACTGTGAACACGCAGTTTGTTCATACAGAGTGATACAATAACATATACACACCACCAATTATCAATTGAATCATTCATATGAATTTTTTTTTCTATCACAATCACCGAATATCACAAGCATGACGTTGTAAATTGCGAGGTTGTTTCATGCAACTAAATGGAAAAGTGTTGGTATCGGGTTCATTTTTTGCCGTTGCCAACTACTGGAGCAAGGCACTGCAAATTTAAGTAAGATTTATCTGTTACTCTGTCTCCTCCACTCGTTTCAAATACCGAGCGTGGTTGGTGAATGGTTAACGTTCAGGCCTCGCATTCGGGAGGACGTGGGTTCGAATCCCCGTCCGGGCATCCAGATTTGGGTTTTACATGGTTTCCCCATATCACTCCAGGCGAATGCCGGGATGCTTCCTTTAAAAGGTCATGGCAGAATTCCTTCCCGTTACTTGCCACAGTCCCATTCAGCCTCTAATTACCTCGACGTCGACGAGGTGTAAATCAATAAGTACATACAATGCATCATTTCAAATTTTTACGTACTATTGTATGTGAAAAAACGGTTTACAAACGTTGCTTCTTGAAGGCTTAAACGTTTCAGGAAGCAAAAAAATAGGCTTGATACACACTAAGGAGAATATGAACCTTCGATTAGTTTAGAGACCAAGCGTGCTAACGGCTTGGCCTCGCATTCGGTAGGCCGCGAGTTCGAATCCCCGTCCGGGCACCCCGATTTGGGTTTTCCATGGATTCCCCATATCACTCTAGGCGAATTCCATGATGCTTCCTTCAAAAGGCCATGGCAGAATTCCTCCCGTTCCTTGCTCCCATCCCTTCCATCTCTAATGACCTCGACGTTGACGAGACGTAAAGCCTTAAAAGGATTAGATTAGGAATAAATAATGATAGCTTTGTGTTTTATTTTAGTAAGTAAAATCGCCTTTGAAATGTACAAGTTGATTTGACGGGGACTTCTTCAGATGTGAAGTACACCAGGGAGCTTCCGTGGTTCGGATTTGACGTGCAGCCGTAGTTGCCTTACACCGGGATTACCAGGTAAACACAGGAGGCTACGACAGAGGCGAATTGCGCGGTTGGTAAGAAACCCTAGCGACCAAGTCCTAAATCGACCATAAAAATCATTGATTTACTGCTACAAAAATTGTTGATATAAATCTATGTAGTCGTGATGAAGGTTAAAAGGGAGAATATATCTCTAATGACTGAGTACGTAATATTTTATAACAGTTTTACGGACTATTGTCAAACTGGAAATCATGTTTGCTCACAATCGGTCTAAAGCGTCATGTGAGTCTTTGTAAGGATCGTTTGAATATTTCAGTGGTATCTACAGAATTTTTACGTTGTTTGGTGGCAGTGGACAAAACATGGATTCATTAGTACCTGCCTAAAACCAACATAAAATTAGCATAATGGGTGACAAATGAAAAACTCTAAAACAAAGCAAACGAAAAGTGTTCGTTTAACAGGAAAGGTTGTGGTTATCATTGTCTGTGATATAATTCTCATTTTATTTGGGTAGGACAAAATTTCATTTAGAGCGCAATATGCTAATTTTCTCGGCCCTTTAAATAATAAAATAAAAAATATACGAATCCATTACGATTCCATTTCAGTTCACACTTATGAAACAGTGACTGCAAAATTGCTGTTTTATCGCAACATGCTTCCACATTCATTCTTCGTTCAAATTTTGCTCGCAAACGGTGGGAGGGGGGTGGGGGAATATTTGAAGCAATGCCATTTTTATCGAAGGATGAGATAATTGCCGAAATAACTGTATGCTTTGAAGTGTTTGGCACTGATCCTGTGTGTATGGGATAAAAATTTGAAAGATTAATGGTACTATAGAAAAACCAAAGGTTAGCACAGGATAGGAAGGGATGGAGGATTGCATCAAACCAGTCGAAAGACTGACGACAGGAAAAAAAAAAACCAAAAAGCGTAACTCGATGTAAATTATGTTATATTCCTGTGTGTATGGGATAAAAATTTGAAGGATTAATGGTACTATAGAATAAACCAAAAAGCTTAACTCGCTGTAATTTGTTATACTCGTTTTTTTGCAATACTTAACGATCCTATTCTCGTACCATAGTACGGTGCACTGCTGAAGTATGGAGCGTAGTCAGGTTATTCATAGGCAGGAAGGACTGTGGAAAGGTTTACATCGCAGCAACCAGTCACGGGCCAAGTGGACGTAATTTAATCATTACCATTAGTTTTTCACGTCTACCATTCACGCCTGTCTATTGACGTGACATAATACTACTTAATGTTAAAGGAACATCACGGAAAGGTTAAATTCTAGGAAGAACTTGGATTTCACGAAGGGGCTATTAGCTGGTGCATTTTCTGAAGAATTAGACGGAGAAAATCAGTGGATCTCTCAGACCTGTTGGATTGTTATGGAGGAATTTTCGGAATGAATACACCTTCCATTCCAACATTGTAATACCTTGGTTGGTGTGACCCGCCACAGACCAAACCTTGTGTTGTAGTCACTTTTGAACAAATCGTTTTATTACTACGCGAAGCTTTAGGCCAAAAATTATATTTTTACTGTTAATTCTGTGTTCCTGCAAGTAGGCTACTGACGAGATTTTAGTGTGGAAAGCGTTTTAATTATTTCTAGCAAGATATGTTGACGTCTGAACACCAAAAGGACCTACGAGGTGATATATACTGTAGTAGGACTGAAGCAGAGAAATAATTTAAACGTGCAACCAAAACAGTCGAGTTGATTGGTTAAGTATGGTACAACAGAATTAGATCCATATCATGGTATAAAATGCAATATTATCAACAGATGTCAAGTTTAGCAGCTAGAGATTTTCGTGGGAATATTGTATATGACTAATTTGGGAAAGTAGTCAGTAGGTGCTGTAGTTGTAATTCTATTATATCCAAAAAAATTATTATTTCTGAAAAAAGCCAAACGGAGAAATGATTTTTTTTTTTTTTTTTGCATTTTTATACGCTGATTAGAATTTGGCGCCAGCATCTGTCATATTGTCTGTTGTGACGGTTTTACAATTTTGTTAACAAAATGCATGCTACAAGTTACAAGTGGTGTATAGTGTTTCAGTGTGGAAACTCATCATGTAAAAAGCAAACAAATTGTTTGTTTACGTTCCACACAAGAATTATATGCGGTAAAAACTACGTGACCTAGCATATTGGTCTACAAAGACTTCAATTTATTTTTGTGAAGACTAATTTGAGGAAGGTTTTTATTTTATTACGATTAATAAGCTATGTACTGTACTGCAATATTTTTCTCTCACTTTAGCTTAAATTTTTATCGATAAATAAATTAATACTCTTCAAGTTGAGTATCCTGTGCTCCCATTAACACAAGGTCTTTATAGCCTGACGCAATTTGTCAGACATCATCTATATGATCTGATACATGATTTAAATGAGTACATGTACAAAAATCATCTAGCAAATTAGTAATTCTTTTCAAAATATGTTCGTAATTTTGTTAATGTCGCTTCTGTTAAGAGCGCGTGTTGTTCATCATTAACAATGTCTGCGATTTATTTATTATTCTGTAATTGCCTGTGGCTAATACAAATAGTGACAATTTCATAGGTTTAGCTATACTTTATCGTAATAATTAATACATCATTTCATCTCAATGTTGGTAAATAATGTAGAAGAATGATATTTATTAGTTATTTATCTACTTGTATGAACAAAATTTAAGCTATATTTCGAACTTAATAGGTTCTGGGGTGATTTACCGTTGCCTTGCCCGTTGTGTGTTCGTATGTGTTATTGAAGGTAAGGACGACTGTGATAGTGATAGCATATGGATCTGACTGACTTGACGTCATCATCCAACGGACGAATCCCCATCGTACGCCCTCACGCCATATTCTCTGCCGAGAGTTTTGGGATTGAACCAGAGACTTTGACACACAAAATGGGGGTTAGAAATTGTACTTTACCAACTATCCTACGCTATCGGCCAAATCCTGATTCTGAAAATTTCTTCCACCACTAGAACCGGAACCAGCTAACATTCCGTCAGCGTTGAAAATCTTCGCGGTTCCGCAGTCAACTAAGCTAAAAATTAATAGTAATAAATGTAAGGGAAGAAATAACTTTGACTAGTACTGAGTTCAAGTATAAAGAGCGGGGGAGGTTACAATTTTAAGTAAGTGACTCAAGGACTTGAAATAGTTTAAAGTTGAAGTTCTCGTAGTGTAAAAGAAGGTTTGAGTTCAATTTGAGAGAACCATCACCTCCACTGTAGTAAATAATAATCATCTGAATGTCGAGAAATTTCTTTCTTACGGAGCTTTGTACAGAACAAAGCACTGTTCGGATGCGAAATTGGCCAGTTAACCATTTCACTCCTCACAACGCCTTTGTTCTCGAGGGTTACAATATAGACAGAGGACGCTGCACGTGGCACGTGATATTCGCAGACGGTACCTGTTGCCATCCCGGAGCATTTACTGCGGACACAACATAAACTGAATTACTTCATTGATTTATTATTAGCGTCAGCGACTTTTATACCAGCGGCCGTAAAGCGCGCTGGGTTGTTATTAAGTCGCAGTAAAGCGCGCTCTATCCTCTCTGTTTATCTAGTGAGCGTGGCGGCGCTGTTATTAAGCCGTACCGGCGCACCGCTGCTTTATGTCCAGCTCAGCCAGTGTCCGGGGATAACTTCTGACACTCTCACCTGCCAGCCCGTCCTGGTTTCTGTCCCGCAAATCTTGTCGCGCCTGCGAGCGGACACACAACAGCAATTAACTTGGCTAGAGACATTTCTTCGAGAAGGAAGCTGTTTGACTATCGTAGCACAGATCTAAGTAAAACTTCGCGAATTGTATGCGGTGAATAGCGAGATTGGTGGTTTGTAGTAGGGTGTATTTGTCAGGAAAATTGGATATGTAGCAAAGCACTTACGAGAGTGTCCCAGAATTTAATGCACCACATTTTTTTCACCAACAATTATTTATTGAACACAATGAAACTTATATACAAGAAAGAATGATGTTTCATCTACACTCCATATTTTTCCACTTAATCTCCTTCCCGTTCTATGGCCTTCCTCCAGCGAGACACAAGAGGGTGTATGCCCTGGTGGTACCACTCCTTGTTCTGTTCACGAAGCCATTTCTTCACTGTGCGAATCACCTCTTCGACATTCTCAAAATGTCTACCACGAATGGCATTCTTGAATGGCCAAAACAAGTGAAACTCTGAAGGACCTATATCAGGGCTATAGGATGGATGGGGTAACACTGTCCAACCCTGTTTGATGATGTGTTCCAACGTTCTCAAAATTGTGTGACGACGTGCGTTATCATGTTGAAGCAAACAATCACCTGGGTTGTTATGGCATCCATGTCACTGGAAGCGCTTATTGAGTTTGGTTAATGTGTTCACATATGCCTCAGAATTCATGGTGGAGCCTCTGGGCATCAAGTTTCAGCTTCAAAACGTTGCACCAACTCAGAAGAAATGTTTTTTCTGCGAGTTTTGTGTTCTTCCGTAAGACGGCGCGGAACCCATCGTGAACACTTTTTAGTGCAATCAAGAGCACTGACGATTACACCCACACTTCCTTTGCTGGTTGACAGCTCCCGCGACAACTGCAGAGTCGTTATGCGTCGGTCCTCGCGAATGAGCACATCAACACGCTGCATCTTGTCAGGTGTTACAGCCGTGGGTGGTCTTCCCGACAGCTGAAAATCTTGGAGCTCTGCAGAATCGCTTTCAGATGGCCTCGCCCTCCATGCCCAGCGACTAATCGTACTTCTGTCGACTTCTGATGCTCCATAATTCGTAAATAAACATTTGTGAATGTTTCCAACCGTTTCTTGCTCCCCGCAGTTAGAAATTTGATGACGAAACGCTGCTTATAACGAACATCACACTCAGACCATTGCTACAAGTACGCTATCTGTCGGAAGAAACGAATACTTTGCGCATGCACTCTGAAAACTTCAAAGAATTCATATCTAAAGTTTCGTATTGGTACCATTTTTGGGGGCCGAGAAAAAAAAATGTAGTGAATTAGTTTCTGGGCCACCCTCGTACAACATCTTACGAAACAATTAGAAAACCTTTTTGGTACGTTCAACTTATGTATGACACAAAGACAGTTTATCCAAATTTCTGTGGTATATGGAGTTGCTATCTAGCGGCAGTGCGATGACCCTTTATCTCACGCCAACGAAGCCTAGCAGATTGACTCAGAACTATCGCATACCCGTGACCTTGATTGTTCATAATTTCGCCATTTACGGGTTGAATTTCGAAAATTCTTTTCTTAATTAAAGAAGATAACAAAGAGGAGAACCTTTAAAATGATATCCCATTTATCGATTTTGGTTAAGTATGAAGCGAGAAAGGTAGCTAGTCACAAAAGACACCTCTAAAAATATCATATATGATAGCAACTTAAAGGAAAATGTTAAACATTTCATTCGTTTATTTTTTTAAATTTTTTATTTGCGAAGATGGCATAAAAATAATTACACAAACGTTGCAGTACCTTATATCATGCAAGTATTCCTTACGGTATTAAGTAATGATAAAAAATGTGGATGTTGTACCCGAACAAAATATTTAATAATCTTAACTCGTAATAGTACAATTATAAAAGATGAATAAAGGTTGGTTCAGAGAATAAAACATCGCGATTTTCCTTTCCAAAATTTTGCTGAGTTACAAAGTTATGTAAACGGATGTCCACCCTCTAATTCTGCTGCTGGATACTTTATGATTGAACCATACAGTTTGGAAGGGAAGGCGTTTCAACCTAACTTATCTTTATTCTAACTCATGGATCACTTCGCCAAAACTTCGCGAAAGCAAAATGTTTCTTTTGAGCAACGTAACCCCCGCATCTACCATATCAGGTGTCAGAATCACTGCGTACTCTTAGTAGTTTAGTTAATTTATTGAAAGTTCCTCTGTCCTCACATTTGACATCCTTACTGACGAAGTTTTTATTGACTTAGCCTAATTTTTTTAATTCTATCATATAAATGATACCCGCATTGTCACGTGTACTGTTTACCACGGAATGTCCTAGCCTAGTATCCTTACACAAGGAAGGTTATGCGAAGGCAAAATGCAGGTTAATGGTCTGTTTCCATAAGAGACCCAGAATCCTTACCAGATACTTTACAAATAAACCATCAAACCGCACGCTAAAATCATGACAGTGTTAAAAAAAAATAATAATAATAAAATATCTTGTATAGGTTTAAAGTTGTCCTGCAACTATTGTGAGATGTTGGAAAATTCAAAAACTTCAATTTATATATATATATATATATATATATATATATAAAAGAAACTTGGATTTGAAATAGAGAATGATAACTAATGCTATTGAGAAAAACGAAATTATTCAGCAGAGAAATTATTATAGTGCGAACGGTAAACTAACGTTGGACATCCTGCCTTTAAAGAAAACTTAAGCTGAGTATTGATTAAAGCCTAGTCACCAATTCTAAAACTTTCACTCTAAAAGGATAAAAATATTTGTACTTCTTCAATGACGCTTGACTAAAACAAGAGATTTTATTGGTTCATAGCACAGATTATCCGGCAGAATCCACTGCATGTATCTTCAAAACGGATCTGTAAATACATTCACAAACAAGCAACAAATTAGTTTTAAGAAAAATGTTGAAGATGAAGCTCTCGCAGGTTAATATAATGATTTGTTTAACAAAAATTCTTTATTTTTGGTTTGCTAGGTTTGTGAAATGTTGGAGTAATTTTTTTTTTCTATAATATCTAGCACACACGTATTTTTACTAAGGGATTTTGTTCAGTTAATTGGTTGCGTCATGTTGTTTATGAAGACGAAGATAATAGTTGAAGTCTATTACCAGCCACTGGGGTTGCATGATTTCATAGAATATGAACTGTAAAGACCCTCTGGATTTCTAATCAAGCATTTCTCAAAGATTGTGTCATTCATGAATTTCTCTTACGAATATAACAGTGAAAAATTCTAGTTCTCAAGTCAAATGCCAGCAGGACGAACACCAAGTATGGAATAGTCTTTTAACCATTCACAGTTATTTCTGACGCTATAAACACTTGCTGCTATTAGCTGCCTATGTAGTATTTTTTGTTACTTATGGCTTTACGCCTCGTCGATGTCGAGGTCATTAGATGCGGGATTGGACTGGGGACAAGGAACGGGAAGGAATTCGACACTGTCATTTTGAAGGAAGCATCCCTGCACTCGCCTGGAGTGATTTTGGGGAAACCAAAGAAAATCCATAGGATGTATGATTAAAGAACTAAATGACAGCAGAAAGGTAATGAACGAGCACTGCACTATGTAAGCTCTTCTTCTCGTGATTATACGAATGTATTTATTCCTGATTGTGAAATTATCGAACATTTTTGGTCATAATTTCCCCATGGTATGAGGATTATAGTAACTATTGGGCATGGCATTTGTGAGGACGTACGTTCAAATCTCCGTTGGGCCATCTAGATTTGCATTATTTTTTCTAAATTACAACGGTCAAATATTGCGATAATCTTATATATATATATATAAAAATAGACGTGTGTTTTCCTATATTTCACTTTTCAGCCACCACTACCTAGCAGAGATCACTGATGTTTGTGGGTGGAAGTAGCATGGAGTTTCCTGTCGTGCACAACGTTGGCCGAATGCCGATAGCTGTGGGGATGTGGGAGATATAATGATTTAAGTTGGTCAGTGCAGGGCGTTTTCATATTTCGACCAAAAATTCGTATCTCCGTATACTTCTCTTTCCTGCCACAACTACATAACATAGACCTTTGGTGTTTGTGTGTGGTAGTAGAATCGTCTTTCCTGTCGTGCACTATGGTTGTAAGATGTCGGTAGCTATGGGGGTGTGGGAGAAATGGGGGTTGAAAGTGGTTGACCTGTGGCAATTTCATACTTCTGCCAAAGACAAAAGTGTCATGGTGTATCACTTTTCAGCGAAAACTATAGATCACAGATAACTGGCGTTTATGTGTAGTAGTAGCACAGAGTCACCTTTCGATCACAACAGCGGCCGAATTTCAGAAACTGTGGTACTGTGGTAGATATGGTGGTTGTAAGTGGCCGACCAAGGATATTTTCGTATTTCGACTGTCTCCGCATATGTCACTTTTCTGCCACAACTACATAGCATAGAACATTGGTGTTTGTGTTTGGTAGTAGAATCCTATCTCATGTAGTGCACTATGGTTGTTAGATGTCGGTAGCTATGGGGGTGTGGGAGAAATGAGGGTTGAAAGTGGTCGACCTGTGGCAATTTCATATTTCTGCCAAAGACGCATGTGTCACGGTGTATCACTTTTAAGTGAAAACTATCAATCGCAGATCACTGGCGTTTGTGTGTGGTAGTAACACAGAGTCTCCCATCGATCACAACGTTGGCCGAATTTCGGTAACTGTGGGAGTGTGTGAGATTGAAATTGGTCGATCATGAATATTTTCGTATTTCATCCAAAGACTTGCGTGTATCCGTAAATTTTACTTTGCTGCCGGAACTACATAGCGCAGAAGACTGGTATTTGTGTGTGGTAATAGTATCGAGTCTCCCATCGTGCACTATGGTGGTTAGATGTCTATAGCTGTCAATATGAATTCTTTACAATCACGAACGAAGTCGTGGGTACCAGCTAGTAGTTTCTAAATGCCATGGTCAAATTCCTTCCCGTTCCTCCGATCGTTGCCCCCATTCTCTCCAGGCTGTAATGATCTTTTTGCCCTCGATATTTTCGTTGTTTTCGCTGATGCACTGACCGGTTTTAAGATTGAATGGGAGGAGTTTGGCAATACTTGACAGTAAAAAAAATCATTCCCATATACTGTTGTAAACTGTATAAAACCAAAATCCATGTGCCCAGACCAGAATTTAAAGACAGAGAAGTATGGAGGTGTAATCCAGCTGTTTGAGAAGTTCGATGACGCCGTATCGTGGAGATGAGACCACCCGCGGCAAGGTAACGAAGAGGAGCCGAAGAGGCAAAAAGTGGTTTTTCTCAGGAGCCGGCAGCTCGTTGATTGGCACAGATCACGCCAGGCTACAGCTTCGGTAAAGTGCAGCCCAGGGCAAGGCCGCGGCGTGCACTGAATGGGCTCCATAACTACAAGGAGGCTACGGCAGCACTAGTTCCATCAATCTCTGCTTTCAATACACCTGGAGCATAACCGAGACACTTCGTTATAAATGGGGTGCATACAATTCGATTTAAAGGAAATTACTATCGTAACTTACCCGTTCCCCTATTCTCTTGTTCGTTATAAATCCCATACCAGTAACTCGACACACGAGAAATCCTGTGCATCCACACTAATCTTAACGACATCTAACTTAAGTCGTCTCATCTACCTGCCCTATTCAGACTTCCAGCATTCCACACTCCGACGCTTAGAATGTTTCTATGACTCCTCCCTGTGCAGTCCCCTACCGCAGAACCGATTCGGGGACTATTTCAACTGCGGAATCTTTTACCCAGGAAGAAGTCGCCATTCCACATGTAATCCCAGTGGATTACATGGCCTCAGGATACTTTTGAGTCTTTAGTGCAGGGACTTCTCGTTGCCATCTGCTTCCCCTGCGTTGATCATTTCTGATTCATCCGCCTTTAGGGTCAGTTTAAAACCTCAAGGGCAAGATGGTACCCTCAGTCAGTTCTCGCTCATCCGCTACCTTGCAGGATGCCATTGGCAAGCATTGGGTGACACTTTATACCGGGAATAATTCAGTTTCCAGAGCCTCGGCCGTAAAAACGAGGTAACCACATGAAGGAGACCTTACATTCTAGTGATGCATTCAAATTAAAGTAAATTACTATCATTACCAACAACAGAACACATGTGTGACTCTTATACTGCACATATTCTGATTGTATGGTATAAACGTTTAAGAATTATGATACGTGAATCATTAATAATTGGGTGTACGACATAATTGTCCAAATAATGTTTCTCTCCATTTTTATGAAACAAAAACTCCAAATGTTATGGATAGTATAAAAAGAATTATATTTAAATCCTTCTTGGAGGCTATAATCTAAAATTAACCATAAACCTGGAAAATTAAACAAAAACGTATTAAGAAGTTGAAAGAATTAGAAACGGATTTCTGCATAAAATCAGTAAGAATTTAATTGAAAGATTAAGTAAGGAAAACGATATAATAAGGTTAATGGAGGCGAAAGAAGAAATGTATGAAGTTATAGAACGAAAAAATAGGAATGGTGTGGCCATGTTTATTTTTTTAGTTTCTTTTTTTTTACTTATGGCTTTACGCCTGGACAACTTCATTATGGGTGGGTTGGGACAGGGGACAAAGAACAAGAAGGAATTTGGCCATGACTTTATTGAAAGAAGCATCCCGGTATTCGCCCGGGGTGATCTGAAGAAAACATGGAAAACCCAAATGTGGATACCCAGACCAGGATTAGGACTGGCGTCCCCCCAACTGCGAGGCCAGAGCGTTAACCCCTCACTCACCACGCTTGTTATTGTGGAAGGCAACAGAATACCACCGCAATTTATATTCCCAAGAGAGTTCCCAGTTGAAGGAATACATCCTACGTGGTAACCGCTTGAACCCGATATGACTTCATAACAACAATAATCACTACTTATCTATTCAAAATTCGAGTTCTTAGAAGATTTCAAGACGGTTATTTAGTCTGACATGAAAGAAGTATGTTTAATCTATTAAATATACTGTTTCTGTTTCAAAGACGGCACCAAAAACATACAATTTTTTCAATAGAGTGTATTTAGTAATCAGAAATTTTATCACAACTACACCTTGTGTGTGAGCAGAATGGATATATGTGTCTGTAGGGCACAGAGTGTCTATTTTACTGTTATGTCGACTCCCACAGTGGCCCCATGATGGATGTAGCTCGCAATCAAACTCTAGTTTGTGCCGCGGCGCTGGGCGTGTCCCCAATGTCTCTCCTGAATGCCTTTGTCCGCTGTCTGACAACCTATAAATGATGGCCGTCGGTCGCTTTGAGCGGCTCCGGAAGACCAGTTCGACGACCGGCGCCGCATCAAATAGTCGTCAAAGTTCACCGCTGGCGACTCGAGGTGGTCCACACACCAAATAACTCGAGTGGTCTGCTTGAATAAAGCAGGACAGCTGCCTCGATATTCGATTACTGCAGGGTGTGTGCTGACAGTTGGCGTACCGTTCACATCTAAACCAGGCGCCAATGACATGAAAATAATTACACGGACGATGACACCGGATCAACATGGCCCGAATTTTATCAATAAATTTTAACGAAATTAAAGAACTTGCCTTAATTTTAATAAGTATCAATCAAATAAGGCTCCTTTGCATATGAGTTAAAATAAAAATAATACTAATCTATACTAATATTATAAATGCGGAAGTCACACTGTCTGTTTGTTACGTTTCTTGGGCTAAATGGCTAATCCAATTGTGATGAAATTTGATAAGGAGAGGCTATTTGGTATTAGCATGGACAAAGGATACCTTTTTCTATACAAATAATACATATTATCGTATAATTTTGAAAAATTACTGCACGGCAATAGATAGAAGCATAGGATGTTTACATCTCTGTAGTATCTTCCCGTATAGCGGTTTGGGAGTTCAATAGTTAATGCGCTTGCTTAGTAATGTTTGGAGCGTGGTCTCCTATTCAAATCCCGGTTGAAACAAAGGTTTTTAATAATTGTTTTTGATTGTATAAGCCATGTTATCGGTTTCCATGATAAACTGTAGATACCACAAATTTAGGGTTGCAATGGTTGACAAATCGTAGGCGGTCTAACATTGCCGTACGTGTACATTTTTTACGCTATATTGATCCCTCAGGCGTTATTTATCTCGTAGTAAGTGTGTGTCTTTGCTCTGCACTAATAATATTATAAATGCAGATCTAAGTCTCTGTCTCTTTGTTACGTTTTGACTACTAAATGGCAATACAGATATTGTTGGAATTTGACAATGTTATACTTTGTATCTGCAGAAAGGACACAGGACATTTTTTTCGGTGAATAACAGTTTTAGTTACGAAATTTTGAGAACTTACCGAATGTTGACAGACAGACGGATGCGTGTGTTAGTCTGTAATGTTACGTCGTGCTGTGCTTCTCGCGCAGTTTGTTAGTAAATTTCGATTAGAGACAAAAATAATTATTTAGTATAGATTTCGATTTGCTTTGCACTGTACTATTACTTTGTGTCTGGCTAAAAGTTTCGGGCACCAGTTTATTTTGTCTTCGTTTTTTATATGCCTTGCGGGCGTAAACCTAGCCTAAGGTGTAGGTTTTGAAAAGAACGAGCAGCTAAAGTTATTAGAACCCAAGAATCTGATGCTCATGCTGAAGAAAGAAGAGAAGACCAAGTTGAAATAAAGCTGCCCTGTTATCCCCCCCACCCCTCCCTTTCACATCCCGGCACCTTCGTTTGTTTTTCTGTTTTTAAACATGTTGGAACTTGATTCTCTTCATGGGACAGGATCGACGGTAGAATGGTATGGTGATGGCTTTCCTTTTGTATTATGCAGACTTGGTGTTGTTTGAGACAATTCTTACGTTACTAACAGCATTCTATATCCAATTCTAGCAATGAAATTCTAAGTCCTCACGTACGAAGTGGGGGGTAACAGCTAGTATATTAATATATATATAAAAAAAAACTTTTATTAGCTTTCTGAATAACACATGCAAATCAAATTTGAATGCATAACATGAATATTTTATTTTTTATTTTTGGCATTATAATTAAAAATAAAATAATTTTAAAAAAACCATAAAAACCGCCTAAAAAAAACCTAAAAATTTTAAAATAACTTTATACCTTGCTTAGGAAAAAGTAAATCTAAATGGAGAATATGTTACATTACTATCAATGAACTTTTTACATTAATTAGTTATTTTTTGAGTTTAATGGAGATCAGTTAAATGGTGTCGACTGTAGCTTTGAATAAAGAAAATTGGTAAAAATTAAGGGGGTGGATAGGGGGAGAAGGGTTCAGTTTTTTTAAACCAAAAGGTGACAGTATTTTTCTCTTTATTTTTGGCTATGTATATCCAAAGTTTCATCGAGATCGAATAAAAAATGTGGATTTGTATAAAAATTAAGGGGATGGAAGGGGTGGTTTCTCAATGAAATTCATATGGGACCACTTTGGAGGTATATCCTATCCACTAAAAAAATTTCATTTAAATCGGTTCAAAATTGGTGAAGATATCGCTGAACACACACACACACACTCACACACTTACATATACTCTCTCTCACACACACACACACACACTCACTCACACACACATACTCACACACACACACACAAAAATACAGACGAATTGAGAACCTCCTCCTTTTTTTGAAGTCGGTTAATAAGAATCAATAATCTTATGTACTAAACGAGAGATCGCACGAACTTCTTATCATAAAAATAATAAGGAATCAGCCTTCTATTTCCTCATTCAGACGCAATGAACTATCGCTATTATTGCAGTCCAAAATAAAGTGGTCTGGGCATATGTAGCTAAATGTTGCATGCATGACAAGTATGAGATTTTTTTTATATTTCCGTACTCGCATCGCTTGCATCTTGTTCACTCTTGCTGTTGTTGCTACGTTCTACTTTCGAATAAGTAGTCTCCAATGTCGACATCCAAAGCAGCGTTGGTGGCCTCGTTCTCGTACCCGACCCGACTCTTCTAGCACCAATAAAATTCTCTCAGGTGGTTTATCAATTACATTTTCCTTAAAAACCTGAAAAGTGCAAGGTGAATTAACATCAAACACTAAATAAATTAATAAAAGTAAGTCACAAAAATACCACGCCAGTGATGACACTAGGTCATACTTACCCGTTTTGACTTGATGCACGTGTATCTCACTGAGCAGGCGGCATGGAACTGAGTAAACCTTCTGTTCGTGGAGAGGTGGGCTGTATCTCCAGCTACACAAACGTTCAAAATATGCAATCTGCGCAAAAAAAATAAATACATAAATTATGTCAGTTTAAAATCAATATGATCCAATGTCATTGCTGCCGGGTTAAAAGAATCACATTTTCTGAGGATACACTTACCTGTTAAATACTATGTTCCTCTTACTTTCCCCAGCATCACAATATTACTCATTTTGTACTTATGCGCCTGTGGAGTCCGTCTCCAAATAACAACAAAAGAGTTACCCGATCATTACTAATTAGTCGTTGTCAAGAAGTGGGCGATTACCTGGAATCGTTAGGGTCCTAGAGCGTCGCCAGTGAAAATATAGTGCACCGAGTGAAGGAGAGGTTGACACCTGTTTCAAACAAAGGGTAATACATTTGCACATATTCTTTAATTTATATGTAATATACATTTTAACACATTGATGCATTTAAAAATCTGCAGCTATATTTACGTAAAGCTCTTCTGTGCTGAAACGTGTAACCGGGGTAATTATCTTTAAAATATTATTTGTAATAAAATAGTTTTTTGAACATCACCTAAAATATTTTAACAAGACCACAGCTTAAATATTTCCCTGGATTTGAATAAAAGTAGCGCTAGCTGATTATAGAATATGTTATGTTATGTTATTGATTCCGTCCTGAATGCAGACTGGAAAGTATAAAGGCAGGAACTTTTATAGTCTACGGAGACTTACAGAGAAAAAATACTTCTTCATTGCCGCATTAATTAAAATATTGCTACTTTTACTGGGAGAATATTAAGGACAAGAAACGGTACAGAAAACGACTATGACATTTGGAAGAAACGATCACGGTAATTGTCTGGAGTGACGTCAGGAATCATGGAAACCCAAAATCTGGAATGCCGAACGGGGATTTGAACCCGCGTTTTTCCGATGACCTGGCTCAAACGCTGACGCTCATCCACCGAGATCCATGTTTCTGATACTGGTAACTTAAATGTTCGTGTATTTTACGACCAAAAGTAGTTAATGAAACACTGTGTAGTATTTTACACAATATTCACAACAATTTCTTGTTCTTGCTGAGATTAGTTTTCAGACACAAATTCGAAATGTGAGTGATATCTTACAACAGCGTGGCCTTTCTCCGAATATTCCTCCTTGAATGATGATGGTAGTGGGAACCAAGGGACGTTCCTTGGATTCACGGAGAAAAATTTGATTCGCCTTAAAGGAGGAAGTGAAGCTTTCGCAGGTTTGTAACCTCTTCACAAAAACAAAGACGCTTCAAATATATTTTTTATATTTTTTCCAGCAATGCACTACACATGCTCAAAGAAGTAATGGTAACAGACTATAACTACAAACTCAACTTAAAAACGTTTAAAGAATCTCCAAAAACAGGAGATCATAACCATCATTATAAAAGTACATTTTCTTGTCATGCAGTGATACGAAAGCTGATGACTTGTGCAGCCGGCTCAGAATAGGGTGAAAGGTGGGTTTTAAAAGTAGTAAACAAGAAGGGAAAACTGCCGTAGTTGGTCTGTCGATTCGGCAAGACAAGAAAATTGAAGTTTAGTAAAGTTTCATTATCCTTCTCCAAACCACTTTGACGTCGGAGCTTGACAGGGTCTTGCTGCCAGAAAGTAATACTAGAGTTTGCTGAGAAAACTAAGAAGAAGATTATGCTCACAGAAAATATCACTTTATAAATCCTGACTAGTTATAGTTGAGTTAAAATTTTATCATCTGGTGGAAGATTAAATATTGTATTGACAATCTAGTTTTCACAACTGGGAGCTAACACAAGAGTAAACTGTAGATCAATATGTTCTTCCAGAGAACCAACAACAACAGTTTAGTATTGTTAAATCGTATTTGAATTACTCTCTGCGAACTAAATGATGGCTTTAAAAAAGCCTTTACTAACCAACACAGAAAATCAGCCCACAAACATCTTGAAGAGACGCTAATCTGCTCATTAATTTAACTCTAAGGCATTTTGGTGACCCCTGTTGCCCGAAAATATGCAACAGAGATCAGTGTGTGGCTTCTACCAACTCCAGAACTGTTCATGAACTACATACTTACATGATTACATACCATATGCTCAGCGAAGGTTGAATCTGTTGGACTGCTGTTTTTTGATGCTCGAAGCAGAAGTGAAAATGTTATAAATTTACTTGTATTGTGACCAAATTGGTATCGAATTCAGTTTTCGTGTTCAATGCAGTGACTATATAATCCAAAGAAAACTCAGACAGAACATGGAGGGGTGAATTCTGGCCTCGCATTCGGGAGGACGTGGGTTCGAATCCCCGTCCGGTTATACAGATTCTGGTTTTCCATGGTTTCTTCAATCTCAACAGGTGAATGCCGGGATGGTTATTTCGAAATACCATGACCGATTTTTCTTCCCATTCCTTGTTCCCAGTCATTTTTTGCCTTTAATGACCTCGATATCGACGAGGCGTAAGGCCGCAAGGAAAAAAAAAAGTTGATCAGAATCCAAATTAAACTTTTAGATCTCAGAGACAGGTTTAATAATATGCTGATGCCGAACAAAGCACACAGCAAATTGAAGATCAGTTAGCAGAAAACTTAATATTATCATTACTAATGATGTCCGCAGATTCAACTTCTTCTTCTTATTCTTGCTGTCGGGTCATTATTAGCAAGAGACGTCCATAATTTCATAAACTGATAAATCCATAGTCGTTGCGCCATTTAACTTCAATTTGTGTCCTATAGTACGGAGTTAATACTTTGATTTTATTTCGTGTTGTTCTGTACGAATTTTCCCTTTTTCGCTCGGTAATGTGGATTTCATCCTTTCAGTCTAGTCAACGTTTTCGATATTAATTCTCCTAATATGTGTCTGTATTTACTGGCTGAACAATTAAACTAATTACTTCACATCTGACAATGAATGGCATTTCCTTCATCAATAAGAGTTATATTGGGTTTCTTGTCGGAATTATATAATAATTATAGCTTCCGTCGATAGTAAATACTAAATATTGTGAGAGTAAAGAAGTTTAAGATTTAGCTCATGTCCATTATTTACCGATTACTAAATGAATTGTTTTACTGTTGAAAAATTGATCCAAGAAAATGATTGTTTACATTTGTACCTGGCACTTAGGAGGACATGGATTCGATTCCCGAAAAAGGAATCGATATTTTCGATTTACTTGGTTATCAGAAATGATTCCATGTGGTTGCCAGTAGGATTCTTTGACCAAGGCCATACCGAATACTGTTCATTTGTATTTTTTTTTTTTTTTTTTTGTTCGTTGACGCTTTCCGGTTCGTCGTTGATGACGTCATAAAAGCGGGTATAGAATACTGAAAGATGAACTTGAAGGAAACCAATTATTGGGTTTGAGAAGGAAAGAAACCTACATTCATGTGAAATGGATTCGGAAAAAAACTTGAATAACTGTTACCAGCGACATCATACCAGTGTGCTTAGAATTTTATTGCTCAAATTGGATACAGAATGCTGTTTTTTTTTAATTTTTATTATGGCTTTACGGCTTGAAGTCGAGGTCATTAGAGGTGGGATAGAACTAGGGACAATGAACGGGAATGAATTCGGCAATGACCTTTTGAAGGAAGCGTCCCGTCAATCGCCTGAAGTGATTTGGGGAAACCGTGGAAAACCCAAATCTGGATGCCATGATGAGGATTCGAACCGACGTCCTTCCGAATGCGAGGCCAGAGTGTTAACCGCTCACCCACCAAGCTTGGGGGTTACGTAAATGGTGCCCCAAAATTCTCTAAGTCGGGATATTACGACTGTGAATCGCAACCCTTCACTCTCAGTTTTCATGTACATGTCGGCATAAAACTGACTGGCCAATTGTCAGCACGGTGGAATTACTTTAAAAAAAATGTTACTCACATGTCATCAAGTGGCACGTATAAAAATTCGTACAGGACATCTTTTGGTTAGGCAAGAGGAAACCTGTCACCGAGTTGATTTCCGCAGTCTGGAAGTGATAACCTTCTTGCCTCTTACTAAATATTACTGTATATCGTAGCGCGTCATAAAATTTATGTGTGTCAAACACCCTGAGTAATCTAGTGTCATGATTTTGAACACACAAACTGAATGCGTAAACAAACGAAGCCTGAGTGACCAATATAACATTACAGAGACTTACACAGGCTATCCGTCTGTCTGTCACAGTTCGATTATTATTTACTTGTCAAATTTCATCCAGATCATTTGGCCGTTTAGTCCTGAACATGTAAGAAACATACAAAGTTACTTTCACGTGTATAATATTAGTGCAGATACCTGCATTGTTTGAATGGCACTCAGTACCGGATCATCTCAAGTATAAAGTCTGTTAGTGACTACACCCCTCTCGAGCTCTGTTCTAGTGACGTCACTGATGGTAAAAAGTGAAGCTCTAAGAGATATATTATTGACGTTGCCTGTAGTAAAGTATTTCCCAATACAGATATACGAAGTTAGACCTAAGAAGTTCGATGGCCATTGGGTGTAGAGTCAGTGAACCACGCAACCAAAGTCCGCGGGTCAAATGTTAAGCGTTCCACTTAACGTGGTAGCATGAAAGGGTCGTTAAAACCAGCGAGCGGGCAGTGCAGCTAGCTGGGTGGCCGCCCCAGCCATGCGGAAGGCAATGCTGCCTAATGAACTGCGCCCAGCGCCAGATTAATGGCTTTAAAATGGTAATGAGAGTGTCTTTGCGACATTCAGCCGCCCGCCTCGCCGGACCTTTCAAAAGCAACGCAATGGCTGCGCATAAAGGCCACCACACAAGAGTCCTCCCTACATCCGAGTCGACCTACTCCTCGAGCAGTGTCCGGGCGCGGGCATCAGCAAAAAGAGCGCCGTGTGTACGCTAGTGGGTTTTGTGGGCCATTAATCTCTGTCCCCCGCGATGGACTAAGTGACGTATTTCTGACGATATTCAAGAGCTGCGTTGAGAAATAGAGCCGGGAATAAATCTCGTGTTGACGTTGAGAGCCGCGAGCGAGGACAACAAACGGCCCGGACAGCATTTCGGAGATGCAGGCAGCCCCCTCTCTTCAGTATGCATTCCATTACATCTCTCCATGCACTGCGGCACAGAAAAATCGTAATATGAGAAATGGATCTTCCATACTCGATGGATCCTCAGATTGACAGTATCTTGATGTCTAAGCAATCGACTTGTGAGCACTCTGCACCATTCAAAGTCAACGTCAGTTTTACCTCGGTACCATTTTCAACATACATAGATTAGAAGCTCTATGTCGAACTTCAGAGAGTGACCGAACAAAAACTTTGGAGTTATAGAGGTTTCAATTTATAAAGGGTTTTGATTTAGAGAGGTTTTTGTAGGTACATGTTAGAACTTTACATTCTATTGTAAATAATTTTGAGTTACAGAGGTACAATAAATAAAAATTCATGTTACAGAGGAAATGTTTATTCTCGAATTAATAATTTTGAGGTATACGTAAACATTATAACAAATCACAGGTAAGATAACATACATAGATCATACAAAAAATTAAAAAGTCTTTTTTTTATTTTAAATAATTTGATCATTAGATACCATTGTCAATAGCAAACAAAGAAGAAAATATTATTTTTTCTTCTGCATCGCTATATTGCTCTATAAAATTCCTTAACGTGTTTAATACTACTCTTGTCACTTTGCAGGAAACCAACGAACATATGATGGATTACGTAGAGTGTTTTGTGTCATCTACATCATTAATTTCGCCCAGCAGAGGTACTAGTCCTCGAAAGATATTGCTGTGTCAGATACTAATAAGTTTCGCCGCTCTTTGTCAGCCATTCTGGTGGCTTGCAACACGTCGATAGTAGAATTCGTGTTTTCTTACGTGTTATCCAACGTGTTCTTGTCTAGTTCTTTCGGTACAATTACTTGAAGTTTTTAATGATGCCTTCCTCTATTGGATGCAAGTTTGATGTAATTGCGGGTGGATATAGAATTTTAACTGCTTTCATTTGTGAAATATAATTATTACTTACTTACTTCCTCTTCATGGATAGGCCAAAAGCCTGTTCCGACCTCATTCTTCCGACCATCTCTTCCTGGGTCTTCCAATGTCCCTTCTGCCTGTGGGATGGTACTCCAGGGCAAGCTTAGGAAATCTGTCCTTTCTCATCCGTAGGACGTGGTTCTTCCAGTTATCCCTATATTGGGTAATTCTATCATTTAGCGGGGAGATATTCAGTTGTTCCCTTATTTCCTCGTTCCTCCTCCTATCATTTAGGGAATACCCTTTTACTAACCTTAAAAATTTCATTTCCGATGATTGAATTTTGCTTATGTATTGCGTTTTATTTACGCATGTTTCGCTGCCATATAGCAGAGTCGGTACGGCCATTGTTTTATAAAACTTGAGTTGAGTCTCCTCTCGTGCTTTACCTTACAGTGTTCGTCGAATTGTTCCACACATATACTGAAATCGGTGAAGTTTCTTCTTCACCTCGTTATCCTCATTGAAAGATAATTCACATCCGAGATAAGTAAAGCTGGAGACTTGTTCTATTGGCTGATTGTCTACCACTATTTTAACTCTGATAGGGTATTTCCGCTGCCATACCATAGCTTTCGTTTTTGCACGAGACAACTGCAGATTGTAATCTTTGCTGATAATGTTTAGTATATGAATTGCTTTTTGAAGTCCATCTTCATTTTCCTGGAGGATAAATTGGTCGTCTGCAAATAACATAGTATTTATGTAAGTGTTGTTGCTTATTTTTATACCAGGATGGACATTTTCTTTCCATTTCCTTACTAAGTCATCTATATATATATTAAAAAGTGTTGGAGACAGGCTACAACCTTGCCGCACTCCTTGGATAATTGCTATTTCATCTGTAAGTTTATTTCCCAGGTCTAAGACGATTTATGTCCTTCTATACATATCTTGAATAACTTGTATTAAATGCTGTGGATATCCATTTCTTTGCATTATTTCCCATAGTTTTTGTCTATTTCATTATGTGCAGTACAATTATCAATGAACAATAGAATTTTTCTTTAACTATTTACTTATCAGTTATTTCTAAGAAAGTATTTCCGGCAATATTCCTTAGGTCGGTAACTCACTTTTTTTTCGAAATATAGAGGTTATTACTTAAAAATCATCTTGCAGAGGTAGTAGAGTCAAACACTGATAAGTCAAATGAATTTTTTTTCGAATTACAGGGAGAAAATATGCACTGAATTACCTTGTAGGGAAATGCTGATTACTTCGACTTATCTAGGTCTCATAGTTTGAGTAATAGAGGTTTTGGGACTTGAAGAGAAAAGAACAAGGGTTTCTTATGAGTTATAGAGGATTTCGGCTTACCGTGGTTCTACTGTATCTACAACTGTAATGTACAATTTACATAACTGTAAGTAGCTGAGCACATTCCCTAATGTCCCTAGGGAAGAAAGAATTCGTAAATATAGCAGTCTGGCACTTTATTTTTAAGTAATTTCAAGTATACTTACCCTTTCTTAATTTTGTCATTCAGTCAGTATAAAATAATTTCGTGTGGTCGTAATGATCTGGTGACAGGGTTTCTGTTGGCTGCGCATTACGCCCCTGTCGTAGCCGCTTTAAACTAACCCGGCAATCCTACCGGGTAAAGGGAACCTACAGTTCCACGTGGAATCCGAACCACGGAAGCGTTCTGGCGTACTTCATATTACACAGCAAGCTGTGCCAGATGTGAAGGTCGTAGTTAAGTTCCTATGAAAATGACTGCCGAGGGATTCGAACCGGAGACCTTTCCCTCTCCAGTCAGGCACGTTAACCACTGAGCTACCAGGCCGCTAGTCAGCGATTGCCAAGTATGTTTTCAGGTTAATTGAATATAAAAGGCTTCATAAGTAAAAAATGAAAAATTTAAGTTTCTGATCAAAAGTTTCATTGTTGTCAGATCAATAACAAGTTTCTTTTTTCAGTTTGCACTTGCTTCAACAATATAAATAAGAAATTTACAGCTTACTTATGTCAGTATTACAGTATTTTTCTTTTCAATTATATGTCAAAATCCTGCAATTCAGTTCATCTCACTAACAGATTGTTAGCCAAACAGCAAAAACCTGTTGTTCGACAGGATCCCTACTCTCCAGATATTCTCCTCTGTTTTAGCTATTTTCCAACCTCAAAAGGGCTCTTAAACCTGTAGTAAGTCATCATATCTCCAAGTATGGTACCTAGACAAATTTAATCAGCATATGGGGATTGATTATTAAAGATCAAGCAATAAAACGTTGTTTTGAGTGGACGGAAAGTAAGTCTGTTAGGATCTAAACTCGGAAATCATCCAGAGACTCACCAAGAACTTTTCCAGAAAGATTTGGAAAATAAAATATCAATTTCTAAAATGGATTTGAATCCGAGGTATTGCAGAATTTTTTTTTTTTTTTTTTTTTTTGCTGTCGTCAGTCTTTAGACTGGTTTGATGCAATCCTCCATCCCTTCCTATCCTGTGCTAACCTCTTCATCTCTACATACCCCTTACAACCCACGTCCTCAATTATCTGCTTCATATATTCTAATCTCTGTCTACCTCTACAGTTCTTACCTTCGACTGTTCCCTCCACTAACAAATTAACCAATCCAGCATGTCTCAAAATATAGCCTACCAGCCTGTCTCTTCTTCCTGTAAGCTTCTTCCATAAACTTCTTTCTCACCCATCATTTCCAAGATACGCTAAGGAGAAGTGTCCCGCAACAGTGACTCGCTCTCTGTGACCTAACGACACAATTTAATAGTCACGACATGTAGTCATTGTTAATAGTTGTACCTTGTTAAATAGTCGTAAATAACAAATGCTTGTATTTTTTAGAAAAAAACAATACATTCTGAAGAGATTAATTTGTGCACTGCAACATGGATGGATTCACTTGCACCGATACATTTGATCCCATTTACTAAAGGCATTTAGAAGTCAGACAAGGCAATAATTTGGTTTCGTTAGGAAAGATATGTCAAAAATAGTTACAATATGTGAATAAAATTCTGGTTTATCTTCATTAATTTTTCCTAAAATCATATTGATTTTCATTTTATATTTCAATTAAAGCATCTCCAGGAGTGATTTCCAATTTTCTGTAAACATTTTTACGTAAAACTATAGAGCATACGCTTGTATTGTATTCTTGACTGTTATATTTGCCAGTTGCAGACTACAAAGATAAAGTTTTCATGAATGCTTAGGTTTGCAGACGTGCTAAATAAAATCACTCTCTAATGAAGTCCTTCAAACGGAATGAGAATAGCTTCTTGTATGTTCCTTGTCGTAAATTAAATAAAGACGTTAATTTGCTGTAACGATTGAGTCGTTGATCATTTCGGACATCCAAAAATCAACCAACATGAAAACGTCCATGATATTCAATCGCTCTATGTAGTTCAGTGTGGCGAGTAAGAGAACAAGAAATTATCACGTAACCACGAATCAAGGCGAGGTTGCGATGTTCCAAGCCGCCGGAGATGATGGTACCCTCATTATAGCTCTAATTACAGTGATTAGTACTTGATAATTAGAGGTAGTGCTCATTCTGTTTAGAACGTGACGCGGTGAAAGGTTCTGCTATAATCGTTTCGACGAGCAGTAGAAGGCAGCCTCTCACTTGAAGGGGATAGAAAGCAGGACTCCAGACAGGAAGATGATGCGGCGCGCTTCTGAATTACGCTCACAAGGAACGCCGTTCGCCGTTCACTCTATTATTTTCCGGCTGCGATTACCAGCATCAGATAAATCTAGCGTATCTCATCAGTGATCGGTTAAATTGCCAGTCTGACCGCTGCTTCAAGGTGCGGCTTCTTCATCAACACATTTCTCTCTGGTGGCGTGTTTTGTTTCTACAGCCTCCTGCTAGATTATCAGCTCTCTCTGTTTTTGTTCATACGTGCCACAATTTCTCACGCGAAAGGATGATTTCAGCAGATCAGCTACGCTCACTTGTCTACTTACACTCTGTCTGTATACATCTTTTGTCAGAAACTCCGAGGTTATTAGATCATGCTGAGAAATAATGGATCTACTTACTATGAGCTAATTTCTATATATGTTCATGATTCGATTAGTATTGTAACATCTATGCTCTTTATTGTTGTGTTTATCAAGATAAAAGAAGGGATCGGCTGGGAAAAAGATGTCAGAATATAAAGGACATTTCTTCCAAAATATATAAAAGAAGCTGTCAAATTTTCGTCCATTACCATGTATCGTATGTCTTCAATACATATACACAGCGGAGTGTTTTTGGATTTAACGCATGTCTTTGATACATAATCTGCTGATTAACAATTCGACGTCTTTCTTCACCTGCTATTTAATTCCTTGAATCATAAAAATTTCTTATGCCAAAGGGATTGGAACCAGCTAACCGTACAAACAATCGATGACCTCGGCTAAAGATTGTGGAATAGAGAATCTGCTTTACTAAACAAATTTACCGTTTGTATATTACGATTGTACCTCGCGACAGACAAAAAAGGTTGGTTGTAATACAAAGAAAAAGACCGTAAAGAGGTTACTAATAATATTGTGTTAAAGGAACTGTATCAGGCAGCAAGGAATAATGTGGATCGTGGTTGACCCCATCAGCAATGAATAAATGAGAAGCGTCAAGATATAAGAAATAAATATCGAATAATAAAAACAAGTACTCTAGACGTAAGACTATGGTTGATTGAATCGATAAATGTTTGGAAATAGTTTATGAAAACAATAATGACCAATATTACACTGAAGAGCCAAAGATACTGGTACACCTGCCTAATATCGTGTAGGGTCACCACGAGCACGCAGAAGTGCCGCAACACGACGTGGCATGGACTCGACTAATGTCTGAAGTAGTGCTGGAGGGAATTAACACCATGCATCCTACAGGGCTATCCATAAATCCGTAAAAGTACGAGGGGTGCAGATCTCTCCTTTACGGCACGTTGCAAGGCATCCCAGATATGCTCAATAATCTTCTTCATGCTCAATAATGTTCATCTCTGGGAAGTTTGGTGGCCAGCGGAGCTGTTTAAACTCGGAAGAGTATTCTTGGAGCCACTCTGTAGCAATTCTGGTCGTGGGGGTGTCGCTTTGTCCTGCTGTAATTGCCCAAGTCTCTAGGACCACTTCCACATGCTCCACTTTACTATCTTTCAAAAATTTTAAGTATCAGACTTTACTTCCACTAAACATTGTGCACCAGGGCAACAGTTCCGAAAAATGAAGTTTGATACTGAAAGATTTCTCTTTAAGGAAGACTCATTTGATTAATGCTTCTTTGTTTTTTAGATTGTTTTTGCTTTGGTTATCTGTTGCTATAAAAAGTCATAAATCATTACATCCTTTACGGCTCGTCTATTCCGGAAAGCACAATACATCTAATGGTGAATGATGAAAAAAAAAGTAATGATCACGGTGTTCCTACGGCTACTACCACTTCCAGCAGGATTCGTGGAGCTAGAGCTGCATATTCCCATTAAAGTCTTACCGACTTTAGAAGGTTGTGACGTGGTCAGTGCCACGCTGTTGCCATTCTTTACCTTCACGCCGAGTTTCCACCATTGCACTTCCTAGATAGCAGGTTGATTGGGCCTGGAATTATAGCAAACTTAAAACATTCTCGATTGCAAATCATACAATTATCATCCCCGGACCAGCGAACTGAGGGGCCGCGGGAGAGCGGCTTGTTTTCTGGACTTGCAGGACGGCGGCGCAAGGACGCAAGTGACGAGTCGAGTTGGCGGAGCGTTGACGGGGTTGACGAGAGGCCACCCTGGTCGGCGCCGGCGCCACACTTCATAGGACACAATGCACCGAACACGGGGTGGTCCCGGGAGCTACCTGCACGGACAATCGGGCAGGGCTCTCCGGACCAGTGGACAACTCTGCCCTGTCACCCGACACCGCGTCGACTCAGGATCTAGGGCAGACAAGAGGAGTGCAAGATTCCAACACAAGGGTAGTGTGGGAGAGAATTCGGCGCGTATGGTCATGGAGCGATTTGGCTAGGGGTGACAATGAAAAAACAGAGCGTGGTGGGTGAGCGATAAATCTCTGACCTCGCATTCGGGAGGACGCCGATTCGAATCACTTTCCGGCCATCCAGATTTGGGTTTTTCATTATCTCCAAATCACTCCAGGTGAGGCCATGGTCGAATTCCTTTCTTTTCCTTGACCCCAGTCCTTTCTCCACTATAATGATTTCGACATCGACAAGGAGTAAAACCAAAAGCAAAAAAAGTTATATCATAATATGGTTCACACCGCTGTCATAACATCTGTGTTCATTTCTTTGTTGTTCCTGCGGATAAAACTTTCTACAATGAGACAAAAGCTTAAAACCAAACCATGAGCTAAGGAGGCAGTTAGATGCCGTCGGTCACTGATACTTGCCTGCCACCCAGATTTTAGTTTTCTTTGGTTTCTCCAAATCACTCCAGGTTAATTCGGGGATGGTTCCTTCATAAAGGCTATGGACTAATTCGTTCCCATTCTTTGCCTTCAGTCCTTTCTCGCCTCTGATTACCTAGACGTCACCGATGCGTGAAACCATAAGAAAAGAATCATCAGATGGCAATAGCTATATGGATCCTTCATACCACAGTGTGACTTCCCAACACAAAGAATTTTTTTTTTTTTTTTTTTTTTTTTTTTTTTTTTTTTTTTTTTACCATGGATTTACGCCTCGTCGACGTCGAGGTCATTAGAGGCTGGGACAGGGAACTGGAATGAATTCGGCCATGGCCTTTTTGATGGAAGCATCCCGGTATTCGCCTGGAGTGATTTGGGGAAACCATGGAAAACCCAAATCTGGATTCCCAGACGGGATTTTCGAACCCGCGTCCTCCCGACTGCGAGGCCAGAACGTTAACCCACGACTCTCGGTCCAACCCAAAGAGTGTTTTTCAGACGAAGAGTTGGCTTGCTACCTCATTACAACTATCTCAGAAGTCAGAAGTGCGATCTTTATTGTATGGCTACAGCCACTGTGTATTACGTAGACACCAGGCAGTTAGCGTGAAACGAGATTGGAAGAAGAGGGGGGAGGGAACCAGAGAGTCCACTGTAGTTAAAACCTGATTTGTTAAATGTACACAGTCTATCCTAAGCGTGGAATGTTTGTGTTTCCATCAGTACACAAAACGTGTAGCTTATGTTCTTTATAACAAATGTATGTTTCTTAATTTAAAATTTTAAGGCGGATACTGGAGACAGCCGCAGTATTAGACAAGGTTATTAAGAGAAACCGTTTACGAACCGCGACCTGAAACGCTGTTACGAAGAATCCAAGGCACAAAGCGGTAGCCATTGTATCTCCCCGAATTAGTCCGATTTAATTCGCGCCGGGTAATTCTGATCTGACACTATTTAAATATCATTTCTCTTAATTATTCATTGTTTTACGCACCATAAGCATTACATGAATTAGCTTCCAAGTTAAGTGTTTGGTCGTTCACTACAAAGTATATTTCACAAATTTGAAAGTGCCTAAGAATTTATTCACATAACCAGATAATCTTGAGAATGGTTGTAAGACAAGTGATTTTCAGATTGGAGATTTAATCTTTGGGATTAGAATGCCACTTGTCCGTTTCATAGTTAGTGGGTCTATTCATTTAAAATTGCTAAATGTATGTTTTCCAATTCGACTAAGGAAATTTACTAACGAAAAGAAGAGTCTTTTTTTCTGTCATCTGTATCTCGACTGGTTTGATGCAATCTTCAATCTCGTCCTATCTTGTGCAAACCTCTTCATCGCAACTTATCATTATTGGAAAATAACTCGCAGTCAGAAATTACTCTTTCCTTAATAAAAAACATTCTTCTCGAAGGTAATCGTACTACAGTTAAAACTAGTTCTTTAGGAAAATTTGATTTTCGACTCCTATATGTGACATTTTGTAACACCACTTCAAGTCTCACATCAAAGTTCACTTTGGCTCAAAGTTACTATGTCTGATCGTGGTAGCAGACATCCCTCCGGTATTCGATATGTAGCCCAATTCAATCCAGCAAATCGGGCATCACTTGTACAATTGCGGTCTAGATTCTATTTCTGAAATCAGCGAGATTTGAAGATAAGATGGATCGTAAATTCGAGCTATGATCAAACCCCCTACAAATCCAGAGGCCTCGGATCTTGGGAGCAAAGGGATGATGCAGTTGACATCGACCTGAGAGACAACATCAAGGAAGTCGTGAAACTGTTGATAATAAGTTGATGAACTGCCTTGCTGGTAGTAAAGGGATAAATCTTGTTCATCTTCATTTATGTATGTGACAAGGCTGTTATCAGGCATATCCCCAAACACGAAACAATTTATAGCCTTTCCCAAGAGAAACAAAAGGTGAGAATAATTTAGAACTACGAACACCACAAATACCGTTCATATTTTAGCGATAGAATTTGGAATGTCAGTTTATTTAATTTATTTTTTTACTTATGGCTTTCGCTTCATTGACGTCGAGGTCATTAGTGACGTGAAAGGAGTGGGGATAAGGAACGGGAGGGAATTCGACCATGGCCATCCCAGTATTCGCCTGGAGTGATTTGGGGAAACGATGGAAAACCTAAATCTCGATGCCCGGAAGGGGATTCAAACCGTCGTCTTCCCGAATGCGAGGCCAGAGCGCTAACTACTCACCCACTAAACTTGGTATCTTAGTATATAATGAATTAACCCTTTATCCTTCTTGTTATTAAAGAAGAATTAAACCACCTCACGTTAATTGTTATTTACGAAAAAAATTACGCATTTAAGATGAAAAATTAACTATTGCAACATTGAGAACTCGAGTCAAAAGCTGAAGTTTGTCTACTGTACAATGATCTTCGCATAATTATCTATTGGCAATTATTAAGATTAGAAGATCCGGTATAGATTCGTAACATGTTCCAGGACCTTTTACCACTCCTCTCACACATTTCCATTACAAGCAGAGGTCAAGATGTGTGAGTCACGGAATTTGATGTAAATGGATTCATGTTTCAACGATTGTCTAGATAACCCACCATTTTCGAAGAAATTGAGATCAAAGGTCAAAGCGTCGGGTTTTTTTATAATTATTTTTTATTTCTTTCGAACCGTGTACCAGTGATGTAGCTAAATATCTGTGACACTCACGGTAATGTGAAGTGAGTGTCATAGTCAAGAGGATTCCAAATTTGCATGCTCATGTTCTACCTGTATGTTGTTTTAGCTCTACAAAATGAGCTCGTTTTTTTTTAAGAAATATAAATATTTTATCATATTCCTCGCAAAACTGTATGAGAACAATAAAATCTCATTTTCTTTAGTTTTTCTGTATATATTTATAAAATACAAAGCTCTGTTGTGTGCTCATAATTCACTATTGTTACTTACATAAACTTGGATGGAATATGCTGCTGGTCATTTTGCCAGGAGGCACTGTTCTTCAGATGTTTTTTACGAGAAATTCCACCCAAATCTATGTAAACAACAATAATGAACTACAACCACGCAGTGTGATATTAGAATTTTGAGAATATATAAAGGAAAACTGAATAACATCAAATCTGATAATTGTCATTTAGTTTCGCAGGGCAAATAATAAAATATTTATATCTCTGGACTATGATACTTCGAGTTCCCAAGAAATTCACAGGCATTTCAGCTAACCCACGAGAGGTGGCTCAGGTGTTAAACTGTAAGTCACCTTTAGGTGGTAGGATTACCGAGTTAGGTTAAGGCGGCTACGATAGGGGTGGATTCCGCAGCCAATAAAATCCCTATCACAAGGTCATTACGAATACCCAACGCCCAGTCCCAGCTACACCACAAGCCTAAAAAATCATTCATAGGTTGACGACCTTCACATTTAATAGTGAAATTGATAATCTTTTAAAGATTTATCGATATCCCTCTCACCGAAACTGATCCCACGTCATGACTTTTGACTTCAGTTTATCGAAATCGGGGGGCTATATTAGCAAATTCTGGGACACGTGTCCATTTATTTTCAACGGAGAAGGAATGTGCCAAAGTGTATCAAAATCGGAGAACACACATCGGGACTTATCTTTGTTGTTTTGACTAAATGTTCAAATCTCACAACCATTTCTTTGTTTATGTGAAGTGCACTTGAGTAGCTCTCTACAATGAATTCCACCTTAGTCTGTGATCTTGTTTAAGAATAATTCTAAAGAGAAACTTGTCTCCTTATGTCAATGAGGCTTTTAGAAATTGTTATATTAGCTTTCTCACTGAGATTAAAGATTATTAAACAGTCCAACGGAAATACAACGTTAGCCACCTTGAAGGGTTTTAGAATGAAGCAACGGCAATGTTACAGTTTATTTTCAAACATATTTGAAAAATAAAAGAATACTTAATCCTGAGTTCAAAGTGGTAATATCAAGAGAGGAAATAATTCACTGTCCGTTCATAGATTTTCGATAATATTGATCGGAGAACTATCTGCAACGTTACAGCTGAAAAATCATTTCCAAAGTGCACATAAGAACTTTGAAAAACGAGCATGGAGGGTCTATATCGTTTCCATGAAGAACAGAAGCCACAGAAACACTACTTCCATTAATACTACAGCAAACCCTAAAGCAAATTTGCCTAAGTTCTCGAAATAGGTAAATGATTTCACTTATCACCCATAAACTGTTTGAAAAATGTTCCCAGCTATTACCAGCTGAAATAGTCATCGATTTACTAGAGGATAACTCCTGTGAAGTGTAACACTCCACGTTTTCTTAGCAGAGAAGTCATCCCTGCATCTATCATCGAAGTGTTGAGCTGCCTACCCCCTTGGCTCAGCTGGTTGCCGCACCATGATGATGCCTGGCTCCTGCCACTGAGTTAGCTGGTTTGTGTCTAGCAGGTGCAAGAAATATTCGTCATTGGGGATTTGTCCCTCATGTTGGGAGAGGTGACGGCGAAAAATTCCTGACCACCTGATTGTGCACGAAAGGTCTTCAAATAAATCTTGAAATCGCCTAAGTGGGTTTTGATTTTTTTTTTTACTTGTGGTTTTACAACCCGTCGACGTTGAGGTCATTAGAGGCGGGATGGGACTGGGAACAAGGAACGGGAAGTAATTCGGTCATGGTCTCTTTAAGGAAGCATCCCGGCATTCGCGTGGAGTGATTTGGGGAAACCATGGAAAACCCAAATCTGGATGCCCGGACGGGGATTCGAACCGGCATCCTCCCTAATGCGAGGTCAGAGCGCTAATCGCTCACCAACCACGCTAGGTGAGGGTTTTGAGTATTATTATTATTGTCGTATGCCAAATACAAACAAAATACATTTTAATCAGATAACTATATCTATGGATTCAAGCCATCTTCTGGCAGCTGGTTCAGCTTGATGCAATGTGAGAAGGCATCCAGATAGTCTTCTTGCTGGACAGTCCATCACAATACGATCAGCTGTTTGGATACCAACACAGTTACATAGCGCATCTTCACGGAGACCCCATTTACGTGCGGTTGCATTTCACACCCTGTGACCAGTTCGAAATCTATTCAGTTGACACCAAAGGCGCCTAGGCAAGTCAAAGTCTGTAACAAAGGTCGTCGGATCTTTTACAACCCCACAATTGTGTGGACTGCTGGGTTCACACTCCTTTCTGCACTGTTTATACAAGTTAAATTTGTTGTTATTTTTAATAGTGAGGATATATGACACACTTTATAGTGGTTTATTCTTGGGATGTAGACGTTAAACTTTAATGGCTATTGGTATCTTTCACAAGATTAATGCATAATACGCAGGGACAATATTTCAACCTCTCCGTTTCTTCATCTCTCACCGAAACCATACAGAACATTAACACTAATGAACAATTCCACACTGGAGAAGGAAATGAGAAACTACCCAGTTGATAGTTCACCGGGAGCTCACTCTAAGACCCTCCACGTTAAAACTTTACACCCAGACACATATATGGCATGGTATTGTTATTAGTGAAGGTATTATATTGAAAGATTTGACTCATGTCTAGGGAATGGTGTAAAATGTTATATACCAGTCCATTATCCTTCAAGTACAAGGATCTAAACGTCAATTATCGCAAAACATTTGCGAACGTATACGTGATTTCTGAAATTGGCGGTCTCGATATGTTGTTGAAGGCGAGTTTTGTAATAACCCAAAGTTTGCAACGGGCGTACAGCGAGTTTTCATTTTTGTGTGTTTTTTCAAATTAATATTTGAGGAAGCATCACTGGCAGGTCAAGAGTGTTCCTTAAGGCCTCATTTATCTGATGGCAAAGAGTTCTACTATCTGTTTAAATATTATTGATCTTGACCTTGATGTTAACTTTATTTCGCCGCATTTACCATTCTAAATTAAATAGCAAGAAAGTCAAAGTAAAGCATATAACGAACAAAAATGGGTTTAATGTAAACTGTTCAATCCTCGACAAGGATGATTCTTTTAAGAACTTAGGTCTAGAAACGAAAATTACAATTAATGTTACAGCACACAAATGCGGTTGTAGGCGAAGCTAAATCTAGATGGCTACTTATGAATAGATTTTTTTTAATGTATCGTTTATACAAATGAGAAGTGTGTGAAAGGTTCGTCTTCCTCTTAAATACTTTCATGCCCAATGTGATGTGTATGGAACAAGATAATGTTACTGAGTAATTTCAGAGAAGAGTTCGGCATTTGTACCAGCCTTTACGAATGTGTCAAATATTTTAAACAGAGGCTGGGATAGGACTATTCGCCCTATAGGAAAGGTAGTTTCATCTAACATGCCTACAACATCATTCGTTTACAACGGCAGAAAGGTATTTCTCCCACCAACGTATATGTATTGCAGTGACAGAGTTTTGGAAATAAATTACCGCGTTCATGCCTATCCTTCGTGTACATTCTTGTCGTTGGGTGAAACTAGTTTTGATACAAAGTAGTTTCCTTCTCTAAAAGATTTTTGCGGTGCCGAGTATAGAAAGATATATAACATTTTATTTTAATTGTTTTATGAAATTATTCATTAGGAACCGCACTTGTTGCATTAGCACCAGGGCAAAGATTCACCGATGTTAGTCATATTTTCCCAAGGCCTGATTTTACCTCTGTTGAAATGTCGTGATCCGACCTGTTTATAGCGCGGTGGTGTTTGACGGGCCCCTTTTCAGCTTCAGTTGGCTCACACAGACAGTGTCCAGAGACAGATGGCTATCAGGTATCACACACCGCCTTCTCGTCCGGTGGTCCCGGCATCCTCTTGTAAACAACAAGCAGTACAACAACCGGCCCTGTTGCTTTCCTACTGCCAATGTCACAGCCACTCTTCAACAAGAAAGATGCTGCCTCAAACAAATGAGTATCTTTAACAAAACAAACCATTTTTTATCCATATTTGTATTTAAAATCCACCATATTTGTCTCGAAGACATCAAAGTACTTGTCCCTAAACTTTCACTTGCCTTGCAGTTTCGTGTTTTTATTGGACTTAAAAAAGTCGATTCTCTAGCTTAAATTGTTCAGTACGAATATTATTTCACAGTGTGACCTGGATTGTGGGTATCAAATCTCTAGTATTAAATTCACTTTGTTTGAAATGAATATTAAGAAGGATTTTTCATTAATGCATTCAACAGGCTCGATAAAACCAGTTACTTTCATTTTTAACTTACATCTGGGCTTACAGTCATTCAGTCAACTATCTGTGTTGTTTATTACTTTACTTAACCATATTAATCAAATGGAAGTACAACACAGGGCGGATACAAAACTCAATTAATACCATCACCGCACTAGTGTGTACTCGAACAGGCACCCCTGTAACGAGAAGCCAGCCTGATAGTCCTGGTGGAGAACCCTTGTTTTCTTCTGGAAACAAAGTAAACTCATGTGTTCGTAATCTCCTGGACACAAGGTTTCTTATAAGCTGCACAATCCGCCCCTATCGTAGTCGCCTAATCTAACCTGGTAATCCTACCGGGTACAGGGGACCTACAGTTTGACGTGGAATACAAACCGGCGTACTTCAAATTACACAGAAAGCTGGGTTATAGGTGACAGTTGGGTTAAGGGCCTTTGAAAATCCCGGCTGAGATAAAAATTCGAGCCACGAACCTTTCGATCTCTAGTCAAACACCTTAACCACTGAGCCACCAGTCGCTCTTTACTTCCGGCGATAATTTGCTATAAGTTACTTGATTAGTAGTTTGCCTCCTCCTTCTCCAGTATTATACGAACAAACCAAGAAACAATAATACATTCTACCTTTACGCAAGTACGTTTTTACTGCTCAACACTTGCATGTGAGCATGACAGTTGTTTTGCCTAACTTAAACCATTACAGTTCAGTGCGTATCTATGAAGGTGTCACGTATCTGCAGACTTCAATAAGGAAATAATTGGTATTTTTGAATGTTTCTCTATATGAAGAAACCAGAATTTTGCACATTTTTGCAGGAAAAATTGCATGAAGTGTTGTTCCAAACCGCCATGTGAAGATTATCACCGTATGAAGATATATCGGCCCTAATTGTTTGTTTTATTTAATAATTGTAATGATAATCATGTAAAACCATACACTTACGGTCACTGAGTATAACCCAAATCACAATAGAGAAACGCGACTGGTGAGTAATATAACATTAAAAACAACAGCTGTTCGTAGACGGCATTTTATTTATAAAAATCTATTGATCAGCAACTTCAGAATATAGCCTACAACCATATTTGTATTCTTTCACCTATCTGCTCAACAAATTTAAAAGCCCTCTGATCTCAGTAGTGACGTTAGTAGAGTAATTCTGTAGTACAGCTACAAGTTAAACGAAACTTGATTCTTAATGCAGTCCAGCAGAAGGTATAGTTCACTGCAGCTTTCTTGTGCAATTACATCTAATACTGTCGATCGTAAATTATTTCACATTCCTCCCTTTAAAAGCTCGAAATAAATAACTGAGACTACTTACGTTCCCTGCTCCTGTTTAGGAACGTAAGATCTCGAACCACAAGAGAACAGTAGAGTGTGAACAACTACGATAATTCTACAGTGATGCAACGAACTACAAACAGAAGTTTTGGTTCTATCTCTATTCATGTCAACACAGACCGATGTGTTAGCATTACGGACACAACTTCAATGCAGCCTCCTTGTACTAAGGCTTTGGAATAATAACGAGCTTATTCAGCGTTCATGCTTTTAGGTGGGAGGGGGGGATTAAAATTCTGCGATATATATATATTTGTAAAATGTTGAATAAAACTTCGACACATTGTTACAACGTTTAGTTACAGGTTCTGAAAGTGAGTTAGCAGAGATATCACATAAGGAAATTCACGGGAATATGGTGGAAACGTTTGAAGATGCTGTCCCTGCCAACAGCACAGCAAAGAATTACGCATTTGAATTTAAACCCGAAAAGAAGCACTGAAGACGGTTGACGAGAAGAAAAATTTCAGAATACAATAGCTCCAAAAAATGCTGTCAGAGTACAAGAGTCTGAAATGACAGACAAAAGTTTAACTTTTCCGAAGACAACGATATTAGCACTTCAAGACCAAAATTATATCTCCGTTTGAAGGATATGTTAAATATTTCCGTCCGTTGGATGCCAAAACGATTATCAGCATATCGGAATGTATGAGGAGGAAAGATTTTGTGGAAGGACTAGTCCTCTTGGAGCCAATTTGGTAGAATTTTCTGAACGATTTGTGACTGTTGACGAGATCTAGACTAAGCAAATTTAGCTCAGTCAATGCCATGGAAGCACGGAAGTTCTTCCCTCCAAAGATGACCAAACTGTTATTTTGCAGAGAAAGTTATGGTATATTTTTTGTATTCGGTGGGTATATTCCTTAGAGATTTCCGGAGAACGGCTGAAACCGTTACATCCACATATTATTCAAAAGTTGTGAAGCAAAGGAAAATAGCTCTTAAAGAAATGAGAAAAGTCAATTTTTAAAAGAAGATGCTCATTCAACAGTTCTTGCCACGCCTGTAATCCATACAACGTGGATTTCAGTTGGCTCCAAGCCTGGTGAGTAAGCGGGAAGGCTGGAACCTGGCATTTGGGGGATTTGGATTTAAATCCCCGTCCGACTATCTGGGTTTCAATTATATTTCGTTTCCAGAATCGTACTGTATGATAAAATGTATCTTCGGAACTTAAACTCAAATTTTTACGCGAATACGAAAGGTTGACGTAGCTTCATAACCAGTAAGATCCACTAAAAGTGACTTAGTACTACATTCAATGCAATATACCAGTGTTTCTCAACCTTTTTAAACCAGAGGACGAGTAAATTGTTGAAAACAGTATGGCACACCGCTAGCTTCCATGGGATTAATTGTTTACCTTTGGTTAAATTATTAACATTGGACATATTTTAGGTCTGTGGCTTGAATTCCTGTGAAATTACAGTCATTAAACTGGGTGTATTCTGTTAAAAGTAAATTGAAATTTGACCAGACTCTTAATACGTATTTAGTAACCAAATGAATAATAATGTTACTGTACACTCAATTCTTCAGTATACTATCGACCCACATGCCAAAATAAATTAAAAGAAAAAAGATCCGACACATTTTATTTTTGTTTACTTCACCACTCTTATGTTTCCAACCCTACCATGTCTCTCACACCTAGAAGACACTTAGAAAACGGCCATTAACTTAATTCTTAAACGAACCGTACTTTTTTATGTCAACTGGAAATTAAAACTCTATTTTAGTAAAAATGCAGTAATATCTTCATATCTTGAAAATAATAGATTTTTGTGAGTTTTAGAAAAGTTGATCAGATGACTACACGCTTATAACCTAAGACAGTACTAATGCAGTTTTTCAATTTTTAGTAATATGCTTGCGAAATATCTCTAACCTTCGTGATCATGGCTTGAGAAACACTTCAATATATAATCAGACTTTCAATCATATCCTTTCATGCACATAACGGTATTAGAGACTCCATGGATTATCCGCAATCCTGGGAACTTATGCAATGAGCTGCGCAGTGCGATTTTTTTTGGGGGGGGGGGTTAATTGAGTTCTGTTCAATGGGCATTGCACTCAAGCTCTGCAGTATCAATACGGAATTATTTATAAATATTTAGACGAGTTTCTCACCAATAGTGGTAGGGGAGACATTACGCTCTGGCCTTGTATTCGTTTCTAATCCCCGTCCGAGCAACCAGATTTGGGTTTTCAATGGTTTCTCCAAATCACTCCAGACGAATCCCGCGATGCTGCGTTCAAAAGAACATAGGCGAATTCCTTCCAGTTCCTTGTCTTCAGTACTTTCTCGCCTCTGAAGACGTCGACAAGGAGTAAAGCCATAAAAAAAACACACAATAAAAAACGAGTTTGTTGTGTGACGGGGACAATTGTATGCAATGAGCCTACTGAAAATGAGGAAAAGAAATTTGCAGAACTGCTGTTGATTGATAAAACGGCGTTGAGACAGATGATCCTGTGGCGGTTCCACTGACACGGGAGGTGGCTGTCAAGGCGGACCGCAGCTGGCCGCCCCCAGGCGAGAACCCCGCCCCCGCTAACGAGGCGCGCAGCATCTGCCGCCCCCGGGCTACACCTGCGCCACAGCTGCGATACCGGCCCTCTCTCACCAGACCTCGTTAATAATGCAATATGACGGACAACGCGCCCACTGCAAACCAGAGTACTACCCAATAGCAATGACAATAGACTGAACGTATATCAATGGACTAGAAAAGTGTGACAGTAAAATCACAACTATCAACGGAAGCAAGAAAAATCTCAAAATCAGAATAGTTACAGCAAAAGGTGCCTTCCTCAAAAAATAAAAATCATTTACCTAAGACTGAGGAAATACTTTTTTCTCTTTTTACTTATGGCTTTACGCATCGTTGACGTCGAGGTCATTAGAGGCGGGATGTGATTGGGGACAAAACTGGAAGGAATTTGTCCAAGGCCTTTTTAAGAAAGTACCCTGGCATTCATCTGGAGAGAGTTGGGGAAACCATGGGAAACCAAAATCTGGGTGCCCGGATGGGGATTCGAACCGGTGTCCTCCCGAATGTGAGGCCAGAGCATTACCACTCACCCACCACGCTTGGTTTCAGGCAGGAAACCATAAAACTGTATAGATGAAGTAGAGAACTCTGTGGAAACTTAACTTGGGCATTAGGAATAATAAACAAAAGCGGAACTGAAGCATTTGAAATGGAGTGCTGTAAAACAATGTTGAACATTAAGTGGGCAGATAAGGTACGAGGTGAACACATTCTGTAAATGAGAAAAGAAGAAAGACGTTTATTGAAGAGTGTGGAGAATGAGTATACATGATAAAGGGAGAAAGTCAAATATTGTAATATAACGACCTAAATTGTAGAAGGTTTGGTAAGAAGATTTAGGGTAACATAAGAACAGATGGATCAAAGAAATGGAGAGATTGTGGTAGGGGGGGGGGGAATTTTCCGTTTATTTTCTGTTACAATTATAATTTGAACAAAAATTCGTTTCAGACAATTCAGTTTCAGTCAATCCTATTTCTTCTGTAATTGCTACCATACAATCTTGTATACGTACGTTTCCTTTGGTCATTTACTGCTTTTCATCGACAAAGGTAGCACCGGCACTAAGTCTTTATAACACTTCAAATAAATTTTCACAGTTATTATTAACTTACTGTGCTTCGGTTTATTTTATTTTGCTCTTTCACTATTATTACTATTTATCTGATTCCTCTTGTCGTATTTAATATTGATTGATACTGCCATACGCTATCCATTCCTGTCTATGGCACAGTCGTTTTCACATTAGTGTAGTAATAATCTGATGTTTTCGTTAGCTTTGTGCATACCGAACACAAAAGTAAAAAATATATCTACATTTATCTGGTTGGTTGGTCCTTAAGGGCTAATCCACGACGGGGTCATTAGCGCTACATTTAACAGAACAATAAAATATAATTAAATGACTATTAGAAAAGACTGAATTAAATGTTCTGATTACCTGTAAGTGCTGGTACAAATCCGCTAACTGGTAACTGAACTAACGGATTCACATAGCCTTAAATTTTAATTTAAAAAAAAAAGAAATTGTTTCAGAGTTGTGGTCTAATTTTTTTTTTTTATTTAAATTGACTGAAAACTTATCAAGTAAACTGGTAGATAATTTGTTGTAAAATTTACACTACACAGTTCCAACAAAGTATGATTATTCTGCCCTTTATCACTAACTTCTTGGTTCCAGTGTCCCGAAAGTTATTATTCATATACTATTTCAAATTCGAAAATAAATTTTTGTTCAAATTTGTGTTACAATGAGATCTTATCTTTGCTTAGTTTCATATTGCACAGTATTTTTATTTTGTCTGGTGACAAAATTGATGGTACTAAATTAGACTGAAACGTATAAACGCAATGTGTTATATTTCTGCAAGTTGGTTAAAAATCACTGTGACCAAAACAACATTCATAAAAATTTATATATATAATTGTATATATGTATTTCAAAATATAATCGTATATATTCTTCGCAACCGGCGAACTGATTTTTTTTGATTTTTTTACGTAGCGAAAATGATTAATATGGCTCCAGTAAATGGTAGAAAGGGAACATTCTTTAAAAAGTTTTTGTGTGATTATTTTGTGATACCTTTTATCATTTTGTGACCATGCATCTCTGAATGCTATAATAATCGTGAAGCGAATACCATTTTCAGATAAAACGAAAAATGTTATTTATCCTACTATCCGCGAATATTTGTCCTTTGAGAGTCTTACCACCTTTTTTAAGAAGAATGTAATTGAATCAAGCGATACTGTAATAGGGCAATGAAATCTTAAATGTTCACCCCGTTTTTAAAGCCGTAACTGTGAATATGAGTCTGATGTAGGCGAATTCTTTTTCTGACCTAAGATTCCAACAGTCCTGTCAGCGACAATCGATCAAGACGCTAACGATGTCGTTGTCTTGATGTGATAATTTGCCAATATTGTGATAGTCATGGCAGTTTTTCTGTTTTTCCTTCATTATTTTTGCATTATAGTTTTCTGAATAATTCATACTGGACTAATCAATATTCCTTTGGGTCTTCTGTAGCCTCACCGAATTAAATAAATCGCCTACAACAAGTTGTGTTTCTTTAAAATACCCGTGGACTGGTTTTATTTGCAAACTGAGTTAACTTTCTGAAATCTTGCGTCAGAAATTGATAAAAATTAAATGCATTACGTAGTGATGGCGATTAGAAGTGACTGCATTATCGATTTTAGATTGCGGAATACGCTATAAATAATCATCATAATATGCTCAATTTTTAATTATCCGTTGCAGTTCTCCATTTTCATATAATATTTATTTAATTCCCATAGTGCAGCTGAAGAAGAACAATTAATTCTTAATGTGCGTGCGTACAGAGCAGTTCTCAGAAGGGGGCCACCAAGAACGTCTCATAACAGAACAGCAGACCAGCTGTATTTAACAGCACAGTGATTTATACGCCGTGGTGTGACTTGCCTAATGACAGCGGAGAGTGTTGTTACTGTGCGTCGGCACGGGACCGTTAGTAACAGGCGTCCAACGCACCCAGGCGGACCTGCACTAAAAGCATTGCTTCCACGCCATTACGTCGGCAGGCAACCAGGGTAACAGCAGGGGCATGTACGCAGTGGTGTTAACGCAACTGGTGTCTGCATAGTTATAAAGACGCCTTCAAATTAAAGGAATAAGTATTTTAGTACAATTGCTACAGATAAAACGAAAACATAATTATTTTACAACGTATGGTTCAGCTAGTTCAGTTTGTAAGAGACTTTTACCACACCAAGTAGAAAATATTGATCGTAATTATAATTATATTATAGTGAAAGTAATTTATTTGTTTATTTTGTATAGCAAAATAATACAGTAACTACATTGAATTACAATAAATAGAACTAAACATGGATGTTACTACAGACCGATGTCCAACGATTGTAGCCATTCAATTGCTTCTGTGGTTGTTTCGTGAATATGATGCATTGTACCATTGAATCTCATAAAAGGGCATTCCATGGCGATGTGGTGAATGATTTGCTGGTAGTTACCGCAGTCACAAGAAGAGTTCTCTATCATTCCCCACTTGTGCATCCAGTAGTTGCATCTACCGTGTCCTGTTCTCACTCTGTTCAGTGCCGTCCAGGTTTTCCTAGGAAGGTTGAATCCAAGAGGCTGACGAGTAGGGTCTTGGATTAGCGCATGTTTCTCAGGGTTGAAATTTGTCCACTCAGCACACCATGCTTCGCCTATGTTGAAATTATTTTGGACCAGTTATTGACCAAACATCCATGTTGGATACCTAGATTTCAATCTATTTGGAGCTTTGTATGGGCAGTCCTGACGAATTGGAAAGTGTGGATATCTTAAGCATTTCTTGCATTACTTTTTTAAAGCTGCTTGTCTTCGGAGACTTGGTGGAGCGATGTTATAGAGTACAGGCAGCCAGTTTGTAGGTGTAAATTTTACAGTAACAGATATTGTTCTCGTTGTGTAATTTAGTTGAATATCGATCTTTTTTGCGTGACTACTGTTTAGCCACACCAAATTGCAGTATTCAGTAGTTGAGTATACCAGAGCAAGAGCTGCTCTTCTGAGAGTTATGGCATGTGCTAACCAACCTGTTCCTGTAAGTTTGTGAGGGATGTTTTTTTTTCGAGTTTTTACTTTTGCCGCTGTTTATTGGATATGTTCCTTATATGTCAGTGACCGGTCCAGAACAACGCCTAGATATTTTGTACGAGGATTGTACTTCAGTAATTCGTCTCTGAATTTTATTTAGGTCTACAGTGGGCTTAAGAACTGACCTATGTCTTATTTATATACAGTTTCAGGTGCCAAGTGTTGAAGTACTCATTCAGTTTGTGAAGATCAGTTTCAAGAATTTCTTCAGATGTTTTGAAGTCACTAGAATGTGCTGTCATGACTATGTCATCAGCGTATATAAACTTCTTAGAGGTAGTGGATGGCAAGTCTGTGGTGTAGATGTTGAAAAGTAGTAGAGCCAGAACAGATCCTTGTGGTAACCCGTTGTTTAATCTGTAATATTTGCTTCTGTTCCCATTCAGGTAAACTTCAATCTCTCGATTGCATAGCATGTCATTCAACAGAGAGGAAATCATTTTGCACCGGATAATCCTCAGGAATTTCAGGATCATTCCCTTTCTCCAGACTGTGTCATATTCTGCAGTAAAATCTACAAACACTGCCAATGTGTTTTTCCAATCTTGGAATCCCTTTTCGATATGGTTGGTCAGTGCCATTACTTGGTCGCAACAACTCCGGTTTGGTCGAAATCCTGCCTGCTCAGTTGGTAAGTTGGAATGTAATGATTACCGTGAAAACGATACTGTATTGGAGGATATGTAACAGGTAAAAAGTATTGTCAAGGGAAAAAAAGCGAGTCGAGCGGAGGCGAGAGCAGAAACAAGAAATGTAATGTCGTTATTGACCGGTTGAAGTTTTGATTTACTGAAAAGGCAACTTCAAGAAATATTTTCGATTAAGAAGGACACAGATAATAAAGTTTGTAAACTTCTGCGGCCAGGAAGAATTGTAAAGTGTAATATAAAATTGTGTTGAGAATTATTATTGAGTAAATATACGACTGAGAAATAAATGAGTATTCGAAAGTGAACATCGAAGTAAATATTATTGATTAAAAGGTCAAATAATAGATCAAAGTATGCAATGGAAAAGATTAAGTATATTCCGTTCACGTGATTGGAGAATATTTGAAAATAGGAGAGCTTTCAATTGATGACTTCTGAGATACAAATTTACTCCTTTTCCTGGTACGAAGTAGTGATCAATAGGTAAAAAGTGGACATTTTGTATTTATAACAAGAAGTAATTTAAATTGGAAGACTATTCACAGTTAGGTAAAGTAAATTAAGCTCTAGTATAAGAACCTTCTTCAAGTCCAAATTGAATTTCTATTTCATAAAACTTACAAACGATTATTTTTTTAGTGGTGTTCACGCAAAAGTCACCAAACACACGAAAATAAATTTTCGTACTTGGGTTCATAGTCTGGCTGATCAACCTAATGGTTTCATACTAAGAATGAAGCATATGGCTCATGAAGTACTCTAGTCAATCTTGCGGCATGTTAGAATTCATATTAAAGAGTTTCAATAAGGATTTGATGATCTACAATTATGTTAAACTCCCCGATCAAGTTGTTTCCAAGACTGGTGTAAAGAACGAGGATGGATAATTTTCTGCATGTACTGGTGATGGGGAGATTTCAGCTTTGAAAAGTCTACTCCTTGTCATCGATTGCTGTTTTCCGTGACAGAATCATTTGAACTTTAAGTGGTTTTTTTCTTAAAGAAAATAGCTGGCACACTTCGAAAACCTGTCGAAAGTTTTGCTTTTCCAAAAACAGTTTGTTGAATTAACCCGTGCCAAAATTTCGCGAATACGATGAGTAGTAAGTTTCGTGGTCTGTAATATGATGAAAGAAGCAGTAATTGTTTACTTGTTTAGTGTAATAAGTACATAACAAAATACTTACGAAATAATTAGGTAAATCTTTTGAACGTGTTAAACATACGTATCATAAACTGTCACTAATCTTACCGGAATACGAACCTGAAAAAATTAAACACAGAATATCCATATCTCTGCGATATGTGTTGCTGTGATCGTAACCCGAGAGGAAATTTCGCGAATAGAATAATTACTGGTCGGTCGCAGTATGTTGTCGTTGAAGGAGAAAGTTCTTCTAATCCAGATGTTACATCGGGTCTACCTCAAGGAAGTGTAATAGGACCACTACTTTTCTTAATTTTTATAAACGATCTCGGAGACAAATTGAAAAGCCTTTTTAGATTGTTTGCTGATGATGCGGTTATTTATAGGGAAGTAAGAAATTTGGCCGATTCCTTAGAAATTCAGCGCGATCTGGATGTTATTTTGGCTTGGTGCGCTGAGTGGCAACTTACTCTAAATTGTAAAAAGTGCAAGACAATGAGCATAACTAACAAAAAGAATCCAATTGTTCAGAAATACGAGTTAAACAATACAGTTATTGATATGGTCGATTCTATGAAATATTTGGGAGTAACATTACAAGAGAATATGAAATGGGACATACACATTAATTCGTTAGTAGGTAGAGCAAATTCTAGGCTGCGATTCATAGGTCGAATCTTGAAAAATTGTATTGAACAAACAAAGGAGATAGCGTACAAATCTCTTGTGCGTCCACATTTGGACTATTGTTGTGCCATTTGGGATCCGTTTCGTAAGGGGTTGGTCGAAAGTATAGTGAAAGTACAGAGAAGAGCCGCTCGATTCGTGACCGCTTGCTACAGTCCTTATGAAAGCGTCACAGAACTGATTAGTAGACTAGGTTGGGACTCTCTGGTAGATAGACGACACACGTTTCGTTTAAACTTATTGGTAAACATGCGTACTCCCACTTTCACTTTTGAGTGTAGTGAAATACTTCTTCCACCAACCTATTTGAGTCGGAAGGACAGGAAAGATAGAATTAGAGAAATAAGGTGCCGGACTGATTCTTATATGAATTCTTTTTTCCCTCGTACCATTAGGGATTTGAATGCACAGCAAAGAGATTAGCTTTGGTGCTGAGCACCCTCTGCCACCCACAATTTTTTGAATTGCAGAGTATATATGTAGATGTAGATGTAGGATTTGTGTAGAAAAGCAGAAATATTTCACTAACAGCAAAAAATTTCCGAAAAGCTATTTATTGTACAAAAAGCATACAGATTTTTTATATCTCTGTGATGTGTAATGCTGCTATTCATCGGTAGCGTGTTAAATCCTTGTCGACACCAATGAAGCTGTTTATTGATATCTCTGTGTAATAAGCTGCTGCTATGTAGCGACTTGACCCTAAACTGCCTCATACACGCAACCTTCATGGTTATTAATTTTGTCCGTCAAAGGTCAAAGTCCAAACAAATTCGTTTTTAATTTATGATGTTCCGAAAGTGGAGACCTTGACCTTAAAAACGATACCTCATTTATTGATTTCGGTAAGGTAAAAATGGAGATAAATGGATCGTAACAAGAAAACACGTTATGGAGATAATGATACGTTTGCCCTTTCAGTGCCAAATTCCTAAAAATGTCAGTCTCTAAGCGGAGACCTTAATTCTTAAAATGATAGGCCTACCTCATTTACCTATTTCGGTTTGATATCAAGTGAGATATGTGACTCGTGACATAAAAATGCGTATTAGAAATGTTTATACTTTTGCCCTTTAAGGGTCAAATTCCAGATTCCATTCTAAATGCCTAATGTCAGCAAAGTAGAGACTTTAATCTTTAAAATGATACGTCATTTATCGATTTCAATTAGGTATCCAAGGAGATAAATTGCTCGTGATACAAAAACAAAAAAACGCATTTTAGACGTATTCATTTTTTGCCCTTTAAGGGTCGTATTTGGAATAATTAATTTATTAAAATAATATGTGACTAAAGCGCATATCTTAAGCTTTAAAATGATACGTCATTTATCGATTTATGTTAGGCACGAAGGGAGACAATGTCTTGTGACAAAAAAAATAAAAAAGTATAGAAGTAATATATATGTTATGATATGTTTTCACCTTGAAGCTTCTTCGTGGTGCAAGACGCAAATTTAAAACAAATCCGAAATTTGCACGTCACTTTTGGTTCCGAAACACCAAAGTGTGTCCGGAATTAGTCACAAGTAAGACAGATTTGGTTTTTGCCACGTCATATAAATATTTTGAGATGTTTGGTTCGGTTGATGCCATGGTAAAAACGATCGTTACAAATTTCTGCTCTTGACGCTAGAATTTGATTGGCGTCTCAGTTCGGACCATGAAATAAATGCACATACTGCCAGCCACAGAGGATGCTGGCGAAATCGGATCTGTGATACATCAAACTCTATTGACACAAATACTGTCCAGCTTCCACGGTGTCACTAAAACTTTGCGAAATAAATTATTGCTATTTTTGTGATGTTTCAGTTTATGAACATTAGGTGTCCTCGGTATTGAAATTAAAAGACATATTAAAAGAAGACAGAACTGTAGGTGGGTGGTGGATGATTTATCTAGGGCTGATTGAAGTAAATAGAAGAAAATGTGTCAGTTAAGCAGCAGAAGTGCAAATCTGAGATGATTGTTATTGCGAATCCTACATATAAAATTAAGGGAAAGATAAAGTGTTTATTTTATTTGGCATTTCCTCCATTTCACTCCATTACCTACTTATTCAAGGGAAAAATAGTGTTATTACGCATCTTCGTTTCCAGATATTGATTCTTCGTTGCATCTAAAGTTATCGGCTGCATGCAGCGGCAGTAATTGTGAAAAATGGTCCGATGTAAAAAGAAATTCGGTTGATTCATACCATTACATAATGCCCAAATGTAATATTACAAAAAGAAACTGTTCAGGTCCACAATGTCGTTCATTTCTTTTTACCAAAGATGTAACTCCTTCAAATTTTACTGAGTCTGGGTAAGCTCTAGCATTCATTGTGTTGTGATACGAATTCTACTAATATTTTTCGAACATTTAAATTTATTGCGTTTGTGTATTTTCATATAGATATGCCTCATTGTAACTTCAACATTATAAGAGTAGGCGTTGCAACGTTTTCTGAGCTTTTTAAGGTTTCTATCGACAACCGTAGTTGCTAATTAGCAAGGCGCGTGATAGCTATTTCGTAAAATCAGAATCGCGATTTAATGTTCTGCATTTGGATGCACGTTATAGATTTAACATTCAAGAGAGACACGAAAAGCAGTATTTTTTAAAATATAATGAGTGTCGGATGATTGATGTATTTGCATTTCGGTAAACAGTAGAAAAGTACAGACGCTTATCTTAGAATGTGCGATCAGCAAGTATTCATTTATTAATTCTCTTAATAAATCTACGCCAGTGCTTAGTTCCAGATGTTTCCTCAAAATTAAACAGAATTTAAATCATTTCAAACTTGCATGATTTATACTTCGATGTACAATGTTTTCGGTAATTATATGTTCCCATGTTTCAAACTCCATACATTCCAAGGGTTTAGTGCTGGTGGAGCTCCATACTCCGTTTTGAGATCTCGTGTTTTGTAAAGCAAGAGTTTTACATAACGTTAGAAATAATCACTGAAATGAATAGATAATGAAACTAAATAATTAAATTAGCAACGTATAAATAGTAGTTTCAAAGTAATTATGTTTTTACGCAATAGGAATACACCTTTACTGTATCAGGAGATAGTGCAGTAGGGAGATAGAAACGAAAGGAAATAAGGAGGAGAAAAAATTTAATGCAATGGAGATAAGGATTTCTTCCTTGGTTTCTAAATTTTCCGATTGGAATTATTTGCAAAAAATAAGTTTTAATTTGAGTTAAAGGACTGATATATGTATTTATGACAATAGTGTTAAATCGACAACTTATTTATTTCGAGATGTCTGATGCTATTTGCTTCATTTTGTCCCAAATTAGGTAGTTGCACAAAAATTTTACAAACGCTCCTATGGCAAAAATCATTCGATATTGTGCAGAAACAAGTCCATGCTCTTTTAACTAATTCATCCTATATTTTCCTTGACAGAATGAAGGTGTACCTTGTAATGGTCTTCGAAAAAAGCTATTGTTCATTGATTTGCAGTATCGGTGTTTTTTTTATGGTAACCAGTAAAGTAGATAACTATTTTATCTACTCTAAAGTCAAAGACCATTTCATTTACGAAGTAGGTTATGACATATGGTATTCCAGGTGTTGGTTCCCTTCGATTATATCACAGTGTCTATTCAGTGTACAAATACAAAACGAAACTAAACAAAACAAAATATCTCCCTTCACAATCGCTTGTTCGAATTTATTAGTGGCAATGAATTAACATTTACCTTTGCGTATTACATAATGCAACAAATTGAACGACTAAGATCTAACACGACAGTTGACTTGCATCGCACTGGTGTATTAGAGGTGGTGTGTAATTTGACGGTGTCTTCCCTGAAACAATCCACTGCCAGGGCAGATAGTAGATACGGCAATGCTAGCAGCGATATACGACAGTAATTGCTACCCATTGCTCAAGGATCGATATCTCGACAGCTGCACCGCGGTGAAAATACCCAAGTGGAACAAAACACACCTAATATCTCAGGCCCATTAGCACTTCTTTATCTGTCTTGAGGTGTTTATTTTAAGTTTATATTCATCTACAATCCTAAAAGATAATCAGTAATACTTGTGGTGGGATATAATTGTGGGGAACAGATGAAGTGCTGTTAAATACAACGACAGGCATTTATGAAAGATAGAATCGTCTGATTCTTATATACATTTCCCTCAATTTTTAGCAGGTAATATGGGCGATTTCAAAAGGATTTGGTTTTAGTAAAATCAAATTTTTAATTAAAAGTTATTTAGAAATGAATATTTGGTTTTATATTACGGACAAAATGGAAAAAAATTCTCAATGTGAAATAAACCAAGGAAATGATAATGGCTTTCGCTAGCAGAGTGAATAAAGCTGTTGAACATGATTAAATAAATAAATAAATAAATAAATAATAAAAAATTGCTCTGTAACTATGACATTACCTTGACCATATGACGGAATTAATAGAAATTATACTTAATAATAAAAGTGACGTTCAACAAGACTAAAAATTACTTTTTAGACAAAATTCAGAAGATTTATGTCTAAACTCTGAAAGCACCCTTTCATCTAAAATGAAATGTGCCCTTGAAAATTTAATGGATATTATTTTAAAATTGACAGGTAGATAACTAAAATACTAAAATTTAGAGATATGTACACATCTGTTATAAGCACTTACATCAGACATATGAAGAATAGCACAGTAAATTTCGGAGGTCATTATGACAGAGTTACCACATTTTCTTATTAGTAGCAACTGCTTATTAATGGCCATAACGTAACATTTACTGCTACTATTAGTACTAATTAATCTAGATCCCGAATCACATAACAATTTCACTCAGGCAAAGTCAGATTTGTCACAGGGGAAAGTCATTTTAGGTGCACGAAAAAATTCCTGGGCAGATCGAGTTTGTAACCCTAAAAAAATCATAACATAAAAGTAGAAGCTTGAACTGAACTAAACGATAAACTTTAATTTCGTCGAAGCCCATATCTGCAACGTAGGGGCTTTTGCTTTTTAGGTATTCTTAGTATTCAATCCTTCTAAACTGATGCATTCTATTTTTATAGTCGAAATATTCGTGATAGGCGCCATGGGTCCACATGTAAACACACTGAACAAATAAACATACAATTGGTTTTAGAGAGAAGTGAAATTTTAAAAGCAACCAAGAAAATGCCACACACGGAGGAAGTAATGATAACACCTACGTCAGTGATATTATTTTCGCTGATAACACGTAGGCATAGATTAATATCCATACAGACTAATCAACTTGAAGGCAGACCAAAGATAATCGGAACGCCCCTTTGTTTTTTTTAGATCGAGGGAGAAGAATAGTAAAAACAACACTTTTCTTTTACGTTTTTTCTCTCCGTAAGAACCTTCCTTGTGCATGAACGAAAATATATATATATAAAAAAAATTAGTCGAATTTGTCGAGCCGTTCTCGAGTTTTGCGATTAGCAACACATTTGGCGATTCATTTTTATTATATACATTTGATCTCAAGTCTGCATTCAGTTTCTGTTGCATATCGGAAGAAATTACCGTAAGGTGTTTGTGGGTTGTCGTCCCACAGACATAAAATGTTGTTTACAAAAACTGACAGTCTAGACTGGAGGAGAATGTGATATAAAAATTCTGTTTTATTGCGTAAAACAGTCAAATCAGAGAGTTCAGAAAGTAATATGTGACTTATGGAAAGAAATAAAGAAATGATCGTTTATAAGTACTTACGCTCACTAATGTGTTATTATGATTATTTATTTTTTTATCCTTGTTTCATTGATACCTAAGATATTCTTCAAGTTTTTCTTAAACGTTGTTGTTGTTGTTGTTGTTGTTGTTGTTGTTGCTTTAGGGCGCGTCGACAGCGGGGTCATTAGCGCCTTTTCTTAAACTTCATTTTGATTATTTGCAGAGAATTTTATGCTCTTAGCGAGTTTGCTAACCAGATATATTCCAGAGGACTGATCATTTCTTTGATTTAATGAAAATGATGTTGAAGTTATTTTTCTTGTATTGAAATTGTGTATCTAGGAACTTGATTTCAACAAGTGAAAAGATTCTCTGCAAAATATCGTGTACAGTTTTATATATCGAGGTGTCACTTAAAAATATTAAGATTGCATGGCATCGTAATGTTAGGAAGACATTCTTACTTTTTGAAGAGTTTTCTGAGAAAAATTAAGCCATAAGAAATGACTGACAGAAAATTGGAGGCGTATACTTGGTTTATGACTTCCGGATCTGCTGTTGAAGCGATTGGTCTTATATCGAAGGTGGTTCTTCAGTAATAATGTAAACTGTCTTTGCTAATTAAGTTCCCCTTCTGTTGGAATTCCAAGTAATTTTATGGAATTCATTTCTAAATTTAAGTTTTTTGTAAGTCATATGTTAATCCTCCCACTCATGATTTCTTATTTTATATCTAATGCATTATGTTTAATCAAGATTTAATGTCACAGAGATAGTTATAAAACAGATAACTATTTCAATAATTAATTTACTCCTATAGTTGTATTCAACGCTTTTTTTATAGTCTGTTTAATAACGTCAGAAAATAACGTATTCTTTCCCCTGGTGGATACGTTTTGAGACGAGGATTGGTGTGTTATAAGAACAGGAGGTTCCTATAATTATACCATTATGTACTTGCTTCCAGTCTGCTGAAACATCTTCACTGATTTTAGAGCTAAGCAATCAAACTTTATGCATATGGGTTTCTACCGTTCACCAATGAAAACATTTACATGTCGTTCTACGTATTCATTGTAACTATGCACAATTTTAACAATTCACATTTGGCTAAAATTAATTTAGTGTACATGCTGTGAGACAGTATACTGATAACATTGTAAGTCATGTGTAGTCAGTGATTGAAGTTATGTGTAGCTGAGGTTTGCCAGTAACCTGGATGATGAGTGTAAATTATACTATACACTGTTTCACAGCTCTAAACGAAGTGTCACGTATTTACTGTAGTCCACTCCAAATCAAGTAAGAATTTAGATTTTTGTACCTCCATTTTGTATGCCGTTTTGTGGTATACCGTTTATTTAATAATTGGTCAGGTATCTGATAACTGTATTATAATAATCCTCCAAATAGAAAATACACGGCTAATATTATCCTTCTACCAAATTATAACGTTGATAACAAAGTTTCAGTCACGATGGGATTTTATATTTATCACGATTTCTACCTAATTTCCATGTCATCCTTATAAGAAATTCTATAGTCTCGTATTAATACGACTAATAACTGTTTGGTCAATTTAATTTACACCTAGTTTCACTGATTCATTAACAGATGAGGCCCATGTGGACGAACTAACTAAATAACTGCGTACAAGTGCTGGAAGCATGTATAAACATACTCGATATCGTTATTGACGATTGTTAAGGATATTCAAGCTAAACGATAAATACGATCAATATTGAGAGAGCCAAATGATGATTATTACCACCAGGCCAAAGGTATCTATGTTTTACCTGCATTTTCCTTATGTAACAAATGCTTAAAGAGCCTAATAATAAGGGATTTTGAGACAGTGATAATTAAAATACTTCCTGCCATATGCCACACCCATTAACTTTCCTTCATACATTTTGAAGATAATGCGAAATGGAGTAAGATGTTCTAAACCGTAAGTCTGTGAGAGTAGGAAAATTTAGGAAATTGGAACGTACGTTTACATTCGCTTATCACTCACACTTCTTCCGAATGTAAGTAAATGAGCATCCCTCAGCGATCAATAATAAATCTTGGTGTCAGTTCCTTAGGAGTTTTAGTTTCATCATACAATATGATTAGGATACAGGGAAGAACTTATAACGTTATATTGAACAGAGAGATTTATAGCTATATTGTTAATCTTTCAATGTTATTATGTTTACTTTTTTACGAAACTTTAGAATTTTGGTAGATGTTATTGAACATCACTTGACAGCTGTAAGTGAATACATTCTGTCGTATATAAATGAAAACGAAATCCTCTCCCAGACCCCATAGTGTAAAACGTGTTCTATTCATGTCCAGAGATCTGACTGCACTCCTTAAGCGCGCTATGTGCTGAGTTCCGCTGTCGTGTTGTTTCTGCTGTTCATTTAAAATACAAATGATAACCAAAGAAATTGAGGATGCTTTATTTACTGCTGAAAACGGTAAAAGATCATTTAAAAATAATTAAAAAATTATTATGTAAACTGGTTAATTATTGTGTTTGGGATTCACACGAATGTTTGCAGAATACACAAGTATCGATTGTAATGAGACAGAAACCCTTTAGATTATGTTTCTCAGGAAGAAACTTGGTAATACGATGGATATTGTTATTAAAAGTATTGTGATCTTGCCTACTGATGATACAGTATTCAACATAGTGACCGAGGTTTTAACGCAATACAGTAACTTTACTGACATATAAGAAGTGAAATCCTTGTTGAGTCTTTCAGTAAGAGATTATACATGAAAAACTGGTTTGATTCCTAACAATACAAGGAAGGCGTCTACATATTTTCTTAGTTTATCTTATTCAACTATACGAGTACATTAATAGGCAAACTATTTCTCGATTTTCTCTAGAGGCACTTTGTCTTTTTTTTGATGACTCTTAATTGTTTCTGTAAGCACTAAACCAATGATTATGAAGAACCTTACATGAAATTTCAGACAGAGATTTGCAGTTATGAGTTCCTATTCATTTTTTCTTCAAACTATATCTTCTGGAGAGTGGTATTCTATGATAAATTATTAGAAATTGGGCAAAATGAGAGACGGGAACTTTGGTTCAAACTTTTACTACGGATGGACGAACCCCACTTATGAATATTCATTACGTTTCCTAGTATGAGCAGGGTTTGTAAATTTCAGACCAAGAGAAAGTTTAATGTTCCTTAATTTGTCGATAATACTTCAGTTTGCCAATATTGCTTCTTTAAAGTCTTAAATCACGAGAAGACGAAACATTTACTCTAAATTTTGTATCCATATAACTCATATAAACGTAGAATAATACCATAAATTTTAATCAGGATCAGTTAATTGAGAGTTGTCTTTAACTTACTACCACAACGTCATTTTTATTTACAGAAGTGTCTTGTGGCGTTAAGAGCTGGCGCATGTTATGCATTAAACACATCTGAAATAAATGAAGACTAATTTGAAATCATGATTTATAAGACGTAGATATTTTTTTTTTCTGCCTACTTTAGTTCTTGTCCTACTGCAGACAAACTTCCCTTCGAATTCGGAATTTTCGAGCTGAAATATTCATAAGAAATCTATGTTTATCACAAATACTTGTATGACATGCAGAGATTCTGTCACTGTTAGATTAGATTTCTCAAGATCCTCAGCCTGTTGTGCTAACAAGAAAATGTCGTCAGTAAAGTGTAAATTAACGACTTTCTCCTGGAACACTTATACAACATTCAAATTTTACTTTTCCTTCATTATTGTTTCCTCTACATAGAAATATACTATTGATGGAGATAGACTACAACCTTGTCTTCCACCCTCTCATGATTCTCTACTTTTACTATAGCCACTTGATTCTTACATAAATTATTCCTTTATCTCGATTGAATACACCCGATTTTTTTTTAATTGAACATATTCTACTACTGTCAACAGCTTTTTCTAAATCAACAAAGTCAGAAAAGTGTCTATTTTCCTTGATCCGCCCTTGAAATATTAACCGCCAGAATCGCTTTTCTTTCACCATGGTTTTTCCTAAACCCAAAATGATCTTCACCTTCTGTCTTTTCTATTATTCTTCCTATTCCTCTGTAAATGATCCTGATCAGTAATTTTGAAGCATGTGATGTCCGATTGCGATAATTCTTGCATTTATCAGCTTGTGCTTTGTTTGTAAGAGTGAAGATGACACTTTTATCAAAATCGGTTGGAATCTTTCCTTTTTTTGTAACTGTTTTATTTCAATTTTAATCGTCTTTGGATTCCTTTATCTCCTAGGTGTTTCAGAACTTCTGCAATTCCAACCACCTTATTTGATTTCATATATTTTAAAGCTCTATGGTGCCATTTTGCCCAAGCCTGGATACTCTCCAGCGTCTATAGAGAGCAGGACACAAGTGACCATGTTTACGAACTAAGAACAAGATGGCTTTGGGCGATACTGGGCTAAGTGACGAGTAGTTTGTGCAGTTGCGGGTAACGAGTGTTGTAGGGACCGATATGGTAGGTGGCGGAGGAAATTGGTGCTTTGTTTGTGGCCTAATACGCCGCTCGAGGGAATGAGTTCACAGGGAGCTGTAATTATAAAAGACGTTACGGACACGTCAGCTGGGCGCTAATCGCTACCTTCATCGTCAATATTGACCTTTTACGCCGACTCCATTACGGCAAACGGATAGTAATTGGTGTACCTCCGGGCCACAATTCTGAGGTGTGCGGTGAGATATATTTCTTGTTACACTCGTATAGTTTGTTCCAAACCTTCTTTTTGTACGTGAACCTTCTTCCTGTTAAATTGGCTTCCTAGTTCCGCTCTGTGATATTTCTTGGAAAATGCTGTTCTATTTTATTGTAATCGTTCCGACAATTTCAGGAAATGTGTCTGTCAAAGGTGTTACGTAGCTGAGACCAGCTGTAAATTCCACTACCTCGCCAACGTGAGCTTCTGCGTTCACCTCGTGTTGCAAGAGTCGCCGGTTTGATTCTGGTGTAAGGTAATAGTGGTTCAGTTAAGATTTAAATTTGTCTTGAGTTTTCTTCATTGAGTTTTCTTCATTATGTACTTCAATTAGCACAGTGTTATTATTATTATTTCGTATGGCACAAGTATACAGAACAATTAGAACAGAGAAAGCTTTAAATATGTTTGTGTGAAAAAATTAAAACTGTGGTCAATGGATTGTAAATGCCATTTAATATTTGTTTATATACATTATATCAACCATTCACTACAGGACATCATTTATGACTCCTTTCGTGATTATCTTGAAGAGAAGTGAAATAAATAAATCAGTCTACGCTAAAACCGTGAAAACCGTTTGGTTCTCTTATAAACTTTTATACTATAAATTTTGAAATTTTCTGTGTAGACGTTGACAACGTCACAGATCACCATGTAAAACTGCTAATGGGCCTACTTCGAGAAGTGCTTCAATATTTAACACGAAGCCAAATGATACAAGTTATATAACTGCTTTAGTTAAACATAATTAACTTTCATTTACACCACTGGATAGTAATTTTTATATTAAAATCTGGTGTTTTCGTTGATAATGAAAAAACTCAGTTCAAGATAGTCAATATCAGTTAAAAAAAAAAAAAACTGACGCCTCGCGTCAGTTATTTTAACAGATCAAACTAAACACTTGTCACTTGGTTTTACGACATTAATAATAAAAGCGTAAGACAATAACGCATATGTTATGAACAGATGTAAAAATCTAAATATTTTGGAATGTTATTTCAGCTACGCTAATACTTCTTTGTCACTGGTATACTTCAGATAATCTCAGTAGAGGCCTGCAATACCGTAAAATGATATTAAAACTAGTACAGACATCAATCCCAAAATCACTCCAGATGAATGCCGGGATGTTTCCTTCAAAAGGCCATGGCCGAATTCCTTCCCGTTCCTTGTCCCCAGTCCCACCTCCCCTGTAATGACCTCGACGTCGACGTCGACGAGGCGTAAAGCCATAAGAAAAAAACCACATTTCGGATACTGATTTTTACGAAATTTATTGGCACTGTCGGTGAGGTGTCTCAACCAGTTTCTCAACCAGTTGGCGTTGCGCAACATCTGCGGTCTCCCACTCAGCACCTGCCGGACAGACAGACAGAGCAGCTGGTCGGTTGGCACCCCAGCGACCCAGCGATCGCCTTCTGATTGTGACCCACCGCAGGTAACAACGGCCCGACCTATCGCCAACTGGTCATCATCGACAGCTCCAACCAGGGAGTCACGGTGCCCAAGTCAGGCCGCTCCGGGAGTCCCGCGTCTAAAGTTGTCTGGCTTCCTCCACGGTCGGTGGTAACGCTGTTCCGATCAGTGTTCTGTAGGTCAGCGATAATCTGATTCACTGGAGATCCAGAGTTACTCCGCCTGAATCTTGGTTTTGGGTATGTTTCAAACGGCTTGTACTTTCCACCTCCTGACAGTTGCAGGGCGCTTGCCAACTGGTCAAACAAAGGATTGGAACGTCCGGAGGTCCTTGACTCGATTACGGACAGGAGTGGGCAGGTCCAAGGCAAATCTGGCGAAATGGGGTTATATTGGCGCTACCAACATTAATTGTAAATGTGGTGAGGACCAAACCATGAAACATATGGTCCATTGTCCTGCGCCCATCATCCAGCAACGAAGATGCTCCGGATCGAGCAATGCCGAATGCACTAGATGTGAAGTACTGGGTGGAACGGGTTTATTGGGCTTACTCTGTACATTGTTTAGGTGCGTATTTGATTTTTGTGATTAGAGAATAGTAATAATCGCAAGAAAAGCTGGCTTTCTCAATGTCAAGTACTCCACAACGTAAAATAGCAGATTCATTTAGTTGGCAAGAATTACTGTATTAGATTATCGATTAGGTGAATTGCTTGGTCAAATTTAAATTGTTACATGACACCGCCGAACTAGCCTTCCGAAGTCCTCCATCCAATAACAGAACACGCTTTTTATTTTTTATAACAGTTATGTTGTTGGGTGTCGGTTTCATTCTATATTCACTTTTTGAGTTAGATTCATATTTTCTATCAGCATAACCTGTGGGGTGACTCGTTAATTTGAGTGTCCTGGTATCTTTCACAGATTTTTGCCAAACATGCAAGAATTTTTTTTTTAACTGCTTTACGTCTATTTTTAACATCGAGGTCTTTAGAGACGGAAAAGGATGGGGGGCAAGGATGGGGGCAAGGAATGGGAAGGAATTCGGCCATGGCCTTTGAAGGAAGCATCCCGGCATTTGCCTGGAGTGATTTGGGAAACCATGGAAACCCCAAATCTGGATGCCCGGTCGGGGATTTGAACCGGCGTCCTCCCGAATGCGGGAGAACGCTAACCGAACATGCAAGAGATGGAACACAGAGAACCAATTGTAACTCAGATAACATCAATCTTTGTGTGTCCAAGATCGCATCAGTTCAATTCTACAATATAATACTATTTTCTGCTTTTTTATAAATTGGATTCTAATCATTAGGTACCACCATTTCTATAACTCCTATGCGTTTTGTGTTGCTAAGCTGTAGTCATGATAAATAAAATCTGGTCTCTTTTCATTTACAGTTCTGTCTATTTGAAGTGTCTGGTAGGAGAGAAGCGCTCAGCTTTCAGCTGATGTCATTTCAGTTAAAACACGCTAATGACAATGATGTCAACCCATCCTGAATCAACATACAACCCGTATTTAGTACAATTTACTAGATACAACCTAGATGTGGAGAGACTCGCTTATTTGCCAGTACAAGTAAGTGTCATTGTGCTTTCTAATGAATTCACTTCTTTCCAATAAGTTTGCTACAAACACCAGGTATTCAAGTGTTTAATTCCGACAAAGACCGTACCATTCGTCATCTATCGTCTTTTCATACTGTCGCATTCTCAGTGCCTGATCCTACGTTTGAACAAAGATTTTATCTCTCTTTGGTTCAGGCTTACCACTTCTGAGCAACATGCCTATTTGGTTATGGTGTGTTGTTAATGTTATGAAACTCATTGTGACATGTCTTAGGAGGTTCTTTGCTTGCATTGATTTAACTATGTACATATGACAATGTACAAAATAATGTATGGTATATGTTTAGAACTTTTCACGGTAGCAGAACCACAAGTTTCTACTCTGTTATCTGAATCACAAGGATAATGTTTCACGAGGTGAGTAATTTTGTGTCTTTTTTTTTTTCCTTTTTAATTTTAAGTTGCGCATGGCTTTTCTGGCCAATAGACTCCTGATAGCAATTCTGCCGCTGGCTGATAGTACTTTAAATTTCCACACAATTTATCTATGTCATAGCTAGATCCACAATTTATCATAGAACCCCGTAACATATACAAAGCAAGCTTCGTCAAACGTGAAATTCAAGCAGAGCATCTGTAAATATTCCTGGCTATTTCGTGAAACTTGATTTTTTTTGAAATCTCTACCTTCTGTCTGAACTGTAAATGACTCTTCAGACTACAAAACACTCTGCAACACAAACCAAAAATTTCTTCGCGCTTTTATATTAGAATCTGACATGATACAGTATTCAAATTCCCTTTTCTACATAAGCGCTCAGGCTTATCCATTCAGCCAAGCGCTTTCACACCTTCATTGCAGTAACAATTTCTTTTGGCAAATGAGAGGTTCCCTCTGCTTACTTCAAAAAACCCAGAAAGAGAATAATTTTTCATCCTTTCGGATTTATGGCCTGTCCGTTAAAAGTTCTTTAGAGACAACAGAAGATTATGGACAAGGAACATTAAGAAAATCATCAGTGATATTGTGAACCATCCCTCACGGCTTCGAGTGGAGTACTTCTGGATTTGTCGCATTAGGAATAGACATGGACTCTTCTAAAAGGCTCCAAAACATTACTGCTCAAGTGGTAAAATTTAAACAATTCAGAAGACTAACAATATTTTCGTACTTTTGTGAGAAACTAATCTATTTATTTATTACAAAGTAGTTTAAAATTTCTATTGTTATCACTGCTCATAAACAAAAAAGTGGGGTAAAAGGGATCCCCAAAAACGGTTTTACGTTATATTTCCGAACCGTTTTACGACGGTTGCCAAATTTTGACTATGTCTGTCATTACTGTCCACCCATTTTTAGTAAAATCGCAGCAAAACATTTTATATGAGATCAAATTGAACGTAATAAATGACTGCTTAAGATTTTTGTTGGAAATTATAAACTCACTCCTAATTATAAAAGTAACCTTTCAACAGGATACAATGTTTTGAAAACGTGTATCAAAAGTTACAAAGCAGTGAGGCTTAGAAAAAATCTTACGAAAAATATGTTATAGAAATTCTGTTTTTTATGTCATATTCTTGATTACGTTTAGGCTTATCTTAAATTAGCTACAAATTGTCTGGGTACCCAACAACTTCCCCATGTTTCATCTAGTGGATAGGGTTTTGTCTCGTTTTGCATTAACCACCTCGATTTCATGTTAAAGCATTAAAGAAAATGATGACTTACGAAGTCAATAGTGTTCCGAAATAAAGTAGGCCTACGGAGGATTTGTAATTACAAAAAAAAATATAGTAGAAGAAGCTTATGATGACCACATTTATTGTCATAGTGCTTATTTCGTTTATAGTTAAATATATGCTGCAGCAAAAGTTATCATTTCGCATAATTTTCGCTTTATCCGTGAATGATAGCACGGAACAAGTACTCCAATGGAGTAAATTTTCAGTTTCGAGATTTTAAAGTTTATTTTTTGTTTAGCATCCCCTGGAAATTATTCTAAAGTTTTCTGTGTCATATCTGTTTCTTCTTTTGTCTGCATGTCTTCCTGTCACGAAAATTGCGAGTTAACTGCAGGAAAAATAAACTGGCTTATTTTCTTGCTGACAAATATCATTATTATTATTTTCCCGTTTAATGAAGGAAGTAACCAATCATCGAATACTTTTCAGTAACTTCAACATTGTTTGACATAATTTGTATTTATTTCCTGTGTCAGGCAAACATTTAAATAGAAAACAATCCTCAGAACAGACTTGTAAACTTACCACATGCCAGATGAAGGTAAACTGTTGATAACATTATTATTCATGTAATAGCAATAATTCATCAATCAATTTAAAAAAAATTATAACCGGTAATGTTTTTTTATTCATTCTACTACCCAGTGCATCCTTCCATTACCATAATTTTAAAATTACCGTTTCCAATAATAAATTTGCGTTTCGTATGGATTGACTTATACTTCCTTGATGAACGTGGGTTATTGGAACATGTAACAAATTTTTTTAGAGAACAAGAAAACAATTATAAGCGCCATGGATGCGTATTAGAGTGACACTTAATGTGGAGAAGCGCTGGCTGAAGCTAGGTGAAGGTGTGTTGAACTTGCAGAGCGCCTCCGGCACGACACCGGCGACTAATTGTTCTTGCTTTACTGCGAGCTTCCAAGTTATGAGTGGCAGAAGTCCTCGGCACTTGTTAACTGATTTAAATTTCATGAGAGTGCGCCTTCACCTGTGGATGCGGCCGCCAGCTATTCCAGAAGCGGGGTTTGAGCAATACGGCGCAAATTAGAAGAGGTTTTACTGCCGGCGTTTATCGCCCCGACACATTCCCTTTAAGCGGGAAGATGTTGAACTCCGACAGCACCATGAGCCAAACTGCGATTCCACAGCCGACGTGCAAACAACTCATCGACAGTCGGTCTGTAACATAAAATTGTCTTTTAACGCAATTAGTAGAAAGGAATATAACCTTTAAATGACAATAACCTTTCGGTTTTGGGACTACCTCAAATGATGTCACCATTCGTAACCGTTTCTGGTTGACTTTGAATATAAGTATATATGTGGATGAAAGAGCATATGAACAGCAAAGCAATGTGCATCTATTTATATGAGCAGTCGCACCTGTTTGAATATAAATCAAATTTAATTGACAAATACATATCTCCTCCTATGGAATGACACATTTGAATGTGATACCTGGAAAGCATTGATACCAATATTCCACACTGTGAGATTGTCTCATTGCATTTCGGATAAATGTAGCCAAAGTATATCATTATATCACTGCAAGCAGCAAATATCGTAACGTAGCCGAAGTTTTTTTTTTTTTTTGTGATACCAATGCTTCCTCCGAAAATTTGCAATGAAGATTTGAACTTAAACAAGCTTGCCATCCGAGCCCATACTGAAAGAGAACAAAGCACAAAATTAAGCCTTCTTAAAAATGCTGGAGAAAAATGAATCTTTTTGAAGAATCTAAAAAAAAAAATAACCAGTTAGGTAGCTGATTGTATTTAGAACATTTATTACAATGAAAAAGAACTGCCCAAGAAGACAGAACTTTGATTATTTGAAGCATATAATTGTCGAGATAGATATTAACTGGCACGATAAGATGAAGAGGATAAGGGATTTAACTTAAGGATTGCAATGAACAAGCCAAGAGACTGGTAAAATACAAAAAAAACGGTCTGTTCGTAACTATTCAGCACTTTTTCACCCGAAAATTTGTAATAATTTAAAAGACTTTGGGGGAAGGAAAAGGACTTTGGGCAAGGAACGGAAAGGTATTTTGCTTTTTGAATGAACTATTCCGGCATCCACCTGGAGTGATTTCGGAAAACCATGGTAAACAAATATCTGGATGACTGGACGGGGATTTGAAACCGCGTACTCCGGAATGCTAGGCTTAAGCGTTACCACTCACCCACCACTTTTAGTGATCAAAAGATAAAAATCACTTACTTCCAGGTTATTGTGTAACACTCCTAATGATGCACTAAATTTGCTGTGTAAACAATTATGCTATCTTCAAAACAATTAAGACAACTACATTCCGGAAAAAACTACTGATTGAAAGTGCAATAGTGTTATTTGTGCTGTACCACAGTGAAATGAATAAATTGGACGAGAAGATTTCGATCTGACGAACATTTCGCCTCTGTTGTGGTTTAACATTACATGTTAATTCGAGAAGAAAAACTATTATTACGCCCTGATATCCAATTAAGTAAAGATGTTAATGACAGTTTCATCAGAACTGTTAATTAGACTTGCAACGAACATTATATTTGGCCATACGCTGAATACCGAATATTCTGCAGACTTCCTGACTGAATATTCGTGCCTGTTTCGACATGCTTGAAGTATGGCCTCAACAATCGACGTTGAGTTGTGTGCGACAGAGTCATTTCTTTTTTTTTTTTTTTTTTTGTCTTCTTTATCGTCCATCGTCGTTCCTCATTTGCATGAAGTGTGAAGATGGAAACGCTTTCTTGCGTAGTTCATTTGAGGAACTAATCATAAGTTCCGGATAAGCATGTAATTCTAAAATTATTCCATATGTTGTTACTCTAATGCAATATTGCGATAAATCTAACACATCAGAGCCAACATCCAAGTTAAGTCTAGTGAGACTTGTCATGAAACAAGGGTTGAACGAACGATTTGAGATAAAATATATTTGTAGGGAACTACTTTAGACCTACGCTTCAAAATGAATATTTTCACTAGTCAACTGTGAAGAGAAAAAGCAAAGAAGTATATTTTGATCGATGGCCTAAAAACGTAGTGTGAAACAAGCAGCGACAGCAGCGCGAATTAGTCCCCTATTGTCCAAGAGGATGAGGACAGAAGCAGAGCACTCAACCATCTTTTATAGATGGCTTCGAGGAGATAGTTGCAGAGAAAAGTACGACCAATACAGGGACATCAAAAGAAAAAAATACAGTTGCCACTGAAAATGATGTTTATTTTAATATTAAGAAGGTAAATGCAAAGAAGTATCAGCTTTTTAGATACACAAATAAAAAACTAAAGGTCCATTATGATTATAAGGCAGAGAAAGAATTGCTTGTTGAAGACTTGAAATGTAAATATGTTGACATTACATTTGATAACAAGCTTAATTGGGCAAGACACATTGGACAGGTAGTAGGAAAAGGTTTCAAAATTCTACAGTTGTTGGAGAGATTAATGAGGGGATGTACGAGAGAAGTAAAGGAATTGGATTACTAAACTTTTGTCAGACTATTGCTTGAATATGGTAGAGTGGTATGGAATCCACATTTTGAGTATCAAATACAGGAGTTGGAGAGGATGCAAAAAACGGCTGCTAGATTTGTTTCTGGAAATTATCTCAGAATGCAGTCAGTAAAAGATATGTTAAAAGAGTTGGAATGGGATTCATTGCTAGACAGGAGGAGAACGAAGAGGGTCATGGTAGTGTACAAGGCTTATATTGGTGATGACTGATGAGATATGGAAAGATTTTGGTGTAAGAATTAAAAGTAATGCACGGAAGTGAAAAGATGACCATGACCACAAGCTGGCACTCGATTTCAGGCACAAGGGTGTAGAAAGATTTTTTTTTTTTTAGGTAATTTACCAAAGGCGTTTAAGAATTTAAAGTTAGAATTTGTAGAGAGGTGCAGGAAAGGGGGAAGATGGGTGTTTAGGGAAATTACCACCAGAGTATGAACTCCATTGTAATTTTATTAAATATTATTAAGAATATGTCATGTGATGATGATCCATACACTTGGTGGCACGCAAGAAGAGATAAATTTCCCTGTTTGGCAAAGCTTTCAACAAAATACGCGCAAGGAAGCAGTTTTTATTAGGAGCGTCTTTTTTCTGAAGCTTGTTATTTCTACGAGAAGAAAACGAGTAAACTACCGCCTAACAATGCAGAAAAATTAGTATTTCTGCAACACAATCTTCCACTACTAAATCTTAATTATGATGATTCAAGTGAATCGATATTTAATATTTTTGTTAGTTTTGCTTTGGCATTGTGTAAGTTGATTATCCACGATTTTTTTTTCAATTATAGGTAAAATACTTTATCATATAATAAATCGTTTTATTTCAGGCAATTATCGAACTACAAAAATAATTAATAAGTTTTCGGCCGATTAGTACCTACATTTTGGCCGAAAACCAAATAGCTGCCGAATATTCGTTACAACCTACTGTTAATTAGGGCTGTTGATAAAACATCGATATTATTTTTTTAAAATATCGATATTTGTCAGTGATATTTTTTAGGACTATATATCGATATTTCGATACCGAAATTTGAATATCGGAGCCGATATTTAAAAAAAAAAAAAGTTATCGTATTCCTTATTCCTCGTAGAAGATATTAAGATATTATTGGGGGAAAGGAAAACGATTACCTGTGTTGCACATGCAATAAATTTAATCATAGATAGAATTTTAAGAAAGAATGAAAATTAATAAAATCTAGATGATCAAATAAAATTTATTGGACCTTATTTTAAATGCTCAATTGGTTACTTCTACCTAAATAAATTACTGTTGTTTTATCAGTTTTATAAATTTACAAAAACAAAGATTTCCTTTTTTTTATAAGACTTAGAGTAAATCATACACATTACGCCTTTCATTTTAGTAAAAAATATCAGTAATGCAGTGAAAAACCATTGTTTCAGAAATTGAAGACTTGATTCAGAAGAATATCTTACAATATTTTATGTCTAATGACTTAATAGCCTCAAGACTTGGTCGTATATTTACAGAATTTGTTTTTGTAACATTGTTTTTATAAAATATATCGATACTTTTTCCCCGGTATATAGAATCCGATATTGACTTTTAAAAACATCGAAAATTCGATATTTTTAAAAAATATCGACAACCCTTCTGTTAATAGATTCCACCTGTTGCGTCATTTGATGTCAAATGCTCTGCAGGAACACATTTACTTGACACATATGATATGAATTTTGTCTCTCTGTATTCACCGAGAAAATAGTATAGCACTTTACTTGCCTCGCTCAGGAAACCTATTCACAGCTTAGTAGTAAATATTCAGATTTCACTCCTAAGAGACAAAACCCTGATTGAAAGATAAAGTTGAGTGTATTACACATTACAAACTCCAGCCTAGTCTTATATATAGCTAAAACTTTTAGTTATCACCTGCGAGTTTAATACAGCTCGAAACGTTCCAAGTCAATCTATACTTGACTCTGCGCCGTAATGTATGGCCACATGCATTACTTATTTATTACCGTCCACACGTTTGTCAAGGAGCAACTTATGCCGAAGTAGATAAAATCGTTTCGTTTTGTTGAGCCTAGCATTGAAGAAAGTATTCTTACGGCTCAGAAAATTAAGATGCTGCCACATATAAATGGTGAGTACCTTTTGTAGATACTTGGAATGTTGTCAGTTCTAGCATACAATAATTATCACTGTATTTGCCAGAGTTCTGAAACTGTAATATATCCGATTGCTAGACTATTTCCAGTTTTGGTGCTACTTCGGGGAACCGATCATTCCACTAAATTCACCACGTTAAACGAATTTTTTTTTTTTTTATAAGTAACCCCCATTTTTGCCACATTTACCGAGATCCCGCGCAAAATTCAAGTTTTCCAGCTAGAAACAAAACTAAACCAAAACTTTTGTTTGCAAGTTATTCCCTATC
>JARYHS010012519.1:47232994-47297035 GCA_031002005.1 Vandiemenella viatica
TCAAAAATAAAGATCACTAACTTCTATGTTATTCAATGGGCACTCTTGATGACATACTAAATTTCCTGTGTAAACATTAATATTATCTACAGAACAACTAAAGCAATCTGGAATTTAACTGCGTTATAGGTATGTTTACTGAAGATTTCAAATCGCTTGGTGACAGCAAATAATTGACAATAAAGTTTTTTTTTTTTTACTTATGTCTTTGCGCCTCGTCAACGTCAAGGTCATTAGAGGCGGCATGGGACTGGGGACAAAGGAACGGGAAGGAATTAGATTTTTTTGATCGAAGCAGTCCCCTCTTTTGCCTGGAGTGATTAGGGGAGAGCATGGAAAACTCAAATCTGTTATGACCCGGACGGGAATTCGAACCACCGTCCTCCCGAATGCGAGACCAGAGCGTTAATAGCAATACAGGTTTTCCTTGAAGTTGACTACGAATATGTTCATGCTTCAATGTATGTAATTAGTCATCTTCGATAAATACATGCTGAAAGAATCTGAAAAATCTTCTATGCCAGTGACATAATAAAGTCATTTTTGATAAAACTTCAGGTACATAAAATTATTCGTAAATATGATTAGAATGTATCTGAATCAATCCAAAAGATTTTAGGTTAAATCTTACAGGCAACTGTGCATTTTTATGAGAAGGAAACAGTATTATAATTATTATTATTATTTTTGTTTGAAAACTACAATGTTCTACCTTATCACTGTAAATACTTCCAATAAAACCGACAAAAAAACATACAAGAAATTCAAAGCATAATCACGCAGAATGAATACCAAACAAAGGCAGAAAAGAACCAATACATAAGAGTTCTGCAGCAACTATGGTTCCAAAAACAATCTGTATATGTGTTCCTTCAGAAGAAATTTTATTTTGTTATGAACTATTTTTCTTTCAAACACGCTGATCACATAACCATATGGTATTATTTAAGCATTTAAATTTGCTAGCAAAAAGGACTATAAAATACGCAATCAAAACAAGATTCAATTGTTATCATTTAGAACTGCAGATAAAGTTACTTATTAAAAGTGTACAAGAAAGTTATTTGCCCTGTATCCAATGAAATGACTAAACCTGATGACAGAGTTTCAATCTGCCACGCACTTCGCCTTCTTGTTAGAAGGTAAACTAGACGTACAACATTAGGAAACTTGGTAGCTGAATTAAGCCAGAGGCAAAAACAAAAAACAACAACAGGGACTGGAACCAGGAACTTCTAGATTCCTTGTCAAACATCTCAACCACCTGCTTCTCCTTTATATCGCCCCCCCCCCCCCCTTAACATACCGCGTATGATAAAAGGCATTTATATGGAATTAGCTCTTAGAATTAAATTGATTTTACTGTCATTAAAGTTACACTGGCGAAAGTTTAAAGTGCAACACACAGACTGAAATGAGATAAATGAAAGAAATTTGGCCCCAGGTATTTCCATATGAGGAGTAATAAGTGAATAAAGATTGAAAGGTTTACATGCAATAGTATGAGAATTACAGAGCTATTTATTATGCAATTTTTTTTTGCGTTTAAATGGTGAACAATATGGAGTGACATGACACTTTTTTGTCCACAAGTTCTTGTTGACCAAGTATGCCAAGGCGAAGAATAAAGACCCTCTACACCTAAAAGTCTGATAGAGGTGTAGGAATTGGCGTGTTTGAAATGGATGTATCATATCGTAAAATCTCCCGAAGGATTGACCGTAATACAATGTCAGCACACAGACTTAATGCACAGTGATTGAAAGAAGTCTCTAATACTCCTACAGCAAGCATAGGTCCATACAGAAGGACAACAGCACCTTAAGACTGCAGAATTATATGGATGGCTGTTAATGGCAGACGGGTGACTGTAGGCCAGATCCAAGCAGTGGTTACAGAGAGAGTCACCTCGACGAATGTAAAACAATTGCTTGTAGCTGGGTTTCACTTTCTCACCCCTATGCAATGTGTTCCGTTAACTTGATTTCGTTGCCAGTATCGTCCAACCTCGAGTTATGCAAATCGCAAATTGACACGTGAATGACGTAAATTTGTGTTTAGAGGCGAGTCTCGATTCTGTTTGTGGCAAAGTGATGATCGATAACACGAACGCAAGCGTAGTTTAGAAACGGCTTGCACTGCTGTGGTTTCAGAACGTCACACACGGACAGCTACTGGTGTCATGGATTGGCGACAATCAGTTTCGACAGCAGGACTGAGTTGGTTGTTGTTGTAGGCACAATGACAGCCCACCACTATGTGGACGGAGTGCTGTACCTTCATGTTCTCCATCCATATCACGTCTTCCAACAATAATGACCGTCCTCATACTGTAGCCATCACATCAAAAACCTTGCAAGAGGTTACGATCACAATTTGGATCGCACAGTCCCCAGGTTGGTCCCCAGAAGAACATGACTGGGATGCCAGGAGTGGGTACATTAGATCACAAGGTACTCAGCACAAACTGTTAAACAACTGACTGCACAAGAGAGACATACCCCAAGAACACATCAGAACATTTATTGATTCAATGCCGACAAGGATCCACGAATGTATACAGGGTGTTACAAAAAGGTACTGCCAAACTTTCAGGAAACATTCCTCACACACGAACAAAGAAAATATGTTATGTGGACATGTGTCCGGAAACGCTTACTTTCCATGTTAGAGCTTATTTTATTACTTCTCTTCAAATCACATTAAACATGGAATGGAAACACACAGCAACAGAACGTACCAGCGTGACTTCAAACACTTTGTTACAGGAAATGTTCAAAATGTCCTCCGTTAGCGAGGATACATGCATCCACCCTCCGTCGCATGGAATCCCTGATGGGCTGATGCAGCCCTGGAGAATGGCGTATGGTATCACAGCCGTCCACAATACGAGCACGAAGAGTCTCTACATTACCTTCCTGCAATTGGGCCAACTGGCGGTGAATAGAGGAAGTACAGTACATACTAACGAAACTAAAATGAGCTCTAACATGGAAAGTAAGCGTTTCCGGACACATGTCCACACTAACATATTTTCTTTGTTTGTGTGTGAGGAATGTTTCCTGAAAGTTTGGCCGTACCTTTTTGTAACACCCTGTATATGTTCCAGGTAGGCGTAATTCTTACTGATAACTGTATCTAAAGGTAATAAACTTAGCCTGATCAGTTTCAATTTGTTGTAACTTCTTCTGGGTGCGACCCTGGATGTATCTATAAAGTTTCTTAAAAATCAGCCATTCCTGTGGTTTAATTTCTACCAGTGTATTAGCCTCGTCAATACCGAGACATCAGTGGAAGGAGCAAGTAACTGGAAAAGATTAGTCAATGGCCTTTTAAAAGGATCCATGACGGTTTTCGCCTGAAGTGATTTCTGGAAATCGTTGAAAATAGAAATCTGAATAGCTGAACGGTAATTCGGGCCTTACAGCTAATCCAACATGCCCGGTAAATAAATTGAAGATGTATCTGTTAAATATCAATTTCGTACAGTTATAACTGAAAAATAACAAAATAAAAAGTTACTGGTGAAATATTGGAGGAGATTTTTCTAAAGTACTGCTTCCTCAGAAGAAAAAGTATGCCAGTCACAATAGAAGTTTCTGTATTGCCGTCAACTTAATTCGAAACAAGTTCTACACTTGATGAGTTATCGATAAATTTTAAAACGATGTTTCAAGAACTTTCTAGGTGCAAAGTACTCATGCTGAATAGAAGATTTCTGAATACACGATGCCTGGGAAGGTGTTGGGTTTTTGGTCTGGAAGTAAAAGACGGTGAAGAAACATTTTGGTAGATTCTACAGGTAAAGAGAGACTCGTTTGGGTCGAACCACGTACTTTAGTTGAACAGGTAGGACCAACACCAATGGTGCTAGTTGAGTGAGCTCTCGTGCCCGTTTAGTTTCTGCCCTGGAGGCAATGAACACGGCAAGTGTTTGCGAACTCGCGAAGGCCGTGCCTGGCGGACGTTGCACTTGAGGGCTTTCACACACACACACTCACACACACGGCGTACACGACAATTACCTCCTGCCCACCTGGCGCGCCAGCCAATGGCGGCGAGGGTCACCTGCGGGGGCGGGCTCCGCGCTGCCATGCGATTGGCTCGTCCCACCGCGGAGCGTGTTTTTACTGTCGCTACGTTTTATTGTGCCCGGGGCCCAGTGACATGACGCAAGAGTCGCGCCACAAGGTGAGTAGAAGTACAGTGTGCCGCATTGGCTCCTGCAACTTCACTCCTCTACACCTGCAAACTAACTTCCAGCTACTCACACTAGAATTTTTACATGTGACTACACAGCTCGAGACTTGATTGAAATGAAATAAAACGTTTTGGTTACCCCAACTTGGTGGCTCAGGAGTTGCGTGTTGGTCTGGAGTTGCAGGGGTCATTGGTTCGGTTCTGGCCTAAGACATTGGCATTTTGAATAAAGCTGGGTGCCCTCCTACGCTGTTTCGACTTGCTGCGAAAACAAATACTAAGACACGTACACATATACGAGTAGTATATAGTAGTAGATACAGGTACCAAAAATACTGAACTAAATGTTTTTCTTTTCAAAGATTTTTTTAAAAACGGGCGTGTGTTTTAAATATGATGAGAGTCTATTAAAAAATTTCTCGTTTTGTCCTCTCTGGTGAAATAATGTGTGTGTGTTTTTTTTTTTTTTTTTTTTTTTTTTTTGTTCTTGCTGTACGGTTCGTCAACGTTATTAGAAACTGGAAAGGACTGGGGACAAGAAATGGGAAGGAATTCGGTCTTAGGCTGTTGAAAGAACCATCCAGGCATTCACCTGGGGTGATTCGGGTGAACCATGGAAAATTCAAATCTGAATGGCCGAATGGGGATTCGAACCCATCTCCTCCCGAATGTGAGGCTTGAATGAAAATTTAACAGAATAACTAAACAGGACAAAGCTTATCAAAAAGATATTCGACGAATTATTTTACACACAATTGGTAAACAGCATTGCAACCAATCTCTACTTTGTTTTTTCTTCCAAGAGCATTTTACTTCATTTTCTGTACCAACTTCAGAGACTTATTTGTTTTTTATGTATGTCATTCAATTTATTAAACTCAAAGTCAGCATTTTTTTTTTAGTTTTTTTCTGATTTGATGCTGCTCATACAGTATAAAAGTTCAATGCAGCGCAGTTTTTATTTTAGTCAAAAAATTATTCTTATCTGATCTAATTTGGTAAAACTACTGACGAGGAATGCTGACGAGGAGACTGACGTAAATAAAAAGACTTTGAAATTATCAAAGATGCTTGAGAAAATGGAATGAAATTTCTCATTGTATGTCTCATTGTTGATACTAAAATACAAGATAGTCGCTCAAATTTATAAATGTACAGGATTGCTTTGTCTGTTAGTGTGGGATACAGTTATAGGGTAGAACAGTAGGACTAGAGACGAAAGTTGTGGTATGTAATAAGGATAATTTGGTATAAAAATTCTTTCGTCTATGTAAAGATCAAAGGTTATGAAATTCAATGTGTTAAAGGAAAAATAAATTTATCAATTGAAAAAATTACTAATTATTAAGATGTGACTTTTCGGTAAAACTTAAGTATAACCAGCAAATAATCTCCAATATATGTCTCATCCTCAATATACAACGTAAAAGAAGGAAGAGAACTTTCAGTTACGCCAACAGAAAAGCTTCAATGCATGTTTGAGGACGACATTTTCTTCGAGAAAAATATTTGAACAGTAAAAGGTACTTCTACATAACTGAAACCTATTAGGAGTGAAGTATTCCTTTGCGAATTAACATTTGTTGAAGCTCTATGTGTTTACTATAGAATCTAAGGGCTGTTCTAGTGATAGAGCCAAGTAACAGTGAATAATAAAGTGCTCTACAGGGCAAAAAAGTATCTGTGGTGAAGTAAGCAGGAAATAACACTCTACAAACAGGACGAATAAGCGATCCCATAGAAAAATGGGGAGACATCACAATGGGTTACTTTTGCTGATGTGCAGTATTTGGTAAAAAAACTCTGATCATGGGCGAGGCTACAAAAGAAATCTGAATTTGTTGTTGTAGTAGGTTGTAAGAACGGAGAGATTAGCTGCAACATCAAATCAGTACAATATGAATAATGTTAACAAGCCAGAACAAAAGGGAATAAAAATGGCAATTAAACCATGGAGAGTTAGTTTGCCACTGCAGCTGACTACTACGCACAATCCATTAAATTGAACTTTAAAGAGTGAAAGTGAATACATGGGACACATAGAAATCGTTTCTAGCCATAACAAAGGTCATAATGACGTAAGGTCATTATGCATCCTGACCTAATATCAAAGTACGGTCTCGACTAGAATTTTTATTGGCCTTAAAATCGACCATCACCATCGCCCTGCTATGCTTTGTTAAAATGAAGATGGTAGATCGCTCCGTGGTTAGGATTGCATGTTAAACTGTATGTCCTATTTACTAGGATTATTAATTACTAATGAATACATTCCACAATAACAGTGCAGGATTACGACATATGACAATAACCAGCACTGCCTATCCATAAACTTCGATTTTCTCTTTTACAACGAAATCCTGCTGGCAAGAATTCTTGAGCATTGGTTTTGCCTGGCATCTGGTATCATCACTCTAACGCAGGAGATTAGGTAATTTCATATCAACCTTCACTTGTTATTCCAAACCCAGTTATACCGTTTTTGCTTCATATTGCAATGATCCGTTCGTATATTCACCGCAAGGTCCCATACGAGAAATTCAAAGTCTCCAACAAAAGTCCTCGGATCGTCCAGGTTCCTGCTTCTTCTGCTATGCTGAATCATCTTAAGCTAACAGCCAGATTAGACTTTTACTTTCAGTTCCGAATTCAACTTCGAACGACACCAAAATAAAATGGTTTTGTAACTGCTGAATTCGAATAATGTGTTATGTACAGAATACACACTACATACATCCTGTAATTGCTTCCAGATCTGTTCACTAGAATCTTTCACATAACAGCTTACTACGTGTGCAATGTCGCAACCGTCTTTCAGACAAGGCCATTGATCTCGTTAACTTACTGTCTCTAATCCTCTCTTCAAATCAGTAAATTATTTCTTATTGGATAACATTATTCCAGCAGAATTGACTCTGTGATCATTAGTATTCAGTCATATTCAAATGTCAATCTCCATTCCTTACAACTATGGAAGTTTGGATAACGGTAACGCGCCAGTTTGTATTATTGGCTACGAAGAATTCAGTCAAATATCTCTTTGTAGTGTTCAGGTCAATGGCAGTTTCACAACCACACAAAGCTTCCACAGAGTCACCAGTCTAGCTGCAGTCAGCCTCATCACAGCTAACTGAGCAAGACGACAATGCAGCGAAGGCCATCCCGGTTTCTTACTATCTTTCACTAAGCGATTAACATGTTCTTGCGTCTTATCATAAAGTATAAGGTGACTAGACATGGATAAATTTTGGTGAAAAATTTAGGACAACATAAGGAAGGGGAAAGAGTGTCTTGGCAATAAATTAACACTTGATTTCAGGCATATGGGTGTAGGTAGGTTTCTATTTAAAAGTAAGGGAGAGAAGAATTAGAACGTTACCTAACGAGGTGATGATCTACGTTTCAAATTGCTACAGGTGCATCAGCTCAATAGTAATTAATAACAATAACAGTAATAAAACTCACTTAAAGATGGTAAATCTTCAAAAACAGGACGAATATCGTCATACATAGTTAGCAGGAAGCTTACCGATCAGCTGATCGCTTGTTGCCAGCCAGGTGTCGTGAACATGTTATCGCCGGATTGCCGACTTAAGGACTGGTAGTTTTAGTAGGCATTACTTGTGTGATGTCCTTACTCTATGTAACGCATTTTAAAAGATAGACGGAAGACGCATACGAGACATAAAAACTGAAACAAAGAGGCTACTGTATTTTCTATTTTTATGGAATAAAAAAAAAATTAGCGGATTTGAAAACTCTCGCAATATTCCCACAGCTGACCGCCACGTTAATATCTAATTTCAACCGTAATTCAGCCTCTATAAACAAAAAAGTTGAAATAAATACAAACAACACATATAAATCATGTGAATATTTGTTGATGAAATGAAAAGACAAATAGTGTACATATTGAAATCATTACATATAAAATTCTCAGCGGTATAGAATGCCATTATTCAGCTGCCAAAATTAGAGGCATTAACTGAACATGTACTTCCATTGAAATCATTCAATTATGCTCGTATAAGAAAAGCGAATACTATTCTCCAGTTTGGTGACTATCTTTTGAAGACTTCTACCAAACAGCAGACGCACTTCATAGAATAGAAAAGATATATTCACTTACAACCAGTAAAAGAGATTAAAATTACCAATAAATTTAGTAATATTTGATTAAATGTTAGAAACTTTATAGCTCACGACATAAATATTTCATTTGGTTAGACCTAACCAAGTTCTATTATAAATTACATCATTTCCAAATGTTTGCGATTATTACTTAACCAATATAATTTCAAACTTCTCTTTATTTTAAAAACCCTCAGATAAACAGTTCTTTAAATAACAGATCAATTAAAAAGCAAGAACCTCTTAAATTTGGGACTAAAACTGTCAGAACTGCGTTCCTTCATTATTTGTTACTTAAATGTAGAACTGGAGAAAATGTAAAAGAACAGTAAGCTTCTTAACTGTACCTCAAGATACGAATACTAAAAGCAAAAGACAAAAAATTTAAATTAAATGCATTAAAAATAATTTCATTAAACAAAACAAAAAAAAAAAGAATTCTTCCCCCTATTAAATAGGCGCAAACTTCAACGTGAACAGAATAATGTACCAGAAAGTTGGGAACATTTCGTGTAGTTAATGGGCAATAAGATACATGAGAACGATAACAGGTACATACACGGATTTAAATAAAATATAACAGTTAGGTACGCATATGGATGTGTTAACAGTCTCGTAGACGATTTCCTTAATAAATAAGCTAACTCTTCATTGTAATTATTGTCTGCTGACAGTTAATGTTATCGTTTATGCAAACAGAAATATATATCACTCTATTATTTTTAAGTTTCTGGCGCATACAAAAGATTTTAATGTATAACCCTTTTTGTCAAAATTGTGTTCAGATAAGTTCAGAAAAGTACAAAAAGTTTTGCTGTTGACTCTTCAGGTTAGTGCATGTTAGAACAGAAGTTTCATCGTTCTGCACAAATAAATCAATGTTGATACGTAACTCACTAGTTTTCATGACTATGTTCGCAGCTTTAGATATTGTTTAATGTGGAAAGTACACATTTAACTACTAAGTAAAATATTAGAAAAGAACTGAAAACAATAATGGTTAACATTACGAACATTTTACGTTACCTAAATCTGGCAAGCTGTTGTTATTTTTCACCAGCTGTTACAAGGCTAGCTTCAATAGTTTATGGACTGACTAAAGGTGGTAGTTAATTCCGGATTTTCTTACCATTTATAGAAAAGTCTTTGGAGACCGTATCTACTTTGGTAGGTCAAGGATGAATATGAGCTGAAATATCTGAGGTTTGAATCGAAATCAGTCTGAAAAATTTACTTTCATTATGAATTTTATAGAGACTCTGCAAATCCAGCCCGCCTGTCTTAAAGTAAATACTATGGAGGGGAATGAGTGGTAAAAGGAATAAATTTTCCTGAGTACCTGAAACAACATTTCGCAAATCAACTTACGGAATGCGTAAGTCGTATAAATAATCAGATAATCATGGAACTTTTAAATGAGGAACCGATATAATGCGGGGTAGAAAAAACCAGAACGTTCCGTGTTTCGGATCCCAAGTTAAACACAGACACAACAGAAGCGGAATGCGCGGCAAATTGAAACTCTGTCATCAGGTCGCAAGACCACACCAAGGAAAGAGTGAAAGAGTAGAATTGGTAGAGACACAGGAAAACACTGGTAGTATCGTGTTTCTACCAACCTCCCAAAAGTAATGCAAATGGTCAATTACCTGAGACGGTAAACTGCCTCGGCCTTGTAACGAACGCGTCTTGTGACCGTTAGTTACATTAATAAACTATATGTTTATTTATTTTTAATGGAGAATATTTTAGTTAGCTTGTGGGTGCTAAGCGGCTGGTCAGGAATGTCAGCTGGCCAGGTTCCTAGAACTGGCGGGCGAGTTTTGCTGGGGTGATGCGACGCTGGGAGAGGGGAGTATTGTATTGGGCTAGCCAGGTAGATTTACAGAGTGGCGGAGAGGAATTTCTGTTTTCATGTGGCACGGAGAAACATTCGGTGAAGGCCGGCAAGGACGATCGGTCGGTGCGTTAATTGAACTGTGCTGCCTGGAACGGGACATCAGCCACTTTCTTTGAGCGGATGTGCTCAATCAAAGGATGTCCTGAGGAACTGTGCCACACTGTTCCGTAGCAGAGCAGAAAACTTCATCCAGTGTGTGTGGCCGGCATTAAAATTCGGTAATTATATATCGCCATATGAAGGACATTGTGCTAGTTACAAGTGCAAGTTCATAGCATTGCCCAGCTACGACCCTGCAGATAAGAACTCTCATAGCCCGGAGCAATCATTTCTTTCAGAAGTGAACAGTCAAAATTTTGAATTTGTTCACTGTTTAATTCTGTGTATTTTATATAAAATACCCTGGCGCCCACAGGAGGACAACTGATTAATTTTAACTAATTTGTTGTATATGTCATGTCAGTAATTGAAATAAAACCATTTGTGATTTCTCATATAAAGTATTCACGCAAGTTCTACCTTTCATGATCATTCAATAAAATAATAACATTAATTACGATTTTAAATCAGGTAATGAGGTCAGAACGTTACAGCCTCTTGTACGCTTTTTGGCAAATTTATGAATACGTCTCTAACGTACAACGTACATCAATCAAATCCTGCGAATCATAAATATTAAAAAGGATTGGGTAATGCTTTAACAGAGTGGAATATGTGTAGGTTACAATGTGTTAAACAGCAAAGATTTACCCACAACGTCTTGTATCCTAGGTAGCAAATCTACGAATACGATACTAAATTCCACTTCCACGAGTAAGACTCTGCAAACAACAAAGCTTTCAGTTGCAAGAGGGTTTTTTTTATGGCATTTGGTTTCCTGAGGCCATACAGCCAGCTCAAGTATGTGTTTATTTCATCCAGTGTTTTTCAGTTTCTCCATGTGTATATTGTCTTTCAAGTAATTCTAGACACACCACAGGACGGACATGACAAGCACACTCACATATAACACTTAAACACCCATGCCCTCGGCCGGACTCGAACCGGCGACCTTCGGTACGTGGGGCCAGTACTCTAGCCCCTACGCTACCGAGGCCGCCTGCAAGAGGGTTGGAAAATACTTGATGGGAGTGGCGTGTGTGTTAAATAGAAGAGATATATTTCAGACAGCCAACAGAACTGCAAGATTGTACTTCATGTAATACGAGTCAAGTAGACCCAGTTGCGTACAGATACTCTGTACGTTGGGTCACGTGGTACAATACCTTTCCCCCTGCCCTTATACCTATATATATATAGATCGGTGGCTCCCCTTCACCTCTGGTTCCCCACGATTCTCTTTTTTGCATGTGATTTATTTTGTTTCCGACCAACAAAGCACGGCGATGCCACCTAGCGATAACAGATCTAATTAACGACTCCCTCCCGGGACAGAGGATACGATCCTCTTCCCACTCCACGCTTTTTTATTGCTTCTTCCTTGTCCGTCATTCCGCTCTTACTCTGTGTCTTGCTGCTATTCTTCACGAAATTAAATCAACGCCGGGCGCGTTGTCACGCATCTCCACTGTGCGTGTTCTCCTCAACAGATGCCCCGCGCCGTAAAATAAAACCTCCAGTCCGCGGCGCCACAAAAGCCCACTTCACTCCTTCCCCATCTCTCTCTCTCTCTCTCTTCGTCTCTCTGTCTCCCGGTTTCGTTTTTTATTGCTCTCCTCCTGCCATTGTCTGGAGTCGCGCATCGGAAAGTTTAGAGACCTTATGTAAATCCTCAATTACGCCCGCCGCCTCTCATGTTTAAAGCGAAAGCTGCTGGAAATGTTTTACTTAAGGTGGACGGCCGCAGGGCAAAAAACGGGCGACGCACGATCGTTGGCCCGCGGCGGAGGCGTGAGAAAGTCGGGGTGCCGGTCGCGGAGGAAATCGATTCATTGGTCGATATGCACTTCGCTTTCTTTACCACCGCTGCCAAAATGGATATGTTACGTGTAATTACAGTATATTAGTATACTTCAAAACAATACATTTATTCCCGTAATATCCCGTCATTGTATGCCACTTTTAGGCACTTATTTGACAAAAATAATAAATTTCAAATAACGTATTACTACTCTGAAATACATCTGATTAATTGACTTCCTAAAAGTATAAAATAGTTTGTAGATAAACAGATGTTTTAAAGAAATACAGAGGTATTATCTTACTGGAAAGTCCTCCTATTCCATTCAAGAAAATGTACAATAATTTAATTGTATCTAACTTTCTAACATGTTTTTATTTATTTATTTATTTATTTGCAAATTACAGCATTAATACCTTTTATAATTCTTTGTCTTGGTTTGTAAACTAAAATAACTTTTTCAAAAGATTATTATTCATCTTGTATGTACATATATTAACCGCGACGTGATTCGTATCTTAGAGGTTCTTCCTTAGCAGTGATATATGGAACAAGGGTACTAATAAATTAATAAATATTTTCAGTGAAATTTTTCTCCAAGTAGCGTATACGTTTTATCGCCCATCGATTCATCGAAATTTGAATTTAAAAATGTAAAAGTTCGTGTTACAATATTCTCCTTTAATCATAGTCGATATTTCTGACTATTCTGATAGACGTTTGTATGAAGCTATTATATTTTAATTGCTTTTTATATATCTATTCTATGATGTAATTCTGTTCTGACCGAAGTAGATAAATAGTTGCTTCTTGCGGCAACGGAAGCCATTTCATTTAACCGATGTAAAACAATTTTAAACATGATTATTAATTGATCACTTTTATCCCTGATTTCTGTTGTACATACACACAATAGCCTTTTAAAAAAGTATTTAAGTAGGTGTAACCCATAGATATACGTAATTTAACCAATTTTCAATCTTTCTCTATCTAGCTTTCACTCGACTCTTCACAATTAAACTAAATGTTAATACATTTATTGAAGACAATTGGTGATCTTGTGGCAATATGGCACACCATCAATAATTTTTTTATTTTACTTAGTTAGTTGTCGGTGTTCATAAATCTATCGTGATAAGTACAAGGAATATAAGTCACAATTTCTTGCTATCAATTTCTTTTTACTATAAATTTATGTCTATCGTCTGAATATATGTATTAACAGTACAAGTCAGTGCTGAGTATTTTTTCCTAAAAATTCCACATTGAATCTTTTAGTATAAATCAAGTCGCATTATTTAATCCGGTCTGTAAAAGGAATACAAGTAAAGTTATACAATGATAATGACTTATACTCCTTGTACTTATCACGATAGAAATAATTGTACTAAAGTATGTAAATTAATTTTTTGTATCGTAGGACTGCCACAAGCAGTAGTATGTATAGTCTTTTGGGTATAGAATAAGCTAGTATCTAATTAGTGTTAAGATCTTTGGTGGTAGCGATTGTAAACAGCTGAGATAGAGTTGCAAGCCAAGCGTAAGGCAAGCATGTGTAACAGGGGCTCCGTGTTATTGACATTTCTTTGTGTTTATAGTCAATTCAAGGAGTATTGTTTAGAATATTTGAAGATCAGTTTTGCTAACAGATGCAGTGCAGAATAAATCGAGTGTTCTTGGAACGGTGAGTATCATTTCTTTATAATAATTAGTTGACATAACAAACCACGTCGGCCCACGAAGAATTAGATAGTTAAAAAAAAAACACTCTGTAGGAAATTCAGTTTGTTATCGAGTAGTTCCAATCATTTTTAGCTGATTTAATTTAATTAAATTTTTCTAACTTCAAAACTTTGTGAGCAGCATTTTAAATGTGTTCGCAATGCGCGATGACTGTGGAATTTTTTATTTTTGTATTCTGTTTACCACCTTTGTGAGCTAATAAACCTCTCTGACGAGGAAAGCTCACAATCTTAAAACTGCCAAACACACTGATTTAAAATTCTATAAATTCTTTCAGAAAGTCACAATCTGTTAATAGAATTCCACTATTTCTGTATGTAATGAAGCATACCGTAAAGGCTTCTTTATAGATGCTGCCAGACTAGCTAATAAAGTTTTCGTATTTAAGTTAAAGTAATATAAACCATGATCTCTGAAAACAAATTATAGTTTTGATTAATAAACGAGTCACCTAGTCAAAAGTTGGGCGCAAGCGAAGATTGTAGAAAAGTAACTTCAAGATATTGGAGAAATATTCTATTATTTGCAGTGACGGACAAATAGATAATCTCCTGAATCAACTCTCACGCAAAAATCTTGGTTGCAAACCAATGTTTGTGGCAGAGAGTATAAATACTTACCGGTAGAGTACAATATTCCTTGCATTCACGGTCACTCATTTTTACAGCGTAATTTACAGCCCAGTTATATTGTTGACAGACACCGTTGTAGTGTTGGCAGTTGCAAGTGAATAGAATAGATGTATTGTCAGGAGCCGGGTATTATACAAGGACCTAGGTAAATTATGCAGCTGTATGTCGCATACCGACTTTTAAAATAAGTGTAACTTTACTGTCGTTGTTGTCTTTGAAAGATGTTACAATTCATACCGTAGACGAGGTAGTTAAGACATTATTACTGTATCACGCTATGCAGTACATTGCATTAACTGGTTAGAGCTCCGTTAGTGAACGAACATATCATCATTCCATTCAGACATAACCAGCAGGATATGCGCTGTAGTGCCTAATGGAGAGGTTGCGTACTGGTTGAGTCAAGAATTTCTCTGCACTCCATGTAGAGTAAGAACGAAAGACACAACTGATGCTAAATTATCTGCCTGATTGGAAAGTCAAACTTTACTCTCCGCTAGATTACCAGTATATCCCAACACTGATTTCACTTCCTTCTTTCATTTGCAACACAATTCTATCCATTATTTCAACACACATCGCCACAGTCATCTACACAAATCAATAGTAGCCAGTACTTCCTATAATATGGGAAACAAGGAAAAGCCAAACACTTCATGGCAGCCACCTACTTCTGAGACAAATAGCTGAACTCCTGAACAACATGCTGAGTAATCGCAAAATCCAGATCCACTGCGGGGTCCAAAAGAGTCGCTGGCGTGTTCTCAACAATGGACTGCCTCAGGGTTCGGTGCTGGTGCCTGTGCTTTTTAATTTATATGTTGCGGACATACCTCAACTAAATTGAAGGAAATTTCAGTATGCCGATGATCTGGCTATTACTTTCCAGGATAGAAACTTCCAGATTTGTGACGATAGACTCTCTGAGAGTCTTAACCAGCTCTATACATTCTTCACTAAGTGGCGACTAAAATCTGATCTTACAAAGACAGAGTCTTGTTGCTTCCACCTTTCAAACCAACTTGCCTACGTCAGAATAAGACCAACCTTAGGACCCCTCGGAAGAGTAGACCACAAAGACCATCCAAATATCTGGGAGTTACCTTGGATCGAGCCCTCACTTTTCATCAGCATTTATCTAACATTGCAGAGAAAGTAAAGACCCGTGCGAACCTTGTAAAGAAACTGGCTGGTACGTTATGGGGTGAAGGTGCCTAAGTTCTTCGAAGATGCAGCCCTTGGCTTGACATTCTCCGCAGCAGAATACTGTTTCTCTACATCGCTTGATAGTACTCATACTGCCAAAGTAGACATCCAGCTTAATGCTGCTATGAGAACAGTGAGTAGTGTCACTAGATCTACCCGAGTATCCTGGCTGCCTGTACTTTCCAACATTCCTCCGCCACATTTGAGGAGAAAATCGATATTGCTTAGAGAATTGGAAGGAGTGGAGGAAAACATCATGATTCCTCTGCATGGTGACCTTCTTCAGCTGCCTCGCACACGACTAAAATCGAGGAGACCTGCCTACATGGAAGCAGCCGATCTCAGACATAACAACTTGTATGAAGAGTGGAGAAAGGAGTGGGAAGCCAACATTCCACACAACTGTGGGCTTATAAAGGATCCGACAACTTGTGTTCCAGGATTTGACTTGCCTAGGCGTCTCAGGTGTCAATTGAACAGATTTCGCACAGGTCGCGGAGTGTGCAATGCAACCACGCATAAGTGGAGTCTCCGTGAAGATGCGTTGTGTGACTGTGGAGGTATCCAAACTGCTGACCACATTGTGATGGACTGTCCAGCAAAAAGATTATCTGGAGTCCTTCTCACACTGCACCAAGCTGAACCAGCTGCCAGAAGATGGCTTAAATCTATAGATTTAGTTATCTAATTGGCGTGTCTTTTGTTGTACTTGGCATACGATGATAATAATAATAATAATAATAAACTTCTGGGACAGCGGTTATTTATTGATTCATACATTCATAAAAAATATTTCATAACTTCTCCGCTCTCCTCTCCCTTTTAATGACCTATGGATTTTTTCGCTCGTTAAAGGTAGTCCTCTTTGTTACTGTTATTGTTCTCGGTTAGATACAGTGTCGCTTGTGGCAAATCTCTAGTAGGAAACAACTTGATGCCTGCAACTTGATTTAAAAAGTATTTTAGTTTACAGCACGCTAAGAGAGTGTGTAAAAACATAATCGGCCAAACCATATGCACCGCAGAAAACAGGTGTGAAGAGCATAAACTTCAACTTTGACTAGGGAAATACAGCAAATCACCACCTCCCCACCACGTTACCTAGTGTCGTTTCAACTACCCGGGCCTTTGATGTTTACCGACTGGGTGACGGATAGGGGTCGTCAGTTAATTACGTGAGGTGTTTTTCCGGAATTCTGGACCCCCCCCCCCCAACCACTGGTGAGATTTGGTGAGATCTGGTCGGACCCACCCCCCTAAAATTGCTTGAGATTTTGACACAACGCTCTCTTCATGTGGTTACCTTGTAGTTTATTTAGATATCTTTTAGCTCTCCTGCTTCCGAGAGTGGTAATACCCTCCAAAAAGGTGATATCCTTATACCCGCCCCCCTTAAAGTAGACATCCGCGTCGTTTGTGGACTTTATTATTATCATTTTTTAAAGCTCTATTATCCTTCAAGAATTTCAAAAGCTCCCTACCAGCAGAGTCACTTCCCTTCCCACGGCCGATTATTGGGTGCTCATCCGGCGCGGCCGCCAAATGCACAGGCCGTGGGAAGCTACCTTAAGAGAAGGCTGCGACACCGGAGAAGGCGGCGAAGCTAACAGACGAAATATTGTATTCTGATAATATCGTGCAGCAAAAAAATTGTGAGGATTTAATTGAGACCGTACGACGGGAAAGTCTCTGTTCGTACATAATCCATGGTATTTACGTCAGTCATGCGGTACCGTTGTAAAAATAAACGAACGTGAATGACAGCCGGGGTTGGGGCTGTCTCCATCTCAAAAGCAAGAAAATGAAGCAGATTTATTATGAATAATGAAGTTACTACAATTCATCACTGACTGCACCAGCTCCGACAGCATGTGGTTTAGTCTGTTGACTTCGACTTTCAGGAGCCACCCGCCTGACTGCAACCATGTTGTAATGTCGTAAATGTGCTTCATATTTGTTGATTTTTTAATTTATTAATGAGATTTGTACAGTTCAAAGTTCGAGCAATTTAATTTGATTTACTTTTAGCATGTATTATTGCCAGACAAGACGGTAAGCAGGGGTGTCTCCTACGGAAAATCTAGGGTTTGGAAAAAATGTCATTTACTTGTCATAGTGAAACTGACCTAAGAAATGAACAGTTCAAATTTATCTAATTCACAAAGGAAAAATTCTTTACTGTAATTTAATTTGTATAACATGAAGGAAATATCTCTTGACGCATTAATTGGTTTTAAATCGTAAATGACACATTTTCCGCAATTAACACTTAAACGTTACTGCACAGTAGTTTATGATGATCACCGGCAACAGTCACTCTGATGTAGTCGTTACATAAAGCTGTGAGGTCTGTGACCATCGACACTATCGAGGCCACAGGTCATGGCTAACAAGCAAAAAGATTCACCTATCACTGCTCAGTCACTAGCTCTGCACTCTTTGATGCTGTAATACTGTTCACATCTGATTGGTACCGTTCCTTCACTCTTTCATGTGCATTATATTGACTGTTCAATGCTGGACATTCTTTGATTTCAAAGACTCCCTCCCGTCCAATATACACACCATTCGGGAGACTCAGATGACTGCCTTTTCCCGCCAATATATTCACCATCAGTTCCACGGAAGATAAAGTGAATTTTTCCTCCTTTATCACAGTGGAAGTCTCCTGACCTTGAGGATAGGTGAGCTATTGACACCAATGGCCGCAATCACAGATCCATATGAGTGAACAGCATTTAGCCACTTGTACGTTGTTTGTGTGCTGTCTAGCCATACTTACTATCTGCACAGAACTGAGTCTACATCAATAACTGGATATTGTGGGCCACTTCCTCAATTGCGAGTTAATCAATTTTTTATAAAGGTGAATAACACGCCAATGCAATTGAATTTTTGTTTTACTTTGGTGTCGGACGCGTTTCGCTCTATTTCAAGAGCATCATCAGCAACATCTGTTAGATATTTATTCATTTGGTTAGCTACATTTGGTTTAAAGAACAATAAAAAGTAGGGGTGAAATTAAATTTACTTACATGTTACTTTTTACATTTTACTCATCATCAGGGTTAGCTTCTCTGTTTAGGTTTTGTAGAAAACATCTGAATGTATAAATCACAACACTGCACTGACCAAATTTCACATTAACACTATTATTTGCTGTTATTATCGTTATCAAAACACGATAGAGTAAATACCACGCCATGTTTTTCACAGGTCCATAGAGTGTGTGTTTGTTTATATTTCAGGTTTCATTGTGGTTAGAGGTCCTTACCATCAAAGATAACACAAAGTAGACTGTAAAAACCAAGGACCTCTAACCACAATGAAACCTGAAATATAAACAAACACACACTCTATGGACCTGTGAAAAACATGGCGTGGTATTTACTCTATCATGTTTTGATAACGATAATAACAGCAAATAATAGTGTTAATGTGAAATTTGGTCAGTGCAGTGTAGTGATTTATATACATTCAGATGTTTTCTACAAAACCTACACAGAGAAGCTAACCCTGATGATGAGTAAAATGTAAAAAAGTAACATGTAAGTAAATTTAATTTCACCCCTACTTTTTATTGTTCTTTAAACCAAATGTAGCTAACCAAATGAATAAATATCTAACAGATGTTGCTGATGATGCTCTTGAAATAGAGCGAAACGCGTACGACACCAAAATAAAACAAAATTTCAATTGCATTGGCGTGTTATTCACCTTTATAAAAAATTGAGTCTACATCTGTTATACTTCAAAGTGCAGCAGCGTTTTTAATTGCTGTTTTCTTCCTAGCAACTGATTATTGAAAAAAGATAATTGAAGAACAATCACTGTACACAATGAAGAAATGGCTGAGTGATTGCAAACAAATTATGTTATTTTAAAAAAAGAAAGAAAAATAACAATTGTTGAACACAGCGCCGTTCTTTTTTGAACCATGTGGTCGCAACTGAATAGTAAATAAAAACATGGAAACTTGATGTCTGAATAATTATAGACATACACCACTCCCACTCGAGATTACAGAACTCAATACACTCTCCCTCAAACTACTATTATAGACCACATAATATCAATGAACCAGTCCGCTATCAATCATTTTATTTTGATTGTCGCTTTACGCCTCGTTGACGACTAAGATCATTAGAGGCGGGATGGGACTGGGGACAAGGAACGGGGAGGAATTTGGTCACGGCCTTTTTGAAGGAAGCATCCCATTTTTCGCCTGGAGTGATTTTACGGAAACCATGGGAAAACCCAAATCTGGATTCCCGGATGGGGATTCAAACCCGCGTCCTCCCGAAAGCGAGGCCAGAACGTTAAACGTTCACCCACCACCCTCGATCCTATCACTCATGATTTTCTTCTTTATGTGGCTGTGGTGAGAATTGCTGTATTATGTTTAATTCACATTTTATAGTAAATAAAGATGATTTCTACGACCATGAGTACTTATTCATTTTTCTATCGACACCAATAATTACTTAGTCAGTGAGCAACCAAATATGAATTTCGTAATAATAGTCAATTTGTACAAACATAAGAAGCGTGTGAATTTTTTTTTTTTTTATATAACGCGTCGTCGATGTCTAGGTCATTAGAGGTGGTATGAGACTGGGGACAAGAAACGAGAAGGAATTAGGCCATGGCGTTTTGAAAGAAGCATCCCGGCTATTGCCTGGAGCAATTTGGGGGAACCATGGAAAACTCAAATCTGGATACCCGGACGGGGATTCGAACCGGCGTCCTCCAGAATGTTAGGCCAGAGCGTTAACTGCTTACCCACCACGCTCGTTTGACACTTGAAGATACATTATAGAACTTTAGAGCATACTATATTTCAATACTTTCAGTCTACTACAGTGGACTTAGATTTTCTTATTTTTTTTATTTGTATTTGGGGAAACTATGACTAGCACAAATCTGGAAGGCTGGATGGGGATTCGAACTCGCGGCCGCCAGAATGTGAGGCCATAGCGTTACCACTCACCCATCATGCTCGGTATGTATACATCCTATGAATTGTAAGCTACTCGAAACGTAATCTCTCAGAGGCTTTATTCGATACCTGCTTTATACATTCGATCCATTTGTTTCAAATTTGCCATCTCGCATTTGCATTATCTACTAATTAGGACATACGCCTGATTAAAATCATGTTATCATCATCAAATCAAGTCATGACCCTATACTATTACGTTATATCCTCCGTTCATACACTTCATTCACAATTATATTTTCATTCACAGTTAAAAATAATTTTCAGAAATCCATTTGGCACCCGAAGCCTCTAAGAAACACTTTCTTTATTCATATCTAGATAAAAGTTACGTGTGTTAACCGGAAAATAGAGAGTTACCATTGACAAATTTTGGGTGATTCAGACACTTATTTTAAAATCTTCCTCACCCAGCCTAGTCTCGAACTGATGATACTCCATATCCAGTTTACGAAAAAAGCGCTTAACTCCCGACCTACAACTCTTTTAGTTTCTTGTAGTCATTAATTATAACTACTGAATTTCATTTCTCTGCTGACGATAAGGATAGGAGTCTAATATGTATATTTACAAGTAAGGGAGTTATCCAGCTAATTATAATTGGTATACTGGTACTATCTTAGTCAGGAATAGCGTGCATTTCACTCCGAACTTGTCACCTCATCTCCTTCGCCTTATTTTGTAGATGCCTCATGATCCTAGTTGAAAAGCAATATACCAAACAATCAGCTGTAGCTCTGTTTCTCTCGTTTTGTTTGGACATGGCTGAATTCCTTCCCATTCCTTGTCTATACCCCTTTCTTGCCTTAAACTCCCTCGAAGTCGGCGAGGCGTCAAGCCAGAAGAAGAAGAAAAAAATTGTTACTGTCGTGTTTCATCGTAATAGAATGTGTGAGTATGTTAAAAAATGCTATTTTTCTACTACCTGACAAAATTTCATTAGCATAGAAGTTCGTAAATGACTTAAACGAAACATTTACAGATAAAATCAAATAAATATTAAATTTTCAAATAATATTTATTTTACTTATTTATTTCCTATGACATTTTCACCCATCATGTGTGTGTATATATATATAATATATATATTATACAAGAGTATCAAGAGTATCCCAGTTCGAAAGTGAGATACTTACTATACATATTCACTAAGATATTTACAATTGGCACATGGACATTGGCTATTCATAAAATTTCCTGAGAGGTCTTCAGACGTTCAGACAACCTGCCGAACGATTCACAAACATTCCGGTTTTTCAGCCTGGACTGGTATTTCTGCCGCAACTCTCTTTTTAGAAATAAATTGCTTCGGTGAATCCCAGTTATTCAAAAGGTTACCATACTGTAATACATGAGGATACAACAGATTAAGAATTAAAACTGGGATAAACTCTGATACTCAGGACTTAAAAATATAACAGATGGCGAAAAAAATACGATATCTAAATTCATTTCTAAATCAATAATGTTAATTTAAATTTAAAACACTCTGGTACCAGACACTGGCATTAGGACTTATAAATGATTTACCAAGGTTGAAAATTTGTAGTGTGACATTTTAAGTGAGTAGGACATTGGCACAGTATGGTGCAGGAAGCAGCAACATTGAGATTTATTGAATACGAGTGATACAGTAAGATGCCAAAATGTTGAATGGGAAAACAGTTTATGAAACAGAGATGGATAAATCATGTAACTGTATTGTGTTATTCGAATACATGACGAAGAGTTCGTTTGACTTGACATTACGGAGTATATACGATTCAATATTGACATTCTCAAACACGAAAGCAGGTCCAATAAAAACGATTAATGCCTCAAGTATAGTACCGCCTACTGATAATACGATGGTTACTCCCGCCCAATTGCAAAGTCTGGTACATAAATATTTACACTGACTTCAGCCAACATTACTTTGAAGGACTAAGCTCAATGTAAGTTACGTTAAGGGACTGGTTAGTTTTTGCGCTCTTTCTTCTACTTTCGTAATGTAGAAACGTGAGACGTATCATGTGCCTGTGAATTATGAAAGTCCATAGCAAATGCGTTGACGTTATTTTATTTGTTTAACGTGAAATTGGTCAGATGAGAACAAGAGGCTATCAAACATTTATAAGGAAAAAAAAGGAAAAAGGAAAACTGTATAGAAACTGTAGCTATGATTGGGAACGGGCCCATGTTCCGCTACTGAGTCTTATTTAATTTTATTTTCTTGGCTTGATTGATGGAAAAAATAGCGTCAGAGCTACGATAACCAGCGTCTTCCTCCAATGCCGTGACCACTACCCTATCAAGGCAAATGAAATGTCGTCATTTTTTTATGTTTTTACGTCTTATCTACGTCATTAGAGACGGAAAAGGATTGGGAACAAAGGACTGGAAGGAATTCGGCCGTGGTCTTTTGAAGGAAGAATCCCGGCATTCGTCCTGAGTAATAAGGGTAAACCGTGGAAAACGAAAATATGGATGCTCAGACGTGGATTCGAACCCGTGGCCTCCTTAATGCGAGGCCGAGCGTTACCGCTCACCCACCACGCTTGGTGTGTTACTACTTGTTTGTGAAACTTGTAACCTACAGGGTGTTTAAAAAATGACCGGTATATTTGAAAAATCAATAAAAACCAAACGGGCAGCGATAGAAATACACAGTTTGTTACAATATGCTTGGGACAACAGTAAATGTTCAGGCAGACAAACTTTCGATTGGTTACAATTTTCAACAACAGATGGCGCTGCAGTCTGGAAAAATCTAAAGTACGATTATTCTAAGGAATAAACCATTTTTTCACAGCAACCTGTGAACAGCACACGCTTACAGCAGAAAGACGACTTACAGAATGGCGAACTCACAGACTGCGTTTACTTCTATAACTTTCAAATCACCTGCTGCGCCAACTGTTGTTAAAAATTGTAACTAATTTCGAAAGTTTGTCCGCCTGAAAATTTACTGTTGTCCCAAGCATATTGCAAAAAACGATGTATTTCTATCGCTGCCCGTTTAATTTTATTGATTTTTCAAATATACCGGTCATTTTTTAAGCACCCGGTATATTGTGTTTAATAAGCTTGCATTTGTTTGTGAAATCTATGAGGTGGAGAGTGACCACTGACAGTAAGTGATTACGGGAAACCATAGTTTTAGCCTGGGCCCTTACACCTCTCATGTCCAATTTCATATCGCTGGAGTGATTCTCAGTTCCTGGCCGCAGTAGCAGATATATGGGACAGGAAGGACAGTTGATTGCATCTGATATATGTAAATGAAGGGAGTAGAATAAAATGTTGAAGAATTTAGTCATTTATACGTAGCGATTGATGTCGAATGAAATAAATGGATGGGGATGACGAATTCATCAGGAATTGTTTTTCCGTCCCACAAAAGTGATGTCGGCAGCAAGTACAGCCGTGTCCCGGGGTGGTAATGACAAGGTCCGAGGTCGCTGCAGTCGCCTGCTATCGACCGAGCGCCTGCTATCGACTGCGACACGTGCGCCTAAAGCTGCCAGCGTCTTACATCGGTGGCCCGCAACACAAGTCGACAACAAATCTCAACCACCCCTGTCAGTCACTCTACCCGCCTCACAATGGCTCATCTAATGTCCCGTGCGCTCATAACACTCTATCAATAAACATCGTGAGAAATTCTTCATATATGACAGTCACTTGGTGATATATAAACATTCTTTCTCAGTGACAAAATCAGCTTCGATAGTCATATGACTCCTAATTAGAGCGTTCATCGGATACAAACAATTCATTGTATTCACGCAATGTTTACGAGTATCTTCGAAAGATGTGGCTTAAACCTTAACGAAATTTAGCTCCGTAGGAAATTTATGGTATACTCTCATTAAGAAAACGACACAAAATACTTGTTTCACAAAATAATTGTGAAACAGAAAGACTTGCGTAATTCACAAAGATATGTATTGTAATTGGTGAACTTATTTAGAATAGAAGTACTTGGTGCTTCTGAAAAAACTATAAAAACTTAATTTTTTTACTAATTTTTTTAGACTTAGAAATAAAAAATCTTAGAGGAAATGCGCTAAAGAGTTGGGAACTCCGTAATTAGATTAAAGTTACGTGATAACAACATTACGTATTTTTCTTTCAAACTAAATTGAATCTTGTGTATTGTTCCAATGCCAGAGTCATAGAAACATGGATGCACCAAATTATCTATTCGGTATGTGCACGTTAACAAATGAAATAATAATTAAATCACGAATGTAGATTTCATCTCTGGGACTTAACATTCTACTGTTGACTATAGGACTTTTGGTTACATTCCTCTGATATACTGCATATCCACCGATGTTGTCTATATAACATATTATTTATGTAATGATCGTAAGAGAAATAATGAACGAATTTAGGTGAAATTTCAATCTTGGCTCAGATACGCTCTCTGATTTTCTTCGATGTTTTTGTTTCTGCTGCTTATAATCAGTAACTGATAAATACATATGAAACTTTTTAATAACACATGTCTAATCGATTAGAATAACAGTTTAAGTTTAATTTGCTGCAGAAAGTCAATGTGTACTATCGTTGCTTCAGGGACCTTTTTTTCGTAAACACAAAATCTATTGCAAAAATGTCAATGAAACGTAATGAAATTTCATATAAAACAACGTAATCTCAACGTTTTGGAAGTATTATATTTTGATGTTTATATAAATTTGGCACCACTTTGTTTACAGTTCCATCAGTTTGATATCGCAGGGAGCGGCTGTGTGCTAGCTCCACCTGACAGCTCCAAGAGTTGCCAACTTCGGCGAACTGAACTCGGAGCTTCCAACACAGCTCTCATCTCGGCCTCCACTCCAGAGGACACAGGCTGGGCTGAGTAGAGATGACGTCGCGTGCCAAATAATACTTACAATCACATCAAACGTTACGGCGAAAGTGTAGTTTGTTCGAATCCTGACCACATGCAATCTCTTATTTTCTTATTTCTTTTCTTTTTTCTTTTCTTTTTATAGGAATTTAGTCACAACTACGACCTGGATTCAAGATAACACAGGTAAATTTTGGTACTTTTCTGAAGCTAAAATCTCAAATTGTTAACTGAGTATCAAATTCTGAACTCACGTGAATTAACATATCTCTGGATTCTTAGGTATGAACCACTACTGTAAACACAATATTAAGAACATACGATTTTTGTTATTCTCCTTCTCTGTAATTGCACCTAGCCATTGAATTTTGAAATGTGAAGTTGTTTACAAATTCATTTTCTACCATGTCGCAATAATTTCATCTATGATAACGATGAACACGTATATAGGGAATTTCAAGATAATTTGATATCACACCCTAAACACTAATATATGTTTCACAAGACATTTTTTAAAATTAATTCGTCAATTCGACTTAGGATAATAGGTTTGAACAGTTATCGTCGGATAGGACAAAGTTTAATCTCTTCTTATGATAGATCTATATTCGTTAACTCCAACTTTACTTGAAGTATTTCGGGGAAAAGATACAAACTAACAAACGCACTACGTCTAGTAAGAAATCTAGCAACGATCTGACGTTAATAGATACACTTCCGACAGTTTCTTTCCTAACACTTGCGAACGATAATGTTTAGTTCTGCATGATGCTTATTTTGAAAGTCATCGTTGTTTTAACTTTGTTTTAACTTAGTTTTAAGAAAGATGGAGAAATGTGTGGCTGAAGTACTTAGGAAAATCGTGGATTAATTGTGGCATTTCATCGTCTTAGGCCATAATAAATACTACCTGTTACAAATATATATACAAGAACTGAAATTACATGACAAATTCGTAATCGTACATGCATGGGTACCAACGTTTACAATGCCATTATAAGAAAATCGGGTATTTATAATCAGCAGAATTGCCCGTTTAGGGCAATTTCTGATTTCTGTTTCAATCTATGGCCACTTGACCATCACTATAGTTTACTCGTACCCTGCAGTTAAGAGCCTTATTACTGTTCCCTTTCCCTGTTTCTTGTGTATGATGTAACACACAATGACTAAGTTCACGGATTCAAAGAAAAATTTTGTCGAAAATCTGCAGTTCTCATCTTCTTTGCATCAACCTTCAAGCATCAATTGACTAATTCAGAAACAAAAATCTACTCCAAAGGTTTTCTCTATCTTATCTGATATTACCACCTCGTGCTCATTTCTTATTTATCACGCTATATTTTCTTTTGCTGTTATTATAGTCATCTCTTAAGTTTTTCCAGACAGATCAGACTGTTGCAGAGGAAACAAACTCGTGAAAGCGAATGTACTGGGCACGTCAATTTGAAGAGATCAGAAGAGAAGAAAAATAATCAAATATTTATTAAATTATGAAGTTTATGTATGCATTTTCCTCTCATCAACAACACTAAAATTCCGACGTTACAGTTCATTTCTCGACAGTGAAAAAGCACTTGAACCGGAAAAATGACGATCAAAATATAGAGTATAATGAATATCAAAATATAAGTAAGTACTCATCACTCCCTAACAACTTTTTAACTACTCCTTCTATTATCCCACGCAGGCAGGTTCATGGTTTGGTACGTAATTACTGGAGCTTAACGTTTGTCTGACCCGCCCCATTGGCTCAGGTAATTTCATTACCACAATAGTGTCCTGGCGAGTAAGGGTTGGGGAGATACTATATTAGCCTCTTCGAACCAAATGTCTACCTGACACGAGGTTTGCTGGTTCGTTGGAGTGGGAGAAATTTTCATATCAAGACTTAGATGGCAGGAAAGGAGTGGTGGTAGTGGTTCACTATTCCTAATCATTAGTTTGTGCACCATAGTCGTTGGTTAAAACTCAACCCCTCTTCTTATGGGTAGAAAGCACATAACTAAGTGAATAGTATTCGTATGTAGGGTAGGTACATTAAGCTTTACGACCTCCTTCTGAACTGAAGGCCTGAATGGGCCGATATCTGGCTTAATTTTGTACCTTTTACGATATTTCATTCACCCAAAACGCAAACAATACACTGCACTAAACACAAGCACACTGCAGTAACACTCACATACACTTCCAGCACTGTAAAAGGCTAAAGTAAAACAGTATAGTTAAATTTTCCAAGACAATAACTCCTTATGAAACTATAGGTTTCTTTTTACACATTTTCACAATAGGAGTAGGCGAACTTGACAACACTGTGAGCGTGTCACTACTATCGGAAGGATTTTTTCCTTATGAAGAACAATTGTAAGCCCGTAGTCGACATCGCTAAGTGGCATTACTGTGCTTGAGGCTTGTTTCTAGGTTTGCTGGCTTAACATCTAGTAGTTTTCCCATTTAGTATTAAAGTAGTTTCCTAGCGGAAGTGGAAATACAATGCTCGTTATTACTAAACTCTGAGCTATAACCTTGATTATACGGGGTGATCCAGGAGGGATGGTAAATATTGAAGGAGATAGTAGTATGAACAATATTGAGAAAAAACAGTTCATAAATGTGCTTCCATTAGTTTTGGAGGTACAGATGCTGGAATGTTATGCATGAAATAAACCTCAAAAAATGAATAATAACACGCAAATATCTTATTGAAGTACTTTATTCATGCAAAAACACACGCGTATTGTACAACAGTTTACATTATATGTTCGAAAATCCCAACCATCAACTTCAATACACTATTCAGCTCTCTTCGCAACAGCACGTGTAACTCTTCTGAGTAAGTTTTGGTGTACCTTTTTTGTGGGTAGCATTGTTTACAATGTGAGCAAGCACTTCGTCTTTTGTATTTACTATTCCTTTGTACACTTCGGTTTTCAACAGAAAAATCTAATGGAGTAAGATTTATTTAATGCGTAACATTCCAGCTCCTATATCCCCCAAAAGGAAATCAGACACATGTTTGTATGCACGTTTTTACTCAATATTGTTCATACTATCACCTCCATAAATATTTACCATCGCTCCTGAATTATGCCGCATTTTAAATATCTGTGTAGTGCGACAGAAGAGTGTATGACACGGCAGGTTCTGCTTCGTTACTCGACTGAAGAGGTGGCACTTATCTCTTTTATTCAACTCACAAGTAGTGCGGTTATCACGCAGTTATGTTGTTGTTGTTGTTTTTGTTGTTGCTTTAGGGCGCGTCGACATCGGGGTCATTAGCGCCCACGCAGTTTGAGTGATCTGATTGTTCAGTGGTTAAAGCTTCGGACAGGAGATAAAAAAAGTTCCCGGTTCAAATCCATGCCTCGGAGGGAATTTTCATAGGACCTTAATCCTATCTTCACATCTGGCACAGCTTGCTGTGAAATACGTAGAACATATCCTGGATTCCTCTATTCCCGGTAGGTTTACCGGTTAACGATTGGAGAGAAATTGGGAACCTCTAGATCCCATATCACAGGCCTCGAAATTGGGTTGGTCATTAAGACTGCAACAATAGATACACTATTAATGAGACAGCACTGGTTCAGTAAAACTTACTTGAGGAAAATCCGATAAATATGTTAGTTGGGAACTGGGATTCTAGTGTGAGGAATCTGGGAAGTTTTTAAAAAGGCACATAATGAATCGCACAGTTTAATATATTCCGCAAAATACTTCCCCAGCTAAATCCAAAATCAAGCCACATACAGATAAGGTATTTCTACCCCTATAGCAGTATATAACTTATTTTCTCATGAGTGGAATTCTTTCTCATTTGAATTTTACAATGACGTCACAGTTTTAGTGTTAATAGAGAGCTGGAAGAGAAAACAAGTATCAAAATTTTGGACACAATCTAACACCTGGCTTCAGGAAATGTGTTTGCGTAGGCGAAAATTAGTGGTATGTAATTTCTCTGTCTAACGCTCCACAGAGCGAGTGATTTCTGGTCTGGGCAGGGAGGAGGTACGCAGGCTTCGGGAAGGCTGCATGTAAGAAGACATCTCTTGAAGGGCGACATCGAGCGGTCTCCGTGGAAAGAAGGGACGTGGGAGGGCAGGTAGGCGCGCCCCGCCCCCGCACCGCCGGCCGGTCAGAAGGGTTGCCTGCCTCCCCGGCGCCGGTATTGATCCGCGCCGGGCCGGGCCGGCTGGGACACGGTGACACGGCCAATGGCAGCGCGGGCGACGCCAGTGACACGGCGCGCCGCCGACCAATGGCAGCGCTCGGTGACACCGGGTGACAGCGCGGCTCCACCCTTTGGGCCCGCGGCGACCAACCAGCGACACGGTGACATCGCGACACGGCCAACCGCCGCCCGCGCGACGCCGCCAATCGGCGACCAAAATTGCAGCGGGGGCGGAGGCCTCCAGAACAACTGGACACAGCAAACTACGTCTATAACAGCACAGCCAAAGAGAACCAAACATCATTACACTGAAGATCTAAATATTTTATATGTAATACCACTGGTAATGCTGTGATTGTTTATATGAGATAAACCATGATGTGGGGAAAAATTAAACGTACAACCAACATGCTTTCAACCATATCACTTCGTTTAAATGGTAGTAAGTTGTTGGGTCAATACATCACTTCCACAGATAAAAACCATGTAATTACAGGCCATCCAATGTAAATGTCCAAGCTGAAATACTGAACAACATGATACAGACCGAATGGCTAAATTCATCATTCGTAGCACCATCCAAAATATTTAATTAATCTCGACCATGACAATGCAAACTTAGAATGATAGAAGAAGAAACATTCCATTCGCTTGCGAGGTCATTGGAGACAGGAGAGGACTGAGTGCAGGAAACAAAAATGAATTCGTCCATGGATTTTAGAAGGAAACATTCCGGCATTCGCCTGGGCTAATTTTGGAAAAATTTGATAACCTGAATGGTGTGGTATGACATAAAGCCACATTCACGTGCGATTTCTGGCCAACACAACAAGGCACGCATTACGCTGGCTTAGGACACTCTGCAGGACATGGGTCAGCGAATTCAAGTGCATTTCGGCGAATTCTCCATTCAGGCTGGAAGAAAGACGAAACACAAGGGGACTTGCCAGTTTGTAAAGGCAGATTTACGACCTTTCACTGCTCAGTATGGGGTCGGCCGCAGTTCGGTGGACAGACAGTGTTGACGGGTGAGATATATATCGCGTGACCAATTGCAGATACGTGACAACGTCAAGACACGCCAATTAGAGATTCTGTGAGTGCTCACTGCGTAAAAATAGTAAAACCGAGTGGACACGAAAGGAAAACGACAGTTTCCGAAGAAATTCTCCAACCCCATCGAAGGAATTATGTTTTGAACGAGAGTGTGCTTGGAGGGGCGAATGTTTGCCAATAGTATTTTAATATATAGAATAGTTCTTATTTTTTTTTGTATAATCTTGTTTCATGTCCGCCAATGAGGAGAGAGTCAGGAACGTCTACATCGCCGATAGGACCAGAGAAAATCGGCTGGAGTAGGAGAAGCGGCATCCCGAAGTTTTAAAAGGTGCTGCGAGATGCTCTTCATGGTCTTTTCTGGGTCTTTCTGGTCGGCTTTTCTGGTCGTCTTTTTGGTCTGACTGGTTCCTGTTCACTTGTGCTGGCGCACAAGAACGACCCAGAAAGCCGACAGCATATCATGCTATCGGTTGTGTCTGCATTTTGAGTCACAAGGTGACAAATAAATTCAGTGTGGGCTCGGAGTTTGCTGACTTCGCCAATGCCGGACAGACGGTAAAAGACAAAACATTGCACCAGTTAGTAATATTGTGTTTGCACTCTACCCAACATAACGTTCTGAGCGGAGAAGTCCGCACGATAAGAGTTCTCACTCTCCGATAGATAAATTGAGATTTTAGCCGTGGCATTATTTTGTTTTTTAACTTGATTCAGTAGTTTCTGTGATTGAAACGGACATTAGCTTTTATCAAATAGTCTCATTACGTGTCTTGCCGAAGACTGTAAACTGTTATTTTATATATGAAAATCTGAACGTTTTGTATTGCTTAATTTAGTGGCCATTAATGTAGGGCAAAGGTGTTGTTTGTAAATAATTTTGATTGTGTATAATTATTAAATTTAAATCCACCTTATGTCTGTTGGCCTTCGTTCAGAGAATATATGGTCAGGTTATGACTTTTTCATGCTTATTAGTGAGTATAAATCATTTTGAGAACCCTTTTCAATCCACAATATACATACTCATATGTATTTTGGTAAAATTAAATAATATTAATTACCATTCAGTACAGCGGTATACCGTACCCGCTTCAATGGCCATACGGAAATTCAAGCCAAGTTCTCCGAATAGCAGGCCTGAGAATTACTCTTCATAAATAAGGTAGGTAAGAAAACTGGTATCAACATAAAAGAACAAATGAGAGAAGCTTAAGGCTTTTATGTAACAGCAAATACACAACTTGGTCTCAAATGGATGAAGAAAAGTATAGTTTTGATTTTGTCTTTTAATTTCCCCAAAACCTAAATCTAGGTAATTTCTAAAACATGAAGATAGTGGTTCTCAGAGTCAAAGGCAGTACTAACGAGTAAATGTGTTACTTAAAATATTAGAGTTTTTTTTATGAAGGGTGTGACTAAAATCCAGTGATAATATCTAGTCTTCAACAGTCTACAAGGTTATGAAGGATTTGATTTCATAATCGGGATAATTAGATGCTATATATTCTCTTTTCATCTGAGGGAATGTGAAAGTAGTATTTTATATACTGAAATCGGAAAATGAATTGATATATTTGAGGTGCGTGTGCATCATCGTATGTTGCGAATATCCTGAACAAACAATAGCAACCGAGGAGGCTCTTAAAAGTGTGCAGAAGTTCAAAAACACCTGTTCATAATAATAACAAAAAGTAACATTCAATATCTAGAATGTTTTACTAGAGGCAAAAGACCACCATTTGCGAGAACAAAGAAATCGTGGAAGAAAAACATGCGCATGCAGTTCTGCTCTTCACCAATAGATATTTTCCGTTCTGAGACTTCAAAAATAACGTTGGCAGCGTGGTCTTCAATGTATAGGATGTCGTCAATATGATTAGGCGAATGAGTCACGATAACATAGAAAATAGGATCCCTCAAGGCTTGTGAGTATAACTACTGGATTTTACTGTGGAATGGAGTGTAGGTTTAATAAACGCAATATTGCGTCATGTTAATGGGCAGTGACTGAGAAATCTTCAGGCAAACAATTATTATTTCATATTTGGGCACAGGATGGGTGAGCGGTAACGCTCTGGCCTCGCAAGTGGGAAGATGGTGCTCGAATCCCCGGCCATCTATACAGATTTCTGTTATCCAAGGTTTTCCGTAATCACTTCAGACAAATGCTGGAATGGTTCCTTCTGTTACTTAAAGGTTATGTGGTTTGTTCAATGAAACGTAACCATTCCGTTTTGGACCACTGGACAACTATCTGGAAAGAAAGCTGGAATAAATACATCAACTGCGTGCAGTAAAGCAAATTTGCGGCCACAGAATCATGGAGAATGCCGTTTCTTACGGCCACTGTACAATGGTCCATTCATCTGTCATCATTCCGTCAATATGCCATTAGCTACAACCAAAAAACCGCAAAGTCCCTGTCAACGAAAATTGAAACAAAATTTTCATGTTCAAAATTTAACTCAAACAGACAATGATCCTTTGCAACTACTTAAACCATTCGCTTTTCATGTTTTCAAGAGGAAGAAAAAATCCCATGAGGGGTGTTATATTAATTCATATATATACATTCGTTGCTATTCCCAGATCAACCATTATTAATTTAATATACCGGTATCTTTCACGTCCAGAAATGATACCATTAAAATAATGAACAATAACATACGCAAATAGTAAATCACAAACTTTTGTTGATACATTTCAATATCTAGGAGAGGAAAGAATTGGAAGATTATCAATCAGTAGGGTAATTTAAGTGGATTTTAGTTAAAGCATCAACCAAACACTCGCGATAAAAGTAAAAGTAGCTGAATGGTAAAACTACTGTACAGTATGACTAGAAGTAAAAAAGGAATACAAATACATAACCATCAGAGCTATTATCCCCATCAGATAATATACGTTACACAAACAGAAAAATGTGAAAAACACCAACAAAAAGAAAGACTCAAAGGGAGAATCAGATCACTGAGTATTTACGACAGTGAAGCCAATCACTAATTGTAAGCTAACCTGCCAGTTTCGCCCAAATGTGAGCTATCCTGGCATGGGTCGGGAAATGTAAGCTACCAATTATCCTGACGAATGGTAAGCCATGTGGTAGCTAACCACTTCATTAGTGGATGACGGTGTGTTATTTAGAGGAGATCGGTCCTCTTGTGAATTATACAAGCCAGTAGCTGGAATAAACAAATTGACTGGTATTTTGACACAGTCTGGAGACGAAAAACTTTTTTTTTTTTTTTTACGTCTCTTTTTAACATCGAGGTCTTTAGAGACGGGAAAGGATGGGGGGCAAGGATGGGGGCAAGGAATGGGAAGGAATTCGGCCATGGCCTTTTGAAGGAAGCATCCCGGCATTTGCCTGGAGTGATTTGGGGAAACCATGGAAAACCCAAATCTGGATGCCCGGACGGGGATTCGAACCACCGTCCTCCCGAATGAGAGGCGAGAACGCTAACCGTTACACCGCCCCGCTCGGTACGAAAAACTTATTGTTCTGGTGGAGATGATATTGATTTTAATTAATATCATTCACTGACACAAGTTTTAAAACAGTTATGCTACACTGAAATAAGTTCACGTACTTTTCACAAACTATTTTAGTTTGTGTACGAAAGTTCCGTACACGCGGAACACAACCTTCTCCAAGTGGGGTGATACACCACTGCCCACACCCTGCCACGCTACGATGCAGGCGCCAAACCAACAATCACTGCCTGCACAGGTGTACTGCTCAGATTGTTTGATAACTTATATGACAACATCATGATAACCCCGTTACTAAACAAATTACAGACTGTGGAAACCCAGCTATATTACGAATCAAGTTTCAAGTATTAATATAATTATTCAGAATACTTGTAATTAATAAAAGCTACATAATTCAATATTAATAATACTAAAAATTAGTGATAAAAATTATTTGGCGGATAAGTCACAATGTTACACTGTTCGTTATGTGTGTTTAAGATACATTTTAAATATGGACATTGTAACATACTTATTAATTTTGAACCGCCGAAACGTGTAAAGCCCACAGCTAAGACAGTTGTAGGACGCACACTTAAATCTTTGTGTTGGCGGTAGGGAAGCATTGCAGGATGGCGAAGCAATGCCACGTGCGTGTAATAGGCGCGCCACTACTTGCGTGAGCGAGCGGATATCAGGTTTCCCGACTCGCGTAGCTTGATCGATGTTGGCTGGAGCTGTCGTCAACTACCTCTGCGCCTCACTTAAAACGTTCTGTGCTAGGGAACATGCATTTTGGCATTTATGACACATAAGCAGCTTGTCCTTAGGTTAGCTTTGCTTAAATCTCTTCCAGTGCTATTAAAAACTTACGGAAATGTAATGAGTGTAAGGGAAATGAAATATTACCTGCTTTATACGTAATACTGCTCGAAGACGGAGAAAGCTACAATTGTGAAGTCCGAGTTACTTTAGCGCGCTACAAGTCCAGTACACCACGTGCACTAAATTGAATTAAATAAAAAAATATTTATAAAACGTTTTAGAAGTTCAATAATAAATCATTTTTAAATGGAATTCATTATTCGTTTAGTGGAAACTGTATTCTAAAATGGTATATATGAATGAAACAGGAAATTATTTAGTTGAGGTTGATTATAGGCGTCCGAGTGGCGATCGATAGGTCCCCAATTTGAATCCCAGTCTCGGTTGAGATTTTCATTGGCCTTTAATCAGCCCTTCACGTCTGACAGAGCTTGCTGTGTAATATGAAGTGCTCCATAAAGCTTCCATGGTTCGGATTCCCCTTGTGGGGTACTGGGTAATGTTTGGCTAAGAGGAAAGGAACTGACCATCCTAATTCTGATGCTATACTTAGGGGGCGTCCATAAATTACGTGAGGCGAAATAGGGGGGGGGGTCCGGCGAAATCTCACCAAATCTCACCAAGGGGGAGGGGGGGGAGGTCAACGGAAATCTCACGTGAGATTTTTGAAATTTTTGTTGGACTGTAGAGCTAAAAAATACTAATGACGCGAAAGTCGATTTTGGGGGGTATTTCGTGGAAAAGTGAGACCTAAAAAGAAAAGGTCTCAAAAAGTTGCGAGGGAGATTTCTAGGGGAGGTTCTCACGGACCAGATCTCACCAGAGAGAGAGGGGGGGGGGGACCAGATCTCACAAAGTCACACCAGAGGGGGGGGGGGGGGGTCCGGAAATCCGGAAAAACACCTCACGTAATTTGTGGATGACCCCTTAGTACGCGTCCTTTGGGAGGATCGAACCAACAGTCTTAGTTTAGGTTAAAGTGATTTTTTTCAAAAAAAATTTTACAATATTCTTACTAATCCATTCACGAAATTCTTTATCGAATGATACACGTAATATTGTGAAGAAGAAATCATACACTTACTGAAGAATAAAATCTTTCAAACTGTTTAGCGAACACCATTAATTACAGGAAGATCGCTGTCGTTTTTCTGTTCACTTCAAAAGATTTCATATCACAATATTTTTTTAAAGAATCTTTGACTCATTACTTACGGAAATAAAGGGGACGAAAGTATATTTTTATTATTTTTACAGGTCTAGTAAACTTGCTCATATACTTTAACAGATTTCCTGTCAAAGAATTGAACTATATGTAGATGAAAATTTCGTAACTTCATATGTTTTGTTTTTCTTTATTTATGGCTTTACGCCTCGTCGACGTCTCGGTCATTAGAGGCGGGATGGGACTGGAGACAAGGAACTAGAAGGAACTCGGCCATGGCCTTTTAAAGGAAGCATCCCGGCATTCGCCTGGAGTGATTTGGGGAATCCATGGAAAACCCAATCTGGATGTCGGGAGGGGGATTCGAACCCGTGTCCTTCCGAATGCGATGCCAAAGCGTTAACCGCTCACCCACCTTGCTCGATGTAACTTAATATGCTATGCCAGTAATACTAGTAAATCTAAAATTCCCAGCTGTCCGATCTGCAATCGAAAGATAAGTCAATCCTGGGATAAGAATGATATTCTGAAACAATTACGTACAAACTTTGACAATAAATTTGGCCACCGCTGAAAAATTCTTTCACTCTTATTTTGCACAATCTGACATCAATGCCATCCCAGGACACAGTAATGCAATACTGGCAAGCCAGTATTGCGTTACTGTTTCTTAGGATGACATTGATGTCAGATTGTGCAAAATAAGAGTGATAGAATTTTTCAGCGGCGGCCAAATTTATTGTCAAAGTGTGTACATAAATATGCCGACAGTAACGATGCTCTCCTGGGGAAAAAAAATAGAATAGAATTGAAGAAACATCAAAAAGATCTGGTAGAAAAGTAATTTCTACATCAACATCTAGACTGATACACTGCAATCCATGAAATTGAAGGTTGCGGAGAGTGCTTTGCATCAGAACTAATTTGCCCTTTGTGTATATCAGCCTCTAACGGCACGAAAGAACAAGAGATAAAACCGGTGTGAATTGTCATTTCGCTAATTTCACATTTACTGTCTTTGAAAACCAAATAAATTTGTAGTTGAAGTGATTTTCCGCATTCATTATTAAAGGCGAATTTTCATATGTCTGCTAGGAAATTCAGTCGGAATCTGAATAATCGGAATATAAGAACAAGTTGAGGTCTGTGTTTGGAAATATTCCAGCACAAGAAATCCTGGAAAACTGTGGAAAATCTAAATCTGGGTCCCGAGATGCTTCCTTCAAAAGGCCCTTTGCCGAATTCCTTCCCATTCCTTGTCCCCAATCCCATCCCACCTCTAATGACCTCGAAGTCGAAAATGCGTAAAGCTATAAGTTTTTTTTAAAAAAAATCTGCATTTCAGGGTTGGATCAAAATTCAAATTATTTCCGGTACTTAGTGATCAATTTTTGGTGATTGATCTTTCACTTGGTATTATGTAATCAAATTACTCAACCAAAGTGTCTACTACTTTTTTCCATTCGAGTAGCTTCCATTCAGATTTTATTAATATTTATAAACATCAAATTCTTTTAATCTACGCGACAATGGAGCACTGCTGCCTTCAAACATCTGCCTCGCAGCCAGAAGGATATCATAGTGACACATCTCTGCAATGCACTGATCATTCTACGTATTTATCCGATGCACCGCAAGTCAGCGTAAACATTTATCGATATTACTTAATCTGTTTAAGAACCAGTCTTGTAAATTAATTGGTTGGTGCACTGACAGGCAGAATGTAACAACTGAGCGTGCTGGGTGAACGGTTAACGTTCTGGCCTCGCATTAGGGAGGACGCCGGTTCGATTCCCCGTCCGAGCATCCAGATTTGGAGTTTCATCGGTTTCCCCAAATCACTCCAGGGGAAAGTAGGGATGCTTGCTACAAAAGGCCATGACCACATTCCTTCCGGTTCCTTGTATCCAGTCCCATCCCACCTCTAACGACCACGACGTCGACGAGGCGTAAAGCCATAAATAAATGAAAAAAGTATATAACATTGTATTACTATATAAATACTACACTTCAGGACATATATTAGGAATGTTGTTATACTGTTCTACTCCAATTATGCATCTCTGGAAATTATTGGTTATTTTTGGTGGCCAAAAATTTTTATAAAAAAAGTTCATTTAAAGTACATTGCGTTAAAACTTTGATAATTTAAGTAAGCTGATTATGAATTTATTACTTAGTTTTCCTATTCAAAACCACTGTTGATGCAGAGACGTCTGCAATAAATCAGCTTTTCATTGAAGAGACCACAAGACAACTTGTTGTCACCTAATTAGTCACCATATCATGCAGTATTACACAGTGTCAACCGTTGATAAAATTAGAATATTAAAGAGGGCTATTTAACGACCGGACCACGCAGCTTTTGGAAAAGTAATCAAACATGATAGCAGCATTTTCATAACGTACTCCCGAAAATTACCGATTGTATTTAAGAATTGAAGTACAGTTGAAAACCCCCTCTTAGAATATGTAACCACTTTTAAATTATGGGTTAGCTTCGAAATTTTCTTCTACTTCTGTTTTTGTATTGGTGTAATAAGTGAAGTAATAAAACGAGAAAATTTATAAATTCTGAAGCATAACACTAAATAGAAAAAATAAATTTGAAACAAATATCAGCAAACATGAACAGATCACACTTTCAAAATTTAAAAAAGTAACCTAGTCTAAGCCGAAGTTTGGTTGGATCCTTCCGAAGGAGGCGTACTAAGCCATTGTGTCAAAGGTAGGACGGCCAGTCCCTTTCCTCTGGGACCTACAGCTTAACTTGGAATACGAACCAGGGGGTGATCTGCACTACCTCATTTGCACAACGCAACACCCGCAAATATTACTGACAATAGCGGGATTCGAACCAAGGAACTTTAAATTAGGTTCCGCGAGCACCCTATTCACAGACTATCACACAAATCATTCGGAACTTGTGGCCACTTGAGGTCAATCAGGTATTCAACGATAAAATGAAACCCGTGAAATATGTTTGATTAATCGATGGACGCTTTAACAGTGTGTAAACGTAATATACTCTCCTTCAAGTCCAGGAATTCGACCACTCAAAATGTTCAGAACGATACGAAGGCGACAGAATATTCTCCAGAATTTTGTGGTTTCGCAACAACAGTATTGTGTATCTGATGTAGATAGCGAACGATTCGCTTCTCATACAGATTCTTCACTTCCTGATAGTTGTTTAAATTTTACCTTCGCTGAGACAGCGGTATTCACGCCAAGGTGTTTTGGAGGTCGGCTGCGGAGGTGTCTGCTTACGACCAGGAATTCGGCAACCACTGCCGCAGCAGAACCGGTTCCCATATTTACAGTGTGGCCGAGCGAGCATTCTGGACAGGCAGAAAAAATGTCTGGGCGGTGCGCTACGGCCAATAACTTCATTAATTACGAGCGGCTGCGAAACTCGGGGAACCAAGCGGCCTCCCTGCTGGCAAACAAGAAGAGGTGAAGAGCGCGCTGACATAGTAACACATTAGGATAGCTGTTGTCACAGTTACGTATTAGAACAAAGGTCGTAGACAGGTGTGTCGGGTACTGCAAAGGTAATCCGATGGACAGTTACAACATTATCGACTGCAGAATTACCAGGAAAAAAGAACACAGTTCTTCAGGTATTACCATCAGATGGCAGTGTGACATTTTGTTGTTGATAAAATGTACTCCACGCCTATTTTGGCGTAAATTATGTACCGACGTAGCATTTGCCTGTCTGATAACAAGAAACCCCCAAAAATCAGTAATCAGGATGGCTGTTTTGACTTGCCAGAAATTTTATCTCTACCTCCTGGTGTCCAATATGGCTATGATTCAACAGACAGTTTGTTCGTAATATTAAGAGGAATCAGCTTGACCATATTGTGTTGTATAAAGTGGACGTCACCTGCAGATTCTGCTAACTAGCTAGTCACTTGGGAGACACTGTGTTATTGTTGTTGTTGTTGCTTTAGGGCGCGTCAACGATTGGGTTATTAGCGGAGACTCTCTGTGTGAGAAACAACCACTAACCTGGTCGGCCAGTCCCCACATGGTCCTTAGTGGACGAATCGGAGGGGGGAGGGGGGGAAAGCGCCAGTGAGTACATTTTATTTCCGGTAAATAAATGAAAGGGTTAGTTGAAGTTGAAAGTAGATTTCTATTGTTGCTTCTTGAAAATGTGAAAGAAGAGGAGTATACTCCAAAGAAGTAGTGATTTAAGCAAACAATATCGCCAAACATTTGCAGCAACACTGTTCGAAATACTCTCACAAGGGACACCGGGACACCTCGGGACCACACGAAAACATGTTTATAATAATAAGCGATCATAAAAAAACAGTGGTGTGTGTTATTTCTATGCAGAACTCCGGAGTATAGAACTCCGCGAACATGTAACAAATAAAAAGAGCCTACTGTTGTGTGATTCCTGGTCATCTCATACAGATCGTATCCTTCTAGATGCAAAGATGATATGCTGAAGATATTTCCACCGAAAACAACAAAATATTGCCAAACCCTTAATGTTTACTTCTTTCAGTATATCACAAGGATTATTGATTTTGTAAGACTACAATGTGCCAAACCACAAGTGAAGATACATGACCGTTATTTTATATTATATTATTTGCTGTACCTACGTATAATCCTATTCTTATGTTGCAATATGCTTGGGGAAAACCAGGTTATGACATTGGCATACCAACATCTTCATTTGATAATATAATTAGTGTGGCTTTTGATATTGGACTGCGTGAATGCGAAAATGATTTGGAATGTGATAACGTGGCTTTAGTGAGGTATGCACATTGTTCTCTTCCACTTTGTTTTAACCACTTCACCGAAATCCCGCATTTGCACTTTGAGAACTAATACAAGCACTATCAGGTGTGTGTTACAGCTGTATATGCGTGTTTTGCGCTATATTAACGTACTCTAAGCAGAGAATTTTTGGCACTGTTAACTGAAAATGTAATGATACACTGACGTCATTGAATTATGTATAATTTCCTTCATATGTTACTTTATTTCTCTCTATTAAAATGTTACTTGAGGTAGAAAGCAACGTTTTGCATGGAAATGACACACACCACTGTTTTGTTTATGATCGCATGTTATTCTAAGCATGTTTTCGTGCGGTTCCGAGAGTTCGATCAAGAGGGTACCTTGTCAGCCTTGGGCATTTACGCACATCCTAACGTTAAAATACGAAACGTTGAATTTTACTAAAATTTATTGGCCGTCGCATTCTACAGACCTGTTTATTGAGGCATTTTGTATATTTACTAGTCAATAGCCTTGTAATAATTGGTATTCCTACCTACTATATGGGCTGGATACTTCTCTAGCAATGTAGTATATCGTCAACCGTACAAGGCGGTGCTATGTACCTATGTTATACGTAGATATACATATGAGATCTATTGAAAACTACTAGTAATATTTTATTTGAAATTCCTAGAGCGGAATGAGTGTTTTTCCTTTTTTTCGGCATCTGAGGTCATACACCAACTCAACAGTAATTATGTGTGATCCAGTGTTTTCAGTTTATTCCAGTATGAATTTTCTAACAAGTTAAACACACCACAATTCAGACATACGGAAATAACATTCACACACACAACAATTAAACAGCCATTCCCGCGGCCGGACTCGAATCGGCTACCTTCGGCACGCGGAGCTAGGCCATACGGTACCGAGCCCGATGGTGGAATGTTTTCTTTAATTGATGTAAGAATAAATATTGTCAGTGATAGAGCCCATTGGCTGTGTGGAGGGCAATAGGAAGTAACGCATAGGCTTGAATTCTTCTCAGCTGAATCGATGGCCGGCCCTCGTACGAGAATGAGAAGCGATTCTTGACTAACAGTAGTTAGTAACAAATGACCAGACGCATGTGTACGATGTCGTCGAAACAGACTGTTAGGACTGTCTCATACGGAATCATTTTTGAGCTTCTGCGTAGTGTATTTATGTTGCATAAATCTGTTATACACGCTGTCCAGGAATGAAAGAATAGTCCTGAAACCGCAGATAGTAACATCATTTCCTACGATATAACAAAATTTTATTTTAGTAATAGTATCATCATTTTCGAGATATCGATTTTTTAAATAATTTTCGAAACATGTGGATTTGTTCACTTTATTCTGTGCCATTTCTACAAATTATGACTTTTTGAACCCTGTTTTTTTTTTTAATTTACTCAAAAATATTTGAATCATCTAGAACAATGTTCATTATTTTCTGTAAACGTTAAAAAAATTATTAAAAATCTCAAATTATTTTATATTTCTTTTAAAATGATTGTTTTATGGTAGTTCATTCTATTAAAGGGACCATTGTGCGTTTTAAACATGTAGTAAAAAATGATGATAATGATTTAAAAAAAGATTTTTTAAGTTTTTTTTTTTACGTTTTAAGAAAATAAAGAACATTGTTTTAGTTCACTCAAACATTCTTGAGTAAATTTTAAAAAAAGGGGGTTCACAAAGTCTTAAGGGAGCGTGCATAAACCACGTATCTCCATTTTGGCATCCTGTGAACCCCCCCTCCTCCCCACGTAGCCCTACGTGGCTTTTGCCTCTACCTCCCCCCCACCCTCCCCCCAAGTAGCACATAGCTTTTTTTCCTTTTTGATTCCAGAAGACATTTTGTGCTTTTTTCTCATGTCAGACTATTGTAAATTACATACGGAGATAATTGACTGAGGGAATTGAATATTCACATGCTGTTGTGTGTTCTGTACATGATTTTAACTATGAGTAATGTTATGAAAGGGAAGCTACGTGGCCTGGCTCGCAACCCCCCCCCCCCTCCCCCCACGTAGCTCAACGTAGCCTTCCAGCCAACCCCTCCCCCCCCTGGATCAAGTCACGTAGTTTGTGCATACTCCCTAATTTGTAGAAATGGCATGGAATGAAACGAACAAAATCACATGTTTTGAAACAAAATTTAAAAATCAGTATCTCGAAAATGGTTAGACTTTTACTAAAATAAAAGTTTTGTAGGAAATGATGTGTCAAATCTGCGGTTGCAGGATTATACTTTCATTGCTGAACACCCTGTATAATGCATGACTTATTCTGCGATACTTACCAACAGTACCATATCCTTTAAATCAAATCCACTGGGAAATATTGAAATTTATGTTCTGTAATCGTTCGTGGCCAAACTGATGAATTGATCTGGGCCATAACGTGCAGAATATCAAGGGGAATATCGGTAAACAACAAACAGACCTCTCAACAGTAGATGTAGGGAAAAAGTTATAATTATTTTTTCGGCAGACTTTAATTGTTGCAGAGTATCTCAAGATGGTCTAACATGAATAAAAGGAAGGGTTTTGGTTACTGCAATCTTTCAGTGAAACCACTAAGCGTTCAAAAATAAGTTTATGTTTTATTATTGTTGTTTCTACAGTGATAATGCTGATGATCTCATTACTCACCTATGAAAGAATCTTCTAATACTGTAATCAGATTTACCGGTACGGCGAGAACGAGATTTGAACAAGGAACCGATGGAGCGAGTGCGGTTCTGCTTGCTGGTACATCACGCTCTGGTGAAGTGGTTTCCCTGTCTTTGCTTGCGTGTTCCTCACGGTCGCGTGATCCCGCCAGAGGGGACTGCGGAGACAACGGCCAACTTCAACAGCAACATCAACACGGAGGTCGCGCCGCTCTGCATAATTCACCAGACTTCTCACGCGGCAGCTGGCTCGGCAACGCAATAAATATTTAGAGGGGTTGCTGCGGGACACGAATTAATACGCGCCCAGCCCTTGTCTCCTCGTGCCGGACGCCATCTGTAACGTAAAAAAAGACGCGATGCTCAGTGGAAGTAATAAAGTTTACAGCCGTGTGGCTCGGAGCACTTCGGCTCCGTTGTTCCTGCCGTCAGTCTCTCTCCGGCTGTTTTAATTACTGACGTGCGTGAGACCCCGGCCAAACGCATCAGGCTACGACATTTACATAGGTAGACATGAAGGAGTCAACTGAAACTTACAAAAATCGTTATTATGGCATGCGAATAAATGCGGAATTCTGTCTGAATTTCCATTTTACTCTGCAGATGGCATGAGAGGATAAATCTATAAAAGTAACGAGAAACTTACCAGGTGTAAACTGGGAAGGAAATAAGATTAATAACACACGGGAACAAAGATTTTCAAATACCTTAATAAGGGAAGGAGGATTTACACAAGTGGTAGAGCAAAACACTAGGGGACAAAATATTTTGGATATATTCCTAATAAAGCCCGATGATAACCTTGTCGGGTGTCAAGTAATGGAAGGAATAAGTGCTCATGAAGCAGTTCTAATGGATTTTAGAGGATTCAGTGAAACAGCAGCCAAAATTGGAGGGGGAAATAGGTACAATTATAAAAAGGCACAGATTTCAAATTTAAAGAAATATTTCAGAGAAAGATTCAGCAAATGGAAGAAATGCACAAGTACAGTAGAGTCAAGGTGGGAAGAGTTCAAGGAGATAATAAGACAGGGGAAGAGAAATATTCATACCAAAGCAGAAAATAAAGAGAAGTAGAGAACGTGTACTATAATAGGGAAGTGATGAGGTTAAAGAGGTTGGTACGAAGAAACCTTAACAGAGTTATGAGACAGCAGGGTAGTAGGGAATATTTAAAACAACTAAACAAGGACTTAATCACAGCAAAGAAAATGGCTAAAGATGGGTTTATGAAGAGTGTTGTCAGTGCAGGAGGACCATTGACTGATCCATCTAGAAATTTCTATTGCTATATCAGGAAACTGAGAGGAAGGGAGGGTTTTAGAGACGCTTAGAGATAATGATGGAGAAGTAGTTACTGAGGATTTGAAAAAGGTAGATATTTTAAGTAACTGGTTTAGTGAGAGCATTAGGGATAATGAATCAGAAACGAGAAGGTCTAATTCGTATGTATTCGTTTCTAAGCCATTCAGTACCCGTTACTTTGGAATCGTTACTCGTTACTTTTGATACAATCGAACACTAGTATGAAGCATCGCATCCGTGTCTCGTCACATACGGGACGACTTCGTTCGTACTTGGTAAAGTTTAAGTAAATTGTTTATTTAGTAAAATAAGTTTAGATAAGTTGTTCATTTGGATAAAATTTAAAGTAAAGTAATTAGCACATGGATCTTACTGAAAAACTCTGAATGTACACATGATTTACTTGAATGAATAATACGAATGAATAATCTAATTTCTAAACAAACTCCTGTTAGCATAAAAAAAGACCTGACTTTTTGCCTGACTGTGACATATCTAGTGAAGTGACAATAACTAATGAGGATTATATTTTAAAGTAGCCTACTCAATACCCTGCATACAAACCTGATATGATAATGGGACGTGTATTTAACAAATATTATTATACTCTAAGCTCATCAAAGTTTTTCTTTTTAAGTAGGAGTTTTCACCACTGTCTTCCTTCACTGTTTTCGTTTATTTTTTGTAAATTCTTCATCTTTTTGTGATTAGATTCGTAATTATTGTTACATCGCGGTTACAACAAACATTCAACATCAAAGCCAGTACCGCATTGATCACACGAATCCTGTGGTAATTAAAATTCGTTGATTGCTATGTCACATTATTTCTGATACGATTGAGCACTAGCATGAAGCATCGCAGGAATGACTTCGTTAGTACTTTGTAAAGTTCAAGTAAATTGTGCATTGAGAAAAGTAAATTGAGGTAAATTGTTGGTACATTTGATTTACTGCACTGAATATTACATACTTCAGAATAAAACGTAATATCACAATCGCACTAATTTCAAAACAGACATTTGCTCATTCAAACGCTGGGTGAACCATTCCAGCTCCCGCATGAATGTCGTTCGTTCGTTTATCGAATCAAACTGACCTCTATACGACAAATGCGAGTAACGAAATGAATTTGTGAGTAACGATTGGGTACTTCGAGTCAGGCGATGAACCCGTAACTCAGTAACGAATTACATACGGTTTGCTAAAACTCTATGAGAGTTAGTTTATGCCATGGTGTAATGGTTAGCGTTCTCGCCTCGCATTCGGGAGGACGGCGGTTCGAATCCCCGTCCGGGCAGGCATCCAGATTTGTGTTTTCCATGGTTTCCCCAAATCACTCCAGGCAAATGCCGGGATGCTTCCTTCAAAAGGCCATGGCCTAATTCCTTCGCATTCCTTGCCCCCATCCTTGCCCAACATCCTTTCCCGTCTCTAAAGACCTTGATGTTAAAAAGAGACGTAAAGCAGTTAAAAAAAAAAAAAACAAAGTTTACGCCACAGTTGGTTTTTATAAGTATGGGAACAATTCACAATTTCTATACGTTTGTGATATGACTTTCCGCCGTCCCTATCACCAATTAGGCACACTGCAAAGGATTACGAGTCCTCAGCAATGCATGGAATGCAGCGAACTCGTATGTTGCCAAGATCCCCGCTTCCTTCCGGCACCTTTTTGAGTTCCTCCACTACTTCCGTCAGTGTCTCTGATCAAATAACTGTTGATATATTTAATAAACTTTGCTCGTCTTTTAGGAAACTTGAATATCCACTCAGTAACTTTAAAACGGTTATCTTTGTGCTATGGAAGAATGTAAATCTTTGTTCCCATAAAGTCGTTTTGCCACTTTTCGTCCTTGTAGAGATCATTAGAGACGATTGTAGATGGGGAGGTAGTCGGCCATTAACATTTTGATAGAAACAACCCAAAATTCGACTGGAATGGTTTGTGACGCTACGGAATCAAAAAATGTATGAACCCATAGATTACTGCATTCTTTTAATGCAGTACACAAACCAAGGGTAATAAGGTTGATTTTTTTTTAACTGCTTAACGTCTCCTATAACAACTAGGTATTTAGAGACGGGAAAGGATGGGAGGCAAGGAATGGGAAGGAATTCGGCCATGGCCTTCTGAAGGAAGCATCCCGGCATTCACCTGAAGTGATTTGGGGAAACCATGGAAAACCCAAATCTGGATGTTCGGACGGGGATTCGAACCGCCGTCCTCCCGAATGCGAGGCCAGAACGCTAACCGTTACAACACCACGCTCGGTCATAATAACGTTGAAGACTTGACAAACGGCAGAGAACTGTATGGACGACCTACTCTACTGGAACCAATCGTACCTAATTTCGTTGGAGACGTGAGTTTCACCAAAAATCTTAAAAAATATTTTCAAAATAATCTTGCTTTCTTTAACTTCTTTTAAACCATATTAAATAAGAATTAATTAAATAGAGATAATAGAATGACAGAGGGAGCGAAGGAAAATAAAGTAAATCATGGAGATCCAAACAGAAACGTAGATTTACGAAACAAAACATCTGAAGAAGATAAGCACTTTAGTTGAAGCTAAGATATTGAAATGGATGAGCAGATCAGATGACATATGGAGCTATTTAACCACCGATGAAGGAAGAAAGGAAAGGGAGGGCAAGACAGAGAAGAAGTCGGCATAAACATCTGGAGACCTACTTGAGACATACACTGATTAGCCAAACATTATGACCACCTACTTGTTAGCATATTGGTCCACCTGTCGAACGCAATACAGCAACAATTGGCCGTCTCATGAATTCTACATGTCCTTGGTAGGCTTCCAGAGGTATCTGACACCATATTTATAAGCACAGGTCACCAAATTCCTTTAAATTATGAGCCAGTAGTTTTTGAGCACGGCTCCTTGGAACGAGCATCTCGGAAACGGAGACGCTGGTCGGTTATGCGCGTGCTACTGTAGTGATATTCTATGGAAAGTGTTTGAGCGACGATGAAACCACGAGGAGGTGACAATGTGGTGGACACCCACGCCACATCACAGATCGTGGAGGTCGGAGGCTTGCCCGCTCTATAAAACAGGATAGAGGAATAATCTGTGGCAGAATCACGATTTTTGCGCTCTGAAACACTCCTGGAAGCACCAGAATTGTAGTCAGAATTTCGTCAGATCTGTCGCAGATCGCCCCCTATCCTGCTTTACAGAGCGGACAAGCCTCCGACCACCACATTCTGTGGTGTAGCAGAGGTGTTTACCACATTGTCGCCTACTCGTGGTTACTCCGTCCTTCAAACACTTTCCTTAGATGTTGACTAAAATAGCAAGCCAACAGCCGACCAGCCTCTCCATTTCCGAGATGCTCGTTCCCAGACGCCACGACCACAAATCGCTGGCTCGTAATTTAAGGGAATTTCGTGACCTGCGAGTAGAAATTTGGTGTCAGATACCTCTGGAAGCCTACCAACGACTTGTAGAATCTACGCTACGCCGAATCGCTGCTGTATTGCGTTCGAATGATGGATCAATATGCTAGTAAGTAGGTGGTCATAATGTTTTGGCAGATCAGTGTACATGATCGAATATAGCATGGGACAGAAATAAGTGGAACGAATTAAGAGAGGTGTATGCGCAACATTGGGATGCCAATGACTTACTGGGAATTCAAAACATGAAAATCCATTTGAACCTCAAAATCAACCAAAGCAATACCGTAAAATTACTACAATATTTTTCTTAGTGGGGATTTATGGGTAAGTACTCCCAATCTTCCCCCGCTAAAAAACACCATGAAACTGAACACTTCAGGAGCTTTAACATTTGGTGATTTATACATTCTCTACTAATTAGAAGCATATTCGTTTGCACAATTTTATATGCCACTGCGTATAATTTATAAGAAAATTTCGGATACTTTTTTAGAAAATCCAGAGCAGGATGCAATACTTAAGAGGATTTTAGCTCTATTAACTCATTAATGTACAACAGATGTCGACAAAAAAAAATTATACTGTTGAGTCATTTATTTTTATTTGCAATTTCTTTTTCTCCAACGTGGTCTTAGTCTTTACGAGTTCAGAAACTTTAAGAACTAACCCTACAACACAATATCACAATAATAATTAGATATGACATTAGCTCTATGCAGAGGTATTAAAAATTTACTTAGAAGTAATACCGTTTTATTATAACTGGCACAGCAACAAACAAGTTACTATAAGAGGTTTCATCTAGCTAACAATACTTTGAAAGACTAGGTCGTCCGTGCGAAAATTTCTGCAATGAAATACGATGAATAGCGAGACTGGTTGTTTATGGTAGTATGAAAGAAGAATCGACTCATTTTTAACAACTGTTTATTTTTAAACTGAAACAGATACGCAGAAAAACTACGTCTTAGGAAACACAACGCATTAGCACACGTTTTATGAAACGATTAGAAACGGTGAATTGTTTTCCTAACAACAACAAAAACATTCGGAAAGCTACTTACTCTAGAAAACACACTCGTTTTATCACTCTGTGTAAGTGCTGCTATCTAGCAGTATTGTAATCACTTCTTATCGACGCTAGCGAAAACTTGCGGCTTGACTCTGAATGATTACATACCCGTGACCTTGATACTTCATAATTTTACCATTCACTGGTTGAATTTCGAGAAATTCCTTTCTTAGTTAATTATGTTACCAAAAGGGAGAACTAAACCTTTAAAATGATACCTTATTTATCCATTTCATTTAAGTATGAAGGGATAAAGATAACTCGTTGCAAAACAGAAAACACCTTTTCAAATTCTTATTTACATATATAAATAGACATGTGTGTCCCTATATTTCACTTTGCTGTCACAACTACCTAGCGCAGACCACTGTTATAGCCTCGAGTCTCCCGTAGTGCACTATGGTGGTTTCATGTCGTTAGCTGCGATGGTGTGGGAGTTTGGTGGTTGAAATTTGTCGACCTAGGGCATAGTCATATTTCGACCAAAGCGTTCTAAAACATTTAGAATCATCTTGAATGTACTAAAATCTTCTAGAATTTGAATTTCACACTTCTTTCAGCTTTTTAGGCTACGAACAAATATAAATACTTTTTATACAACATATTTAGCTTATGAACAGATTGTGACGGGATTTTGTCTGGTGGGTTGCTGATTTGGCAGGGAGTAACATAGAGTACTTTTTACAATCGAAATATTTAAGGTTGCGTGCAAAAACATAAAAACCTTCAAAGTTCCTAACAAACACGAAGTCGTGGGCACCAGCTACTAATATATATAATAGCTCCAGTCGGGATATAATTTGTGATAATTGCAGAAATATGCAGCTTACAACCATCAAAACACCAATGTAAATAGAAAATAATAGCCATACAGAATATTCACAACTTTAGGACTACGTAAAACTCGATTTAATAAGTTTTACACCAAATGTTCGATACAGAATCGTCGCTGATAATATCTCGATGAGAAGTGAGACGTACGGCATTAAACAAATAAAAACAGTTGCATTGGCTTTTTTCATTAAAAATTAATTACTTTTGGATGTACATTTCAGTACTACTCGAAACACACATCTTCTTTCCGTGCGTATTACAGGAACAAGTACGAAAACTTAAAGAAAATTTTCCAAATTAACTGGCAACTATATTAAATATAGTATGGTCACAGAAAAGTAAATCACATCTGTTACAAAATACATTGATTACATTCAAATTAATAGGAAAATTCGCAAAAGAAAAACTAGGTTATAAAAAAAAAATCTTAGGTATTTTTTCCGATAGATTAATTTTAATTTTTGACTATCAAATCTTTCTCATGTTTGTTTTCCCTAGTCATTTGAATGTAATGAATTTATTTTGTAATGATGTACTTATTGATGTACTTTTTGCCAGAAAAGTTTTCGTATTTCTTCTATCTGTAGAACTGGCAACTAATTTCCCGGTATATCTTGATTTTCCTCCAATGAAATTGAAAGAAGCAAGCATCACCCCTTAATTGGGGAGTCATGTTCTGTATTGTCGTCAATGAGGTCCTAATTATCAATGTACCCAATTTCAAAAGGAAGCGTGTTATTCTCCGGTTGCGGGGGTGCATTTTATATGAGCGCCCTTGAGCCGGCCATATAGCTGCACCGCCTTCTTTTTTCTTCCCCCCGGAGGTCTCAAGGATGCGCGTCGTTTTTTAGGCCTCATCTGTCCGCTCCAGAGATAAGCGACCGACCCCGTAATGGCCGTGTCCCTCATCAACTGATTTCAAATTAAAATAAGCCTAGCCGGCCGCATCTGTTACAATACTGTCCGCATAATGGCGCTCCAGATAAGCAGCTCCCCAGATTCGCATGTCGCACGCAACGCGGACTCGCACGCAACTCGCTCGCGCCTCGCCTCGCCTCGCTTCGGTCGATAGTCGCCAGCGCTGTCGATAGCTGCTTAAATGTTACGGCGGCGCCTTCGAACCCATACGCGGCTCGCTACCAAGTAGTAATCACATCAACAACGTCCATTTACAACCAAACTAACATCGAAACCATCCGCACAGAAATTTTCCAACAAACAGAGAAGTTCTACTACAGAATCGAGAAATTCAGAGAAACCGACGAGAGGCTCCATACCCTTGGCATAACAATGCCAAGGCACTGGCACTCCCATCGAGTACCACTGAGTATAATATATCAGCCAGAGTACAACTGATATGATATAAGAAAACTGTAGGGGTTTTTCACATAAGGTCGTCCTAGACGACCATAGCCATGTTTTCCCCTCAAAACGCAAATGAAAAGAGTCCCCAAAACCAACCTTATCCAAATACAAGTGACACATAGCAGTAGAGCTACCTAGGTAGCGGGACATGCACAAACACGCCGTTGAGGCAGCGACACACACACACACACAAAAAGATATAAATATGGGTACGTATCAAACAATGAACCAATTGAGGAAAGCAACCAAATCTGTACCCGGGGCCTAAGTAGGACCCCTACCTTATTTCGCCTTGATGGAGCTGAATTCTGATTGCATATATTTTAACATGTAGACAGATATTGAAATAAATTATCTGAAGTTTGAATGGTTGGGTAGAAACAAGTATCCTACCAGTTATGCTGTTAGTGTTTGTAGTAAAAGTGTAATTTTTTGCATAGGAATATTAAAGAGCGTTTTTATAATGTTCATAAGGGAGAAAGTAATAATTTTTTCACTGCAGTGTCTTTGTCAAATACAATACTGCATCACTGACTCATTTGTTTTCCTTTATATCTATCCAACATCCTTTTTAAATGCCTCATACTTCCAAGTCATAGACGCCTTACGTAGGACCCCTCAGCATTCCCTAAGTTGGACCCCCCCCCCCTCCATATTTCATGTTAATATTTCGTTAATTTTATTTGAAATGCTATTTCAGATGGTCAAAACAAATAGAAAACTTCGTTAAAAAAATGGCGATCTTCGTTAGAGGAAGAACTTATTAGTGTATAAATTCATAACTTTTTTTCCTTAGAGATAAATTATCAAATATTGTGAATGTTAAATAAAATAAATCCTTTACACTACATGGGTAAAATAACTTTTTTATATTCTTTTAAATTTTAGTGGAGTTTTCTAATAGCTTTGTGTATATTCGTAACAGGGATCTGACTTCGGATTCCTTTTTTTCCAAGCCAGTTTTCGCATTTTTTTACTAAAAAAATGAATTTGAAGACCATGATCATGTATCTACTAACTTCTGCTATGCAAGTTATTTGAAAACTTACCAAAGAATGTATTTCGTTAGAAATTAAAAGTATCTCAAATTAACCCCCACCTAATTAGTTCCATTTGATGCCGCGATGTACGCTGTTGTCGGTTTACGAGGGAATGGCGATAAATCAGAAGTCGTTTTGCGTCTGCACTTCTACGAATTTCTTATGCGAATCGTAAATCTGTTTATAACGAGTGGTGAGAGTTACGAACTTTGAACCATTCTCTTTCCAGTTGTGTCCCGCACATAGTTGTATCTCTTATAGTTTGTGAGGAATAGAAATTCAAAATATGCACCTTCTTTGTTGAATAACCCTGCATATATACTAATAATAACACATTTATATGGAGGACATAGTATTTAATTCAAGTAAGTACATGGAATACTTCATACGTCGATAAGGCTCAGAAGATCAAATCGTAAAGCAAATGCTTCATTGTCCGTTCTTCTGCAACCCTAGAAGACGACCTATATTCTGCGTCTCAGAGGCCAGAAATAATTTGAAGAAAGTTGATATGTAATATTGGTAGTTGCATCAAGAATTTTCTAACACGAGAGTAAATTTACAACAGTACACTTAAGTATTCCGGAAAACTGGTTAATTCGATAACGTAAGCGAAAATAACGTAGACTTTCCTGCTATTATATTCCGCTTGTACTTGCAGTGACGCAGAATTACAAATATTCACGTATTGTGAGTGATATTTCTTCCCTGGTCAGGAGAGTAAAATAAGCTTCCTATATTTTAAATTAAATGCATTGGTCTCTGTTCTATCACTGGAATTTTTAGGAACGGTATGAGAGTCGCTTGTCATTATTTCTTTCTTTTAATTTAATCAGTAGCTTCAGCCGACTTCTTCTTGTCCTTATAGTTGTAGATATCTATGGGAAATCCCACACTCAATAATGACTCATTGCCAGTAGAAACCGAACCGATTGCGAAAGTGTATTGTTTAAATCCCAGGGCTACCTGAATTTTACACTTAGCTAACTTTTCCCACATGAGGTATGCCACTAACACTACTATATTATTCAGAAATGTTTCGCTACTATGTTTTCGATGGTTATCTACCATACCTACAGCACCAATCCAACTTTCTGTACTTAGGAGAAAAATAATTATAAAATTTTCATTACGAAGCTAGTAAAATTTCATTGTGTTATTTCGCGGTGCTACATTTGAGAGAAGAAACGTACTTAATTATCCTGATTTTGCTTGTATATCACGATACGAAGCCAAATTGTTTAATTCTGGGAACGAAATAACTTGATACAATGAACTCATAACTGCGACGTTTCAGTGAAGCCGTGTAATCATATATATTATTTCTATAAGGTATTTTTTTGTCACAAGCCTATATCTTCCTTCATACTCAACCGAAATCAATGAATGAGGTGTCATTTTAAAGCTTATGGTCTCCACTTTGGTTAAATCGTATTTTAAGCAAGAAAGTTTTCGGAATTCGACCCTTAAAGGGCAAAAATGTAAATTTTTCTAAAATGCTGTTTTCTGTGTTACGAGTCAGTTATCTCCCTGGATACCTATCTGAAACCGTTTTATGAAGTATCGTTTTAAAGATTAAGATCTCCGCTTTAGTGACGTCATATATTAAGCCAGCAAGGTTTCGGAATTCGACCCTTAAAGGGCAAAAGTATCAATATTTTTGCAATGCATTTTTGTGTCACGAGCGATTTATCTCCCTTAATATCTAACCGATACAGATAAATGAGGTATCATATTAAAGAATAAGGTCTCCGCCATGGTAACATTATATTTTAAGAAAGGAATTTTTCGTAATTCGACCCTTATAGGGCAAAAATGTCACTTTTTCTAAAATACGTTTTTTGTATCTCGAGCCATTTATCTCCCTGGATATCTAACCAAAATCGATAAATGAGGTAGGATTATGAGGAGTATTGTCTCACCTTTGTGACATGATATATTAAGAAAGAATGTGTTTGGAATTCAACCCTTAAAAGGAAAAAGTATAAATTTTTCTATAACGCATTTTTGTGTCACGAGCGATTTATCTCCCTTAATATCTATCCGATATAGATAAATGAGGTATCATATTAAAGAATAAGGTCTCCACCATGGTAACATTATATTTTAAGAAAGGAATTTTTCGTAATTCGACCCTTATAGGGCAAAAATGTCACTTTTTCTAAAATACGTTTTTTGTATCTCGAGCCATTTATCTCCCTGGATATCTAACCAAAATCGATAAATGAGGTAGGATTATGAGGAGTATTGTCTCACCTTTGTGACATCATATTTTAAGAAAGAATGTGTTTGGAATTCAACCCTTAAAAGGAAAAAATATAAATTTTTCTATAACGCATTTTTGTGTCACGAGCGATTTATCTCCCATAATATCTATCCGATATAGATAAATGAGGTATCATATTAAAGAATAAGGTCTCCACCATGGTAACATTATATTTTAAGAAAGGAATTTTTCGTAATTCGACCCTTAAAGGGCAAAAATGTCACTTTTTCTAAAATGCGTTTTTTGTATCTCGAGCCATTTATTTCCCTGGATATCTAACCAAAATCGATAAATGAGGTAGGATTATGAGGAGTAATGTCTCAGTTTTGTGACATCATATTTTAAGAAAGAATGTTTTTGGAATTCAACCTTTAAAGGAAAAAAGTATAAATTTTTCTATTACCGATTTTTGTGTCACGGGCGATTTATCTCCATTGATATCTAACCGATATAGATAAATGAGGTATCATATTAAAGAATAAGGTCTCCAACATGGTAACATTATATTTTAAGAAAGGAATTTTTCGTAATTCGACCCTTATAGGGCAAAAATGTCACTTTTTCTAAAATGCGTTTTTTGTATCTCGAGCCATTTATCTCCCTGGATATCTAACCAAAATCGATAAATGAGGTAGGATTATGAGGAGTATTGTCTCAGCTTTGTGACATCATATTTTAAGAAAGATTGTGTTTGGAATTCAACTCTTAAAGGGAAAAAGTATAAATTTTTCTATAACGCATTTTTGTGTCACGAGCGATTTATCTCCCTTAATATCTAACCGATATAGATCAATGAGGTATCATATTAAAGAATAAGGTTTCCACCATGGTAACATTATATTCTAAGAAAGAAATTTTTCGTAATTCGACCCACAAAAGGCAAAAAGTCAATTTTTCTAAAATGCGTTTTTTGTATCTTGAGCCACTTATCTCCCTTGATATCTATCCAAAATCGATAAATCAAGTACGATTTTGAGGAATAATGTCTCAGCTTTGCTGACATCATATTTTAAGAAAGAAGTGTTTGGAATTCAACTATTAAAGGGAAAAAGTATAAATTGTTCTACAACGTATTTTTGTGTCACGAGCCTTATATTTACCTTGATATCTAATCGATATAGATAAATGACATATCGTATTAAAGACTAAGGTTTCCGCCGTGGTAAAATTATATTCTAAGAAAGGAATTTTTCGTAATTCGACCCATAAAGCGCAAATATTTCAATATTTCTAAAATACGTTTTTTGTGTTTCGAGCCATTTATCTCCCTGGATTTCAAACCAAAATCGATAAATGAAGTAGGAGTATGAAGAGTAATGACTGAACTTGGTGACATTATATTCAACCTCACTATTCATCGCATTTTATTCGCGAAATTTTCGCACGGGTCGTCTAGTAGATGCAAAATCCTCTAGAAAAGTAACTTGTGTGCGAGTTGGCAGTAATTATCGGGTAGGAAGCATTCAAACTGCACTAAATATTGAAAAGCAGTTGGCGATATTAATTCAACGAAACCTTGCAAGTACGTTTTCGTAAAGCTGAAGCCATGTAGATATAAAATGAGCAAATTCCCCCCTCCCCCCAGTCTGTATCTCATTATATACATGCCGTGGCCACTTGCTTCGCTTTTAACTAGCTTATAACTACTATCAAAATACAGCAAAAAAAAGTATTTAATGAAAAATCATATATTTGACAGACCGTTTAAAATATGATCACCTTTGAAACAGTATAATTAGAAGTAATGAAATTGATGTGATGTTTATTCCACAGGTTTTAACAGTTTTTATTATTATTATTATTATTATTTTGTTTTTTTGTTTTTTTTGTTTTTGTTTTTGTTTTATAGGTGATATTGCCTTGCAGTCTTGTAGGTCATAAGAGCTGGGAGAACAATGGTAGCAAGAAACTGAGAGAAATTAAGCAATGACATTTGAAAGAACATTACAGGAATTTGCCTGAAGTAATTTGGAGAATCTACGAAAAACTGAAGTCTGGATTGAAGGTCCGGAGATCGAAGCCGCGTTCTTCCGAATGTCATATTCGAACGTCAACAGCTCTCTCACGAGACTCGTTTTAACTATTTTTTAACTCATTCGTCATTACTGTGTTCGGTGCTCCCATGTTCCGAATAAGCATTTTATTCAGTTTTGTTTACAGTTTTGTTTTCATTCAGTTTTCTTTTCATTCTTAGGAATAAAGAAAAGTAAGGAAGCAAATTTTGTCATATTGATATTTGGGCGCAAACTTCCTGACAGTCAAACGGTCATCGAAGGGCACATGCGAAACAAAATTCACTGTGATATGTTTAATCTTCAAATTTTCAGTCAAAATTCGTTGCCACGATCTCCAAGAAATTCCAGTCAGTTACCCGCAGTGTGCCGATTGTGCTTCGAGGGACAGATATGATCGTTTAACGTGTTTTCGTTTTCTCTGTAGGTCGAGTTATGACCAGGTTCATTTGATATTCGAGCATTTTTTAAATGAAATAGTCACTCTTTAATCGTTGCCTGGTTCAAACCTTCCTACCTGTAAACCCACGAAAGCATTACCACGGTTTCAGTTGCTAATTTCCTGAACAGAAACTCATAGTGCCACATTTCGTTTGAATAATCATCATTAAATTTGATTAACAAGCCAGACAGAATTTCAATAATAATAATAACAATAATAATTTTCTTACTAGGAGAAATGGAAACTTATTTCCCACCATAATTCAGAAGGTAATTTTAGCTTCGTCTGGGTACCCATTTATAATATATGAACTCTTCTCGACTCTTCTCGAGTTGATTAAGTCTATAGAAACCTATAAAACATTGAACAGTTATTTTGGTTATTGTTTTATTTTAGTTTGTTTTTTATTATTACTTTAAACTCATATTAAACACGCAGCCAGAGTTACAACGTCACTTTCGAAACAGAATGATTACAGGACTGCCCCATCTGTTGATAATAACTTTTTATAGCACGCACATCAACTTTCCTGCTGACATTAATTGTTTTCTTGAATCAACTGATAACAAAAAACTAAAAATAATAAGAAAGGGTGGAATGTAACTTTCTAAATATCTCTAATGGAAATATGCTACATCAGCGAATTCCTTTATCTCACCGAGAGTGGTGGTGTAACGGTTAGCGATCTGGCCTCGCATTCGGGAGGACGGCGGTTCGAATCCCCGTCCGGGCATCCAGATTTGGGTTTTCCATGGTTTCCCAAATCACTCCAGGCAAATGCCAGGATACTTCCTTCAAAAGGCCATGGCCGAATTCCTTCCCATTCTTTGCCCCCCATCCTTTCCCGTCTCTAAAGACCTCGCTGTTAGAGAGACGTTAAGCAAATTAAAAAAAAAAAAAAAAATCCTTTATTTCAGAATTACATACGACAATGTCGCATGCATATGCAGCTGAGTGTTAGCTTGTGATATACAATTCCAGGAGACAATTTTATTCTGGTCTTCTACGTTCTAGGTATAGTGGAAAACAATTTCTGGGGTTTCTACAAAAAGTATCTACTACAAAATGTTCCTTCCCATCTTTTACAGAAGTATGAGTTCAAATCAATAGCGCATCACTTAGTTATTTAGCAGCAATTAAATATTATCTTGATGATGTTTATTAGGAACGACTCATTTTTTCTGATTATTGATATCAAATATAATACATACGAAACTGGGGCAGAGAATCAAGAAAAATGCGAGCATTGTAAGTGATCGTCTTCCTGTTGGAGATGAATATGGGTAATTTCTCAACATTTGGTCTTTTGGCTGACAACTTTATACCCTTCTGTCAATTCTTTCTCATAAAACTCAAGGTTATAACGTCAGGTCATCATGCCAATAGCGTTGAATGCTGAACATCAGACAGGTATGGTGGAACGGGTCCAGTTCAAATCTCGCTACTTGAATGCTAACCATCGTGGTAAATTGGGATAGCTTTAATTAATCCTGCAACTACGACATCATTACCCAGGTGGCTGTTCTCCTGGAGTGTGGGGAAGTTCTTACACATGGTACATCTCCTTCCAGATTTTTGTTATGGTTATCTTCATCGGTGTGACGTATTAGGATTGTCATCTCCGGTTTGGATTACTGTATGAGATGGACTGGCCACCTGATATTGTCGTTGAAGTGGAGTGTGTTGCCTAGTTGGTCAATGAATGGGTTTGTTGAATTGGTGCAGTTGGTATAGAACTTAGCAGCCAATTTTTTGATTCTGACTTTTAATTTTTCCAGACCACTGACTTCGTGTAGCACTGAAGACGGGGTCTCTTTAGACAGTTTATACGCATAGCGTATTGCTCTGTTCTGAATCGTCTGTAGCTTCTGGATGTCGCTGCATATTCAAGAACCGGGCGTACTAGTGCTGTATACAGTCTTATAGCCTGGTCAGGTTTTAGTTTAGACGTCGGGTTGAGAATGGGATAAAGAGTCCTCATTCTGCCTTCTGCCTTTGCTCTGACTTTCCTGATGTGCTGTTTCCAGGTGAGGCGCTTATCGAGGGTTACACAAAGGTAGATCGCGGTTTGGGTCCATGGAACCGGCTCGCCAAATAGTTTGATGGGTGGTAGATTCAGTGGAACTACTCGCCTGACGATAAATGTGGCCTGACTTTTCCCTGCATTGAAGGCTAATCGCCATCTTTTGGCCCAGCCTTTTATATTTGTGCAGGCTCTCTGAAGCGAGTTCCTAGCATTTAGTGCATCCTCTAAAAACGAGCAGTAATACCTACACACTACGATCCTAGTATCAAGCCTTTCTTAAAATTGATGCAACTTGCTGTTATTACAAACTAAGCATTCTTGACTATCTGTTTAATATGACAAGCAGCAGCTGAGCGTTCTAACGCGCTGTCAGGGTGGTCTGCAGGTGGTGCAGTGCTGGACAAGGTGAGCGAACCCCGGGGCCCCACCTGCAACATCTCTAATAACCGTAATTTCATAGGACATGTTGCATATGGAGTAGAAAGAAATTAGGAGGAATAACATGATATGGAGCTCTACGAAGTCAAATTCATTCGTGTCAGCTGTTACAATTTGACCAAATGCCTAAAATCATTAACCACAGTTCTAGGAAACTTACAACACTTAGGGCCGACATCAAAGAAAAAGTTCCATTTGCCTGGAGTGATTTCGGAAAACCATTAAAAACCGAAATCTGGATAGCAAAACGGGGCCTTGAACACACGTCCTCCAAAATGCGAGGACCAAGCGTTACTACTCACTCACAAGACTCAGTAAAATCATATCACGTCTTCACGAAACAAATGTAAATGGAAATTTACTGTTACCATCAATATTAAGTGCTGTATTAAGTGATGACAGAAAAAATATGTTATACAAATTCAAAACTGACACTAAAAGGTGATCAAACATTCGTGATCACAAAACGACCAGTCGATATTATAGATTCCATAGGATCGGTAGGTTACCCTAAAACCTTCAATGTAGAAAAAACACTTGTTACGAGAACCTCATTTCTTGTCGTATTTCAGCAGCCGTTAAATAGTTTTTCGTAGGAGACTGGAAAGAATTATTCAAACACGTAAATTCGGTATGGAAAGGCTGTTTTTTTTTTTTTTCCATTCCTATTTCTTAATTTGTAAATAGTCTTGTGCAATACTTAAGAAGTTAGGCAAAAGATGCTACAGCAAAGACGAAATAAGACGTGACTGTTAATAATCCACAGAAACCAAAGACATTACAGCAAGTTCATAGTGACCATGCCTGGTGGGTGAGCGGTTGCTGTTTGGACCTGGCCTTCAACAGAACGCGGGAATCGAACATGGGGCCGAGTTTTGAGATTTAAATATTGCATTGTTCTCGAAAACCACAACGAACAAATACCTCGTTGGTTTCTTCAAATGTCCGATATGCAATCCGCAGTAATCCCACCCTCAATCCGCTAATTACCTAACTGTTGCTAACCATAACGAAAAAAAGAAAAAGTCTAGTTTTAGATATGTTATACAGTAAAAGTATCAGAAATAAAATATTTTCAACTAGAATTTAACCGAAAAAATAGATTCCGATGATGCTGTCGGAATGGTTCTTTCAATAGGCCACGGCCAAATTCCTTTCCGTTCCTAACCTCCATTCCTTCCCCACCTCTAGAGACTTCGCAGTCAACGAGGCGCAAAAAATAAATAAGAAAACCGATGACGTGATTTAGACGCGGTTAGAAGTCCGAGAAGCTTTCCTTCAGAGTTTTTCCGCTCCGAAAATGTTCATAATAATTTAACCCTGAAGGATGTTATATGCTGTCTGCATCCAAGAGTGTTACTTGAGTTTTCCTGACAAACTTTCCTGATCTGGCTTTAGGGTTAGGACAGATAATTCTTTTAAGACTACTGTGATGAATTTTATTAACTGTGGCGTCTTGTTAATTGTAAATCGTAGAGAATGGTAGTGTAAGTAAAAATATCTTTGCTTTCAGTATTAGGAATACTGTTGGAGTGGTGATGTTTCTGTTAATAATGATAACTTCATGTGGCTTCAGAGTCCTAATGGTAAGGTTTCTCACCGGTTATGCAATATCCCTCTGTCGTAGCCAACTAACAATATTGCAGGGTATAGAAGATAGTTTTACGCCGAAATCAAACCTTGGAGCTTCCTTGTATACACAACATTTAAAAAACAAAGTTTTGTTAGCCAGTGTAGTTCAGTGCAGCTCGCCCTTGTAGCGTAGTGGCTAGCAAGCTGGCCTCACGTTGCAAGGGTCACCGGTTCGAGTCCGGCCGAGAGCATGGGTTGTTTTAATTAAGTGTTGTATCTGTCCTGTGTTGTCAATACTGATAAATAAGCGATAATTACGATGGTGAAGTACAAATTCACTCGAAGAAACAAAAGAATTGCAGCTGGCTGTATGGCTAACATGGCCGAAAACAAATGTAATTTTATTTTTTAAAAAGAAGTGCGCTACGGAAGGGGAGGTACTGTGGGGCAGGCCCGAGTCCTGGTCCCCACATACCGTCCGTCCTGATAACTGTTTTACGCCGTTTTCCACAATAACCAAGCTGAATGCCAGAGCGGTCCACTTCATATGGTAAACTACGCATTACCAAGCAAAAAATACAATTAGTACACTCGTATTTATACGTTTTGTAGACAGATGGGAACACAACTTCACTCCTAGAGAGGCGTCAGGCTCAGCGACAAAGAGGGCCAATTCCAAACACATTAAATCCTGAAATAATTCAGTCGTAGGTAGAGCTAATTCTAGGCAGGGATTCATTGGTGCAATCTTAAAAAATTGTATTGCACATAAAGAAGCTTACAAAACTCTAGTGCGTCCACATTCGGACTACTACTGTGCTGTTTAGGATCTGATTCGTAGAGGGTTGATTGACGGTATAGAGAAAGTACAAAGAAGAGCCGCCTGATTCGTGACTACTTGCCACAGTCATTACGAAAGCGTCACGGAACTGATTCGTATATTGGGCTAGGATTTGCTGGTAGATAGGTGACGTAGGTTTCGTTTGAACCTATTCGTAAACAGGCTTTAACCCAATTTCATTTACGAATGCAATTAAATACTTCGTCCCCAACCAGTTTGTGTCTAAATGTCAGGAGCGGTAAGATTGGAGAAATAAGATGTCACACTGATGTTCATATGAATTCTTTCTTCCCACGTGCCATTCGGGATTGGAATACAAAAGCTGGAGATTAGTTTTAATGCAATTCACCATCTGCCACCCAGGTTTTTGTGAACTGCACAGTGTATATGTAAATAAGTGCAAGTAAAAAGAAAAAATAAAGTTTTGTTTAATGTGATTGTCAGTTTTATATCCGTAAAGATTATTATCTAGATTGACACTCGAACCAAAGACCTTTCCACCCCTACTCACCAACCTTAAAAAATTCATCCCCCAGACTTCGAATTTACCGATATCTCACAGCTGCTTTATTCAAATGATTAAATTGCCTTCATGCAACTTTCCATCTTATCTTATTATATATTAGCCAGCTCTGTGTACCTAATACGTCTCACAATGTTTTATCTGAATACCTCACACTATTTCTCTCTAACAATAAATTAATGAGTCCAACATAATTCTATAACTTGGTTTTCTCCCCCATGTTGTTACGGCAGCGAAATACCGGTTAGATCCAACCGCATAGTGGTAGAATTTTGATCACTTGCGTCATCCTCCTCTGCCGTGGGGACTGAGCTATTGGAATACCTGAAACTAACGGTTTCTGAAACCTGTAATCTATGTTCTATACCTAAGCGTGTATTTTGTTTGTGTTCGGGAGGACGCATGTCGATTTCGGTTTTTCGTGGTTTTCCGAAATCACTCCAAGCGATTGCCGGGATGGTTCTTTTCAAAGACCATGGTCGAATTCTTTCCCATTCTTTGTCCCCAGTCCTTCCCTACCTCTAATGACCTCGATGTCAACTAGGCGTAGAGCAATAAGAATAAAAAAATATTCCTCTACTTGTCACTAAATTCCAAATTTTAATACCGTTCAGAGCCACATGTCAAACAACACTTTCAAAAATAATTTGTAAATCTAAAAGTAATAAGTTTTTCTTTTCTGGAAAAGCTTTTACTGTTTGTGATATCTTATTTAGCCAAACAACATCATTGCATAATAGTTGGTGTTCTTAAAATTCTTATCACTAGGTATTGATTTTATTATTGTATTATCATAAACCGCTTTGGAGCTTAAGCTGTAGTTTCCTACACGGGTACTTCGGCCTTATGGTGATTTATCGTTAAATTCTTTGCCTATACCTCCTTCGATAATTTATTCTAGTCAGTGACATTCTGAAACTCAAATGAAAATTTTCTCACTCACTAAAATAAAGCTCTAATTTATAGTGATAGTCATCACTTCCATTCCACAAGCTACTCATTACTTATGGTCAGCATTCTCTTTACTCATTCCCACAACTGTATTTACTAACTTCGTGGTTTCCGATGACTTCAAACGCTACTCTTTTGCCGTATCAGTCTTCCACGGGAAACAGCACAAAAATTTGAGTTTTTTCCGTATTTTATACCAATAATATTGTTCAAAGCTGATTTCCA
>JARYHS010012519.1:47298035-47389981 GCA_031002005.1 Vandiemenella viatica
AGGGATGCCAGTAGTAATTTCAAACCCATATCATTTCTGAACATAACGTCCTTTCCGTGGCTGTGCTTAGTTCATAAAGCTAGAGAGGAGCAGTTTGGTTTCAGTTAAGGAAGATCAACGGTGGATGCAGTTTTTATACCCAGACAGATCATAGAGAAAAAGTGGAAATGTGGCAAAGACACAATAATAGCTTTCATTGTTATAAAAAGGGCTATGATGAAGTACTGACGGAAAGCATATCGAAAAGTTTAAAAAAGAGAGGAATAGATGAAAGGATCGTGGAACTAATAAAGAACATCCATGAAAAAAAAAAAGTGGTATAGATGTAATGATAGCTGAAGTCCAGGGACACAGAGATAAAACAGAGCTGAGGGGGATGTACTGGAGTCATAATAATATGGGAGGAGGCAGAGCAGGATCTGGAAAGAAAATTAGGGAAATGGTTGACTGCAATGGGTAAACATGGCCTGGAGATGAATGTAAAAAAAAATCAAGATAATGAAGGTAACAAGGAACACTGGCCCTTCAAAGGATGTGTCACTCGATGGCAAGAAACTGAAATGGGTAGAATCATTTGTATATCTGTGAAGCAAGGTAACTCTCAATGGAAAATGGGGGAAGAAAGAGGTCAGAGAGTAAGGATGAGTGGACAGTTGTATCATCACATAAAGTCTTGTAGTCTTGAGGTGGAATTTAGGAAAAGGAGCCAAAATTTTGCCCTTTTAAAATATATTAACAGCCCATACTGATCTATGGCTCTGAATCCTGGACTTGGGCAAAGAGAGATATGAACAAATTGCAGGCGGCAGAGATGAGGTTTCCGATAGTAATAGAGAATGTCACGAAGAAAGATAAACTCAGAAATTAAAATACCAGGGAGAGACTACAAGTGGAAGCATTAGAAGAGATGTTATAAGGAAAAGACAGCAGTGGCTGGAGCATGTTATGAGGATGGAGGAAGGAAGAATGTAAAAGTTAGCACTGCTGAACAGGAGGAAGCGAAGGAGACCAGTTGGAAGACGTCGGAAACATAGATGGACCAGGTGAAGAAAGACGCATAAGCTGAGGGAGTCGTTCGGAGAAAGGTGGTGGAGGAAAAATCTTGTAATGACCACCAGACTTGGAAGAGGATATGCTGGACGACCCGCAAAGGTGGTTATGACTAATAATAATGATGATTATGATGACCATTTCTGAAGTTGGCGCTATGAGGGTATCTGGTCCATATGGAGTTATCTAGTCCACATGGAGTTATCTAGTCGACATGGAGTTATCTTGTTCGGGGTTCAGCAGTGAATCACCTTTCAGCATCTGGGTGTTTACCAGAAAAAATAGGATGGTTGGCGTTTTCACAACTGCTAAACAGCAAAATGTTTACCAAGTCATGGGTCAAATTCCAAACCTCTGCGTAATGTGCCGAAGCTGACGATGTGACGGAAACATTAAAGTCGTATGCCCTGTGTGTCCTTCGGAACAGGACGTATGGAGTTTTATTCTCTCCCTACGTAAATGTCTTATCTACTCGCACAATGGAACCTGTACGTACACATCATCATAAACATCCACGCGTACAAAATGTTCACATTGTGGAAACCAAGATGAAAGATCTACAATTGAATTTTCTCTGGGTAACACATACACTTGGTTACTGGGAATCGCGGTTCATTCACATTTGTTATTATTTACTCCCTATTTGGCTTTTGAAGTGAAAGCAATTGTCGTTAAAAAGAATCTTCCCTTTTTGCATATTAACCACCTCTATAATGGTTTTGACCGATTACTATTGTTTATCGTCACCTGAAATAGGCTTGACTGAAAAGCAGTGATGTGTGTTTTCTTCTATACGCATTTCAGGTGTATCTCGACGTCAGTTTATCTTCTGTTTTAAACATCCTGCCACGTTCTGAAACGGTGTCGACAATAATACCTGCACCTCTATCCGCTATACCTAGCGTTCGTGATGGACACTAGCATTTGAAAGTGATTTGACTGCGAGTCTTGTGTATTTGTCACTTAATGTTTGTAGTCGTCCTGATAGCAGGGGTTTCTGCTAGATAGATGAAGCCAACTAATGAGACTAATATGAAACTATAAGAGGGTTTAGATATTTTCAGCAAGAGATTCTAGGGGTTCTTTGTATGTGAGAGATGCTAGCAAGCGGGTTTGGAAAGACTGATTGATGGATGGTACCCTAAATGTTTTTACTGTTCTCATGGTGCCGTAATGTCGTGAGGTATTCGAAGCTATACACAGGACCATTGCAATAGACGGATTTATTTTCTTTCTGGCATTAGATCTTGTTAATGACCAGTTATTTTCAGGTTGTTCTTCCTTACTATGAGATGAAACCTTGGAGTACTTTGATATGGAAAAATTGATTTTTCAACTTTGATGAAGGGTAATTCTATGATAGTAATTCATTAAATAAGAGTGGAATGCTCAGCTGCAATAAAGTTAGCAGGCTCATGGACTTGCTTTGAACTACACAACTGCGGAGACTAATTACCTTATTTGCACAAGCATCAGGAAACCAGAGCTTGCGTCGTTTACCGTCGAAAGTCGCCGATCTTTATGAAATGCTCTCGGGTAATTTGCCGAGTTAAGGAAGTGTTATCACACAATGTTTCACCAGAAGATGGCAACAGTGTATTTGATCGCCGAAATATCGTGTGATAACACTTCCTTAACTCGGCTAGTTGCCCGAGAGCATTTCATAAATTCTCAAAGCCGAGAGAAACTTCCTTCTGATGTATCACAGATCTTGTTTTGTAAGATGTTACATTCATCGTCAAAACAAAATTTTGGAAAAAAAGTAACGCCCAAGAAACAATGGAAATTTCTGTTTTTGAACGCACGAATTTTAATTGACACCATGTTTAATTAATCGGTATAAATGGTAGTGCAGTGTTCTGAATCTGTAGAATGAAGACCAAGTATTTCCAGATGAATATTAAAATGAAAGTTATTGTTTTTTCTTACTGAAATTTATTGTTATTTGTAGATACAGTTTTTGTTTTGTTTTTAAATACATTTCATTACTATTGTTTCCACAACACAGGCACAGTAAAATATGGATATGTTACATGCTGGAGCGAGTATTGTTATGTCTGGATAATTATTTATTTTTCTTCGATCTGGCAACGAAGGACCACAGGCTGCCATTGTGAATCATGAGAGTTTGAGGAGAAAAAGGGGGGGGGGGGAAGGAACTAAGTTATGCCCGAAGTCTAACCAAGTTGGCTGCACCCGGAGTGCTTAATCTATTTACCTGGCATAATTGAAGAACCAGTTTCATTTTCTGGTAATACATTTTTACCAATCCCACACCTTGGACCAGATGCAAGCAACCTTACATAGAAATTTTGTGTGTTCTGTAAAATAAGTAGATTTTTTGTTTTTTAAAATGTGTAGATTAAAAGGCGGAGAATGGAGATCGTCTAAATAAATCCGTCCATTGCATTCGCCTACATGATTAGGGGAAACTGCCAAAAAACTGCAATCAGAGCAGCCTGTACATGCTGACTTGAGCTCGTGCCAGGTCCCGTTGAACCTCCCCATCCTGTGTGCGGCGTCCCTTAGCACCGACTCACAGTGGCGTGTTATTTATTTCAATGATAGGTATTTGATTTAAATGACCAGAATTACACATCTCAGTCACAAAAAGTCAGGCAATGAAATACGATGATTGGTTTAACATCTTTGTTTATAAAATTTTAATTGTTGTATTAAAAATATGATGACTGGTTTTTACATTTGATGAGTGTAACTTGCAACATATTATTGCTTTAACTAGTAGTATCAAAACACATTTTCTATAGGCATATTGCTGGCGATTGGAAGAGTAAAGCAAACCTTCAACGAGTGCGTAATTAATTTTTCCGACGTTGATAGACATTAATTTGATATTAATGTAAATACATAGAAATGCAAATTATTATATAGTATAAACAACACGCTTAAGGCTGACTTCAAGGCAGACTTCAAGACTTGCAACTGCACCTGAAGATGGCGACGGAGAATAAAGTCGCCGAAATATTGTGCATTAATAACAACATCACTCGGTTTGTTTCCCGAGAAACATTTATAAATATTATATAGTAGATTGGCACGCAGGGTACATGTATTTTCAGCATCAAAGAGCTACTCATCAATCACAAATTGAAATGCTGGTTAAAGGAATTATCAGAATAGAGAATCAACTGAAACATCAAAGTATATATCGTAGGAATTATCAGGACACAAAAACAACTCATCAATTAATAAATTCTGAATATAAAAATTATTAATCGGAATTATTTGATATTAATATCCTCAAAATTTAGAGTGAACATTATACTGCTCTGTACATTTGTTGGGCATTAATATCCAGGGTCATTACTAGCATTGTGTTTGCTACAAGTTCACTTAACGATTTTTGAAATAGATAAGTTACCGCTGTGTCCCCACCACTTGCCTCAGCCATTGATAGATTTAGTTGCTTGTCTAAAGAAGAGTAATAAATTCCTTTAAACATCAATATTACATATCCAGGACACCGCCAGTATAGGAAACTTCGATTACACTACGTCCCGTCAAGGATCGGAATCACAGATTCACGATGCGACTATCCGAATTTAAATGTGTGACTATTATGTGTCACGTCCTTGGTTTGCGTGAGCGTCGCTATTTATGTCGTCCGATAGTTCAAGGTTTTCGTTTCTTGAAAATGATGTTGCTGATTTTCATATGTTCATTGAACAAACATTTGGCTCATGATTCAAAAGTCCAGAATAAATCAAAATAGACAAGAACACGAGGTGAAAATTCAGATTTTTTTTAACGATTTATTGTTACAGCAAAATAATACTATTTAAATAAAGTTGCTTTTACTTACTGTCACTAAAACTGTACCAACTCTCTGTACACTATCATGAAAATTCCTATTGAAACTATTTCTTACAACAGGTACTTCATTACATAATTAGAGGGGTCTGGTGGCTCAGTAGTTACAGCATCTGACTATGGATCGAAACGTCCCCAATTAAAATCCCTATCTCAGTGGTGATTTTCGTAGGCCCTTAACCCAACCTTCACCTCTAGCACAGCTTGCTGTGTAATGCCAGAACGCTTCCGTAGCTCGGATTCTAAGTTAAACTGTAGGTGCCCTGTATCCGGGTAGGATTGTCGGGTTCGCTTTTTTTCTGCTTATGGCTATGTCGATGCCATGGAGGCGGGATGGGATTGGGAACAAGGAACGGGAAGTAATTTGGCCATGGCCTTTTAAATGAAGCATCCTAGCATTCACCTGGAGTTATTTTCGGAACCCCTGCGAAACCCAAATATGGATGCCCGGGCGGGGATTCAAACCAGCGTCCTCCGGAATGCGAGTTTCAGGTTAGGTTAGGTTACTGTGGCTACGATAGGGTCGGAATGCGCAAGCCTATAGAAATCCTGCCACCAAGTCATTACGACCACACAGAATTATTATATTATTGCATAATTTACAATCAACAGTTTTATTTCGTACAATGCTAAGTATGTATTATGAAGCCAGCTCATAATGAAATTCTTTCCCCTATATCCTCTCTGACATCCAACAGAAATACTATATAGTAAAACGCAACTTTTTACCGGACCTGCTGCGACCATGATGTTACTACAAAATGGAAGTTATGAGCGATGTTTAATAACACTCCTACGTAGTTAGGGAATTGCGAGGAAATGAATTGTCACACCACGGGTTCAATCCGTCATTTTGACGGGTTTCCAAGCTAGCTATCAATATTATAAATGTCAATATTTGTTGCTCAATCATGCCGTAAACACTCAACAGATTTGAATAAAATTTGGTACGAAATTATAATATCGTGCAGATTAGAAAATAGGATACTTTTATCACGGAAAAACTTCTTCGGAGTAGCAAATCTGTTCCTAACATTTTTAACTGCATATTTCCATTCGTTCAGTAAATTCGCAAGGTGGTGTCTTTAGTTGCAGAAAATGGATTAGTATGAAACCTCAGGTATCTCGCCGTAATGCCTTTTCTATAGCTGTGGCCAGGGAAATTGGCGGGTGAGTGCGAGCGCGCTGTTGCCGCACTTCGGAACATTCTCGGGCAGCGCTCTCTCCATAACACTAGAAAATGGCAACGCTGAGCGTCCTGTGTTGCCTGGTACGAGCGCCAACGCACAAACTATCACTAAAAGCTAACAGGTGAAATTAACTGTATAGTGGAAGATTTGGTAACGGCGCATTAGAAGCCTCCCGCCAATACGTCTGGCCACAGCTATAGTAATGGGTCATAATTTATGAGACATTCAAGTTTTGAAAATCTTGTGAAGTGCAGTAGACGAATCACTAAATTAGCAGTGGCAAAATATCTGCGCTGGTTGAATCGTCATATTCTTGTGCCGAGAGTTGTGGATTCATTCCCCACTCAAAGATTTTTTTGGGTGCCTTCTGTTTTATTATTGTTCACTGTAACACTAAAAATTATTATTACAAAAATACATATAAATAAATATTTATGTTTTTTCAAAGTCTGAGTCCATTTTATGAAATAAGGAACGAGAAGATCATGAGTAAATCAACTCCAAAGAATCACCTTCAGGGTAGGGTGGTGGTCAGTCTACGTTTTGTTACGTCCTGGAAACGGCTGTGATGATTTTTATGAAACTTTGTACTACACATTTTTCTAACTGGGTGACTAAAGATTACATAGCTGTAATTCAACTCCAGCCATCTGGAGAAACACCTAATGGATATTATTACATAAGGAATTGCGTGCAGGTATATAAATTGATGTTGTTTCTCTTTAGGAAGTATCATAACATAACTAAAGGTATGAAACGGTTGGTAAGTAGCCGTAATGGGAGGTTAGTTGTCATGTTTCTGTAAGAGACGTGATTCTTGAGGTCCGTGGTGTGTATATGGTGACTGTACCTGGCTCCGTCACCGCCAGGCTGTGCGGTGCTCCGTCAAACGGGCGGCGACAAATGCGATTAGGGCGCAATTTGCCTGCAGCGATGGGGAGGAAAGCGACGTAGGTCTCCTTGTGGACCGCGTGCTAAAGTGGATGACGGGGGTGCGCTTAACGGGTCGGGCCCTCTCCTAAACGAATTTGCTGGCATGAAAGACGGCACATGCGAATTACCAGCTCGTCTACATATCTCAAACGGGTGTTGTTGGTTCATCACTTGTAATGGCTCGGGTCTAATGATTTCAATTATAATGTATCAAACGTGCTACCACTTGAAGAGGTAAGGGGAGAAGACGATTGATTTTACTGCGAAACTAACTATTGGTGTTTCCAGCTAAAGTGAAAGTTTTTTCAGAGGTGCATAATACAGTGTTTTTATAGTGTCCCAAAGCGGGATAGTAACAATCTGTCCACTACAGTGTCTTTGGCAGATAGTCTTCTATATCACTGGGTCTTTTTTTATATTTGATATCTACCCAACGTCTTTTTAAATACCTGAAACTGCCCAATCAAAAAAACGGCCTACAAAGAACCTCTCTGCGTTCCCTTACTCGAACTTCCCATAATTAATATAAATACTTCGTCAGTTTGTTAAAGTGATTTGAAATGCTGTTTCAGATGGTCAAAACAATTAGAAACCTTTGTGACAAAAAAGTGGTGATTTTTGTAGTTAGTAGAAGACCTTATTAGCGTAGAAACTTATTACTTCTTTCTTAGATGGTAAATTATCGAGTATTATGAATGCCAAATAAGCTAAATTGTTAATATAATATGATCAAATGCTAAAATAAAACACTTTCGTGGTTTTTTATACATTTTTAAGTAGATTTTTCTGGAAATTTTGTGCATATTCTTAAAAGGGGTCCGATTTTGGCAGCCGTTTTCTAAGACACTGTTTTTTATTTATTTATTTTTATTAAAAACTGAATTTGAAGATTATGGTCATATTCTGTCATGCTGGCTATTTGAAAACGTACCAAAGACAGTAATCCAATAAAACTAAATCAAATATAGATCAAAGATTAGACAGATAAAAAACAAAATGGATGTCTGACTTTGCTTCCTTTCCTCTACTAGAAACAGTGTTCAGAAATCATATGTTGTATACTCACAGCTGCCTGAAATAGGATAGAGTAGATAAAACATAATATCTGGAAAGAATACCTCTTTTAGAGTCATCAACAGTGTTCATCTTCGTCTAGGGTGTAGGAATACCACAGTTTGAAATAGGGGAAATTTTCGGAAACTAATGGACAGCAGGTATACAACGAAATGTCGAAAGACATGAGATAGCTGGGTGCAAATTTACTTGATATGAGTAGGTGGACTGCCCACATCTCCCCACACGCTGTCAGCTCTTCCCAAGTCGGCAGAGGCGCTCGGAGCACTTCCCTATGACGTCGGCGAAAACAGTTGACCGGCGAGGGCTATATAAGAGCAACCCTTCCAGGAGACCGGCACCTCGCCAGAAAGAATCGAAGAGCAGCTTCGAAACGTCGTATCAGATTTACGCGCTAGAAGGCCAAGAACTTTTCATACAGGTTGAAGGTTATCACTGTTGTCAGTTAGACTAGTGAACGTCATGCAAAATGTTTAATAATCTAATAATGGCTTCCTGGCGAGAATTATTGAAGTCTGAATGTCAAATGACAGTTGAAATCTGGAGCATGGAACATTAGGTTTCTTGAACAGTTCCTGAATTTATGGATTCTACGATCAACAGTGTCATGGATGTACCGAGGTTAGTTCAAGGACGATATTACCTCAAGGAGCCGGATACGAGCACTGAAAGTTAAAGACCAGTGACAGATGTGCAGATGCGTCCGTGCCAACAGAAAAACGACACTGCATTAACTGCCTACTATACTCACTGAGAAACCACTGTGAATGTATCGGTGTCCAAAAACATGGTACAGCATTGCAGCATCTTATTCGAACTCGCGAAGAATTACTTTGGATCTTGCAGTACTAGAAGACAGTAACCTGAACCGATGAGTTCGTTTCCAATTGGTTTGCGCCAATGGTCTAATAAGGTACAAACCTCATTATTGATCAAACGTTTCGGCTAGACATTGTACAAATTGGCTTTCAGAGGTGTTTGACTGTCATGGATTGCGTCCTCTGGTCAGACTGAACTGGTCCATAACATTTTTTTTTTTTTTTTTTTTTTTTTTTTTAACAGTTTAACGTCCCTTTTTAACAACGTGGTCTTTAGAGACGGGAAAGGATGGGGGCAAGGAATGGGAAGGAATTCGGCCATGGCCTTTTGAAGGAAGCATCCCGGCATTCACCTGGAGTGATTTGGGGAAACCATGGAAAACCCAAATCTGGATGCCCGGACGGGGATTCGAACCGCCGTCCTCCCGAATGCGAGGCCAGAACGCTATCCGTTACACCACCACGCTCGGTGGTCCATAACAGAGCATCGTTATACCCATCTGCTTGGTGACGATTTGTATCAATTTATATACTAGACGTATTCCAGTAATGACACCACACAAGGCGTGTTAGATATTGGAGGATATGGTCGAGAGCGCCGTTCATGCACGACGTACATCATGTGGGCGGCTTTTGAGAAGAATAACTGCAGATGTCTTCTAATTAAGTCCATACCACGTCGATCTGCAATAATACGTAATGATCTCTCAAAGACATTGGCAGGAAGTCTCCTTCAAACTGCTAGGTATGTATTTCTTGCCTTCAACCTTTTGATGATAACTATGAGCAGAAACTAATTGATCACTTGAATTCACAAAGAACCAGTAAGTTAAAGCTAGAGTTACTTCGTATTTCTGACAAATTCTCGCAATAGCTATTGCCATCGCGTGTAGTTAGAGGGCGTAACTTGTAGCAAATCATGCTGAGACTTTAAGAGACGGGGATAAGGAGATTGCATTTGCATTACGATAGCGGTAGAAGAGTGTCGATATGATGAGTGTCACTAATGAATGACATTGTATAGTGCATCCCTCAATACAGTGTCGAGAAATCTGACCCATCGTTTTGGTTTAACCGGTATTCGTTAGCTTTGCAGCTCAAGCACTGAATGCAGCTAAGGATTGCAAATTAAGCCTCTCTACAAGTAGTAGAAGTGATTCATCATGAGAATGTCGGAACGTACTAAAAGATAAAAAACGGTAAACGACTTAACTCCAAGACGCTTTGACAATAATTTTAATGATAATTTTTACAGTGTAAATTGGCTTCTTAACTAGTCCACAGGGTTAGCACGTGGTTCATTGAACCATTCATTGGCGGAAGAGTAAAGATGATTCTTCTACTCCAAGTACCATATTTTGCATATGATTCAATGTCTAGTTCTGTTTTCAGATGGTGGTTAGCGTCTCACACAGCAACACAGTATGTGATTCTTGGAGGTTGCCGTTTCTACCAAATGCTATTAAATTGGAGTACTGACGCAAGAATAAGTTTTAAATTCATACTCGTTGCTATTACGAATCTGTGGCTACAAATTTCGAAAAGTTTTACAGAAATCTACTATAGTACAAATTTCATATTTTTTCATGCATTTGCGTTGAAACAGATCAGTATTTATGGTATCTGAATCTAAATAATAAATAGAATTTGCCACGCGTGTAAATCACAATAGAATTTAATCTCTCAAAAATTCACAAAATTAAAAAGGAATTATGTCAATTATCTTTACCTATAAGTGAAAAAAACCCAACAAAAACTCAGTGATTTTTTTACATAAATGTAATTGACTGTGGATTTTTTCCAATCAAGCTTGTGCAATTACTTGTGTGGTAGTAATGAATTAGCCACATTGGTTTTACGGACTGCGGATCCCGCCCTTATCGAATTGCCTTAAGCTAATTCCGTAAATCTATCTGGTACGGGGGACTTACACTTTAACGATTATTCTGAAACACGGAAACGTCCTGGCATACTTCACATTACACAACAAGCTAGAGGTGAATGTTTAGTTAAGTGCCTTTGAAAATCCCCGCCGAGAGGGGAAATCGAACCGAGGATCTTTCGATCTCCAGTCAGACGCATTACCCTATGAGCCACCAGACTGATAGGCTCAGTGCAATTACAAATTTTAATGAATTAAATAATCTTTTTCTCTTGTCATAATATCACAAAGAATTAAACGTACAATCTTTCGATTAATTTTACGGATAGGTCCCTCTACAAGTAGCATTATTGTTTGCTTGATTGGACTGGAACGAATGGATACGCTTTTAACGAGATCAGCTCAACAAAATATTCCGATGTAACTCTCCATCCGCTGCCTTGTCAGTTTCCACTTCCACTATGTATTTAGTAAATCAGTCCATTAAATACCCGAATGCGAAGTTCTCACATCTCGTACAGACTGACCACAAATGCTGTTTGGTACTAATTACGACTAAGTCGGGTAGAAACTAATTTAAATTCGGAAATGCTACTATCATACTTTCGAACAAAGGCCGTTCAAGGTCTTCCTAAATTAGAAAACCAATTGCAAAAAATGGAAGGTCTTTTTCTCTGATACATCAATATATTAATCCACCGGTACTTAAAAGCAATGACACCATTATGTCAATTGGATACCACAGCTGAAACAAGGAAAGAAACATAAATAGCTGAAATCATTAAAAATTTACGAAACTAAACTGCTTCTTTAAGCTCCGACAAGCTGCCAAATGTGTTCCACACCAATTAATGCATTATTACACTAAAAATACAAGATTACATGATTCTCTCTCAACACATGTGTAGTTATTGAAACTTTACATGAAACACTGTACTATTAGACAATTTTATTCACGACTTAAAAACATATAAACAAATATGTATGGAGACATGAATCAAAGCAAACAGTTGAGAATGAAATGCCTTGAATATTCTGAATACAAAAAGTAAATTAAATTAGCTAACTGGTTGCACTGACTCCTTAAATTGTTAATTTTGTAAATAATAACAGTATTATAATTGATAAATTGCGATGGTGCACCCGCTCTGGTGGCAATCTCCCTACACCCCCTCCCTTTCAACCTACTTTTGCCCTCTCCTAATTTTTACTTTGAATTCATTCAGTGTTTCCGGTAAGTTATTCATCACTTCTCTTGGCAATTTATTCCAGTCCCTCACTCCCTTTCATATTAAAGAAAATTTTCCCACGCCCTTATACCTGAAATCAAGGAAACAGAATTAAAACGGCGTTCGAAGCGGAAAAGATTTCAAATATAGATTAGTAATATAAAAAAGGGAACCTTAATAAAAAAAAGATACTTAGCAGTATAAAATTTCAAATGTGACTAGATTTTTCCACTGTTGTATGTACAGATAATATCGATTCATGAACGCGAAGATTGGTCATTGCGAAAGATTAAAAAAAGCTACACACAGGAAGTCGAAGTTCAAATTTATAGCACGATAATTTATGAAAATTTGTAATGAACATGTGGAAATAAAGAGGTTAACTCGGGAAAGAAAGAAATGAAGTAACGCATGAAGTCAATCTTCATATTGAATAAACGTGGAAAAATAACGTTAAAATGTATTGATGATGAATATTACAGTTCTCAAGTCATGTATGTACACTCTTTGGCAAAAAAATTGACTGTGGGCGCCTGAGACTAAGTCCCTTATTTTGCACAATGTGGCATCATTGCGAGTATTCAACTCAGCGCCATCTGTTATTCATTTCCTTAAGTGAATGCCTAAAACAAACTCTCCAGTAATGCCACATATTGCAAAATAATGGACTTAGTCTCAGGCGCCTACAGTCAACTTTTTTGCCAAAGAGTGTATGTAACGTTGGGAAATCTATTAGAACTAGACCTGCTTTGCTTATAAAGTACAGAAATGTTGCTTGCATTATTTAATAGATATCCTTATTTTTATTCCTTTTCGATTGTTTATTTCCCTCTTACCCATGTGTATTTGCACCCGTTGTATAGAATGCTTTTCTTCTTCTAGAGATTACAACAGCTTTTTGACTAATGCATGAATGAGTTATTACTACGATTTCAGCCACCAGTTTTTGTTTTATATATATATATATATATATATATATATATATATATATATATAAATATATATATGTTTCGTTTGCGAATGTATGCTTCACGTTACTTCCCGAAAGGAATATCGTTCTCTCTGTTTGTAATTCATTTATTCAGTCACGGAGTGGAGTTACTGAGACTGGGATAGCGTTGTGTGACAGAGAATGAAGGAGAACAAAGTACATCACATAATTAACGTGCGCTTCTCTGCTCTACCCGGTTGATCCTCTGCGGTACGGCTCAGTTGTGACTTGGCTGAAATTTATCGCGCGGGCTTAGAAAGCGAAACGCGAGGCAACACGTACAGTGCGCAAAGTTGTGAAACTGTCAGAGCCACCTACCGTGAGTTTCAACTCGCGCTGCTGAAAATGGCATTTCAGTCGACAGTAAAAGCGGGTCTTAATTTCGTGAACACCGAAGAAAAAATATCACCGCACTGCGAACTGTTTGCCGGCAGAGACCACACCAGCTGTAGCCAAAGGTGATGAAGTGCGAGGGTTCAAATTTAATGTAAATGTTATATATTGCGGGTGAAAAAATTATCAGTTCTCGATTCACAGAAATAAAATGACTTGTTACAATCGTTAAAAAAAAAAAAAAACGACAGTGGTTTTGATGCATAATTGATCGCTTAACTGCTTCCAATGTATTACGATTTCGCTCGTTCCTTGTCCTGTTGGGGAGACATGCAGGAGAGATTGTTAGTTAATCACTACGTATACTCTTGTGGTTATAAGAAAGTAAAAAAAGGTTCCAGGGCCGTCAGAATAGGTCAGGTTAAATAGAGTGTTCCAGCAAGTTATTTCTTCAAAATTGTTTTACTAAACAGAATTATTATAAAAATAACGCTCACTTACGCTGTAAAAAGTAGTTTCAGTTGTCATTTTTGTCCAGGTTACATTTTAACCTTACCACAAACTGCGCTAATATTGCCTCTAGAAAATCAAAACTTCTATCACACGTACATACTTACGTTATGCCTCGTAATCTTATTTTTTATCGTGTTCCAGGCCGCATAGATCACGATCAGTCAGGAACTACTTCCAGCCAAATCAAATTATGATTTCATATCATGGCGTCATTTCTGTAATTTGAGTAATTCATTCCCTCTGTTGTATGGACGAAAGGTAATATTTATCCTCGAAACAGGAAGTTCCTCTTTCATGGGCAATAAATGCATTCACTGCATCGAGATATAAACGTCATCCCAAAGCTCGAAGAATATAACTAAAACATTTACATCGAACGAATATAAATAAACAAAAATTAACACATAATTAATATGTTGATTTAAACATAACACACACTTCCCTTTCAGCGTTCTGTCAATTTAGTTATTCGCAGTTGCTTAGCTAAATATAATTGTTATTAAATAAAGCATATAACCTCATTATTGCATTAACAACTTTGGCTGTCGTTCAGCAATGATAGCAGGGGGCTTGACGTCACAGCGTAACAGCCACAATGACCAACCCCAGCCATTTATAAGTATTGATTATTTTAATCTCTGTTCAGCAAACAGGGACTCCGAAATAATACAGTATCAAATCGACTCTATTCCACTATAATATTGTTATGATCTCTAAGCATTACGCTATAATACTCAAAATAATACAGATTCGTGGATGGTTGTAAATTAACTAAGTAAAGTTTTCGCTTTCAACATTAATCACAATAAGCTTCCATATGCTATCGATGAGGATTCAAATAATGCTGAAATCGCAGATTCCATCGAGACCAGTAATAAGTAATAATAATGCCCCTCGCATTTCTAAATGACCGATCGTTGTGCTACGGGCGTTGAATCTTTTCAAAACTATTTAGACGAGATAATACGCAAGCTTTTTGCTCGCTAAAACAGATTAGTGTTATGAAGCTTACTGACACTATATTCTTTATAATCATGATCACACAGGAAGTATTTAAACAAATTATATCTGTAAACATTTCAGACTGTTAATTTCATTATAAAATATTAATTTTAGGAGCAGCAAAATAACACGAAACTTATTAAAATATTACTGATCGTAAAATGAATTTCATTAAGAAGAATGGTTCCTTGATGATACAGCTTATGCGAATGAATGTCTTCGTCCGTGGAAGATCAAAGTGCTGCGCGCGTCCTTGTATTGGGGAATTAATGAGTTACTGAAGCTACTTACTGTTAGTGGCTTTCGGCTTCTTGGGCCATATAGCACGCTTAGGTAATATTTTCCAGTATAAACTGTTTTCTACTAATTATTGACATCACAGGACGGATATGATATTAACACACATAACAATTAAACACCCATACCCTTGGTCGGACTCGAAATGGCGACCCTCGGCACGTGGAACCAGTGTTTAAGGCCCTACGCTTTTGAAGGTCGGTTTAAAAATGGCTGTCTGTAATGAGTCACAGGTTTCTTTGACTTTTCAGTATAGGGTTTGGAACTGAAACTCAATGGAATAACTGCGAAATAGGACAAGGAATAGGTTTAGCAATCATTCTGTCACTAGACTGAACAAATATTAGAAAACAAATGTTGAGTAGGATTTTGCAAACCGTTTTCTGAAAAGTGCAGCGTATGGTTTAGTTCATGCGCCATATGGGTTTCTGAGTTTATGAAACGCCTCGAGTTATGGAATCCTCGACAAATATTTGTGCGAAAGCAAAATCAGAAAGCTGACCACTACATGGTTGCGCTTAGTGTTCAAGGGAAATTATACTAACTATGAAAGGAACTGAGACAAAACTGGCGTATCAAATGAGAGGTGAGGCTGTGTGGTCTCCCATTCGGGAGAACGAGGATTCCAAACCCGTCAGTCCATCCAAATTTGAGTTTTCCATGGTTTCTCCAAATCAATCTAGGTGAATGCCGTGATAGTTCCTTCAAAGGATCATGGCCGAACTCCTTCCCTTTCCTTGCCCCCATTCCTTTTCCTCCTCTAATGACCAAGACGTCGACGAGTCGTAAAGTCCCTCCCCCCCGAAAAAACCTCTGAGACAATGATTTATCTCCAGGCGTTAGTGACCGGGTGCTAGTGGAGTCGTCAATATTACTATCAAAACTCGACGGATGCAACAGGAAGTGGGATATTTCCAGACGACATACGGGACTTATGACCCTGAGTGCCGTCGTTTCGTGTGGAGAATTCGTTTTCATTAGCAGCAGAAGACTGCTCTCATCAGCAATTGGGGGAGGGCGCCGGCCTCTAATTGCACTTGTCGCCGCTAGCTGCGTGATCGATGCTCAGGCTCAGACGTGATGACATCACGGCGGGCGGCTCGTTAAGGCGGCGACTTTTTAACTCGAGGCTTTTAGGAGAATCGCGGCCGTTACATTGAATTAGGCGCAATTTACGGACGCCGTTCGGCTATTACTACCGCAGCCGGCGCAGAGCACGGGTATAGTGATGTGATCCAAGTCTTGCTGGTAAACTCTCCTTACACAGAACGCGTTGTGACCGAACTGTGTAGACGACACTGGAGCAGCTATATGCGGATCAGTTTAACATCTTCTGGACATATGAGTCGTCGTCTTCCTTCCTGGAGATCGAGTAGGGTTCGTTACACCCATACCTAAGTAACTGCTCTCTCCTGTCGTGTCACTCTCTCTCCTTTCTTCCTATAAATTATCCTCAATATAATCTAACTATACCATTCTAGGACACCCAATAGATTTATTTCATGCACTGAATTGGCATTCGAAACTTCTACATCCCATTCAAATGGCCGAATAACTTATAACTTTCATTGCTCAGTAATCATTGTCATATTGGTACCCTTCCAACGGACGGGAAGGTATATTTTTACATCGCCAAGGTACGAGGGCGTACCAAAAAAAACCGGAATTATTTTTTAAAAGATCTAAATTTGCAATTTTTTACAAAACAACCTTATCCCCTTCAAAATACTCTCCATTACAACTAATATATTTGTCCAACCGATGCTTCCCCTGTTCGAAAAATTTTCTGTAGTCATCTTTAAAAATGGCTCGTTTTTTTCTTAACCTCTTTAATGTTTGTTAAATGGTGCCCTTTCATGCCACTTCTCTTGGGTGGAAATAAAAGTCGCATGGAGCCAGGTCAGGCGAATAAGGTGCGTGGGGCAGCGGAACCATGCCATTTTTCGCCAAAAACTGCTGGCAGTAACAGTTGTGTGTGCAGGTGCATTGTTGCGGTGGAAGAACCAGTCTCCTGTCTCCAACAAATCGGGTCTTTTTTGACGAACACTGTTGTGTAATCATCTTAAAACTTCCAAATTAAAATTTTGATTGACTGTCTGATTGGGGCGGAGGGGGGGGGGACAAACTCTGAATGAACTACGCCCTTGGCATCAAAAAAGAAAATGAGAATTGTTTTGATGTTTGATTTGACTTGACGATATTTTTTTGGACGGGTGACAATGACACCTTCCATTGGCTTGACTGTTGCTTTGTTTCTGGATTGTAACCATAGCACCATGACTCATCACCAGTAATGACCTTTGACAGAAAATCTGGATCAGTTTCAAGCTGGTTTCAAAGCACGACAAACTCGAGGAACAACCCTTTTCAATCCCAAATCTTACGTTAAAATTCGTTGAACCGAGCTCCAAGATAACTCATTAATCTCTGACAGTTGATAAATTGTCTGTCGACGGTCTGAGAGCACAAGCTCTCGAATTTTTTTAAACATTTTCGTTGATTCGGCCAGTTGATGGACGTCCAGAACGAGGTTTGTCAGCAGAAATTTTACTGAGTAGAAAACAAAATTTCACAGCTGCACGTTGTTCACTTAAGGTTGCCATCTTCAAAAACGAAAAGATAACAAAACAGTGCTAACAAAAACAATCACTGCAGATTAACAGAACAAACTAGGTCGACAACACTGGCGGCACTAAAGTGACAATGAATTGCGCTATAAACGCCTAGCGGCAGAAGCACGTACTACGCAATCTCCGCTCATGGCAATGCTATTCCGGTTATTTTTAGGTACCCCTTCGTATTTTAGTAATGTATTGCTCAATATTTCTCCTCTATTAGGTCCAGCTTCATGTCTACATTTATAGATATACACCGTACCATACCTGCTTATCTCTTAGAGCATATTCCATTTGACAAATTAGGTTCTATTTTTAATGAAGAAAGTTCTCGACAGAAAATATCATTAAATAATACGTATGCTAAGGCATAGAGTTTAGTCTCCTAATGCTGCTATCATTGTTTTCTGCTCGTAAAGAGTAATTCTCTTGAGTGGGAAGTAGACTGATGGCTCAGTGGTTAGGACGTCCTACTGGCAATCCCGGTCTCGGCTGGGATTTTCAAAGGCGCTTAACCTTACCTTCAAGAATAGCCAGAACGCTTCCCTGGTTCTTATTCCACGTTAAACTGCAGGTCCCTTTCGGCCGGTAGGATTACAGAATTATATTAATTAGCCAAAGTGTTGCATTAAGGCGAATCGAAAACTGTGTCAAATCAGCAGACGAACAATCCATCTGGATATCTCGCCGACAATGCTATATGATCATTTGAATTTCTGAATGGAAATGAGTAACGACAGTGATACTTGCCAGACGATTACCGAAAAACTGATAGAAAGCGTGTTAGAATGAACACAGTTGCACGGTATTCAACTGAATTTAATTGAGATGGAGTGCATGCAGCGATGGCAATTTCTCCTGTCATTGAATTACCCCATTCATATTATTTTTTATTATTACCTTATAAACTACAAGTGTTAAATTACTCCACCCACCCACTTTTGCCATTTACAAATTTTAATATCGAATTCCTTTTGCGTTTTTGATAAATTATTCATCACTTTCCTTGGTAATTTATTCCATCCTTACCGACAAAATAAAATTTTCCCTCTCGCTTATGTATGAAATGGAATGCCAGCTTGTGCCCATGACGCCATCCTATCTCCAAAACACAGTGTAGGTAAAGAATTTTTTTTTTTTTTTTTGTAACTGCTTTACGTCTCTTTTTAACATCGAGGTCTTTAGAGACGGGAAAGGATGGGGGGCAAGGATGGGGGGCAAGGATGGGGGGCAAGGATGGGGGCAAGGAATGGGAAGGAATTCGGCCATGGCCTTTTGAAGGAAGCATCCCGGCATTTGCCTGGAGTGATTTGGGGAAACCATGTGTAGGTAAAGAGAACACCTATCATTCAACTCAGGAGAGCTATGTAGGCGCGGGTGTGAAGAATCACGGAGGTTGAACTTCTTATGCCTTTTACTAAGCTATCGAACCCCCGTCCGGGCATCCAGATTTGGGGTTTCCATGGTTTCCCCAAATCGGTCCAAAAAAAGGCCATGGCCTAATTCCTTCCCGTTCCTTGTCCCTAGTCCCATCCCGCCTCTAATGACCTTAGCCGTTGATGAGGCGTAAAGCCCAAGCGAAAAAAAAAATACTAAGCTCTGGACGGAGTCTGGTGTATGACTGGTTAACTCTCAGGCGTAGAAAGCACCCGGTTCAATAGCCGGTTCGACCATTAATTTACATAGTTTCTCTAAATCACTCCAGGCGAGTCCCGATATTGTTACATCAACCAATACATCTTAAGCCATGGCATTAGATACAGATATGTTTTGATGCTGTAACGTACCAGTCGCTTATATTGTCGAGTTTTCCGTGTTCATCTTACAGTCGATTGAAGGATCCTGAGAGGCATATCTGACTTTTCAGATTTCAGGAAAATCCTCCACCTCATTGAAACTTCATTCCACAGTCAGTTCTCTACTGCCTGAACTACGTCACACTCAATTATAGTAGACCAAATGTGTGTATGTGTCACTAAAGAAGCAGATAATTGTTTTGTCCGTTAAGTGGTATTTTGACTGGATGCTCAGCCATCTCCATTAGATTATGACGATGTTGACAGATAGGATAGTCGGGAGCAAAGGTATCAAATCGTCCAAACTTGATGCAGCTGGCAGAACGTCATGATTTCATATACGTTCAGGCGACAAAACCGAAAAGGCTGTATTTTTATTTGATAAAAACTCCGTTCACACATTACTGTGATCTATGTTGTTAGATACAGTGGCTACATTCATACAGCATGTCAGCCTATCTTCGAATTGCAAATGTGATGCAGTCACAAATTGCGTAAAGAAAGAAAGGAAAAGAGAGTAGGAGCATGATGGAGAACAATACCTCATGCATCTCGTAGTTAATCAGTTATAACCAGAATCCTTTTCAGTGAAAGACCCTGCTTGACGTGTTACTTATTTATTTATTTAATTATTTATTTTTACTCTTGTTCTGTAGATTACTCAGTTTTATAATTCAGTCTCTCGAATATCTTTATATATATAAAAATCTCGTGTCACGATGTTCGTCCGGGATGAACTCCGAAACTACATAACCGATTTAGATGAAATTTGGCTTAATGTGTGTAATTTAGTCCAACTTAAAAGATAGGATAGTTTTTTATCTGGATTATAGACCTCAATATTTATTATTTGCGAAATAAATGTTCATTAGATGTTTGTCATAGGACAATTGTTTGTAATTATTTGTAAGCCACCAAGGCTAAGCGGTCTGCTGGCTAAGTGGTTAGGGCGTGTGACTGGAGATGGAAAGGTCTCTGGTTCGAGTCCCTATATCGGCGAGAATTTTTATAGCCACTTAACCCGGCATTAACCCCCGGCGCAGTATGCTGTATGAGGTGAAATACGCCAGGACGGTACTGTGGTTCGGATTCGACGTTAAAATGCAGGTCCCCTGTACGAGGCAGGATGGGCGGGCTAGGTAAAGGCGGCTACGACAGGGCCAGAATGCCCAGCCAGTAGAAACCATGTCACCAGGTCATTACGACCATACGTAAATATTATTATAGTTCCATAAGTTTCTAACAGATGGCGATGTGTTAACTCATCTATACAACACTTGGTTAGCTAGGTTGGGTAAACATCCAGTAGATCACGTTCTGTTTCAATTTATTTATGCTACAGTTTATTCCTAACAGATGGCGGTGTGTTAATTTATCGAACCATCCAGTAGATGGCGTTGAATTTCGATTTATTTATGCCATATGTGTGAGTTTCTTCAATTTTAATTGTGCTGTGTATTGTGTTATAATTATAATGTATTGTTGTTCATCGTTTGTGTGTCTTTATATCTAACGACATGAACATAACATTGAAGAAAACGTTACGATAAATTCGAATCGTGTAAGCATTTCTCGCTAGCTTATCATTTTTCTTCTTCTTTTTGTTATGGTCAGCTAGAGAACACGTGACAATTTCAATTCCTCTCCTGTTGTTTTTTCTTTCTTCCTCCCCAGTACTCCTTCATTATTGCACTCCTCTATACCTTTGAATCCTGCCATATTCAAAGTCTGCTTTCGAAAGAAATTTCTTACCATACAGTTCACTGGTATTATTTCGTTTCAAATCTTTCTAAACCTCTTGAAAGCCTGATGTCATCCATGCTATAAATGTATCAAAAAAATATCATTCTTCTTTTTCTGTTATTTTATATTTCCTCATTAGTTCTTAACTTCCATTTTACTGTATTTTTCAATGGACCCAAAAATTTCGGTTTCACCACAGTAGTGTCTTATTTTAAGGCTTTCAGAAAGGCACTTTTTGTTGTAATTCAAATATTTTTCAGTGAAATGTCGCCAAAGAATCTAACCTCGACAATGCATGTAGCAGAGAGGCAAGACACACGACGAGAGAGCTCATCAATCAGCAACAAAAATCGCGGCAAGTTAGGAAGTTCAAAGAATCAGGACAGCTGAGCGTCGTATGCAAGAATCTCAAGAACAGCGTGATGAACGTCTGTGACAGAATATATCGAGAACAAGAGCGGCACGAGAACAGCACATAGCTACATTTAGAGTGAGAGAGAACGAGAAAGACAGCAAATCAGCCGTGCTTTAACACGTGTATCATTTGTTCGTCTTGCGTTCCAATATGCACCAGCCATTGATTACTCTGCACATTGTAAAATTGCAATCAGTGCAATGAACAAAATATGCCAGTATTATCAGGCGTTGAAATTCCGCAATGAATCAGCCGGCATGTGTTGTGCATCAGGAAAAGATGTATTATTACCACTACCCAATCCGCCAGAACATTTACAATCCTTCTTGCTGGCGAATCAAACGATTCGAAATTGTTTCTGCGCAAGACACGCAAATTCAATTCTTGCTTCCAGATGACGTCTTTTGGGACACCAAAAATTTGTGATCTTACATCTGATGGACGTCATTTTGAAAATAAATTCAAAATACAAGGCCAAGTGTACCATAAGATTGGGTCGTTGATACCGATGCCAAACGATGAACCGAAGTTTCTCCAAATCTATTGGAAATTGTGAGGAACGCTTGAAAACTAGGTGCCAGTATAATTCCATCGAACAAGCAGAAGAGAGAAATTGTGGTATTGTTGGAAAATTGTTTGGAAAATAATAATCAACTTATTCAATTGTGTCGCCGCAATTAAAAACCTACAACTATCAAATTGTCATCAAAGCTGACAAATTACCATCAGGAGAACACGCTGGCAGATTCAACGCGCCAAACGTAGATGAAGTTGCAGTTTTATGGTTGGTGACTCAGTTGATTAAAGTCACACGTCAAGATAGAACTGTTAGTATAATTTCGGATCTACACCGTTCGTATGACGCACTCCAGTATCCACTGATATTGTGGCAAGGGCAGAATGAATATCACATCAACATCAAACAGCGTAATCCAGTTGCTGGTAAATTTAATATTCAACTATTTAATTCTTTATTTTATTAGTACAGTAGACCCGCGGTATTCCGACCAGGGGCCGGATTATAGGGGGCCCACTATACTGATTTCTTATTCTTTTTTTTTTACTATTTAATTTATTATTTTTTCAGGTAATAAAACAAATAAAAAAGTTACTTCAATGAAGTACTACGCCCCCGATTGATGATTAGACGTAATTAGGATAACTATATCCTTCGATATCGTCAACTGTGCCTTCAATACGTCGTGGATATGTACGCCAAGGTTGAAAACAAGCATTTGCGATTTATTCGATACAACCAGGCTAAATTACGATCGGAGGAATACATCCTCTTACGAGATACTGTTATCGGCAATATTTATGAAAATTTAAACGCCAATGATATCGGTAATGCATTTATTTTACCTTCAAGCTACATCGGCAGTTCACGGAACATGCAGGAATATATACAAGATGCGATGACTTACGTACGTCATTATGGTCGTCCAGATTTGTTTATTACATTTACATGTAATCCGAATTGGGAGGAAATACAAACTTTGCTATTACCAGGCCAAAAATCAATGCATCGTCATATAATCACGGCACGTGTGTTCAAACAAAAATTAAAATCATTGATTGATTTAATCATAAAACATTCAGTTTTTGGTAACACCCGTTGCTATCTGTATTTGATTGAGTGGCAAAAGCGAGGTTTGCCTCATTCTCACATTTTGATTTGGCTTAAAGTTAGAATCCGTCCAGAAGAAATTGATCAAAAAATTTCAGCCGAAATTCCGGACCCATTAACTGATCAAGAATTGTTTGATATTGTTACCAGTCACTCGATCCACGGACCGTGCGGTGCTTTTAACATGACATCGCCATGCATGGAAGGTGGAAAATGTAAGAAGCGTTTTCCAAAGGCATATACGAATGATAGTATTACGGATATCGATGGTTATCTGTTGTATCGCCGCAGAAACGCTGAGAATGGTGGCCAAACATTTACAGTGCGAATGACAAATTCTAGAAACCAGGTTGAAATTGACAATCAGTGGGTGGTACCATACTCACCATTGCTTTCAAAAACGTATATGGCTCATATTAATGTCGAGTTTTGCAGTTCTGTAATATTCATTAAGTACGTTTGCAAATATGTTAATAAAAGCAGTGATTTGGCCGTATATGAAGTTCAAAATGTAAATAAAAATGACGAAATAACACGATACCAAATAGGTAGATACATCAGCAGCAACGAAGCTATATTCAAAGCAAAGACTTTACACAGTGCATCCAAAACAACGTGAATGTTTCTTTCAGCGTTTGTTATTGGTGAATGTTCCCGGATCAGCTTCTTTCGAATGTTTACGAACAGTTAATGGTCGAGTGTCCAATACATGTCGAGTGTTCAATACATGTCAAGATGCATGTCGCGAGTTGCAGCTGCTGGTAGACTACAATTATTGGGACCTGACACTTGCTGACGCAGCGTTGACAGCCTCGCCGAATAGTATTCGTCAAACTGTTTGCAATTATTTTGACAACATGTTATCCAATACAATCTTCGAGTTTGTGGGAAAAATATAAAAACAGTATGACTGAAGATATAACTGAAATTTCAGTTTATATAAATAAAAAATAATTTATGTATTTATTTTATAAATATCAATTTTTATATAATTTCAATTAAGTAATTTGTAATGAAATGTAAATTAAAATTTTTATGATCGTTTGTCTTTAATTTCATCTCTGCGTAACTCTTTACCAATTACATTTGAATTTCCAAATCGACTACAATGTTTTTGTCTTTATTAGTGAATATTAATTTGATTACTTGAGGAAGTTTAGAATAACATTAATCCAACGTAAGTCACAGCAACGCGTGACCGGGTCAGCTAGTGTTATTTAAAAATGAATATATAGCCGTTTCTGTGGATGACCCTTTTCGGGATCCAAACTGTGACGCAGTAAGAATGTTATAATGTGTAACATGTTTTGTTACTCTACAGTAGATGATTTTTTCAAAAATATTTGAGAATCCTGGAAGTAAAGAGATTGGATGGTAGTTATCTGTATAAGTCGCTTCTTTTAGTCTATTTGGAAATATACGAGTGCATTAAGGATTCATTATGCATGAGAGCAAGTACGTCACTGATACAATATGAAAATCTTTTCAGTTACTTACTTGAAATGTTGTCTTAGCTATAAAAATTTCTCGGTATTAATTTCTTCATGAATTTATTTATTTCTGTTACTGGAGGAAATCGCATACCAAAAAATTTATTTGGGAAAGCAATCTGATGAAGCCTTACGGCACTATACAGGGATTCTTTTTCCGTACCTAACATCTCTACAACTGAAGTAAAATGTTTGTTGTACATATTTTGCAAAGTTCCCCTGCGTCACTGTGCACAGATCCATTTTATTCTATTTTTATATGGTTTTAGTGATTTACAGACTTTCCTGTCTTTATTATATTCCACATATTTTTCATTTTATTTCTGTTCCTTATTTTCTCTGATACATACACTTTCTTGGTCTTAATAGTTACATTTCTTAGTGTTCTAAAATAAATTGATGGTGAGCTTTCAGTTAATCTGCTTCCTGGTAACAGTACTTATTTTCAGGCACACTCTGGATGTTTCTCCCTTTTAGATTACTAGCCTGCACTTCTTGTTTTATTACCTTACTCCAGTTACCAGCGCCATCACTCAGCGAGTGCAGAAAGCTCGAAGCGATTAAGAGAAACTTTGGTTAAATAAAGAGGACGCTGTTATACGAGCTTTTGTGAAGACTGAAATTAGGTGAGTCGACTGTTTTAAAATACACACAAATTATGCGAACTGGCACTAATAACAAAGCGCAGCGGGATATATACATAAAGGGAGAAAGTTTTAAAATTACTCTCGCCTTCTTCGTTTAGTCCCCTCTGGGCAAACCTTGAGTGTTTACGCATTCCGAAGTGACACAGAGTCGCTTTCAGGCTCCAGGCCATCACGCTAAGGTGTGACCTCCGGCACTCTACAGCAGATGGAATGGCCCTGTAGTAGGGCACGATACTTCTACAACTGAAACAAAGATGATAGTTGTAATTCCACAGTCAGAAAGAAACTGAGAAAATTTGAATTAGAATGCCAGCAGACAGCACCTATATTTTAACAAAAATTACATTAAAAACACATTTGTAATCAGTTTCACAGTATGGGAATGCAATAACACAAAGTTTTTCGTGACGTGAATCAAAGAACAATAAAATTTTTCTTTTTCAGTGGCTGATCCTGGTTTATTTGTATGTTACATGTTTCTTGTCTATTTTGATACAAACTTCTCAATTCTTGAATTTTTTTTTTCATCCTGACATAAATAATATAGATTACACAAGCTGTTAGCCGACACTTCGTAAGCCTAATCACACGCAGATATTGCAGGGATAACATACATTTTATGTATTGTACATAAAATTTATATACAGGTTGTACACAAACTGACTGTGAGAGAAACAAACCGGTATAACGTTACAGAGGTTTGTCCGTCATAATACGGTTAGTTTTCAAAATTTCATGAAAAAATATATTACTCATCGCGAAAAATTATCCTGTTTTCTTCCTAATGATACTTAGTATTTCCTTGTCAAATTCTGTCAAGATCGATTATGCTGTTTAGTCGTGAAAACGTAACAAATAGGCAGAAAGACAGAGTTGCTTTCACATTTTTAATATCAGGGTAGATTCTCTATTATTTTCTCGATTTGTTCCAATTGTTGTCTTATAAATTCGGTGTATCAGCCCGATTTAGCTTTGCGTCTCTTCTTATTGTTAAATTCATCCTTAAACTTTTTTCTCAGTTAATCTTTTTTTTTGGCTTCATGCTTACTCGACGTCGAGTTCATTAGAGGTGGGAAAGGAATGGAACGGGAAGGAATTTTGGCCATGAGATTCTGAAGGATGCATTCCGCCATTCGCCTGGATTGTTCTGGGGAAATCATGGAAAACCAAAATTTGGATGCCCTGACGGGGATTCGAAACGGCGTCCTACCGAATATGAGACCAGAGCGTTGCCGCTCACCCATTACGCTCAGTCAATTAATCGTTCCCTACACGTGTGTATTAGGTGTTTTATCGTTCATATCGTTAGCCATGAATATCCTATGTGACAATGAATGTCCATATCACTGTGTCATCTTTCTCTACATTATTTTCCTTCCAGCAGTTTCCCTTCCTTAGCTAATTTGCTCCACCTGTCATCTGGCATGGCCACATCCACTCCTATAATTGGGCTTTGACTAATGCGCCTTTAAAAATAGTTTTATTTCGTCTTTGTTTCTGATACGACCTATGTGGTTTACATTCGTCATGACTCTTCCCACCACCTATCCTATGTGTTCGTTTGATTTTGTTTTCTCGTGTCTTTGTTAATGTCAAAGAAATGGCACAAACGTGTAAGAGATGATCAGATGTAGATCTCTTTTCATATGCCTTTCCAAATTCCAATATCTTTCGCAGGTATTCTATATTCGTAAATAAATTTGTAATTGCAGAAGATTATTCATTGGAAAGACTTAACTAAGATACTGTTAATTATTGTTTAATCTTATATATATAAATATAAATAGACGTGTTTTTTCCTATATTTCACTTTTCAGCCACCACTACCTAGCACAGATCACTGATGTTTGTGGGTGGAAGTAGCATGAAGTGTCCTGTCGTGCACAACGTTGGCCGAATGCCGATAGCTGTGGGGATGTGGGAGATATAATGATTAAAGTTGGTCAGTGCAGGGCGTTTTCATATTTCGACAAAAAATACGTATCTCCATATACTTCTCTTTCCTGCAACAACTACATAACATAGACTTTTGGTGTTTGTGTGTGGAAGTAGAATCGTCTCTCCTGTCGTGCACTATGGTTGTTAGATGGCGGTAGCTATGGGGATGTGGGAGATATGGGGGTTGAAAGTGGTTGACCTGTTGCAATTTCGACTTCTGCCAAAGACAAAAGTGTCATGGTGTATCACTTTTCAGCGAAAACTACAGATCACAGATAACTGGCGTTTGTGTGTAGTAGTAGCACAGAGTCACCTTTCGATCACAACAGCGGCCGAATTTCAGAAACTGTGGTACTGTGGTAGATATGGTGGTTGTAAGTGGCCGACCAAGGATATTTTCGCATTTCGACTGTCTCCGCATATGTCACTTTTCTGCCACAACTACTTAGCATAGAGCATTGGTGTTTGTGTTTGGTAGTAGAATCGTATCTCATGTAGTGCACTATGGTTGTTAGATGTCGGTAACTATGGGGGTGTGGGAGAAATGAGGGTTGAAAGTGGTCGACTTGTGGCAATTTCATACTTCTTCCAAAGACAAAAGTGTTATGGTGTATCACTTTTCAGCGAAAACTATAGATTACAGATAACTGGCGTTTGTGTGTAGTAGTAGCACAGAGTCACCTTTCGATCACAACAGCGGCCGAATTTCATAAACTGTGGTACTGTGGTAGATATGGTGGTTGTAAGTGGCCGACCAAGGATATTTTCGTATTTCGACTGTCTCTGCATATGTCACTTTTCTGCCACAACTACATAGCATAGAGCATTGGTGTTTGTGTTTGGTAGTAGAATCGTATTTCATGTAGTGCACTATGGTTGTTAGATGTCGGTAGCTATGGGGGTGTGGGAGATATGGGGGTTGAAAGTGATCGACCTGTGGCAATTTCATACTTCTGCCAAAGACAAAAGTGTCATGGTGTTTCACTTTTCAGCGAAAACTATAGATCACAGATAACTGGCGTTTGTGTGTAGTAGTAGCACAGAGTCACCTTTCGATCACAACAGCGGCCGAATTCCAGAAACTGTGATACTGTCGTATATATGGTAGTTGTTAGTGGCCACCCAAGTATATTTTCGTATTTCGACTGTCTCTGCATATGTCATTTTTCTGCCACAACTACTTAGCATAGAGCATTGGTGTTTGTGTTTGGTAGTAGAATCGTATCTCATGTAGTGCACTATGGTTGTTAGATGTCGGTACCTATGGGGGTGTGGGAGGAATGAGGGTTGATAGTGGTCGACCTGTGGCAGTTTCATACTTCTGCCAAAGACAAAAGTGTCATGGTGTTTCACTTTTCAGCGAAAACTATAGATCACAGATAACTGGCGTTTGTGTGTAGTAGTAGCACAGAGTCACCTTTCGATCACAACAGCGGCCGAATTTCAGAAACTGTGATACTGTCGTATATATGGTAGTTGTTAGTGGCCACCCAAGTATATTTTCGTATTTCGACTGTCTCTGCATATGTCATTTTTCTGCCACAACTACATAGCATAGAGCATTGGTGTTTGTGTTTGGTAGTAGAATCGTATCTCATGTAGTGCACTATGGTTGTTAGATGTCGGTACCTATGGGGGTGTGGGAGGAATGAGGGTTGATAGTGGTCGACCTGTGGCAGTTTCATACTTCTGCCAAAGACAAAAGTGTCATTGTGTATCACTTTTCAGCGAAAACTATAGATCACAGATAACTGGCGTTTGTGTGTAGTAGTAGCACAGAGTCACCTTTCGATCACAACAGCGGCCGAATTTCAGAAACTGTGGTACTGTGGTAGATATGGTGGTTGTAAGTGGCCGACCAAGGATATTTTCGTATTTCGACTGTCTCTGCATATGTCACTTTTCTGCCACAACTACATAGCATAGAGCATTGGTGTTTGTGGTTGGTAGTAGAATCGTATCTCATGTAGTGCACTATGGTTGTTAGATGTCGGTAGCTATGGGGGTGTGGGAGATATGGGGGTTGAAAGTGATCGACCTGTGGCAGTTTCATACTTCTGCCAAAGACAAAAGTGTCATGGTGTATCACTTTTCAGCGAAACTATAGATCACAGATAACTGGCGTTTGTGTGTAGTAGTATCACAGAGTCACCTTTCGATCACAACAGCGGCCGAATTTCAGAAACTGTGGTACTGTGGTAGATATGGTGGTTGTTAGTGGCCGACCAAGGATATTTTCGTATTTCGATTGTCTCCGCATATGTCACTTTTCTGCCACAACTACATAGCATAGAGCATTGGTGTTTGTGTTTGGTAGTAGAATGGTATCTCATGTAGTGCACTATGGTTGGAAGATTTCGGTACCTATGGGGGTGTGGGAGATATGGGGGTTGAAAGTGATCGACCTGTGGCAATTTCATACTTCTGCCAAAGACAAAAGTGTCATGGTGTATCACTTTTAAGCGAAAACTACAGATCATAGATAACTGGCGTTTGTGTGTAGTAGTAGCACAGAGTCACCTTTCGATCACAACAGCGGCCGAATTTCAGAAACTGTGGTACTGTGGTAGATATGGTGGTTGTTAGTGGCCGACCAAGGATATTTTCGTATTTCGACTGTCTCCGCATATGTCACTTTTCTGCCACAACTACATAGCATAGAGCATTGGTGTTTGGGTTTGGTAGTAGAATCGTGTCTGTTGTCGTGCACTATGGTTGTTAGATGTCTGTAGCTATGGGGGTGTGGAAAATATGGGGGATGAAAATGGTCGACCTGCGGAAATTTCATATTTCTGTGTCATGGTGTATCACTTTTAAGTGAAAACTATCAATCGCAGATCACTGGCGTTTGTGTGTGGTAGTAACACAGAGTCTCCCATCGATCACAACGTTGGCCGAAATTCGGTAACTGTGGGAGTGTGTGAGATATGGTGTTTGAAATTGGTCGATCATGAATATTTTCGTATTTCATCCAAAGACTTGTGTGTATCCGTAAATTTTACCTTGCTGCCGGAACTACATAGCGCAGAAGACTGGTACTTGTGTGTGGTAATAGTATCGAGTCTCCCATCTTGCACTAGGGTGGTTAGATGTCTATAGCTGTCAATATGAATTCTTTACAATCACGAACGAAGTCGTGGGTACCAGCTAGTTTAAAAAAAAAAAAACATATTGTTTAATTTCACCTATGATATCGCTGGGTCATATGTCAGTAAAGTTTTTATGTAGACTAGCAAGTGGGCTCACTTCCATTATGTATGTCGGTATTTTATCCAGTTCCTCTGAAATTAATACTCAGAACACCGTGTTACCCGAAAAACTAAGATTATTATTTCGTCTTAAAAACTGAAATTATATCGTCTCATTTTCATTAAGAAAACCAAATTCAAAAGTAATTCCTGCCGATTTTGTTTTCTTAATCATAATTATTTGTCTTCATCACGGTGTTCTATTGACGTAGAAAGTGAATTCGAACTAAGATTAGCAATCATTACGAATAGGTATTCAAGTTGTTCCGTTTCAAATGTGTTATAATTCAGGCTGAAAACTATGCCTTCACTCAATATGTTTACCGTAAAACGCTCACTGAACGTTCTCAGAGTTGTCATATATCTCATACTGAGTTCTATGATAATGCAACTCAGACGACAATTTGGATTCCTATGAAATAATGTACGTATATGTATATCTTGCTTCGCGTTGGTCTGCCTCACCACCAGATAAAGTTTACTGTCTGCAATACCATCTTATATGATTTGTTCATCACTGGTATTAGTCCGAATTTCTTGTGTATTAAATTAATCTATGATTTAGTGTCCACCGTTGAAACAAAATCTATATTATAAATGAATGTAATCTTTCTCGGCGTTGTTTATTTATAAACGTTTCTCGGGAAACAAACCGAGTGATGTTGTTATTAAACAGTTTACAAACAACACGCTCAAGGCTGACTTCAAGGCAGACTTCAAGACTTGCAACTGCACCTGAAGATGGTGACGGAGAATAAAGTCGCCGAAATATTGTGCATTAATAACAACATCACTCGGTTTGTTTCCCGAGAAACGTTTATAAAAAAAAATTCTATATTGTCTGGAGAATTTCGATTATATTCATAGACTTTTACCTCCAAAGCGTACTGGATTGTATACTCCAGAAAATCTATTTTACAGAGACAATACTAATATTTCGATGTAACTGATCGCTAAGATCTAAAACTGTTTATTGAGTTAAGCATTTTAGATTACTAGGTAAACAATACATTTTCCTGTAAGTTTTAATAAACACGTCAGTCTCGTTTGCACTTCGAAATTATGATCTAGGCGAAGCTGGTTGTTTAAACATGCACTAGATTGAGCTCAACTCGGCACTTCACATGAATTAATACTTTCGAAACGTTTTTTACCGTAACGACCAAACTTTGAAATATCTGACGGGCATATTTTCATTCCGGTTTTACTAAAAGTTTTAGGCGCAATTATATTTCATCCGACTCCGAAACCTTACATGATCCGAGGTAAAAATTTCCATTTGATACGCCTTCCACTTGAGAAGAAGATTAACAGATGTTTGAACGTATCTCCTGAAATGTTGAGAACGTCGTCAAGATATGACTGATTTTTTAAATAATTGTGAGGTATTTCTGATTTTAAATTATGGTATTTGGCTCTTACGACTATTCAGCTAGCTGAAACAGTGCTAATTTACGTAATTATTCTTTTACATTACCAATTTTTGTCTATACAAATACTATATGACGAACACGTCACTTAATGAAAACCAATCATGCCCTACGCATGACTCCAACAGGCGATGCAATTTAATACAAGTATGCTCCCGGGGTCCAAAAGTTTCGACTTATGTATCAAAAATTTAAAATGTATTCTTTCTATGCAGTTTTAGTTGGTTTGAAATAAACCCTCAACCACCAGTAACATAACATCTCTGGAATTTCTCAGTTCACAGGTTCGCTGGTAGAAAGCAGTTCTTCAGTGTATAGTAAATCAACCAATACTTATTCCTATATCTCTGGGATTGACCTGAGCATTGAAAAATCATCAGAAATCTCTGTAATTGTCGTTAGAGGAGGCAACGCCTGTGTTGCAGGGTCTGTGGTGTGTCCATTGTGCCGGCTGTTGTGAGTGAGGCGCGGTAAATCAGATGGCACGGCGGACGCCACGACTCACATTGTGTTCCTCAGTGATTAACAGGCGAGATTTATATTGCGCCATTGGCCATTACACCTTTAGCCCCTCTCCGGATCGGGCCCGCCGATAGCCGCTAAACAGGTCGGCCTGCGTTTCCACGGACAAAATGAAGTATTTAACCGGAGAACAATGAGGGAGCCATTGTTCCCGACGTGTGTCCTAGCTGTACTTTCCTTTCACCAGCGGCACTACATCCCCGACTGATAAGACCCCACCGTGACTACTAAATCCACGTTCTCTGTTTGGCCACCTACAAATACGTTCTTTGGCCTGGATGTATCATCGAGTCTGGTGAGGGAGCTGTTAAAGCACGGGCAGAGCACTGGGCAGTAGGCGGTATCAGATCCTGGTTCAATCATCCTGATTTCGGGTTTCCATGGTTTCCCGAAATCACTCCAGGCGAATACGGGGATGGTTCCTTCAGTAGGCCATGGCAGAATTTCTTGCCTACAGTCCTCTCCCGCCTCTAATAACCTCGATATCAAGAGGAAAAAAAAAAAAAAAAAAAAAAAAAAAAAAAAAAAAAAAAACCGCCGGAGAAATTGTCGAAATATAGTAGGCTATCGACCTTTTATTTAATGTAGTGATGAATAGTTTTGTCAAAATGTATTTGTGTAAGTCGGAGATTTGTATGAAGTATCAGTTCAATAAATCAATTCTTACATTGTTGTACTAATCTCGCAGAACTCTGGCTGTAGTAGCCGCGGAATAACTTTGATTAGATGAAGCAGTGTTTCAGTGAGTGCCAGAAGACAAATCGGGTCCATGGATATGTTTTTTCCCCCTGTCTTCCGCGACGGGAAAATAGCTCTGGCTGTCGTCTTCGCATCGTTGTGCTGAACAGAAGCTACAGAACTGTCGATTTATGTGACAGAAGAACTTATACTGTGGTTTTGAGCAGTCGTGATTGTTGTTATAAATGACAGTGCTAAATGCGGTCAACTTGTTCCAATTTGGACTTTTTTCACATAAGGACTTGTAGTCTTCTGAATACTAATCAATCATAAGTTCTGTGTGTTTAATTCTATAGATCTTCGGTCGGTGGTCGGTGTTATGCTATAGCACACTCCGCCACACACTTTTAGTGAATCGCAGAGTAATAATAAAAAAAAACAGTACTAATAAAGGTGTGTGGTAATAACAGTCTATTTACAAGTGTGTTAATTGTGACAAAATTTCACCATTAATTTATTATATAAAAACTCTAATCATTGAATTAATCGTGAATACACCCTCCATCCGACCGTGTAGAAGCGAAGTATCGATACCTTTCCTTAGGTGAGTCAAATTTTACATAATAATTAAAGGGTGATTTTACTGGTAAAACAAGTAGTTAAATATGGCTCACGCCCGTGACAGAACTTAATTACCAGTAAAACAAGTAGTTTTATAAATTGAAACTTAAATTTATTTTTCATGTGTATTTTTTTTGGTTTATTTAGCACTTTAGTGTTGACGAACGATGATACTATATTGCATCTGTAAAGATAGTAAGAACTTTGCCCAAGTTATTATGGTAACAAATGAAATTTATTAAAAATTTAAAGGACACTTCGTTAGATGAATGAGTATTGCTTCTAGTCGTAGTCCCTATTTTGTATTTAGAACTTTTATATCGGCTAAATCTGGGTGACACTATGAATGTATTATTGCGCTAGTTTAGGTTAGTTGCAGTACATACTGAAGGTTTATGATGAAATTAATTGTGATAACTTTATACTATGCGAGTTAGGAATCCTGATATATAAAGTATCGTTATTTCATGAAATATAGTTTGCGACGTATTTCATGTGTTTAGGTGGTCTACATCGTTTGATTTTGTACCCGAAATATTAGCGGAGATCGTGGTTTGGTTAAAATGGAAGCCGGACTAGAATATTCTTGTTACAGCATAAAGCACAAGGAATTTAGTTATTAATAGTAACGAATAAGCTGCTTTCATGAGCATCATGTTAGTCGTGAGTTACATCGCGACGTAAACCATTCTCGAACCTGTTGGACAAAATTATCTGATAACCAGTCTTACAGCCACTTTTAGTTAGTAATTAGCTTGTAAATCCGAAAACAAACACGGTTTGAATACAGATTTCTGGTTCATTATTATTTTTTTAAAAAAATCTGAAGTAACACATTTCCTCCTGTTGTAATCAACGCTTTTATCGAAACAGCGATCAGATAATATAATGAAATCATCAACATTTAACGAATACAGATAAACAAATACCCCGTAATAAACCAAAAAAGTGATCGAAAATAGTGGTGCATGTCTCGCTGTTTAATAGTGGTGACTCCTCTCGATATAAATAACCTGTCTCTGCTGTCTGACGTCGTCACGTGACTATCAACGTTCTACGCATGCGCAGAACGTTGCATCCCATGCGCATTGATCACGTAACTCGTAACGCGTAACTCATAAATCATTACGCAAAACGCCTTAAAAATTCCTCCGTATCGCAGCAAAAGAAGTTTCACTTCAAAGACCCAACTAACTTTTCATGATAATTTCATTCAGTATACTATGTAATCAGAAATAGTAAACCCACTGCAGGCACCATGATCGTCTGAATAATTAGTAGCAGTGCAAAGCTGCTTTAATTTCGGCTAAGAACTTCTATGTGGTTGGTAGGTTTATTAAGCCTTCCAACTTCTTTCGTATCAGTTTTATCTGCTAAGAGAAGCGAGTTAAGCACGGAATAGGTGCGAGAAGCATGATATGAACATAGTTATGTGGAGTTGTTCTGTGTACTTTTATTGCAGTTATTGTTTTAATTATCTCACTTATCCTGGCGCGCAAGCAGTACGGCCCGGGTAATTAGTGGGGGCTGCCATTACGGAGCTGGTTGACAGGGTGCGGGTAATGCCGGCGGCACACGCTAGCGTGAATTCGGCGCCCCGGGACTCGCCAAACTACTTTGAAATCATCCGCGCACCCGCGCTATCAGGCCCACGGGGCGCTCCGACACCTGGTCCGGCCCGGTAATTAACAATATAACAATGGATGGCTAATGAATCAGCAACACGCATGCGACTTAATGTTGCGGAATCACGACGGGCCACTGTGCCTGGCGCGGCCTTCGTTACGACTCCTATGACGGTAATTACTCGCGCCTCTTGCAAGGTGAGGGGCGGCAGTGTCTAGTAGTTGCCACGGCCTGCACGTAAATGCGAGATCTGTATGCAACGTTCACTAACATCCTCTAACCCAGAAACTGCTCTAACTTATATTAAAAAGGGGGGGGGGGGGTGATTTTTATCTCCAACACCTACCTTACCTTCATACCTTTATACGTGAGTTATTAAAGGTATGAATATGAAAGTGAAAATGATTTTAATGGTTGCAAAAAGGTGAACTAGAACCATGAATATTTTGCACAAAATTATATCCAATTTATCGAGTCTTATGGCTTATACAAGGCCGGGTAATAGTTAACTTTACGTTAAACACATTCCAAAGACAACAAAAACAAGCAATACCCGACGTTTACAATCCGCCGATGAAAAGCAAACATAAAACTGAATTAAATATTTCAACAATTAGCAAAGTCAACATATTATCAACGTGGCAGCACAGGCCATCAATTTGAAGTTAACATTTACCACAAAATGAGTATCCCAGGGGCGCCATATAATGTTAAAAGCAAGATGCTTGGAATTTGAAGTTAAACATGAAAATTAGTTAGCTCAGTGATTTTATGACGGGAGCAGAGTCTTTTCTCAGTGCCGCTTAAGGGCTCACAAGTCTCGTCAAAACCCAATGAACTGTGACCGTATGCGTCGGTACTTTACCATGATTGCATCGTCGTGAAGAAGTGTGACACGCACAGTGCCACTGCAGCTGCGAAAGCCAGGATAGTGGATTCGCCAACGTTACCACATCAACTTCCAGATTATGACAAGCATGCCATACAACTTCTAGCTCCCCAGAGCAAGAAAATGTGATCAGACACAGTCACTGATCACCGGACGAGAGCGCGTCGGCTGACACGTCTGCACAGTGGCTCGTCCCGACAGCAAGTGAAGTAAGGCAAAAATGGCCTCTTCTCTTCTTCCTCGAGAAAAGTCGTCTCCAACTCACCACATGCAACATAATCCCCTTGAATTAACATTTGGGGACCCCTATAACGTTCACGATTGGTGCATTGATATGTGTCCATCATCACGTGTTTCATATCGTAGCTGGTATTTGCTGTCCGCTCGCGTCTATTCTGATCGACCTTCAAGACATCAGGGCGGGGGTGCGAGGTCGGTGGACCCTCCAACTAACGGACCACGCGCGTCCTCTGCTTTGTGAGCTAAGGCGCCTGTCTGCCGGCGAAACTTGCCATTGTCCCGGTCTCTGAGCGTTTAAAATGGCAGTTCCAGCTTCCCATGTCCACTATATTACTGAGCAGCAAATTTTGTAGATATTAAAATTATAATAATGATAACTCTGGCCACCTGGGTTTAATATACAATTATTTACCTATGCAATATCCCTATTATTTATGATATTTACAACTTACATAATTAAATATTATAAAGAAAATCTGAATATTAATTAATTATATTCATTGTGGGTAACTCTGTCATACCACAAACTACCTATAATTTTTCACAGTAATTCCGACCACATATTGTACCATTACACAACAATTACGGCATTAAAAGAAAAAAGACCAGTTGGATGGACTACATGTAAATGTTGCAGCTTGAGAAAGTTGTGCAGATAAATATAATTAATTATCATTGTACGGTAGATTTAGATTTTCATCTCTCTGTCATCAAGTTACGTGCGCCCTTACTAGTCCATCAGCAGGGGAAATTATCTTAGGGTAATGAGGAGTATTCAGCGTAAATTCTGTACGTAACGATCAGGGTTCGGAAGTTAGGACCTTAGTTTGAGCGCTGCACAAGGCTAAGGCAGAACCTGCGTAGATTTTCGCTTATAACTTTCAACTAGGTCGTTTCAGGTCTATGGTCCCTTTGTCTCAGATCGATACATTTACTCTCCCCTATTGTCCCCAAAAGTTTGTATCATCATCAGGGAATCACCCTGTAGAATTTCCGTTTTTTTTTTAAAATCAAAAGCCAGTGTTTGATCAACAAATAATTAGAGAAGGTAACACAAAGTCGCAGATTAGGGCCTAGATTCATTATAGTCTCCTCGTGCAAGAAAGTATCTCCCGTTAAGTATCATTTTTGATTACTACCCCAGAATGTGATGTATGACTCAACTGGCGTCATCTGTTTATCACGTCACGAGGTAATAATCAACGCTTAAGTATTTTTAATATTTAATAAAAATTTCAATGCAGCGTAGGCTTCAGTGGCAATTTCCCTACACACCCATCTTCTCCCTTTCCTGCACCCAGCTGCATTTGCCAACAACAAATTTCAATTTTTAATTATTTCAACGTTTTTGGTATATTATTCATCTTTTCCCTAGTAACTCCAATCCCTGACACTCTTACCTAAAAAAGAAAATCTTCCTACATCCTAGTCTCTGAAATCGAGTGCTAGCTTATGGTCATGGTTATATTTTCCCTTCCATGCATTACTTTTAATTTTTACACCAATATCTTTCCATGCCTCATCACCAATATACGACTTGTACACTCCCATGACCCTCTCACCCTCCTCCTGTCTTCCAATGAATCACATTCCAGATCTTTTATCATTTGCGGTAATTTCCAGAAACAAATCTACGTAGCAGTCCTTTATTGCATCCTCTCCAACTCCTGTATTTGATACGCTAAATGTGGGTCCTATACTACACTACCATATTCGAGCAATGGTCTGATCACAGTTTTGTAACCCAATTCCTTTTTTCTCTTGTACATCCCCTCATCACTCTCTCCAACAAGAGCAGAATTTTGAAACCTTTTCCTACTACCTGACCAATGTGTCCTGCCCAATTAAGCTTGTTATCAAATGTAATGCCAAGATATTTACATTTCAAATCTTCAACAAGCAATTGTTTCCGCACCTTATAATCGTAATCAACCTTTAGTTTTTCTCTGTGTATCTAACTTACGGCATTAAAAGACAGTGAATGGAAATGGAATTCTTGCATGGACAATGAAACTTTCTTAGACAGAAGAGAGTGGAAGGCGATTAAATTCGAAACACAGTAAGGTTCATAAACCACTCCCGATAACCTGGAGATTGTCCCAAATCACCAAATCCTGATGATGAATCAAAAACGAGTTTTAACATAGTTAAAAAAAAAAGTCTAAAGAAATTAAGAGTTGCTGCGAGAAAGCTAGGTATGATTGCCTCAGATTAAAACGTGTGTAACTTACATTTAATCTACGAATCTGAACTTGAATATTGCAATTTTGCGTGTTCTCAATTCTTCATTATGAATTTTAAACTTTGACGATTACGACAGAGACGATGAGGCGAAAAAAGCATTAATTTTGTGATGGTATTAACATCGTTTGATTTGAATGTCCTAGTTACACAATGTTTCGAATGCAACTGTGCTACGATACAAGGGATACAACAAGGCATTAATATAAGGTGATGTATCGGATATTTTGTTTTCAACATATTTTGAGCAAAGCATCTCCCTAGGAAAACGCTGCATATTGTGAGTTCTATCAGGGTCTCACCGAGGTGGGAAGAAGGCGAAACCGCCCTCCTACCTATCATTCGGGAGGACGGGGGTCAAACCCCGTTCGGCCATCCTGACTTGGGTTTTCCGTGGTTTCTCTCAGTCACTCCAGGCATATGATGGGATGGTTCCCTACAAGGCCACGGCCGAATTCCATCCCCCTTCCCTCCCCGTAGACTAGTAGGCTGAAAAGAGTCTACGTGACTCTCCAGCAGCCCGCCTCCCAGCCTTCAGCTGGGAGGAATGGAAGTATATATATATAAAAAAAATATCTCAGTGTCTCAGTGCTGTGGCAGTTGACTTATCGAGGCTGGTGGAAGAGTGATAACTCTCGAATCTGATATTCGGAAGAAGCGGGTGCAAAATTCCATCCCGTCATCCATATTATGTTTTTCCATTTTTTCCCCCCGAAATCACACCTGGCGAATATCGGGTTGATACCTTCAAAATACTACGACAGAATTCCTACCCGTCCTCTGGCCCCATTCTCTCACTACTCTAATGACTTTGACATTAAAAAGCCTTAAAGTCTAAAAAAAAAAAAAAAAAAAAAAAAACAGACGCATAAGGATAACGGAGTTTAAACATCAATAGCGTTGATTACGAAGGCTTCCGCGGTCACTGTATGTATTATCTTGGTTCTCAGGGTGGAGCCGCATCGATTTATAAAAACTAGCCTCGTACCCGCGACTTCGTACGCGTGGATTAAGAATTTTTTTCCCAGAATTAAATATAAAAAGTTGTTGGTAACGAAGGATTGGTCCCAAACAATATCGAGTCGGCATAATATGACAGGAAAGCTATCACTACATGATTCTACCGTCGAACCTGCCTCTTGAAGAGAATCAATTTCCAACATATTTCTGTCACTATTCGATAAGATTTCAAAATTTCGTGACTACAACTGTTAATCATACTGGAAAAAATATCCTGTCCCATTCATAAAGCTTTCCTTATAAAATTCCATCACAACGATATAGCCATATAGTCGTCAAAACGTAACAAAAAGACATAGACTTACTTCCGTATTAATATTAGTATCACTGTGGTTCACACTCACACATTGACTGCGAACAACACCTGAGGGATCATTATAACGTAAAAAAGTGTACACCTACAAAATTGCAAGACTACCTACGATTTGCCTCGCATTGCACCCCTAACTTTATAATATCTACAGTTTCAATCCAAATAACCTACGGCCCAGGCCTGACTCTTACGATGAAAAACAATTTTTAAAATCTTAGCCTTTACGGAGATTTGAACCGGAGACCACGACGTACGTAAGCATGCTCTTTAGCCACTGAGCTGCCAGTTCACTACACGGAAACATGGTCTGGAGACGTCCACATCCAACGTGTCTGCCTATCGCCGTATTTCGTAGTTATGAGACAACATGTGTTATTTATACAGATAATTTTTCAACCAAATGTAGACAGTATTTTTCTCCTTGTTTCAAAGGATAAGTGTGCAAAATTTCATCGAGATCGGATGAAAACTGTGGATTTTTATGAAGAACAAACAAACCAACAAACAAACAAACATACATACATTCATCTTTATATATAAAGATAACGTTTCTGCCATCTTACTGAGTCCTCTGATGAAAGCCATAGTGAGATGGCAGAAACGTTAGGTTTTAATAAATCGACGCGGCTCCACCCGGAGAACCAAGATAATATACATAAATAGCGTTGTTGTCTACTCCAAATAACTCATTTAACCAGTCGAGCTTTTCTTTAATTCCGAGATACATTTCTGGAACATTTCTTTCGAAAGGTTGCTTGGGTGTTACCATATGTGCTTGTTTTATTCTATAATCGCAAGTGTTAGCAACGAATTCAGCCTAAAAAAGGGTTTAAAAAAATAAAAGAAATAATTTATTTGATTTATTAGGGAAGCAACTGGTGGATAATGCACATCATCCACTTTTACTGAACGAAATTACACATTATAAAGGCAGTATGGTTGAACACTTCGAAAAGAGTTAAAATTAAATACTTTTATTACATAGGCCTAAATAATTCACAAATATAACGAAATATTATTTTTGTCCGATTTTGTGTTCAAGTCTTCTGCTTCTTTGATTTTATTTTAGACGTAAGAACTGATACCGCTTTTAGTTAAAAGCAAAAAAAAAAAAAAAAAATAGCTAAGACCCTGTGAGCATTTTTCATCGGCCAGCATGATTAAATTTGTGGTCAGACGCTGACTACAATCGTAATGGTGTGATACGTATAACAAAGGAAAAACTTGTTCAGTGAATGTCAGCTCAATGAGACTGTGGCTGTAGAAACGTGACAACAGGATCAAGTAGAGTAAAACCTCGATTTAGAAGTAGAGGAGGTATATTTTTCATTTAAGAAAATCACTCATAATCATTTACGATAGTACAACAGTTTTCTAGACCCATATTTCTTGAGTTTTAGTTTTTTACTACAGTCAGATAGCCTGTCAATCACGATTACGGCATACTTTCCCATGATTTGAATTACAGTTGGGGTTTAAACCTGGAAAAGAAGACTGAAGTTGTGACACTTGCTGAAGAGCTAAAGCCTCCAGGGACTTAAATGTGTACAATTACGTTGCTCCCCATATGCACAGAGTAGATGCAATCTAAAAGTTGTCAACAACACTAATAACCACCAATTCCAACCGCTTACGTGGCGATATAACGTTATTGTAGTGTTTTCTAGGAAAGTGATCAAGTACATTGACGTCATAGAGTTTATTCCTCAGTTACATCCTCAGTCATAAAATTCTTAAATTTTTCCAAAATGTCTAATATTAAGCGAAATGTTCGACAACAGATTTGACGGGAGTGAAGGTTTGAGTACCTGGGTTAATTCCGATCCAAGTGCACAGCCGGTTCGTATCCCAGCTCCACAATCACGTCGCCAATTAAAACCGCTGTCTGCGATCGTAAAACGAAGACTGTCGGCACTCAGGGCAATTAGTCCCGCAGACAAGCCAGCTGAGTTACAATGGCGGCACCGGCTTAAGCAAACGAACCTCTTAGTCTCCATGGGGAATGTTGAGTCGTTAACAATCTTGAAACTGTTCGACGGTGTAATGGTGACTGCAGTGCAGAATGCAATTGATGAGTTTCATGTTGAGTGGGAAGTCTTCCAAATATATATATGTGTCGTTAAAGTGACAATAGTAGAATACCTATCTTTATATATAAAGATGAATGTATGTTTGTTTGTTTGTTGGTTTGTTTGTTCTTCATACAAATCCACAGTTTTCATCCGATCTCGATGAAACTTTGCACACTTATCCTTTGAAACAAGGAGAAAAATACTGTCTACATTTGGTTGAAATATTATCTGTATAAATAACACATGTTGTGTCATAACTTCGAAATACGGCGATAGACAGACGTTGGATGTGGACGTCTGCAGACTGTGTTTCCGTGTAGTGAACTGGCAGCTCAGTGGCTAAAGAGCTTGTTTACGAACGTCGTTGTCTCCGGTTCAAATCTCCGTGGAGGCCAAGATTTTCAAAAATTGTTTTTCATCGTAAGAGTCAGGCCTGGGCCGTAGGTTATTTGGATTGAATGTTAAACTGTAGATATTATAAAGTTAGGGGTGCAATGCGAGGCAAATCGTAGGTAGTCTTGCAATTTTGTAGGTGTACACTTTTTTACGTTATAATGATCCCTCAGGTGTTGTTCGCAGTCAGTGTGTGAGTGTGAACCACAGTAATACTAATATAAATACGGAAGTAAGTCTCTGTCTTTTGTTACGTTTTGACGACTATATGGCTATATCGTTGTGATGGAATTTTATAAGGAAAGCTGTATGAAGGGCACAGGATAGTTTTTCCAGTATGATTAACAGTTGTAGTCACGAAATTTTGAAATCTTATCGAATAGTGACAGAAATATGTTGGAAATTGATTCTCTTCAAGAGGCAGGTTCGACGGTAGAATGATATAGTGATAGCTTTCCTGTCATATTATGACGACTCTATATTGTTTGGGACCAATCCTTCGTTACCAACAACTTTTTATATTTTATTCTGGCAAAAAAATTCTTAATCCACGCGTACGTTGTCGCGGGTACGAGGCTAGTACTAAATAACATAATTCTAGAAAAGTTGTTTCTGTAAATGAAATTTATTTCAAAAACGTAATTTCAGTTTACACTACTGATGATGGAGATGTTAAAATTGTAAACTTTGGAATTTTGTGCGTCTAATTGTCTTTCTCTCTGCATATTATGACGAATTGTAACGAAACTGCACTTAGCAATAGTGTTTATTATCCGTTAACGTACAGGATGCATATGAACGAAGTTTTTCTTGCTGTTTTGAATTAATCGGGTGTATAATCTTTTCGGATTACTAGCCGAGTGAACAAAGTGTTTACACACAATGTTTCGGCGATCCAATACTCTGTCGCCAGCTCCACCTTGTTATCTCGCGTAGTCCCCCAAGAATATTGTATTAATACAGGGTGTATTTATCCATAATGTTAACACACTCTCCTATGATGTCTATCCGCGCAATCAGGCAAAAATTAATGGACAGATTTGAACGAGACTTCACACAGCCATATCTTGTGACGTCAGTTATCATATATATTTTTTTTCTGTCACTCGTGCTAGCTTAGTTCTCAATCACACAGGGTACAAAACGGCAAAATTAATAATTTTTGTTCATTTTTGCACACATGCAACAAAAATTATAGGCTTTGTTTCAACCAATTTGATTGGCCTCGGTTAACATAAAGGGTGCTTTCTATTCCGGTAACTTACAAAGTTCAATATAATTTTAATATTTTTTCCGCGTGTGCACAGATCAAGTAAAAACTAATGAACGTATTTAAACGAAGATGCACATAGTGATAGCCAATATTTTAGGTTATTGATGCTTTATATTCCGGTAAATGTCTTATCTGCTTTCTTAAAATGAAAAAATAAATAAATCTGTGTATCTAAAAATGTAGTATGGTTTTAGTGAAATGTAGCGTGTTGGTACTTTAAGTATATATTAATAAGCTCGCGTAGTAATCATCGTTAAAACTATGAAAAAAGGAAATGTCATAGTTATTTCGACTTTTGTATAGGTACGCATAGTTCTCTTACTGTCCTATACATGGAAATAGTTCAGATACTTGCCAACAGATGGTCACATTACCGTGCTAAACATTGCGACTCAATTAGGAATTTTATAGGATAGGTAATGTAGAAACAAATAAAACAATATCTTGACATGCGCTCTAATAGCATCCGATTTAGTAATGCTTACAGAGAAGCTTTTTGAACTATACTTAAGTGTGCCTGTGTTTCATTCACAACCATAGGTATGTTCACTTCATCAAAGAATATTCTTGCGGTGTGGAACCATACAAAGTTATTAACTGGCTTTTACACGTAATTTCGTTAGCATTGACTTTTAAAAGTATGAACCTATCTCTGTTAAATCCACATCATGAAGAGCTGCATGATCCATATACACTACACGCAAATACTTTATCGGCATCCGAATAATAAATGATGACAAATATTTGTATTTATAATTTACCATATTTTACGCAAGTATAAAAATAATTTTCCTTTGATATAATATTATGAAACAAAATAGCTGTAACATTAAGCTAACTTTGATAGAAATTAACATTCATTTTCTATAGAAATCAATCATTTAATTATAATGTTCAAAAATCACTAATTTCAGACGAAGTGTGTGTTTTAATATAACATATGCTGAAAAAAATTTCAGATAGATTTATTTCAACTTTTCATACGTTAGTTAGCAATCAAAAAAAGTGTGAAATATTTTAGGAGCTGATATTATGCATCAAAACATGACAAAAATGTCAAATGGACATTGGGGCGCTAATTCACATAATCAGAGTTAGTAGCCGGTGTGCAATCTGACGTGCGTTCATTCCAGATATTGAAAATGTCCAGGATTGTGTTGTGGCAGGATCGCGTTTTGAATGCATGTCAGCATGTACACGAGTGCGTGATTCCTTACTCTGAAGTGCAGAGACAGGCACTGCCATGGACAGATATCACATGGCTCTCCTGCTATTTACTCAATACATGCGTTTGCGTCCCAATTTTTATGCTATACAGGGTGATTCAAAACAAGTGGACAAAATGACATCGTAGATCTGTCATACAATAAGGATCAAAAATCGCATAGGAACAGAGGGTCGCAAACGCCTGTAGAGGGCGCTAGAGTCACGAGAGGGCGTTACGATACAAACACGTCCCTTGAATTTTTTCTTGTGAGGATTTTTAAAAGAACTTGTGTATGAAACACCTGTTGAAACGCCGGAAGACTTGGTAGGAAGAATCGTTGCGGCAGCGAGATGTGTTCGAGACACACCTGGTATCTTTGAGAAGGTGCACCGTTCCATGCAACGGGGATGCCGGGCTTGTCTCGATGCATCTGGCAAAAACTTTGAGCATCTGCTGTAGGTTCATTATTTGGCTTGCATTAGTCGCATGGAAGTGAGTAATTAACAATAAAATGACCCGAAATGGTTTTTTTATTCTCTTTGTGTCAGTATTATTTTAGACGCCCTGTAGCGACCCTCTGTTCCTATGCGATTTTTGATTCTTATTGTATGACTGATCTACCATGTTATTTTGTCCACGTTATTTTGAAACCGAGCGTGGTGGGTGAACGGTTAACGTTCTGGCCTCGCATTCGGGAGGACGCGGGTTCGAATCCCTGTCCGGACATCCAAATTTGGGTTTTCCATGATTTCCCCAAGTCACTCCAGGCGAATGCCGAGATGCTTCCTTCAAAAAGGCCATGGCCGAATTTCTTCCCGTTCCTTGTCCCCAGTCCCACCCCGCCTCTAATGACCTTAGCCGTCGACGAGGCGTAAAGACATAAAAAAAGTTATTTTGAATCACCCTGTACATTTATGTCTTATTTTGATGCCTACTATCAGCTCCTAAGATATTTGATAATTTTTGTAACGTAGATATTGGTTTGTAATTACAGTCCCCGTTCTATTTCTCATAGGGAAGTCGTTATTTGAACAGGAGTTAGTAAGGCATTCAAAAATAAAGGACGAAGGAAGTGGAACGTAGCCATGAAGGTAATTAAAAAATAGATGCGCCATTAAATACTGTGTTAATGATCCTGAGCGGAAGAAGCAGTTTGGTCCCACTGACACGCAATTACAGCAAAGTAAATAGCTGATCAGCTTCCTGAATGAGGAGCAGGCACTTGTTAACGCGAAGAATCTTTGTGGTTTCCTCCGGAAAATCACAACCTGGGCGTGGAACTTACCTGTGTTCCAATTGCTAATGCTCCTTGGCACTTTGCGTAATTATCTCGTATATAAATATAGAGGCAGTCTTTCTTTAAATTGCAAATGGTCTCTCCGGGATTACACGTTTCGTCGTATTAATATTCATGGCGGACGGCAGATCCGTGGACTGGAATTATCCCCCGAGACTCACGCGAGCTCTCAGACTCGCCTGTTCGCCTTTGTCTCAGAAGCTACAATTTGGTTTTCTTGTGGCCTTTTAAAATTCACCTTATTCGAGTTGTTATCGACGTAAATATCGAGTGGGTAATGAGGCGGTATAGCCGCGTTCCGCATGATTGCGCCCAGGACGTCCGAACTGAGGGCTTCTGTCCTCCCGCTATCACTCCTCTAATGGCGGGCAGATACCGTTAGAAGCCGAGTAATGAGCCTCAATTTTGACCCTTTCTCGTCGCTTATCGAATATAAACTGTTTTGGCAAAATTGTGTCTGATGTCAAGGAAATAGCTCTGTCTTGGTGTTAATAATATATATCGGGAGTGATTTCTCTAAATTTTGTGTCCGTTTGAGAATAACCCTTTACCCCGGGGAGGAAATTTAGCTAGAGCCATCTCGGTTTTTTTTTTTTTTTTTTGTTTTAAAGTTTCCGTTAAATTCATGTGACCATTATAAAACTGAGTCTAGATGCTACGATCAGCTAACCGATCGTTTATTTTGGAGGAACAGTTTTCTTAAAGAATAAATGAATGCCAATCAATTTTTATGTTACATCGGTAAAATCATACTCGTTTACTCAAAGGAGCAAATGCTAATTATCATAATCCTAATGCTATATTTCCGATATCACTTGGTGCATGATTAATTAAATAATTTGTAGTTCATATGTAACTAGACAAAAGGTAGAATGAGAAACAGCCTTCAGTCACTAGAATACAACTTTTATTGTATTACACAATGCATTTCGGACCCTGTGGATCCATCTTCAGGTTACTATGATATTTACATTTGGTTTTAAATTTTCCTTAAGCGAGATTCATGCCTAGTAAAGTTTGTTCCTGCGCTGAAAAATGATTTCAAGTAAGTAATATAGCGAATTATGGATAAAATTAAATCATATGTAACTGTTTCGATTTTAAATAGGGATCGGTATTTTTACCATCAGTAAAGCTTACCCTTTGTAAGTGAAATACATTCTGACTGTCCCGTTGTTCCCACCATTGAAGTACTAACTTAGTATGCTTCCTGCTGGGGAATTCATCCAAGCTTCGGTTCTGGATGAAGTTACGTTCATTGGGCGTGTTAAAGCGCTAGGAGATGTTTGCAGATGCAGATTCAAACCTTGGCCCCAGCGAACCAATAATCCGGATTAATGTTTATAAACTATTTTCCATAATCATCGAGGCAAATGCTGAAACAGAGACTAACTTACAAGTCAAACTTCGTAATATGGCCTAACACGGAACACAGATACTTCAGAGAATGATGTTAAAACTTCAGTTAATACGTTGTTACTGGCAGTTATCTAAAACAATTGTTTTTTAGAAACAGGCACATGCGGTGAAGTGACTGCTTCAAGCGTACCGCAAATGGGAGAGAACCCGATCACAAAATGGGACACTAAATCATGAGCCAGTTCAGTTACTATGCTCGGAAAATGTCGACAGAAATGACTCTGGGGGTAAAGAGGTTTCTGTCTTGATTTAAAAAATTGTAACAAGCCAGTCACAGCTGCATTTCTCTTTAAGTTATATGTTTGATTTTATTGCCAGTTTTGTTCTACTTTTTTTCCCTTATGACTATACGCCACGTCGACGTGAGGTCGTCAGAGGCGGGAGAGCATTGTGGACAAGGAACGGGAAGGAATTCGACCATGACTTTTTAAAGGAAACATATTGTCATTTACTTGGAGTGATTATGGAAAACTGAAATCTGGGTGCAGGATGGGGATTGAACTCTGGTCCTCCCGAATGCTAGGCCCGAGCGTTACAGCTCACCCACCACGCTGGGTTTATTACACTACACTGTTCGGCTAAAAAATCAGGCAGCACGTAATTATTATCACTCCCCAGGTCAGCCTCTAACCGACGAGGCTTGTAACTTGAGGGCAGCGAGCTAGTCTCTAAGCTGCCCAGTCCGGGATTAAAGATTTAAAGAGACGGATGCGTGCGGTGACAATGTGTCTAGATCTTCGTAATCCCTTTCTCTGTACCTGTAGTTACGGTGTTAGTACAGTGTTTCCCACAAGGATAACTCTGCATTCATGTCACAGCATCGCGAACATAACGAGACGAAGGGTGTATACCCGATAAACAGCCTAGAAAAAAACCATGTGATTCTGATTGATGTTCTACAGTGTCTAAATATGAGCAAAACGAGTATTGGAGTAGTACTAGCACAATTATCACGAAGTACAAGCTCATGTTCACACACAGTATACAAAACTACTGATAAATGGTTTCATTAAATAGTATTCTTGTTTTCGCCGTCAAACAAATAAAAAAGATTTTTAAGTACCTGACGTGTCCGCGATAGTTAGTGAAATGATTGGATATAAATCATGAGAACCGCATCAGCGTATAGTTCTCCGTGGCGAATATGACCCTTTTCTGAATGCTATTGTGCTGTACTAGCAGTATTGAAGTTAAATAATATTTAACAATAACTTAATACTCGGAAATAAGCCTGGTTGGGAAGTGGTTACCGCTTAGGCGTGGCGTTCGGGAATTCCGATCTCAATTTTATATGATTTCACAAAATCTCTCCAGACGAATGCCGGATTAGTACCTTCAAAAAGTCATGGCTGAATTACTTCTCGTTACTTTCCCCCCTACTCCCCCCTCCCCTATCCTCTTTCTTCCATCACTTCGAAATCGACGAGCCGAAAGATCTACCACATTCCCCATGACGCGGGTTCGAATTCCCGTCCGGCTATCTAAATTTCGGATTACCATGGTTTCACTCAAGGCGATGATTCCTTATGGCTGAATTCCTTCCCATTCCTATCCCCTAGTCCTTTTCGCCATTAATGAGCTCGTTGTGAATGAGGCGTAATGCCATAAAAAAAACTATATATAGAGTTATGCCTATCTTCTCCTTCTCATAACTCCATTCGAATATCGCTAAATGATTTCCTAAAATTCTTGAGACAACGTTCACAGATAAGACCGAAAGCGCCATAATTTTAGTGGAACAGTAAATGAAAAAAACTACGTATTTTGCACTGTAACGTGTCGAGCACTTCATAGCGAGATCACGAATAATTAGAGAGTAACGTAAAACACGGCGTCATCCCAATCAGGCATACTCAATGCGGTGAGATTTGTGATCTAACTCAATCGTTTGGTAAACAAACGAGTGATTGGGAATGTTGCATCTCTACCTTTCCTACCTTGTTGCACAATTACAAAATAATGAAAAATTTCTTCCATCTTTGGGGCTCGAACGAGTTAACTTCAAGCCGAGCCCAGAAGAGTAGGAGAAAACTAAATCGAAATTCACGGGCTGAGTGGGTATGTGGTGCTATTTCAACAATTACATAATCGAGTCTAATTTACAAAGGACTTGGAAATGTGAGCCCACTTATCAATATGAAATTACACCTACTTTGGCCTGGATGCAATCGGTTTGGAAGGGTGTCATAAAGGCGTTGTATCTTTTCCTAAGGCAAGCTGGCCCACAACAGTTTTGATTGGCACTAGGACGGAGTTGACGTCCGAGCTGAGCCCACACATAGAGACAAGTGCCGTATATGGACGAGCATTACCTTATGAAAACTGGCACCGCGGTACTGTTGCGTGAGAGGTAACACACGAGCGCGCAGGATGCCCGTGATGTGTCTCCAGGGTCTCCTCAGTCACTACCAGCCGTGACGTGAAGACATACCCGATGTCTCCATACAGCATGAAGCCAGGAGTAACACCGCTATGTCTCACCATAACATTGGAAGAGGTCACGATGGTCACTGAACGCAACGAATGACGTCGCATGGTGTTCAGCGATGAATTTCGGTTCTGCAATACCTCGGATGACCATCATCGGCGAGTATGGTGGTGACCTGGGGAGAAGTCCCGATCTTCCAATGTTTCGGAGAGGCACAGCAGAGTTGCTGCTGGCGTCGTGTTGTGGGGAACGATCGGGTATGACTTCAGATCACAGCTGGCTGTGATTCAGGGAATTCTGGCCGAACCGCGATACTTCATGGACATTCTGCGTGCTGATACGTTACCTCTCATGCGACTGTATCATGATGCCATTTTTCAACATGTCAATGTTCGTTCTACGCGAAACTTTTTTCTATGAACTGTCTGCGTGCTGTGCGTGGGCATCAAGTTTTCCAGATCTGTCCCCGATAGAACATGGGGGGACCATCTCAGACGTTAAAACTGACCCAGTTCCAGTATGCAGTGACCAGTTCCAACAGTTGTGGCCAGCTTGCCTCAGGAGAGGATACAACCGAATCAGTGCAAGCATCCAGGCCAGAGAAGGTGCAATGTCATAATGGGAGGGGGGGGGGGGTTTGTAGTGCCAAATTATTCGTAAATTTGATTCGATTTTCTAGTTATTGAAATAACTCCAGTAAATCTCTCAACTCCTTCCTTTTAGGGAGCGTTGCTATTCTTGTCAGACAATGTACATTATTAACAATTAGCTGATACCCGCGACTTCGTTCGCGTGGATTAAGAATTTCTTTGACAGAATTGAATATAGAAAGTTGTTGGTAATGAAGGATTGGTCCCAAACAACACTGAGTCGGCATAATATGACAGGAGAGCCATCAATATATCATTCTACATCGAACCTGTCTCCGAGAATCAATTTACAATATATTTGAAAACAGAAAAACAAACGAAGGTGAGGAGATGTGGGGGGAGGGGAGTGTTAACAAAGGACAGCTTTATTTCAGCTAGGTCTTTTCTACTTTCATCAGCATGAGCATCCGATTCTTGAGTTCTAATAACTTTAGCTATTCGTGCTCTGCTAGCGCTACAACTTAGGCAAGCTTACGCCCGCAAGGCATGTAAAAAAGAAGGTAGAATAAGCTGGTGTCTGAAACATTTAAGCAGACACAAAGTAATAGGACAGAGAAAATCGACATATATACTAAATAATACGTTTTTTCTCTAAACTAAATTTATTAAAAAATTATACACTAACATAATGCGCAAGAAGCATAGCTTGAGCAAACGATGTAACATTACAAACTAACACACGCATCCGACACTCTGTCACCATTCAATAAGTTCTCAAAATTATGTGACTACAGCTGTTAATCATACCGAAAAAAAATGCCCTGTGCCCTTCCTACAGATTATCTTGTCAAATTCCGTCAATATCAGTATAGGCATTTAGTCGTAAAAACGTAACAAAAGACAGAGACTTACTTCCGCATTTATAGTATTACTACTGTAGATCACACTGACTACGAATCACCCCTGAGGGATCAATATAACGTAAAAAGTGAACACCTACAGCATTGCAAGATTACCTACGATTTGCCTCGCATTGCACCCCTAACTTTGTGATATCTACAGTTTAACATTCAATCCGAATAACCGACGACGCAGGCAAGACTCTTACGATCAAAAACAATTTTTAAAAATCTTAGCCTCCAAGGAGATTTAAACCAGAGACCACGATCCAAACATCAGTAAGCAAGCCCTTTAACCTCTGAGCTACCTGACCACTACAGGGGAAAACAGTACTGAGACCTCCACATCCAACGCGTCTGTCTATCGCCGTTCAGTAATTTTTTGAAATTATAAGACAGCAAATATTATTTATACAGATCATTTTTCAACCAAATGTAGACAGTATTTTTCTCCTTGTTTCAAAGGATAAGTGTGCAAAGTTTCATCGAGATCGGATGAAAACTGTGGATTTGTATGAAGAACAAACAAACTAACTAACAAACAAACATACATACATACATTCATGTTTATATACATATATTACTACAGATCACACACACACTGACTGCGAATCACCCCTGAGTGATCAATATAACGTAAAAAAGTGTACACCTACAGCATTGTAAAACTACCTACGGTCTGCCTCTCGTTGCCCCCCTAAATTTGAGAAATCTACAGTTTATAACCGACGGTCCAGGCGCAACTCTTACGATTAAAAACAACTTTAAATATCTTTGTCTCCACGGAAATTTGAACCGGAGACCACGATCCAAACATCAGTAAGCAAGCGCCTAAACCACTGCGCTATCTGACCGCTGTATCGATAGGCAGTGCAGAGACCTAGACATCCAACGCGTATGTCTATCGCCGTTCGGTAATTTTTCGAAATTATAAGACAACATGTATTATTTATACAGATAATTTTTCAACCAAATGTAGACAGTATTTTTCTCCTTGTTTCAAAGGATAAGTGTGCAAAGTTTCATCGAGATCGGATGAAAACTGTGGATTTGTATGAAGAACAAACAAACATACATTCATTTTTATATAAATAGATGGGAAAATTTTGGAACAAGTTGTGAAAACAGCTTGAGACTTCATCAAAATCATAGTTTGGGCTAACATCTTGAAACTGGTAAAGTGTCTCGCGAGTATATTCTTTCTGCACTGTTGTGTAAGGGGGCCGCAGTGTGGTCGGGTCAAGTGAAGTTGTCCCAAGTACCTGCTGTGCTATCCTCGTAGCCGACTCCGCAGCATTGTCTCTAGTCACGCGAGGCGACGGCGGTGCATTTAGACTCGCGTCTCCGTCAAAATAGGCAGACCGAATGGAACTGGTCACGCATGGGGCACCAAACACTGGCTGGGGTGACTCACGTTTCAAGTATTACAGAACTTACCTACAAAACAAAACATTGTATTCAGCTCTAAGATGGATTACTTGACTTACTGTTTCAATTTTTAGTTCCTTTAATTTCTTTCGTGATGCATTAAACCGAAATCTCAGAACATATTCAAGCAACGCCTTAAACAAGTCACAAAAAAATAAAAAAACGGTTTCATTTAACTAAAGGATTGTTTCATTTCGTTCCACAGTATTTTTGAACAGTTTGTGGTGATTCATCGTACCTGGAGAAAAGAAGAATCCTGTAGTTCACTTTAAAAGATTCTGGAAAGCCGTAGAAATCTTTACTTAGTATGGTCAAAACTGCGTTCTGTCAGTTTCAATAAACTTGTAAAACACCCTGACTCTTAAAAAGAAACAAAATTTCATCATTCCTAAAATCTGCCGTTACTTTATTTTGACTTGTTCTTCCCTCCCCAAATCTAGGTGCAAACACCCAAAATTTCCTTGTAAAAAAAATTCGTATCACGTAATGCTTACACTTATATAAAAGGATGTTAAATTGTTTACTGGGAGCTCTTACAGCAAAGAAAAATATTTAAATATCAAGGTGCTATCCTTTCTCTTTTTGAGTGTTCTTTCAGTAATTTTCCTACTAAAACTATAGTTATCGCTTTTGTAAATGCAGTAACACACATAGATACGCAAACCGGTGATTTCTGTGTACTGTCGTATACAGCGAGCTGTTGGTACCATAATAGAGGTTTTCGGAAGTGTAGTCTCGACTAGGATTCTGAAAGGCTCTGATCACTTCCATTGCGTCTGCAGAAGCTTGATATATGACATCCACTACAGGAGTCAGACTGTAGGTCCTCTTTACCCGGTGATATTATCAGAATCAGATTCCGCGGCGATTTAAATGTTTTGTAACTTTAGCAGGCGAACTTCCTTTCAAAGTCTCCGCGCTCGTAATGGTGAAAACATTATGTCACTGCAGTGGAAAGAAAACATAATACTAGTGTGCGTTGATGTAAATGAGACATATTAAAAAAAAAATAAACAAATAAATCGCACAACCGAATTTGTACACAACTTAAACAGTTTTTCGTGACATTTTCCCTCTAATATTTGCTGCTAGCAATTTTTCTCTATCTTAATTCGTAATGACGCTTTCTTAATTTGTAAGAGCAGACATTCTGATGTTGCAATGATGGTGAAACAAAATTTAAACAGTATTTGTGTAAATTATTTACAGTATAACAACCTTTGTTCCAGGATAACAGTCATTTCATTGGTTATAAAGCCGAAGTACGTTGAATTATTAATGTTACATAAATGTGACGAAAGGGGTATTCGAAGAGATGGGGAAAAAGTCAGCTGTCCCCACTCCCCCCCCCCCTAAAAAGAGATTTGATGCTTATTAATAACAAAACTACGTCTTTTAGGGAGTTTTTTTTAGGTTGGGTAGCTTGTTCCCTAACCTTCTATTCACGTGAGTTAAACCAAAAACAGTAGATTGTGTGAAGTAATTCGGTTTTAACAGTGGTTGGTTTGAATCTATTGATACAACCAAGGAAACTTCAACAGAAGAGCAACTAATTTTCCATAATAACCGTTCAACGAAATATTTTTATTTTCACTTCTTGCTGTTTGTTTAGTTCGTAGTGGGGCAACTTACCGCGAAAGCAGTGTTATTGAGAGTTTATCGTGTCAGACACTGGGTCAGAGATGTGGCCTGCTGGGGCGCTGACCAGTAAATATTTGATCACCGATACTTCTGTTCTCGCCTCCTTACGAGACAGCTGGAAGGCGCGGAGTGGGGAGAGAACAACAGGGTGTGTCTCACACTCACACCATACAAATGTAACAGAGATTTTTTGTGTGTAAATCTAAGACTCATTCCTTCTCAAATGATTGTCTTCTACTTGTTAGGCGAAGTAACAGCCTTGCAAGAAGACAGGTACAGATAGAACATCATAAATACCATAATTATTTTGCGTAATCATACGTGTAACAAAATAGTTTTTTATTTTGAGTTTTATGCCCCGTCGAAATATGGATTATTATACCCTGTTCACGCTCAACTGGCGGCTGAAGGTCATGGTCCCTTTGACCCGCTCATCATCCTCCTGTTGCCTATCCCCCGGGCAGACCATTACGTCCATTCACGTTAGGGGCAAATTTGTCAGTGAGTAGTCCATTCCCTTCACATAAGGGCAGCGCTGTGGGAATAGAGCAGAATGACCTTGAGCCGTCTGTCTTAACTGAATGAACTATACAACTAACACTTATTTATTGAATAAGAAAGAAACAATTCACAGCCTTTATATTGATAATATCTCAGCATTAGTCTGAAGTGATTTCATGAAACTATGGAATACCGAAATTTGGTTGGGTTGGCTATACCAACTATTACTCCTCCCCACCCCCCCTCCTCCTAGCAAGATCGGTGATTGGATCCCAGTAGACTACGAGCGGTCTACAAGACGAGACAATCATTTCAAGTTCCACATCTATGTGAGAAAGAAATTGACGATTACGAGAGTAAAAGTTTATGGCCCAGTTGACTGTAAAATTGATCAAACTGAAAGTAAAAGATGTAGCAAATGTTATATTAAAATCTACCTGAATTCTAGTACAAACGACAACCACACATGTGAGGTAGACAAATATTAGTATGGATGCCGGATGAAACCAAAATAAACTTGGATGACTATATATCAGCTGGTTAATCCTAAGAAGTATTAAGGAGTACTATCCAATGCACAGAAAACACGAAACTGTTATTGACCAAGTACTTAAGAATTTTTTTAATGTAATGAAAAGGTTATAAGAGAAGCTAAAACCAAATGCATCTGTCTACAAAACATGCACCTCTTTGGATGTGATTCCAGGGAGCTGAGGCAGTACGTGCTTTTAAAACGGTTTGGGGGATCTTAGGGATTCATGGTTACGTACTTTGTACACACTAGTAAAAATATATAAATAAACTGCTAACACAATAACTCAGATGAAACAATACGTAAAGAATATTTATTCTCAACTGCCTATCCACCCCTTTTACCATATACTAGTCTACTTAACCCCCTTTACATTAAATAATAATAAAAAAAACCCTGAGATTATGAAGATAGTCGTGAATACGTCTAAGTAATTTAGTCCAAAATACACAATCGTTCTACTTTGGAATTATTAGAAAAACATTTTTGTCTGCATTGGGAACTGTATTTGGATTTTCCGTGCTTCAGTAACGCAACAATAACCCGACCTTCGCCTCTGGCACAACTTACTGGGATTCCACGTTAAACTGTATGCACAATTTACCCGATAGGATTACCGGTTTAGGTTAGGAAAGGAGGAAAGGAACTGGACACGCTGCCTCCAATACGGGTATAAGTACACTACCTTCTGAAGGATCCACTCAACCTTCGGGATGAACATCAAGCTTAGCTTAGTTTTTCACAAGTAAACCACCACTGTGCAACTGCCAGACAACCAATTAAAGTTTTGATTCCCGTAGACTCTCAACTCACAAATATGTAAAGGAAGTTTTGCGTTTATTTTAGAAGCCGAAGAGTTAATAAAAGACATACGAAAAAAATTAAATAAAAGTTTGGATATTAAAACAGTACTGTTAATCATAAATGGAATAGAAAAATATAATAAAATTAATGAAGTTAAATTTCACAAAAATCAGCTAATAACTGTAAGTATTTTTACTTTTATATGTAATACAAGGTATGTTAAATTTTGCACAGATTTAAAATTTTGACTGGTTTTGGCTCAAAAAGAGCTCAGTATCCAGCTTTTCTGTGATAATTCAAATACTGTACTACATTCTGTTGGGGGCTGCAGAGCGTTATAACTCTTAGCTATGTAATATTGTGCCATACCCGGAGATCTAGACATTTGCAGTCTCCATGAAGTGCTCTGCCTTCCATGACAACTCGTCTGAATTAAAGTGGAGTGGAGTGGTTCACCCTTGCGTTCTGGAGTGTGTTCGTAAGTAACATTCTAAAGGTTTGGATCACTGTGGTACCAAACCTGGTGGATTAGCAGTTACTGTAGGGCACCTATTTCCAGAGCAAGCGTTTTCAAATCCTCATTCAGGCCATCTAGATTTCAGTTACCCATGGTTTGCTGAATTACTACAGGTTTGTGCCGAAATGACTCAATCTCAGGTCATGGCTTAATTAATTCCTGTTCCTCGTCCCCAATCTCTTTCTGTCTCTGATGAACTCGACAACCCGTAAAACCAGAAAAATAATTACTGTGATGGTGGATGTGTTTGTTTTTTAAATGCGAGACTGAAAAAGACCGGCCTATTCTTCGAGAAGACGCCACTGGCCAACCAGGTTTATCGTTTCCATCCGAAGAATCAGCCGCAATAGTGTGGTTTTCCCTTAACTTACATCCACTGAGAAGACATTGCAGGTCTAAACAAAGCGTTTGGTACGCAATCTGATGATTAGGAACTGTGCACCACCACCTATGTTCCCCTAAAAACTAATTTCTAAACCTTAAAAATTTACTCACGAGTGAGGTTCAAACTAATTAACCCCATTTCTAGAACAGACACTGTCATGGCCTCTTAGGATATCGGCTGCGAGGAATGCTGGTAATTAGCAAACTAATTATCTAATCGTAACACTCTGGCAAAACATACAGAATAGGAGAAAAATACAAACATTCAGTCTTAATGTCTCAAATTATTTATGAAACCTTTGAATGTATAAATTACGATCTTAAATTTGTAAGCTCTTCACGCAATAGTACTTACGCCTTTACGCCTCGTCGACTACGAGGTCATTAGACACCGGAAAGAAAAGTACTTGTGGCTGGAAACAGGAAGGAATTTTGTCGTGGCCTTTTGAAGAAACCATCCCGGCATTGGCTTGGAGAGATTTTTGGGAAACAATTGAAAATCTAAATCGGGAAGAGCGGACTGGGATTCCAACCTGCGTCCTCCCCAATTCAAGTCCAGAGCGTAACCACTCGCCCACCACGTTCGGTCAGATCAAGTCCTACTTTAAACCACAGTAAATGAAACAATTAATAATCCGTTATCTAGATGATATACGTTGTTGTGTTTATCTTATAATCTAGTAGACTTCTGTACAGTAGGTGGTTGATGACGGATTCTCTGTATCGATAACATCTGACCAGCCGCCATAAAGCTATCTGACTGCCCGGCTGCCTTTATTTACACCACCAGTGCCTGATGTCACTGCTTCTGGGAACAGCTTGCGGGGGGAGAGAATGAGTGAATCAGAAATTCATTGGCTTATCTGGGCAACGGGCCTGAACCCCGGGGGGCAGCGGCCAAAGTAAAAGTTGGACGTGGGATGAGAGATGGGCCCATCCTTCACCATCTCGGCGGTCCGCGGGGAGACACGCGACAGCAAGCCCAGCCCTCAACGCACAGTGGATACGAACCACCCGAGGGGCAGTTCTGATGTCTTACCTCAGCGCCGGCGAGTGGAAGGTTGCAAACACGTGTGGTCTGTCTTGGGTACTACACCGGATGCCATATGACTCTAGTTATTATTATTATTATCGTATGCCAAGTACAACAAAAGACATTTAAATCAGATAGCTAAATCTATAGATTCAAACCATCTTATGGCAGCTGGTCCAGCTAGATCCAGTGTGAGAAGACCTCTAGATAATCTTCTTGCTGGACAGTTCATATATAACTCTAGTAACATGTCCGCATAAATGTATACAGAAGCACTTTAAAATCTTACATTGTTATTTAAACTCAGTTTTGTTTCCATTTTTATAATGCAGCTAGGGTAGTGGATCTAGATATGGTACTGGCCACGTTTATTGCTCATCCGGTGGGTAACAAAAGGAACAAACAAATCAAATATAATCTCACAAACCAAGTATCATCTCTGCCGGATGATATTGAAGAAAGAAGAGCTTTAGGTCATGTACTCTGCCGCCATCTTCAGGTCTGATGTTCATATTGTGAAAACAGGAGCTACAGTTCCAGCGAGGAAAGCCTTCGTTCAAACAAACTAGTGCGTCCTCACTTAGAATATTGTTGTTCTGTATGGGGTCCCCATCAAAAAGGGGTTAGTGGAGGCATTGGAGAAGGTATAAAAAAGAGGGACCCGATTCGTGACAGGTATATATAGTTGGTGGTAAAGCGTATGTGCGATGTTGAAGGAGTTTTTCGACGTATTTCGGAATGACAGCAAACAAATATTGCTAACAGCAACATTCATATCTCGGAATGACCGCGAAAATAAGATAAGAGAAATCAGGGCCAGAACCGATTAATTTCTGTACTCATTTTTCCCACGAGCGATTAGGGAATGGATTGAAATGATTTACCGGGCGAGTAAACTTAAAATCCGACAGGAGTAGCTTTCGATAAAGCACTCTGGCCATCCTGATCTGGGTTTTCCATGGTTTTCCCGGATCACTCCAGGAGAATCCTGGGATGGTTCCTCACATTAGCTCATGGGTGTTTCCTGCCATATCCTGCATATCTCTTCCAAACTACGAGTATTACCCTTTCGGATAGGTGCAATGCATCCTCCGCCACGCACTTTTAATGAATCGCGGAGTAATAACAATAATAATAATAAACTAATCCACTCTAATGGATTTTTATACAGAAAATGCGTCTACAAACAATTGTTGTCGCGAATTTTTTTTTTAATAACCTGCATACGCGTTTCGCACTTATGGTGTGGGTCACCATCAGTGGAGATATGGTGGTTATCATGATACCTATACTTCATCTTTTCGTTTCGATGACAGAATCAGATAATATGTAGTTTTCAACCAATGCGATGGTTTTGTCACTGCCCGATTGAAGGTCTGACTGAGTAACATTTATCCCGAGTTGTGCGCATAACATCAAATGTACCTACAATGATGATGACCCATACCATAAGGGCAAAACAGAGACTTTAGTTTCAGTGTGAAGAATATGGAGTTACTTGAAATTAAATTGAAATAGGAAGAAATAATTAGAAACATACAGAAGAAAATGGCTTCTAGGTCGTGGGTTCCTGAGCTGAGATTGGCAGCAACTGAGTAACGAAACAGTATTGAATGCTTAGCCATGGCGCGCGGTGGACAGCAGCAAATTCGAACTCGACGGCTTACTTCTTGAGGCGATCGTCCTTTAACTGTTTGACAGCCGGTCTGCTCTGACATTCTGGATATTACTCGTATTCCAGATGGTCATCCAGTTCAATGAACAGAATATAGAGAGTATAACAAAACCACTGGGCAGTTGACTGAATGGTTCAAATTGCTGTATGCACAAATTTAACTAAATTGTCTATCGAATGAGAAAAATCTGTTTAATCTTAAGTAGGGAGGCAGACTGTATAATGGATGACTCGAGTTACCAATCGTGGTGAATAAACGGTTAACGTACTGACCTTGGTTTCGGGAGGACGTGGGTTCGAATCTCCGTCCGGCCATCTAGATTTGGGTTTTCCATGGTTTCCCCACATCACTCCAGGAGAATCTGGGATTGTTCCTTCAAAAAGGCCATTGCCGAAGTCCTTCTCGTTCCTTGTCCCCAATTCTTTCCTGCCTCTAATGACCTCGACGTCGATGACCCGGATTCAATCCCCGGGAAAGGCCAGAAATCTTACTCTGCATGTTTGGAAAGCCATCTCTGGTTCTTTTGTCGTGTTATGAAACATATATCGATAAGACACGCCATCGCTGGTTCTTTTGTCGTGTTATGAAATATATGTCGATAAGACAACTCCTTGATAATAAAGCGTCTGACCCAAGATTGTTAGTAACCAGAGTAAGAATTACAGCAATGAAAATAATTAGGAAGTAGATTGTAACCACTCTTTTTAATCGTTCAACATTTCTTATTCAATAGCATTGTTAATTAACAATTATAATTCTTATCGAAAATCGCCCTTGACAATGTGGCGCCGCACACTGGAACGGAGATAAGCAACTGTACCGAGCACGAGCCCAAGCACCCGCGTACCTACCGTCCTGACTGCTGGACATCTAGGCGAAGGCTGGGATGTTACCCACATTTCACAAGCAAAAACTAAATTTACTATACAGAACACACAGCTACAGGTTTCACAGACAAATGGCAACACAAGGCTTTCCTCCAATATATATTATGTGCGCCAGGTTTAACAGGCCTGGTTAGATTTCAGGTAAGAACACACTGTCTCCCCCCATATCCCCTCCTCCCCCCCCCCCCCTCCTCCCCCCCCCCTTTTCATCACTCTCTCATGATTCACACTGGCCAACACAGGCAGCCAGTGATCGAAAAAAGTAGCCTACTAATGTTGTGTTTTTGATAGTCTATGTTTGAATAGTTCACAATACATGTTTTTGTCTAAAGGTAGAATCAAATCAGAAAGACACAGTACTTGATCGGTGGTTCGCTGCTAGATTACAGTCGGTCGCGTCTGTATCGCACTTTAGCTCAGTTTTTTCTGCGAGTTAAGACGTTCCACTAAGCAGGGTACAGCACACACAAAAAAAGTTTTGTGTCTGGAGCAACAGGCCGCGGCAAACGGAGGGAAAAAAGGGGTGAAATTAGTTTTGTCAGACGTCTTAACGCGGAATCGTCTGGGGGATGAGATGTAAATATAATATAAGACGGACGGGCGAGCTCGTAGGTTCGTTAGGGGTGGAAACACCGACCGCTCAGGGATTTACACACAAATTGCTTTTTTGTAATAAATTATCAGCTCCGGGTTAAATGACGCAATCTCGCCTTTCCCTCCCCCGCATCTCGCCTTGCCACCACAATCGAGTTGACTACCTTGCCTCCACCCTCCTCGCCACTACTATTTTTTTGCCAGAGCGAAGTAACAGGAGAGGAACACCGTACGAAACTTCGAACCGTGCGAACAACGCCCGACGAGAAAAAAAAAAAAAAAGGTAGGAGATATTATCAGGCTGCAGTGCTTGTCAGTAAACTTGCAAAATAACTCTCCATCATGTTTTATAATTCCCGCGGGACGGCAGCGGCTCTGGTTTCTCTGGTTGGACCGTACGGGCGGCAGTGTATTTCGATACCAACGCAGTCCAGCAGTGTTTTCCTTCCTTAATTAAAAAAACGCGCGGACCCGAAATTGGAGTTTACGCAGGCTGTACCTTGCAAGACGCCAGCTAACGTATTTCATAGGCCCAGTGCGGGCATTTATTATTCATGTGGCTCAGCAGGCTAGAGGCTGAGGACCTAACACACACTCTCCACTGCTCCTGCCCTTTATAATTGGTGATTTCTACCTGAAATACGATTTATCTACTATATTGTAGAGTCTCTATCAGCGTTCAGTTTGCTTAGATGTGGATTTGATAAAATATTGAAAACATTTTATACCATTTTAAGTTAATTATCGTGGCAGCTGATGATTGGATTTCAGTTCATCTTCCTTTACCATTTACTGCAAGTTTGAAACTTTATACGTGACTAGGGTTGCAACGATATATCGGTCAACCAATAATATCGATCCCAAAATATTGATAATTATATCGATATTTTTAAAAAAATCGATAAGATAGTATCGATATTTTTAAAAATTTGATAAGATAAGATCGATATTTTTAAAAATTCGATAAGATAATATCGATATTTTTAAAAAGTCAATTAGTTATTTTAACTTATGATAATATCGATATTTTTAAAAAGTCGATAAGTTATTTTAACTTATGATGCAGTGAAATATCGAAAACTCGTACTTATTTCCAAAATAATATTTACAAATATCAATATCATAGATATGATGTGGCCGATATTATTGATTATCGATATCTGCCTGGCATCGATATATTTATCGATATTGATGTTAACTTGCATCCCTACCAGTGACTACTTTAACAAAAACGCGTTTAATTTGAGGACGTATTTAATGTTTTGTTTACTTTCCTCTAATTTGTTGGTAACATGTTTGTTAAAAATATAAAATAATGAATATTAAGCTGAATTATATTTTATGATGATTCAGAATTGTCATATTATTGGGGCAACATAACAAGACGGTATAACAGAATAATTGTGAATATAACCCTGTTTGGTAACTAGCAGAGTGAGTCCATTTATAAAACACTACGTTTCGGCAGTCACAAACTCTGCCGCCATTGTCAAGTGTCAATCACTTGACAATGGTGGCAGAGTTTATGGTCGCCGAATCGTTGTGTTTTATAAATGGACTCACATGGTTAGTTACCCGAGAGGATTTTTTTTGACACTAAACGCCAAGAAAACCTCCACATTTACGCTAGCAGAAACATTTATAATAATTCTCCTGTTTGTGTCCACTTACACTATCTGACCAAAGAATCTGGCCACCTATCAGAAACTGCACTTAGACTTAATCCGTTCACGTTCCCTGTTACTGGGCGCTAATACTGGATGGATCCATCCTTTGCCTTTATGACGGCTTTAATTCTGCTGGGAGACCTTCAAGGAGGTGTTCGAAGGTTGTATAGGAATGGTATTCCATTCTTCCTCAAGAACTGAAACCAGAGAAGGCAGTGGTGTTGCAGGCTGGGGTTTGGAGCGAAGGCTAAGTTCTAACTTAACCCAAAGGTCTTCCAGTGGGTTCAGGGTGGGACTTTTGGTAGGCCAGTCAATTTAAGGAATGTTATTCTACACAAACCATTGCCTCAAATATACAGTTTTATGATAAGGTGCAGCGTCATGCTGGTACAAACAATCATCGTAGACAAACTGATGCTCTACCGAATGAAATACATCATGGTTTGAAATATGTTCATATCTCTTCGCATTTAGAGTTTTCTTACGCGCAATAAGTGAACCACAACATAACCATAAAAAGCAACACAATACCATAACACGACCTTCTCATACTTTACTGTTGGCACGACACAAGAAGGCCGGTAAGGTTCTTCAGGCAATCCCTAAATCCAAACCGTTCCATTGGGTACATGTAAATATACAGGGTGTTACAAAAAGTTCGGCCAAACTTTCAGGAAACATTCCTCACACACAAACAAAGAAAATATGTTTACATCTACATCTACATTCATACTCTGCAAATCACAAAAATTGTGGGTGGCAGAGGGTGCTAAGCACCAATCCTAAACCCGCCCATTCCAATCCCGAATAGTGCGAGGAAAGAAGGAATACATATAAGTATCAGTACGGCATCTTATTTCTCTAATCTTATCCCTCCGGTCATTGCGACCTAAATAGGTTGGCGGAAGAAGTATTTCATTGCACTCGAAATTTAAATTTTTTCGCATATTCTCCAATAAATTCGAACGCATGCTACGTCGTCTGTCTTCCAAACTATCCCAGCCCAATCTATGTATCAATTCTGTGACGCTTTCATAAGGGCTGTAACAACAAGTCACGAATCTAGCGGCTCTCCTCTGCACCCTCTCAACTGAGTCAATCAGAACATTGCGATACGGGTCCCAAACCCCACAACAGTAATCCAGATGCGGACGCACTAGTGTTTTATACGCTATCTCCTTTAATGAGCATTGCAATTCCTCAGAATACGATATATGAATCGTAATTTAGAATTAGCTTTGCCTACGACGGAAGTTATGTATAAGTCCCATTTCATGTTGCTTTGTGATATCACCTCCAGATACTTCCCGGAATCAACCGTGTCAACAGCTGAATTGTTTAATTTGTACTCGTGAACAAACTGATTCTTCTTGTTACTTATCCGCATTTCCTTGCACTTTTTTGCAATTAAGTGTAAGCTGCCATTTACAGCACCAATCGAAAATAGCATCCAAATCACGCTGAATATCTAAGCAATCGTCGGAGCACCTTATTTCCCTATAGATAACCGCATCGCCGGCAAACAATCGCAACCAGCATTTGACGTTGTCACCTAGATCGTTTATAAATATTAAGAAAAGAAGTGGACCTATTACACTTCCTTGAGGAACGCCAGAAGTAACATTTATCTTAGAAGAGGCTTCCCCGTCAACAACGACATACTGTGATCGACCAGTTAGAAAATCACGTATCCACTCGCAAATCTGAGTCGAAATACCGTAAGCTCGAATCTTCGCTAAAAGTCGGTTGTGTGGCACAGAATCAAAAGCTTTCTGAAAATAAAAAAAACTGCATCAACTTGCGAACCTGCATCTATAACTTTCATTATGTCGTGGGAAAATAGGGCCAATTGTGTTTCACACGATCTCTTCTTCCGAAATCCGTGTTGACATGGTGTAAGTAACTCGTTCTCATCTACAAACTTCATTATGTTCGAGCATATGACATGTTCCAGAATTCTACTGCAGACCGATGTTAGAGATATGGGTCGATAATTCCTAGGATCACTCCGATCTCCTTTCTTAAAAACGGGAATTACCTGGGCCATCTTCCAGCTAGAAGGTACTTTTCTCTCTTCTAGTGATTTACGGTATATATCTGACAGAAATGGTTCAATATCCTCCGCGTATTCAGAAAATACTCTTACCGGTATACCATCGGGACCCGGTGCTTTACCCCACTTCAGGAGTTTTTGCTTTACAATTCCTACGCTATCAATTTCTATCGGATCCATCTCTAATTCCACACGATGTGGTAAAGTGGGGATGTTTTCCATGTTTTCTCGCGTGAATGAATTTTTGAATTCGGTGTTAAATACGGTAGCCTTGTCGCGGCTGTCTTCAACTTCCCGTCCGTCTTTTATTAGAACTGGCTTATTGTTCCCACTACAACTAACTTTTTTTACATACGACCAAAATTTCTTAGGGTTTTCAGTGAGGCTCTTAGAGAGAGAATTTCCACGAAAGTTATTAAATGCCTCACGCATCGCATTCTTAACACGTCCCCTTATCTCCTCTAGCTTATCTAAATCAGTCCGATGCATCGTCCTTTTTGATCGTGCTTGTATCTTCCTTTGCTTCTTGAGTAACCTTTTAACCTCCCGTGTGTACCATGGTGGATGTGGATGTGGATGTTATGTGGACATGTGTCCGGAAACGCTTACTTTCCATGTTAGAGCTCATTTTATTATTTCTCTTCAAATCACATTAAACATGGAATGGAAACACACAGCAACAGAACGTACCAGCGTGACTTCAAACACTTTGTTACAGGAAATGTTCAAAATGTCCTCCGTTAGCGAGGATACATGCATCCACCCTCCATCGCATGGAATTCCTGATGCGCTGATGCAGCCCTGGAGAATGGCGTATTGTATCACAGCCGTTCACAATACGAGCACGAAGAGTTTCTACATTTGGTACCGGGGTTGCGTAGACAAGGGCTTTCAAATGCCCCCATAAATGGAAGTCAAGAGGGTTGAGGTCAGGTGAGCGTACTAACATACTAACGAAACTAAAATTAGCTCTAACATGGAAAGTAAGTTTTTCCGGACACATGTCCACATAACATATTTTCTTTGTTTATGTGTGAGGAATGTTTCCTGAAACTTTGGCCGTACCTTTTTGTAACATCCTGTATATATATACTAAACGGCAAGACTGTATATTTGCTTCTTCGCATTCATGTGTAACAACTCTCACAATTGTCTTGAACAAACAATTACTTCCTAATAGCATATTCATGCTGCCGGAGTGGTACTTCCGCCAAACAGAAGTAATTCTGCCAATGAAAAATACTGAATAATTAATAATTATCCATATATGCTGAAAGTAGTAAGATATTAAATCATCGATGAACAAATTAATCAGGAATGAACCTGAGGTTCGAAAATAATCCGTCAGCTCAGACCGAAAATGTTGGATGAGTGGTAACGCTCTCGCTTCGTATTCGGAAGGATCCTGATTCGAATTCCCGTCCGGCTATCTAGAGTTTGGTTTTTAATCGTTTCCCGAAATCAATTCAGATGAATGCCGGAATGATTCCTTCAAAAATACCATGGCTGAATTTGTTCCAGTTCGTTTACCTCTGTCCGTTCCCGCCTTTAATACCTCGACATCGACGAGGCATAAAATAAAATAAAATCATTTCAGGAAACTGCCAGTTGCGTTTCTATAATTTACCGATCTTTTCGTAGCAGTTAATTCAGAATTTCCTGATATGGCACGCTCTGTTTGTACGACTGAGGGAGATTGGTTGTCCAAAAAGATTATTCTACACCTTCAGTAGCTACTACAGATTTAGAACTCAAAGACCACAATTTCAACTTAACTACAAGACACCATTCTCATCACAACGACGGTGATATCATTTCGCGGAAGGCACTCACAAAATTTTTTGGCATGGAAGCTTACTGAACCAAGTATTATCAAGAAGGACGAAGTTATTTTAAAAATAATAGAGAGTAAATCAAACGCCGTAGATAGCCTTTTTGTGACATGAAACTGGAAACATTTGGCAGCGCTTCATGTCACAATTTAAACGTAAATATAAGAGGCACTGTAACAGCCCTCAAATCTAAACTTTGACAGGAATTGTATTTTATGAAGCATTTGTAGCAAGCTAGAGTGTGATTGAAAATGGTTTTGTATATTTTCCTTGTATTTTATTGTAAATAGGTGTAAATGGATTTTGTTTTGTGAAAAGAAATTATGTAAATACCATTTAATAAGTTTTTGAGAACAGAACCATGCCAGATAATTACTTAAATGTTTGTAATAGTAGGTATTAAGGTGATCTACGATGTTTAAAGAACGATTTACTACAGTTTAAAATTATTTATGTGGATAATTTTGTGTTTACGTATCTTGAATTTTCATTTCCAAGCATTTTGTAATGATTGAAAATGATTATGTATTCATTCTGATTGTTTTTAATACGTTTTCAATTGTTTAAGTATTGTTATTGTTCGAGAAGTATCTGTCGGAAGCCTTTTTAGTGTTCTAGAACTTTCCATAGAACTTATATAATGCGATCACCAGAGACTAAGAGACAGTTTTACGTCGGTCAAGGACAGTTTTGAACGAACAGTTTTGGTAGTATTGTCTTTGGAGGAAGTTGTTTGCTGGAGTTATTTGCATGTGTCCAGTATCTTTGAAGTTCGATGTGCTTATAAAAATAAAACAAAATTTGAAACTCTATCGTGGACTAGTTATTTATTATATTAATCAAAACCACGAACAATCTAATAGCACCATGCCAATACTTTCCACGTGGCCTGTACCTTCCCAAATTTGACAAGTTGCCTCAGACACAACTCAACAATGCTCTGGTTGCGTGTACCTCGATGCTCTGCAGCCACAAACCTTGAACCGTCACTCGGTGGCAAGTCCGAAGGGAGAAATCGTTCACTGATCGATCAAACACAAGCGTATCCCTGTATTAGGGGGGGCCCAATTCCAAAAAAATTTATTCGCGTCTCAAAATTGGTCTTTTAACAGTACTCAGAGAAGCGCTTGAATCACGGCAACTAAAATCTTTGTGAAGGAAGAATATATTCTATATGTGGTAATCACGGTATTTAGTAGTTCTAGACCTGTACATTCCTGTGATCTGATAGGTTAGCCGCACCGCGACTTTGGAAGCAATTCTCGACTGGTCATCAAATTCAATGTTGGTGGTGGCAATAGATCTAAGACGCTGGTCCCCAAAGTCATCAAGCAACACTATCAAAAACTTTTTTCTGCTGAATCAACCGTACATGAAGTAATCATTATTGGCAACTTATGAATCATCTTTTAAAACAAACCATCTGTTGACAGAATTTTTAAATTTGCTAGGTCTCTGATCTGAATTACCACGATGTTTACTTTAATAACTCTAAAATAAAGGTAAAACTGATTTATAGGAACTTACAAAAGAAATCCGGATGAGAAAAAGCGGCTGAAAATAGTAGATTTATGTAATTATCGTGACAGGAAAATATTTTAGCTCAATCAGTACAAATAAACACATTGCAGGGCTTCTAGAAACTCTGAACTGTGGGAATGGGTAATATCTAGTTGTGTTGTTTTACGACCAGTAGTGTACTGTCTACTGCCTTTCTTGTCGCTACTATCAACATTTCTGACAGCCAGTTTTATTCAGCAGCTTCTAGCTGGGGAAAAGAGATAGATGGGGACATCTTCCTACTAAACAGAAAGTTATACATTAGCGTCATATTTCCGGAATATGTCAGCTGGGTCACAGAATGAAGTATAGATAATACTGACCGCGGTAGCGTCGGTGTTAGTTTGCTGTCCTAACTTAACAAATGTCGCAGTTCGTCGCTTATGAGACTAGTTCAGTGGACACGCACATTTATTGAACGATAATTGGATTAGAAATCCTCGCTTGGATATGTTTGTAATGTGCTGGTCGATAATGCTGGCAATGTCTAGTCAAGCCATGTCTAAACCCAGAGTCTGTTCACTGAAGCGTTGAGAGATGAAAGGCTCCCAAAAGGGTAAGTTTTCTGCCTCCATGTGTTGATCTGACTTTAGAAACAGCGAGTTTTCTTAAGTCACTAGGCCGACAGAACGTAACTACAATCAGCGTCCTTGTCTCAGCGGATTTTCTCTGTCTCTTCAATGGAATAGGCACAGTTCTGACTGGAAGAAATTTACCTTTTCGCTGGCAGGACTTTTAATCCGGTTATGTAGTTCTGTATCCTTATCTACTTATCTAAAAGCCGTCTCCAGTCACAGATTCTTCACAGATTCTAGGAAAGCTCCACATATCCACCAACTCGCAACTTTTAAACTAAAAAATAACTTCGAATTGGTGTATGCATCTTTGTGGATTGATGACGGGGTATGTTATATAGCGCACCGGTTCCCAATATCCTTTTAGCCACGGAACCCTAATCGATCATACATCTTTTGGCGGATCCCCATTTTATAACCCGGTCTCGCATCGGTAAGTCGTCACAGACGGAAGCAGAACTATGATACTTTTCTCACAGCGCGATTATGACTCTTTTCAACGAACATTTTATTTAATTCTCGGGCAGAACACGGAACCCTTGTGACCTTGTGACCACTATTTCGGAACCACTGATTTAGCGTATCCCAGCATTTCTCAGAACCTTCATGATTATTGAATTTAACAATCCTTCATGAGTATTAAACATTTTTTGAATGTAATTTGAATAACGCATCCAATAAGTATTTAAAACTTCGGCTTCCACTCTTACCATTAGAAATGAACGTATCATACATTTAATTTGGTTAAAATCTCGTTGAAACAAAATTCTTGACTGGTCGGAAGTGGGAACTGTCATTATCTGCTATAAACCAATATTTGTTAGAAAATCTAACGGGTAGATACTTGGTAATGTTGTGAGCTATCCAACAAAATGATACTTCAGACATCAAGTATGCTTCTAACATATCTAATGTGGACATGTACTCAACAAAAAACCTAAACGTAGTCCTCAACCCGAAAGTTGGTTACACCGGCCTGAAGGAAGCATACTAAGCCTGGTATCAGAAGTAAGACGGCCAGTTCCTTTCTTCTTTACCTAATCTAACCCGGTAATCCTACCGTGATAACGGGACCTGCAGTAAACGTGAACTCCGATTCACGGAAGCGTTCTGACGTACTTAACATTACACAGCAAGACGTGCCGGACGTGAATGTCGGGTGAAGTGTCTTTGAAAATCGCAGCAGAGACAGGGACTCTCCATCCTTAACCACTGAATCCCCAGACCGCTCTACATACTTAATAATCAATTCAAATAATAACTTTTTTACCACTTAAGAATATAGGGCGGAACTCAGAGTAATATAAATTAAAAAAATGTACTTAACAAATCTGGTTGTAGGCCATCTTCCGCAGTTGTTGGTTAATATATTTTAAATCAAAATTCCGTCTGAAAAAAACTGTTGATGTTAATGTTACTTTATTCCCATACACGTTTCGCCCTTATGGTGTGGGGCATCGTCAGTGGCTGTGAATTTGTTTTACATGTGTTTCATTACATTTGACAAAAGCATTACAAATTATTAACGCTTTTGTCAAATGTAATGAAACACGTGTAAAACAAATTCACAGCCACTGACGATGCCTCAAACCTTAAGGGCGAAACGTGTATGAGAATAAAGTAACATTAACATGAACAGTTGTTTCCAGACTGAATTTTGATTTATAATCTACAAAAATTTATGTTGAGAACAACTTTTCAAAGTCTCACCTTATCGTTTGTTGGCTGCAGTGGTATTTTGAACTCGTGCAGTTGGTCAAGTAACGTTATTTTATTGAAAATAGTAGAAGTGTGGTTGATAAGCTCAAGAAAACTAACAGCGTTCATACGCAAGCTAATTTAAAATGTTATTCCGTATTCGCTCTTTAAAATACTGCTGCAGATATCTCTGCTTGTGTTACTTGGTGATAGTCTCCTTCCTGTGAAGTCACTAGCCAGTGTACCGTGGACCCGGCCGAGGAATTGTCTTATGAATGTTTGAAGTCGGGGGAGTGACGTCATAATAAGTCAGAGTCCCCCCGAGGCCTGCAGTTAACTCAGATTGATCGAGTGACCTGTGACCCGGAGATGACCCCCGGCGAAGCCCGCTAACAATATTTCCGCCGCCCTAATGGGTTCCGCCAGCAGAAACAAACAGGTATACGGGCGGGGGCGGGCGAGAGTGGCTGGGAAAATAATGGAATTAGAGGCGAAGTGGATTTGCTTCCAGGGAGCAGTAGATTAGAGCGAGCGAGAGAGTTTGTGGTGTGATGTATACTCGCCCCGGGTCGAAGGTCGCCCCTCAGGTAGGAGATGGATGCCCCGGGAGTGCCGCCGCTAAATACCGGACTCGTTTCTCTTCCATAATGGCGAACCCTGACGTAGTGTCTGCGGACGAAGTAACACACGAAACGGCTGCACGAACAGGTCGCTTTGCGTCATCTGAAACGGAGAAAAGAAGCCAGGTACCTTCATACTTAATCTTACCGGCAACTTCGTATGCATGGACCTAGAATTTTATTTCTATAATTGGATATAGAAAGGTCAATTTTACGTAAGAGGAGTCTGAAAAAAACACGGTGTCGTTGAATGGTTCGCACGCTGACACTTGTTGATGGCCAGGCATTGAAATCCGCAGCAATTTGCGGAAGGGTTGCACTTCTGTCACGTTTAACAATTCCCTTCAGTCATCGTTGGTCCCGTTCTTGCAGGATCTTTTTCCGGCCGCAGCGATGTAAGAGTTTTGATGTTTTACCGGATTCCCGATATTCAGCACTCGTGAAATGGTCGTACTGGAAAATGTCCACCTCATCGCTAACTCGGAGATGCTGTGTCCCATCTCTCGTGCGCTGACTATAACACCACGTCCAAACTCTCTTAAATCGTGATAACCTGCCATTGTAGCAGCGGTAACCGATCTAACGCCTGCGCCAGACACCTGTTGTCTTATATATGCGATGCCGAAAGCAGTGCCATACTCTGATTGTTTACATATCTGTGTGTTTGTATAAGCATGCCTATACCAGTTTCTTTGGCTCTTTAGTGTATGACGGGGAAGCCATCAACATACCATTATACCATTGAACCTCCTATCATAAGTGATGCAACATAATTAAAAACAGAAAAAACCGAAGGTGGGGAGGGGGGAGGTTAACTGAGGGCAGCTTCAATTTCAGCTTGGTATTTCCTTCTTTCTTCAGCATGAGCGTCAGATTCTTGGGATAAAATAACTTCAGCTGCTTGTGCTCTGTTGGAGATGTATCGTATGTCTGATTTACGTCTGTGAGGCACAAAAAAGAAGACAAAATATACTGATACCAGAAATTTTTAGGTAGACACAAAATAATAACATTGTAAAATTAGTATTTGTTGTTTAATAATACGCCATTACAACTGTTGGATATTGTTTTTATTTTCCGGACGCGTTTCGCCTATCGCCGAGGTATCTTCAGCGTACGCTGAAGATCGGGAGGCGAAACGCGTCCGTAAAATAAAAACAATATCCAACAGTTGTAATGGCGTATTATTAAACAACAAATACTAATTTATCAAGCAACTGTAGAAAAAAATGGCCTACAATAATCAAATAACATTGTAGGTTTGGGAAATATATATCGATATTTTTCATAAAATAATCGATTTTATTGTCGATATTTTTATTTTTGATATATCAAAAATCGATATATTATTTTGAGCATCAATTTTAAGTACCAATTCCATTTTTTTTGTGTGAACGTAATTCAGTATCCAATAAGTTATATACATATTGGATAGATATACGTGCAAATCCGATCTTCTGAAAGCGTCTTAAAAAGAGAATCTGTAGCAGGTTTGTATCAACGGTTAAGATGTTAAAAAAAGGCCGTTAAATTTTAACAGGTACGTTAACGTAATTTTTTTGTCAACATATTTGAATGTAAACGGTTAGATTATTTTCTAATCAAGTTTAAGAATTTGATTAAGCATCCGTGTTGAGGGTTGACGTAAATTAACAGCTTATCTTATCACCTGGTATATTTTAATTGATGCGTCGACAGAATACCTGATATGCAAAGCTTTTTCTGTGCAGTACGAAAGAATGGCTTCAGCAGTTAACTTGGCGGCAGCGGATAACAGGAGTAGATTGACGGAGGAACATATAAAACTGAGTTCTTTTGAAGTCTATATCAGACGACTGTTGGTTTGATAGGTTGTAAAAATAGATAAATTAAAAGTTTTTCCTCAATTTCTGAATGAGGCTTTAATTTTCTTAAATATCTTGATATATTTTGAAAATATTTTTAGATAATTATTGGCTTCAGTGAAAAACATTGATAAATAGATATTTTTTATATACATCGATACTGTATGTAAATATGGATACTATATTTATCGATATATTTTTCATTTGCCCAACCCTATATAGTATGGTGCAGCGCAAATCAACATCTATCCTAAATAATAAGTTTTGTCTGTAAATGATTTTTTTTTAACAGATCATACACTAACTGACTGTGAAAGAAACGGTGCCTGAACGATCTATGTTAGTTTACAGATTGACATACACATCCGTCTGTCATCATTTGGTTCGTTATCTAAATTTCATGACAAAAAATATTTCCTTGTTAAATTTCGCCAATATCGGTACAGCCTTTCAGTCGTCAAAACATAATAGATAGCTAAAGACAGAGCTACTTTCGCATTTATGGTACCTGGGATTAGTGTAGATCATACGCAAACTGACTGCTAGAGAAACAAAGACTGAGAGAACGAAATAGCATAAAATAGTAAACGAGAGATCGTGATGGATTGTTCTTCTGCTTATGATTTTGCAAGCATTCCACCTCTGCATTGGTAGGGTCTACAGTCTTCTCGGAATCATAACAACGAAAAGTCCAGATATAATGCATAAGATCAAAACCCTTAAAAATTCCTTACTATTACTATTTTTATCCATTACTATCCATTCTGTATACGTGCCCGTAAAATTGCATTCTTCTTTTCCTCATTATAACTGTTAATTTTTCTATTTAAAAATATAATTCTCGATTTGGTCTTAATTTGTATTCACCTTTACTATTATGCTTAGGTCAAAGTATTTTTATCAAAAGTCTTCTTTCTACATTTTCCAGTTTTTCAAGATCCACGTATCTCGTTAGCTTAAGTGTTACTGTCGAATACAATGTTTCTGGTCTAACCACTGCCTGATAGAGCCTTAGTTTTGTGTTCCACGATAAAGATTTTTTGTTATATACGTTCTTTGTCATATGAAATGCTCTTTCCAGTTTATGTATTCTTCTTTCTGGCGCAGTCTTTTCTTTTGTGTCGCTCGTTATTCATTCTCCTAAATATTTAAAACAATTTGTTTTAGCTATTGTGCCATTGCAAAAATTTAAGATTTTGAGGAGCATAATTGATATTTGACATGAACTGTGTTTTTTCAGAAGATGTATGTAATCCTACTTTGGCTGCTTGTTTCTCAAGTTCTTCGATTTGTTCTTTTGCATTATCCAGTGAATCAGTAATTACCGCTGTCATCTGCAAAAGCTAGACAGTCAAATTGTATACAAATTTATTTGTTTATTTAGCGTATGGCTGCATACGTGAACAACAATACAGGTAAACATATCAACAAAATAATATAATAGAACTAAGAAGAAGAAAGTTAAAATTGAATGTCACGCTCTCTAATCCATTCGAGTACTGTTGTTGATCCATGCATGAGATCACGAGTTTTCCCATGGAAGGCTCTGTAGAGGTATTAAAAAACAATGTGGATGATGGTTTGATATTCAACACCACTGTCACAAGCTGGATACTTTTCATACCCCGCCAAAATAATTCAGCATGTCATAATTCACACAGATTCTTTTTAACGTTATCGATATTTTTGGGGGATAGTTGAAACCTCCAGGCAGATTATTGATGTCAAGGATAAAGGGCCACACAATTGGAGTTTGCTCTTACCATTGAATTTGCCTAGTCAAATTGGCATCATAACCCTTTCCAGTTAGGTCTTTGGCAGAGATTACATGAGGATGACTTTATTTTGAATGCAGAGGCGGGAACTTTCCCATCTCGTGCTGAATTTTTTCATATAATCGCATCTGAACCCCATAGTGACAGATAGCAAATAGTTGTATTTAGTTTAAAACTGGTAACCAGTAGATTGTAAGAGGCCTAATTGTGCCAGATATTATGCACATAGTTTCATTGATTATGGTGTCTGCTTTCTTGACGTAAACAGCCAAATGGCACAACAATATTTGGTTGCTGACTGTGCAAGTATCGTTGCGAGACTCGTACTACCTACAGAAGCCACTTAAAATGTCCGGAGAAGTAAGACCAACGCTGAGGAGAATGGTTAAAATAAATTGGCAAAATCGTCTAACAAATGAAATTTTCCTAGAAGAAACGAATACCACTAACATTTGGGCAATCATATTTAAGCACCAAATTCGATGGTTTGGACATGTTATCCGAATAGCAAACTATCGCCTCCGGAAAATAAAAATGTAATCACAACTAAAGAACGGCCAACGAAATCAGGGAGGATAAATAAAACGATGCGGTATTGGACGTAAGCCCAACGTTTAGGAATATCTAATAAACACAAACAACTTGGAGAATGTAGCGACTGATCGATCTGTAGGATGGCAGTTCGTGCACGATGGCTCATAAAATTATGAACAACAACATCGTCGACCAGAATCCGATAAAGAAATCGTAGAAAACAACTCTAGAAGAGTTGTTTCGCTACCTTTCAGTGCTGGTGTGGAAGACCATGCGGTTCTCCACTTAAGGAATCGTAATTAATAAACCGAAAACCATATTAATACTCGCAAACGAATAAATGCCTAGAATGAATGAAAGAATACAAAAAACATTGCTGATTACGAATTATTGTCGTATCGGCTTCCCAAGAAGACCTTCCAAGCTTCTGGTCAATTTTTTTTTTTTCTCTTGATTTTACTTTATGTGCAAGGTTTAACAGATGTTTAGAGAAAGTTACATCCAAGTACTTTGGGGTTGGATTATAAGGAAGAATAGAATCATTCATAAGAAAACTGAGCATTAATTGCGGTTGTCGATTCCTTAGGTGAAGAAAATTCTTTGCTGGATTCATATACTATAAAAGTAACTGTTGTCTGCCATTTCATTCACGTGTAGTGTTTAAATACGGATCTCCCTCTTAAACCGATTACGTCACTGTTAACACATCGCCAACAAAAAAAAAAAAGACCAGTAGTATTGTGTGAATCACGTTCAAAGAAAAATGGATGCTAATTTGTGAATACTTTTACTTAAATTTCTCAGATTTCCGACTTACCTTTTACACCCAGATGTCTGTGAATCAGTTCATCAATCAAAGCCCCATCAAACGAAATGTATGTTGTTTCTCGCATTTGAAATGTTTAAATGTTAAAATATAAAGAAATCGAAGCATCTGTTAGAGAATAGGCATTGCTGCTTAATACAACCCTGTTGGTGAAAATATACATAATCGTACTACAGAGAAGATTACATGGTGATTGTCTTTTGAAGTTAATTGTTTATGTGTGTGTATTTTTCACTGAATTTGTGTTTGTTAAAGTTATATATTGTTTACGAAAGTGAGAAGAAATTATGTGTTGTGTGTAGAAGTTGATTAACTGATTCGCGATTGCAAGCAGTGAATTAAGCTCGGCCACCCATCAGTACGTGACCAGAGGGATCGCACGGATGGGTGACGAGGAAAGGCTGCTCTGCACTTCCGCGCCACGCACGTCGAGCGCCTCATTGCACTCGGCTTTGCCGATGGACGTTGTAACAAGTGCGACGAATCGGCAAACGGATAAGGATGTCGAAATGGGTGAAGACGCTACATCAGCCACTGTGTTCAACATTCAGCGTATACATGGTGACATGTATTCGGTGAGCAAAGATTTAACCCCGAGAAAGCGTCCCACTACTCCACCAGAAAGGACCTACAGTAAACAGCCACGTGCCGTCAACTACAGGAAGGAGGATGCTCGTAAATCTACTGGAGTCAGCCTGGCAGCGACGAAACTTAATACAGCCAAGAAACCAAAGAAAGCTAAGGTACAAAAGAAGAAGACCATCGAAGCCACTGATAACACTGCAGCCTCGGTCTCCCGGCGGAATAGAGTCAGAGGGCGTCGTTCCCGCACCCAGAATTAACAGCCAGACCATGAAGGTTTCATAATCCCGAAGAAGACAGCAAAGCCCCCACCTTAGTTCGATCCAGCTCCGGTGGAGGTAGAAAACCGTTTCACTGCCTTGACTGTCGACGACACGCCGTGAATGGAGCCGAGATGCGACTCCATCCCACCTATAGTAGTGGAGTTCGCATAAAACTACAAGTCCCTTCATGATCGGGTGGCAGCTATCAACAAGAGTCCATTCGCTGGTAAAACAGCAGGTGGTGACAAAATAAAATTCAGCATGGCTACTAACGAAGACTTTGTTGCCGTCGCTTCTCTCCTTCAATAGTGTGACATCCCCTGCTACACTTTTCCAACTGGAACGGTAAAATTATTGAAGGTGGTGTTTCATGGCATTCCCAGGACTCTGCTAACAGATACATTGACAGAAATGGGTTACGACGTGAGGTCAGTGGCTCACCTTCGTCGTCCCGGAAGTAACTAAGAAATGCCGCTTTTCCTAGTAGTATTACCAGACCTGCCCGGAAATCGCACAATATTTGAGGTTGACAATCTCTGCCACCTCAGAGTGTCGACAGAAAAACTGCGATTGTCAGCTGGACCGCAGCAGTGTTTCAACTGTCAGTTGTTTGCTCATGTGGCATGCCATTGCAAAATGCACCCGGTGTGCGTCAAGTGTGCGTGGCAACGCAATACAACGGACTGCCACACGCAGAAGGGCCATGACCCACCAATCTGCGGAAACTGCCACGGCAACCACGTTGCCAGTTGGAAAGGCTGTCCAGCCTATAAGTGAGCCGGTGATCGTCAAAGAGGAGTGAGGACGGAGGCTCCTCAGAGGCATGTACAACAGCAGTCAAACCAATAATAAATTTCGGAGTTTAGTGAACTATCAAATTCTGGCTCAACGAAATCGAATCCACAGAAAATGAAGAATCAGAAGGGCAAGAAAATGGCACATTGAAAATTGCAATCAGACCACATTGAAAATTGCAATCAGACTTATACTTTGCTGAGATAACCAAAGATGTGATTGATACTTCTCTCCCCAAACAGCCACAGCACCAAGGCACTTCGACGCAGCCGGCGAAGAAAGGTCCAGTTGCAAAGTCCAAACAACCGATGGCGTTACAGACAGAACCACGAAAGAGTCAGAAAACACAAGGTATACCACGCCAGAAGACAGAAGAAGCAGCAGAGATACTTCGATAGACTAGTCAGTATGCTTGAGAATATACTCAGCATGATGGTCAGCCTCATAACGCGGCTGGATAGAATGTCTTCGGACATCACCGCTACAGTGACGTCGGCGCTTGCCAGCACCACTGTAATCCAACAACGCAACTATGAATAGGAGGCCACACATTCATAACTTCACTTTCTGTATGTGGAATGCCAACGGCATTCATGGACAATTGCTTGAATTTCAACAATTTCTGCGGGATGAAGATGTGGATATTTGCCTCGTTCCGAGTCCCATCTAAAGATGTGTCTGAAGGCGGCAGTACCAAACTACTGCTGCTATCGTAAAGACCGACTGACGGCCGGTGGGGGTGTTGCGCTGTGCATAAAACGCGGTATTTTCCACTGTTAAGTCCCTCTTCCTCATCTTCAGCAGGTAGATGCTGTCGAGGTTTTGATGAAAACATCCTAAAGTGCCATCACCGTCGTCGCAGCTTACCAACCTCCACGCAGAGTGCTTGATGAATCCGACATCGCCACCCATATCACATTTTTTGGTAAAGTACTCATTGGGGGAGATATAAACGCGAAGCATTAGGATTGGCATAGCAGAACTGCACTTCGTCTGGAAATATCCAAAGACGCCTGGCCCACCGCCACAACCTATGAGCATGGGCACCTGATGAAACAAGTCATCATCCTGAAAATGTAAGCCAGCCTGATGTTCTTGACTTGTTGTAACAAAAGGAATCACAGTATTTGTTTCAGCAACAACCCTTCGGACCACTCTTCTGTGCTACTTGAGGTCGACGTTGGGGTGTGGCAATCAAAGAGTCGACCAATTTCTGATTACAAGCAGACCAAATGGAATCTGTTTAGGGAGCTCGTAGCGACTGAACTGGAAAGATGTACAGTAGACAGGAATGTTGAGGAGGCTTTAAGATTCTTCACCAGCACATATAAATAAAGCCACTGGTTCATCCACGCATGGAGCGTTCCTGTTAGCTTCCACCGCATCTCCTTGCAATGAGCAGAAATAAAAATCGGATCGCCAAGGAATGGAAACTAACGAGGAACCGTGCATCTCCCCGCCTTCTCAATCAAATGCAGTGAGAGCTGAAGGCAGCACAGGTAGAACACCGAAATCATTAGTGGTTCGCACGTGTTGCAATACCGCACGTGGAATGAAACCAGGCGCCTCACCCGCAAAAAAAAGCTAATACCACCAATCCATGGCGAACCCGGTATTCCATTCCTACAGAAAGACAAGGTTAATGCCCTTGCAGACAGTTTTGAGAAAAACTTATTGCCTGTCGATGACGACGTTAATGCCCACTACATTGCCACAGTACGTCGCCGACTGCGACGGTACATGTCAACCGACGATGACCATGACATCAACGAGATTGGACAGCAGGAGATAGCTAGCTGCATCGTAGGGCTGAATCCGTGAAAGGTACCCGGGTGCGACCAAGTGGACAATCGGGCACTGAGAAATCTACCACCAGATGCTATCAACTACTTGACGTGATTCTTCAATACCATCCTGCGAAATCAGACTTTCCCGAGAGCATGGCAGCATGCCATTTTTGTCGTAGTCCATAAGGCAGGGTAAGATCCAATCTTTACCCAACATTTCTGGCCCACCAGTCTGCTACCCGCACTCAGCAAAGTGTTCGAGCGACTTCTGCTGAAGGGTATTAACACCTACATTCAGGTTGCAGGCGTCATAACCGATCACCAGCTTGGGTTCCATAGAGGGCACTCCTGAACGCAGCAGCTGATGCGTGTTGTGGAGACAGTGACGAGGGCCTTCAACAAAAGAAGCTAATTTGGTTTGGAGTTGCTCGATGTCGCCCGTGTTTCGACCTAGTGTGGTATACCGGTCTGCTCTGCAAGTTGAATGTATGGGGCTTGCCTGGAAACTACGTGAAACTGATCCGCAGCTATCTGTCGAGGTGCACATTTTGCGTCAGGATTGGTGATGCCTTGTCAACACGGCGGCGCATTCGTGCAGGTGTACCACAGGGTTCAGTGATGGGTCCAGTTCTTTATACCGTCTACACAGCCGACATTCCAGCACCTGCGGATGTGAAAACGGCCACGTACGCTGACGATACGGCATTCTTCACATCTAGCCGCAGCAGAGCCATCGCCAAGAGACGATTGCAGGAAGCTCTTCAGCAGACGATAGCCTGGGCTAGGAGGTGGCGGATAAGTATAAACCCCGTCGAAACAGAAGCGATTATGCTGTCGTGACGGCTACGACGCAGCGAACGGCAACTACCAAACCCGCAACTGCAGCTCGGATGTAAAGCCATCTCCTGGACGCCGACTGCTCGCTAACTTGGTGTAGCACTTAACTGTAAGCTGACATGGCAAGCTCACATCAAGGATATCAGGCAAAGAGTAAGTGCTCGGCTCCATGCTCTTTACCCGCTCCTTAACCGGGAAAGCTCGTTGAAACCACATCTAGGGGTTTCCATTTACAGCTCCTTGATTAGGCTGTTAATTGAATATGCTTGTCCCGTATAGGGGTACACTGCTAACTGCCTCATGAAAAAATTGCAAGTGCTTCAAAACAAATCACTGAAGTGGGCACTACATCTGCCCAACCGTTTCTTACTGACGCAGTCCACGAGTCGTCTGGAACAGTGAGGCTGATTGAAAGATTCCGGCAACATGCCTATAAATTAAGCAGTGCAGCACATCGCTCTGCCAATCCACTAGTCAGTTGTCTCGGCGAATATGAAACTGCCGCTGACAAACACAATAGACCACTAGTGCTGACGTAGCGAAAAGATTAATCAATATTACGGCAACAAGAGGACCAACCGAATGTCAAGAGATGTCAAAACAAAAGAAGATCGAGGGTGGAAATATCTCAGGACAGGATTCCCCAACCGACCAGCTTTAAAGCTGAGACAAGCGAAGATGGCGTATGGCTTGAGTACGTGTGCCCAGTGTGTGGGTTCGCGGCCAAGACGAAACTTTGCAGAACAGAGCCCTTCGAAGAGCTCTCCACTTAACAAAAAGTTTGCCAACTAGGGATCATAGTATCCGTAACGGCCAGAGAACTTAATACACATTCCATATTACTAAACAGTTGAGCAACTCCGAAGAAATGAATTGCTAGAATAGTTGACTCGATAACATATTTGGTCTGATGTCCACTTAAAATAACCTAAAACTATTAACTAAAGTTATCAGTAAATTACCTGAAAACCAAATAAACTGTAATGCATAAACTTTGGTCAAGCGACAACTTTTTTCTTGCTGTCATCAGTCTTTCGACTGGTTTGATGTAATCCTCCATCCCTTCCTATCTGTCCTGCTTCATATATTCTAATCTCTGTCTTCCTCTACAGTTCTTACCTTCGACTGTTCCCTCCACCAACAAATTAACCAATCCTGTATGTCTCAAAATATGACCTACCAGCCTGTCTCTTCGTTCTGTAAGCTTCTTCCACAAACTTTTTTCCTAACCCATCAATCCAAAACTCGTTCACTTCGTAATTTTCAGCATTCTTTTGGAGCACAACATTTCAAATGCTTCAATTTTCTTTCATTCTGGTATTTCTAATGTCCATGTTTCGCTACCATAAAGTGCTGTACTCCACACATACAATTTTAAAAGTTCTTTCTAAAGCTCTATGTGTGCAAAAACATTAGTGAAAGTTTCAATTAAAATAAAATTTAGCCTAACCCAGTAAAGACCATGAGTAATTTCATTTTTTTAAAGTTTTTTTTTTAAGTTGGTTTCATTAGCAACATGTTACTGAAAAGCAGATCCACGTTTTTTTTCAGAGGTAAAATTTATCGATTTTTTAAAATTATGAAACGCTACGAAAAGCAAACTTAATGAATGTATTATGGCAATGAATGTAGTAGTAGTTACTTAGCTATTAAATTGTGAACATAACCACGAATTTATTCAAATTGTATCTCTGGTCACTGTTTTGCGAGCGAAGACTGACACATGATACGGTTCTCCATCCAACAGCTATGGAGGTGGGTGAATGAGTGAGCTTACAAAATTATATAGTAGATAGATGGTACTGTAATATGTATCTTTCGTAAAATATTGCACTTAATTTTGTGAGGTTCGCGCTGCTTATATCGATGTTTTATTTCCGACGTTTTAGCACCCAAAGTGGGGCCTTGATCAGGGCTGTTTAGAGTTGTTGTATTCTTTATGATGGCTGGTCACACCACTCTGTTCCAAAATCGGTGTCCAAAAACGTAAGATTGGAGGTGGCCACTTTTTTAAAGAAAGCAAAACCCCCTTACTCATATATAACCTGGAAAGAAGGAAAGGTTTTATATGAATTAAAGAAGAAATCAAACTGTAATAATTTTACCTTCCGACAAAGGAAACTGTACAATGGTATTGTATAGGGATACTTATATAGAAAATATTGAGCAGACAAGACTCAAAAAAAAGTTGAACAAAGATCCAACCTAAAAAATTTGAAAATTGATTAGGGAACTTGAAAACAAATTAAATTTGGAATGAGCAGTGAAACAAACGGTACTAATCAGCAATACAGTGATTCCGCTCTTTTACGGTCTTCTGAAAACCCATAAGAAAGACTTACCACTACGTCCAACTGTTGGTACCATTGACTCCCTGGCATATGGATAAGCAACGCTTTCATTGAAAAAACTAGAACCTAGGTTGCACAGGGACCTACATCAGAAACTCGACGCATTTTGTTGACAGGATACAGAATAACAACATCTCTCATGATGATCTTTTTGCCAGCTTCGATGCAGTCTCGCTCTTTACCAACGTTCCGGTGGAGGGAATTATGGATATAATAGAACAATGACTTAATGACAATTGGAGTTAGCTGTTTCAGTTTTGTTTCAAGAAAATCTATTTCCATTGGAATAACAATAATAATGAGTAACAAGATGGACTAGCTATGGGCAGACACATCTCACCGGTAGTAGCAAATTTATTCACGGAAAAAGTTGAACGTGAAGCCATTTCGACATCTAAAAACAAACCGTCGTTCTAGTCTAGATACGTAGATGACACGTTTGTGATATGGCCACGTGGAGAGGCGGAGTTAAAAGTTTTTCTGGACCACATTAATAGCATCCATCCAAAAATAAGGTTCACCATGGAATTTGAAACTAATGGGCCTTTCATGGATGTTCTGATAAAAAGAAATGACGGAAAATTAACACACACTGTCTGCAGAGAAGCTACACACACGAACCTCTACTTAAATACTGTATCACATCACCACCCGGCTCTAAAAATGGCTCTGATTAAAACATTATTTTGTAGAGCAGAAAGGGTAGCAGATAATGAGCACATTCAAGAAGAAAGGAAACACCTCTACCGAGTCCTACGGAAGAATGGGTAAAGCAGCCTGTTAAGCAGTAAGAAGAGGAACCATAACCAAGCCCAAGGAAAGGAAACAGAATAAAGGAAAAAGGCTTCTTTTACGTTACATAAAAGGACTAACTTACAAAATAGGAAAAGTGCTGACGAAAGTCAATGTTCAACCTGTGTTAATACTAAAACAAATTAGAGAGGCATTTTAAGATTAGTGAAGGATCGCAGACCACAATTACGAGGGACATCCAGAATAAAAAGTTACAAGTGATCTGAAAGGCGCAGGGAATTTTTTTATTTAAAGGTTGGCACACCAGTATGGAGAGGGTTCCGTAACAGTCAAACCTAGCCCTACTCTAATTCAGTCCGTCAAGATACGTCGTCAGAGAAGGTGCTTCCATTAACCTCCGCAGGGGCCGTTCTCTCCGTCTACCACCGATGTGAGATTCACTCGGTCATCAAATTCCTCACTTTACGGCAAGATCCACGGTCGAAATACATCATCAGCTTGTGGAAACCTACGGGACTCAGGTAATGTCACATCAGTACGTTTCCAACTGTGTTAGGTTGTTTAAGGAAGGTCGCACTGACACACATGACGAAGAAAGGAGTGGGAGGCCGTCTCTAGTTTCAGAACAGCTTCTGAAGGAAATTGACGAAACAAATCGCAGTGATCGTCGTGTGACTATTGACAGCCTTCATGAAAGGTTACCACACATATCTCGTAGTCTCGTGGGTGAAATTGTCTCAGAAAAGCTTGAATACAGGAAATTGAGTACAAGATGTGTGCCAAAAATGTTGACTCCGGAGCATCGCCAAAATCGAGTTATGACCGAACGTGAATTTCTTGAACGTTATGAAGTGGACGGTGAGGCATTTCTTGACTCAATTGTTACTGGTGATCAATCTTGGTTACGTCACTATACTCCCAAGACCAAAGGGCAGTCCCAACAATGGCGTCATACCCATTCCCCAACAGCCAAAACATTCAAAGTACTGTTATCAGAGCGAAAGATTATGGCATCTGTTTTTTGGGACAGAAAAGGTGTTTTGTTATTGGATTTCATGGACAAAGGGACCACCATAAATGCTGTCGTTTATTGTGAGATCTTAAAAAAATTAAAAAATAAGATTGAAGACAAAAGGAGAGGAATGCTAATTCGCGGTGTGTCCCTCCTTGATGACAATGGAAGACCCCACACGGCTCGTGTCATCCAGGACCTCCGTGTATCCTTTGGATGGCATGTTGTGACCCACACACCCTATTCCCCGGGCCTTGCGGCCTCGGACTATCATCTTTTCACCAAATTAAAGGAGTTTTTTGGGCAGGAAACGTTCATCCAACGATCAGGAATTAAAAGAGACTGGATAATAGGCTTTTGGATGTGGAGCGGAGCGTGTACGTGGAGGGTATACAAAAACTGGTGCGCAGGCTGAAGAAGTGCATCGAAATTGATGGCGATTATGTGGAGAAATGAAGACATGTTTTGTAACACTTGGTTGAAATATATTCATTTTTCGATTTTTAACAGCATTTGTAACTTTTTTCTTGATATCCCTCGTACAAGCACACAGAGTATACGAGATATTTTGCGATTGTGGAAAGGTGTATATCGGCGAGACTTCCCAAGCGGTTACCGTAAGACTAAAAGTACACTGTCGTCACGCAAGACTCGGGCAAACAACAAAATTAGTTGTGGCGGAACAACAGATAGAAGAAGAATATAAAATTCAAAAGGAGAATCTTTATATACACAGACGGAAAAAAAAAATCCCAACACCAAGAAAAAATTATTGTAGAGTAATGAAATTTGGACAATGCATTTGTCAAGTTAACATGTTTAATTGATTAAATTTTCAAGATCACAGGTTAATTTAAGCTCAAGAAAATGCATTTCAAATGTGAAATACTGTTAAATTAATAGCCGGTGTAACCTCCAGAATTTTGAATGCAAGCCTGCAAACGTGAATGCATTGTGTCATACAGGTTTCGAATGTCACTTTGTGGTATGGAGTTCCATGCTTGTTGTACTTGTGCTGTCAATACTGGGACGGTCAGTGCTGGCTGTGGATGATGCTGGAGTTGTCGTCCAATGATATCCCATACGTGTTCAATTGGAGACAGATCTGGTGATCTCGCAGGCCAAGGTAACATGTCGACACTCTGTAGAGCACGTTGCGAGACAACAGCGGTATGAGGGCGAGCGTTATCCTGTTGAAAAACTCCCCCTTGAATGCTGTTCATGAATGGCAGCACTACAGGTTGAATTACCAGACTGACGTACAAATTTGCAGTCAGTGTGTTTGGTATAACCACAAGAGTGCTCCTGCTGTCATAGGAAATTGCTCCCCAGACCATGACTCCAGGTGTAGGTCCAGTGTGTCTAGGCCGCAGACAGTTTGGTTGCAGGCGTTCCCCTGGCCTCCTTCTGACCAACATTCGGCCATCACTGGCACCAAGGCAGAACCTGCTTTCATCAGAAAACACAACAGATCTCCACTCCGTCCTCCAATGAGCTCTGGCTTGACACCACTGGAGTCGCAAACGGCGATGGCTTGTAGTCAGTGGAATGCACGCTACAGGGCGCCTGGCTCGGAGCTGTCCTTGAAGTAACCGATTTCTAACAGTTCGTTGTGTCACTGTGGTACCAACTGCAGCTCGAATTTCTGTAGTGCTGCCATTCATGAACAGCATTCAAGGGGGAGTTTTTCAACAGGATAACGCTCGCCCTCATACCGCTGTTGTCTCGCAACGTGCTCTACAGAGTGTCGACATGTTACCTTGGCCTGCGAGATCACCAGATCTGTCTCCAATTGAACACGTATGGGATATCATTGGACGACAACACCAGCATCATCCACAGCCAGCACTGACCGTCCCAGTATTGACAGCACAAGTACAACAAGCATGGAACTCCATACCACAAAGTGACATTCGAAACCTGTATGACACAATGCATTCACGTTTGCAGGCTTGCATTCAAAATTCTGGAGGTTACACCGGCTATTAATTTAACAGTATTTCACATTTGAAATGCATTTTCTTGAGCTTAAATTAACCTGTGATCTTGAAAATTTAATCAATTAAACATGTTAACTTGACAAATGCATTGTCCAAATTTCATTACTCTACAATAATTTTTTCTTGGTGTTGGGATTTTTTTTTTCCGTCTGTGTATAAAGATGAATGTATGTTTGTTTGTTTGTTGGTTTGTTTGTTTGTTTGTTTGTTTGTTTGTTCTTCATACAAATCCACAGTTTTCATCCGATCACGATGTAACTTTGCACACTTATCCTTTGAAACAAGGAGAAAAATACTGTCCACATTTGGTTGAAAAATTATCTGTATAAATAACACATTTTGTCTTATAACTTCGAAATACGGCGATAGACAGACACGTTGAATATGGACGTATCCGTAGCGTATTTCCGTGTAGTGGACTGCCAGCTCAATGGCTAAAGCGCTTGCTTACGAACGTCGTGGTCTCCGATTCAAATCTCCGTGGAGGCAAAGATTTTTAAAAATTGTTTTTGATCGTAAGAGTCACGGTTGGGCCGTCGGTTATTCGGATTGAATTATAAACTGTAGATATCACAAAGGTAGGGGTGCAACCTGAGGCAATTCGTAGGTAGTCTTGCAATACAGTAGATGTACACTTTTTTTACGTTATATTGATCCATCAGGGGTGATTCGTAGTCAGTGTGTGTGTAATCTGCAGTAGGAATACTATAGTCTTGCAATTTTGTAGGTGTACACTTTTTTACGTTATAATGATCCCTCAGGTGTTGTTCGCAGTCAGTGTGTGTGTGTGAACCACAGTAATACTAATATAAATACGGAAGTAAGTCTCTGTCTTTTTGTTACGTTTTGACGACTATATGGCTATATCGTTGTGATGGAATTTTATAAGGAAGGCTTTATGAAGGGCACAAGATATTTTTTTCCAGTATGATTAACAGTTGTAGTCACGAAATTTTGAAATCTTATCTAATAGTGACAGAAATATGTTGGAAATTGATTCTCTTCAAGAGGCAGGTTCGACGGTAGAATGATATAGTGATAGCTTTCCTGTCATATTATGCCGTCTCGATATTGTTTGGGACCAATCCTTCGTTACCAACAACTTTTTATATTTAATTCTGGCAAAAAAAATTTAATCCACGCGTACGAAGTCGCGGGTACGAGGCTAGTACAGAAATAATAGCACAACCAAGGGGATTTCCTACAACGAAAAATAAGGGAATCCATAAAAATGCTTAAACAGACCAAAAATTTCAATAAAAACGGCTGCTATGGCTTACGTGAAACGTGGAATTGCTCACTGGGGGGCAATCGTAGTCCCACATCCACAACGACAACATCATTCCTGGAACAAGTGACACCCTTTGCCCGTAACCAAAACAATTCGTTTAGCGTGAAGGTAAATGACAGAATGGTGTGATCAGCCATCAGAAGAGATACAGCAACTATAAACAGCCCTGATGAAGACCCCAGGTTGGGTGCCGAAACGTTGGAAATAAAATATCATTCAAAGCATCTCTAACCCCGCAAAAGTAAGTGTAATATTTTACTAACATGACGCCTGCTAAAATAGTAAAATAACATATATCATCATTTGACGTTCTTGAGTCGAAAATAAATGCTTTAATGCGGAATTGTTATCAATGAATGTTATCGGCATCACTGATACACAAATAACAAAGATGTTAGACAGTAAATGGACGTGACCCTGTTTTTGAATTAGGCGTATAATGGGGCATGAAGAACTAGACCAGAAAATACTGGAAATAACAGAATTTATTAACAAACATGACTGATTACGATGAGATGGCTTGCAGTATTACTGCAATAAGCAAAACAATACTTCTTAGCAAAAGAAGAAGAAGACCGAGCATTTATGGATACCTGAATGATTCGTGCCTTCCATAAATAAATTCCAAATATTAATTAATTCTGCAGTTTAAAAGTATCAACATAAAAAAACTTGAATATAGGTGTACTATATCAAGTGAATTGCTGTCATACAAGGTACGAATACCGAGCGATATTTCCGCAAATACTTAATGCGATACACAATACATTTGTCTGATAAGGCTCTACTTGCAAGAAAAATTGAAAACTATAACTTTATAGTTTGAAAGAATTAGTTAGTTCACATTCGCTGATTTATACATAACTACAAAAATCTGCGATCACAGTTATCTGCCTCAGATGCTGTAACGTTTGTATTTTGTCACAGTTCTTCCATTCTATTTGAGATTCCGTTAACAATTCAACATTTTGTTTTTAATTATGGCTTTTCTCCACGGCGACGTCGGTGTTATTGGAGGCAAAAAAGGACCGTGGGCATGGAACCGTAAGGAATTCGGTCATGAACTTTATAGGGATCCATCCCGGTATTCACCTGCAGTGATTTGGGGAAACTATGGAAAACCGAAATCTGGATGACCGGACGGGGTGCGAACCTACGTCCTCCCGAACGCGAGACCAGATCCTTACCACTCGCCCACAACGCTCGGTACACATTTCAACTAATCTGGTGTATCTGCTAAAAGTAAAAATCAGAATGTAATTTTTGATTAAAGGCGTTATTTACACGAAATTGTATGAGTACAATAGAATGGTATCATACCTACTGTAAACGATAAGTAGTGTGCAGTATTAGCTAAAATTATTAACAATTTATGCAAAATGATTATTTACGATTGACAATTTTGAAAGGTATTCTATTATTCTGCCATCATTATACCTTTAAGAAATGGTGGATTTGTTGAGGTTACTGGAGATCGCGATTCCGCTATGAATTGGCTGCATAATACTGCTGTAGTCAAACGCAAGACACCGCTAGAAATACCTTCCGAAGTACATTTAACGATGGATTTCTGGTTCAGAGTGTATTACAACCTAATTTATGCTTGAAAAGAATGTCCAGGCATTATTACAACGGAAATACTTCTTGAAAATAATACGTCTTGCAATTGACTACATCAGTATTATGACGCTATTAGTGAATGATGTAGCAGTATCGCGATCTCCAGTTTACCTGATTTATTTTCGTTGGTAACATAGTAGTAACATGATTAATGGAATCATCTTGGTAAATGCGATGAATTCTCTGTTTTGAGTATTATGCTATTTTTGTTTTTAATTTGCCATTTGTTCGTGTCTTTGCAAAATAACAAAAAAGCCAAACCCTCCTCCATTTCAGAAAATTTCGGGTTCAAAAATTCTTCAGGCCTATGTAGTAGCCTCCTGACGATTAAAGGAAAACGCAAGCGATTGTTTCTGGAGTTTGCGGTTGTCGCAAAATAACGAAATGAATAGATCTTATTTTAACAAATCTGGTTCTTCAGCAGGATTTTTTCGGCAAAATATATATCATTTGGTAGAGAATTTCAAGCATAAGATAACAGATACGTTGTGAAAATAAAAATAATATATTATAAAAAAGACCCAATTAGAAATTTTCTGGTTCAAATTATTTGTGTTTGGTTTATATAAACAATTTTACAAATCGATTAAGGAAATCTATTTAAAAGTCTTTTGTTATTGAGTTTTAAAATAAAGATTTTAAGAAATGATTTCGTGATTTGTATTTAATACACTATGTGTATGAGAATCTCTTAGATTGCGGGAGTAACAGGACCTAGCGTGGTGCGTGAGGTCTGCCTCCTATTCGGGAGGACGGCGGTTCGAATCCCCGTCCGGGCATCCAGATTTGGGTTTTCCATGGTTTCCCCAAATCACTCCAGTGAATGGCAGGATGCTTCCTTCAAACCAACGTGGTCGAATTCCTTCCCGTTCCTTGTCCCCAGTCCCATCCCGCCTCTAATTACCTCGACGTCGACGAGGCGTAAAGCCAAAAAAATGGATTAGCAGGTAATTGATGGATTTTTATTTACAGTACAATTCAGTAGAGAGCCTAGATTATGTCAGATCAAGTTAGTGCATCGAGGTAGTTAGTTACTATAATAAGAGTTTCTCTTTCGTTCTCTAGAAAGAGTTTCCCTTTCGTCCCCTCACTTTTCCCTCGTTTCCTCTGTTTGTGTTGTCAAGTCGGGGAGAAAATAAAATCGAGTCAAGTAATAGCTTTCTCCGCCGCCGGCTACCGGCGGCCTTGCACCTCGCCGCGTCCTCCTAAACGAATGCGATGAATTATTTAAATGCGGTCTTAGTCGGGCGCAGTGATAAAAACATAAGTGGTGGCCCCGCAGTCAGAGTCGACTCACGAATGCTCACTGAACTTCGATACGCCCCCCTCCACGAACAGGGACAAAAACGAACTCTGGCCAGCACGAATCTCCGAACTATTAGGCCGGGCCCTTTGGACTGAGCGCCGGCATTTAGGAATGATTAAATGAAGAGATGATTGCGTAATGCCACGGGCAGTGCTACCGAGCACGGATCTCATTCCTTTTGTTGAGTCCTGGCGACGCACCCTCATCAAATCACTGTTATTCCGAAGCTGCTTTGTCCGTCTGTATCCCCGTGTGTCTCCACACAAGAGTACCCTCGCGGCTCTTCTAAACACTGCGTTTACTGCTCTTTACTTTACTATTGTCGCAGTGGCAGGACACGAAAGAGGATTAATGTGAAGGGAAAAACTGGAGATCGTATGTATATATTTCCAAACAACGTCAGCTTTGATCATACTAAGTTGATGTTATTCAGTAAATTAGACTTTCGAAAGATAAATATGAAATATTGCCAGCTCAACTAACAGAGGCTGATCAAGGTCAAACTTTTCTATCCCCACTCCGCTGCCCTCACCACTACGTGAGAAGAG
>JARYHS010012519.1:47390981-47593178 GCA_031002005.1 Vandiemenella viatica
CCGGCTGATGGGGGCCCCGATCACCGGCTACAGGGGCCCCCAGGCCTCGAAGAAAAGGTCGCCCATTTTACCCCGAAACCGAAATTCCTAAATTCCTAGCGCCGGCCCTGAGTGTCATGAACCTAAACTGTGGAGTAAATTTCATGTAAACTTCTTGGTGTTACAATTTTCGCAAACAATATTGTAGGTTCCTTTATTAATTTCCAACTAAATAATTGATTCTAAATCTTATAGTTCCTACTTATTAGCACTTCTATAGCGTTCTTTTATTTCGTCGAACCACGTCGTGCCACAATATAATTCCTCACACTTCTGTATAATCACCAAACAAAGAAATACTGTCTAAATGACTTTATTTCATATTCCAGGATTAAAGCTCAATAACATTCACTATACCACTTAATAGTATTTAACTTATAAAATAAAATGTCAGCAGTCTGTTTGGTAATAATTTACTTCCGATGGTAGACGAAATTTTCACCATTTGTTATTTGGTCAACAAAATAGAATTGGTGTGATGCACGTCTACCGTAGTCACTAGATAACGCACGGAAGGAATGAGATAACCCAAAACCTCACCGCATTGGGACTTCAGGAAAGGTTTGATTTTCCATTGTATGTGGCGAACCGGCATTCACATTTTACTTCTTTCATCTCTCGTCCATAACTAGCTGAGAGAACACAACATAACCATCACACAGAAATTATACAACACTTGCAATATATATGAAGGGTGAAGAAATGAGAAAATTTTTCTAGGAATAGCACTGGAAGAGTGCCTCCTATATGGAATTACACCTCACCTAGGCCTCCATGTATTGCGAACATTCACACATAAAAAGGTGAAAAGTAAACTATTTCTAGATCCAGAGATTAAATACTGTTTTCGATACATCCAAAATAAAGCTGTGAAACCATCATATCTGATATTTTGTTCTATTGGCCGCTACTGCCACATTCGTTCATCACGATCATAACCTATCTTCGACAAAGAACAGCAGTTAAGAAGCATGTTCGATCGTCGGTACTAGCCACAAAATTTTTTTTTTTCCATGATTTTCCGGAAATACTAGAAGGGGATGGTGCAGTGTTTCCTTCAAAAGGTCATAGCTCGATGCCTTCCCTTTCCTTGCACCTAATTCTCTCCCGCCACTAATAATTTCAACGTCGACAAGCTACAACCGAGGTGGTGGGTGAGCGGTTTTAAGTCCAAACTGAAAGATTTTCTGCTTCAGAAGCAATTTTACTCTGTAAAAGAATTTTCTTCTTGGAATTTAGTAACTAGGAATGGCTGAGAATATACTATATATGGTGTATGGAAGGGGAAGCTGACAAAGTTGTCCGCAATGACTAAAATGATATATGGTTTTTCTTTCTATTGAAACTGTTGCCAAATGAAGTAATTATACTGTTTACAAAATATACTCATCTATAGTAATTACATGGATAGTATGCATTCAAAAATTGCTGTGGAAAAATACCATACTAACAGATTTTTAAGTAATTGACTGGCTATCAGTTGTTGATAATATTATTGATATTGTTAATAAGTGTGTGCACCGTTCCACATACATAGTATTTAACATGATATAATATGTAGTTACATATTACAGTGGAAACGTATTATGGTAATTGATATGTAAACAATGTATACACTGTTCCACATGTGTAGTAATTAACGTGGGATTGTATTTGCAGATTACAGTGGATATTAATTATACTAATTGGTTGTTAAGTAGCTAACTTGTTATCAATTTCTGGTAATGTAATTGATATTATTAATAAGTGTGTGTACTGTTCGACATACCCGAGACTATTCTCACATGGGATCAAAGCGATCAAATCTATCTAGCTACAGGGTGTCCAGAAAAGGACTCCCTGATTTCAAAATTAAATATCTCGAAAACAAAGATCGATAGAGGAATGCAGTAAACGGTATGTTTATTGTGACAGCTGTAAGAAGTGTATACAGCAGTGTGAAATAATAGTTACAAAAGCTGCTAACAGATGTACGCTGTACAGCTCATATCAGCATACATAAGTGAAATAATCGTATGAAAACAATCTTTGCAAACAATCACATCACAATGTTTTCAAAATGTTCACCATTGGCACTACAGAGGTGGCGCAAACGAAGAATGAAATTCGCCATCACATTTCGTAGTGTCTCGACCGAAATGGATTCACATGCCGCAGAGATCGCCGATTCCAGTTCGTCCAGCGTGGTGAAATGCTTCGGGTAGACCATGTCTTTCACTGTGCCCCACAAAAAAAAGTCACAGGGAGTCACATCCGGCGAATATGGAGGCCAATCCATGTCTGCACCAGTAAATTCGGGATATCCCAAAGCAATGACTCGATTCCCGAAGTATTCCTCAAACTGCTGTATACACTTCTTACAGCTGTCACGATAAATATACCGTTTACTGCATTCCTCTATCGATCTTTGTTTTCGAGATATTTAATTTTGAAATCAGGGAGTCCTTTTCTGGACACCCTGTATCTATCTATCTAACGTTCTAGTCTCGCACTGGGGAGGACGCCGGTTGGAATCCCGTCCAGGCATCCAGATTTGCGTTTTCCATGGTTTCTCCAAATCAATCCTGGCGATTGCCGGGATGCTTCTTTGAAAAGGCCATTGCCGAATTCCGTACCGTTCCTTATCCCCACCCCCATCACGCTTCTAAAGACCTCTACGTCGACGATTCGAAAGTCATAAGTAGGAAATAAAAAGACAAACTGCGAAACTCTAACAAATATTTTTTTTAAATTCAACAGAATCGACTAAGTTAAAACTCCGCACGAGCTTTCAGCTAATACTGATTACAATATTAGTCCTATTTTCCTGAAAAATAAATGAAAACTGTTACACCGCACCCTGTTCACTTAGGACTAGCGGTTCAAGGCCATGTTACCCCCGCGAACCTCCTCACATCACCGCTCCCTCCCGTTCGTATCTGTCCGATGCGTCCAGGTAGGTGGTGCTAATTTCTCTTCTCACGTAGTGGTGAGGGCAGCGGAGTGGGGATAGAAAAGTTTGACCTTGATCAGCCTCTGTTAGTTGAGCTGGCAATATTTCATATTTATCTTTCGAAAGTCTAATTTACTGAATAACATCAACTTAGTATGATCAAAGCTGACGTTGTTTGGAAATATATACATACGATCTCCAGTTTTTCCCTTCACATTAATCCTCTTTCGTGTCCTGCCACTGCGACAATAGTAAAGTAAAGAGCAGTAAACGCAGTGTTTAGAAGAGCCGCGAGGGTACTCTTGTGTGGAGACACACGGGATACAGACGGACAAAGCAGCTTCGGAATAACAGTGATTTGATGAGGGTGCGTCGCCAGGACTCAACAAAAGGAATGAGATCCGTGCTCGGTAGCACTGCCCGTGGCATTACGCAATCATCTCTTCATTTAATCATTCCTAAATGCCGGCGCTCAGTCCAAAGGGCCCGGCCTAATAGTTCGGAGATTCGTGCTGGCCAGAGTTCGTTTTTGTCCCTGTTCGTGGAGGGGGGCGTATCGAAGTTCAGTGAGCATTCGTGAGTCGACTCTGACTGCGGGGCCACCACTTATGTTTTTATCACTGCGCCCGACTAAGACCGCATTTAAATAATTCATCGCATTCGTTTAGGAGGACGCGGCGAGGTGCAAGGCCGCCGGTAGCCGGCGGCGGAGAAAGCTATTACTTGACTCGATTTTATTTCTCCCCGACTTGACAACACAAACAGAGGAAACGAGGGAAAAGTGAGGGGACGAAAGGGAAACTCTTTCTAGAGAACGAAAGAGAAACTCTTATTATAGTAACTAACTACCTCGATGCACTAACTTGATCTGACATAATCTAGGCTCTCTACTGAATTGTACTGTAAATAAAAATCCATCAATTACCTGCTAATCCATTTTTTTGGCTTTACGCCTCGTCGACGTCGAGGTAATTAGAGGCGGGATGGGACTGGGGACAAGGTAACGGGAAGAATTCGACCACGTTGGTTTGAAGGAAGCATCCTGCCATTCACTGGAGTGATTTGGGGAAACCATGGAAAACCCAACATCTGGATGCCCGGACGGGATTTCGGAACCGCCGTCCTCCCGAATAGGAGGCAGACCTCACGCCACCACGCTAGGTCCTGTTACTCCCGCAATCTAAGAGGATTCTCACTACACATAGTGTATTAAATAGCAAATCACTGAAATCATTTCTTAAAATCTTTATGTTTAAAACTCAATAACAAAAGACTTTTAAATAGTTTCCTTAATCGAGTTTGTAAAATTGTTTATATAACCAAACACAAATAATTTGAACCAGGAAAATTTCTAATTGGGTCTTTTTTAATAATATATTTTTTATTTCACAACGTATCTGTTATCTTATGCTGAAATTCTCTACCAAATGATATCTATATAGTATTTGCACGAAAAAATCTCTGCTGAAGAATCAGATTTGTTAAAATAAGATCTATTCATTTCGTTATTTTGCGACAACCGCAAACTCCAGAAAAAATCGCTTGCGTTTTCCTTAATCGTCAGGAGGCTACTACATAGGCACTGAAGAATTTTCTGAACCCGAAATTTTCTGAATGGAGGAGGGTTTGGCCTATTTTTTGTTATTTTGCAAAGACACGAACAAATGGCAAATTAAAAACAAAAATAGCATAATACTCAAAACAGAGAATTCATCGCATTTACCAAGATGATTCCATTAATCATGTTACTAATGTTACCAACGAAATAAATCAGGTAAACTGGAGATCGCGATACTGCTACATCATTCACTAATAGCGTCATAATACTGATGTAGTCAATTGCAAGACGTATTATTTCAAGAACGTATTTCCGTTGTAATAATGCCCTGGACAAGCATAAATTAGGTTGTAATACACTCTGAACCAGAAATCCATCGTTAAATGTACTTCGGAAGTGTATTTCTAGCGGTGTCTTGCGTTTGACTTACAGCAGTATTATGCAGCCAATTCATAGCGGAATCGCGATCTCCAGTAACCTCAACAAATCCAGCCATTTCTTAAAGGTATAATGATGGCAGAATAATAGAATACCTTTCAAAATTTGTACTCGTAAATAATCATTTTGTCATAAATGGTTAATTATTTTAGCTAATACTGCACACTACTATCGTTACAGTAGGTATATGATACCATTCTATTGTACTCTCATACAATGTTCGTGTAAATAACGCCTTTAATCAAAAATTACATTCTGATTTTCTACTTTTGTAGCAGATACACCAGTATAGTTGAAATGTGTACCGAGCGTTGTGGGACGAGTGGTTAAGGATCTGGTCTCTCGCGTTCGTGGAGGACGTAGGTTCGCACCCCGTCCGGTCATCCAGATTTCGGTTTTCCATAGTTTCCCCAAATCACTGCAGGTGAATACCGGATGGATCCCCTATAAAGTTCCATGACCGAATTCCTACGGTTCCATGCCCACGGTCCTTTTTGCCTCCAATAACACCGACGTCGCCGTGGAGAAAAGCCATAATTAAAAACAAAATGTTGAATTGTTAACGGAATCTCAAATAGAATGGAAGAACTGTGACAAAATACAAACGTTACAGCATCTGAGGCAGATAACTGTGATCGCAGATTTTTGTAGTTATGTATAAATCAGCGAATGTGAACTAACTAATTCTTTCAAACTATAAAGTTATAGTTTTCAATTTTTCTTGCAAGTAGAGCCTTATCAGACAAATGTATTGTGTATCGCATTAAGTATTTGCGGAAATATCGCTCGGTATTCGTACCTTGTATGACAGCAATTCACTTGATATAGTACACCTATATTCAAGTTTTTTTATGTTGATACTTTTAAACTGCAGAATTAATTAATATTTGGAATTTATTTATGGAAGGCACGAATCATTCAGGTATCCATAAATGCTCGGTCTTCTTCTTCTTTTGCTAAGAAGTATTGTTTTGCTTATTGCAGTAATACTGCAAGCCATCTCATCGTAATCAGTCATGTTTGTTAATAAATTCTGTTATTTCCAGTATTTTCTGGTCTAGTTCTTCATGCCCCATTATACGCCTAATTCAAAAACAGGGTCACGTCCATTTACTGTCTAACATCTTTGTTATTTGTGTATCAGTGATGCCGATAACATTCATTGATAACAATTCCGCATTAAAGCATTTATTTTCGACTCAAGATGATATATGTTATTTTACTATTTTAGCAGGCGTCATGTTAGTAAAATATTACACTTACTTTTGCGGGTTAGAGATGCTTTGAATGATATTTTATTTCCAACGTTTCGGCACCCAACCTGGGGTCTTCATCAGGGCTGTTTATAGTTGCTGTATCTCTTCTGATGGCTGATCACACCATTCTGTCATTTACCTTCACGCTAAACGAATTGTTTTGGTTACGGGCAAAGGGTGTCACTTGTTCCAGGAATGATGTTGTCGTTGTGGATGTGGGACTACGATTGCCCCCCAGTGAGCAATTCCACGTTTCACGTAAGCCATAGCAGCCGTTTTTATTGAAATTTTTGGTCTGTTTAAGCATTTTTATGGATTCCCTTATTTTTCGTTGTAGGAAATCCCCTTGGTTGTGCTATTATTTCTGTACTAGCCTCGTACCCGCGACTTCGTACGCGTGGATTAAAATTTTTTTGCCAGAATTAAATATAAAAAGTTGTTGGTAACGAAGGATTGGTCCCAAACAATATCGAGACGGCATAATATGACAGGAAAGCTATCACTATATCATTCTACCGTCGAACCTGCCTCTTGAAGAGAATCAATTTCCAACATATTTCTGTCACTATTAGATAAGATTTCAAAATTTCGTGACTACAACTGTTAATCATACTGGAAAAAAATATCTTGTGCCCTTCATAAAGCCTTCCTTATAAAATTCCATCACAACGATATAGCCATATAGTCGTCAAAACGTAACAAAAAGACAGAGACTTACTTCCGTATTTATATTAGTACTGTGGTTCACACACACACACTGACTGCGAACAACACCTGAGGGATCATTATAACGTAAAAAAGTGTACACCTACAAAATTGCAAGACTATAGTATTCCTACTGCAGATTACACACACACTGACTACGAATCACCCCTGATGGATCAATATAACGTAAAAAAAGTGTACATCTACTGTATTGCAAGACTACCTACGAATTGCCTCAGGTTGCACCCCCACCTTTGTGATATCTACAGTTTATAATTCAATCCGAATAACCGACGGCCCAACCGTGACTCTTACGATCAAAAACAATTTTTAAAAATCTTTGCCTCCACGGAGATTTGAATCGGAGACCACGACGTTCGTAAGCAAGCGCTTTAGCCATTGAGCTGGCAGTCCACTACACGGAAATACGCTACGGATACGTCCATATTCAACGTGTCTGTCTATCGCCGTATTTCGAAGTTATGAAGACAAAATGTGTTTTATTTATACAGATAATTTTTCAACCAATGTGGACAGTATTTTTCTCTCCTTGTTTCAAAGGATAAGTGTGCAAAGTTACATCGTGATCGGATGAAAACTGTGGATTTGTATGAAGAACAAACAAACAAACAAAACAAACAAACAAACCAACAAACAAACAAACATACATTCATCTTTATACACAGACGGAAAAAAAAATCCCAACACCAAGAAAAAATTATTGTAGAGTAATGAAATTTGGACAATGCATTTGTCAAGTTAACATGTTTAATTGATTAAATTTTCAAGATCACAGGTTAATTTAAGCTCAAGAAAATGCATTTCAAATGTGAAATACTGTTAAATTAATAGCCGGTGTAACCTCCAGAATTTTGAATGCAAGCCTGCAAACGTGAATGCATTGTGTCATACAGGTTTCGAATGTCACTTTGTGGTATGGAGTTCCATGCTTGTTGTACTTGTGCTGTCAATACTGGGACGGTCAGTGCTGGCTGTGGATGATGCTGGAGTTGTCGTCCAATGATATCCCATACGTGTTCAATTGGAGACAGATCTGGTGATCTCGCAGGCCAAGGTAACATGTCGACACTCTGTAGAGCACGTTGCGAGACAACAGCGGTATGAGGGCGAGCGTTATCCTGTTGAAAAACTCCCCCTTGAATGCTGTTCATGAATGGCAGCACTACAGAAATTCGAGCTGCAGTTGGTACCACAGTGACACAACGAACTGTTAGAAATCGGTTACTTCAAGGACAGCTCCGAGCCAGGCGCCCTGTAGCGTGCATTCCACTGACTACAAGCCATCGCCGTTTGCGACTCCAGTGGTGTCAAGCCAGAGCTCATTGGAGGACGGAGTGGAGATCTGTTGTGTTTTCTGATGAAAGCAGGTTCTGCCTTGGTGCCAGTGATGGCCGAGTGTTGGTCAGAAGGAGGCCAGGGGAACGCCTGCAACCAAACTGTCTGCGGCCTAGACACACTGGACCTACACCTGGAGTCATGGTCTGGGGAGCAATTTCCTATGACAGCAGGAGCACTCTTGTGGTTATACCAAACACACTGACTGCAAATTTGTACGTCAGTCTGGTAATTCAACCTGTAGTGCTGCCATTCATGAACAGCATTCAAGGGGGAGTTTTTCAACAGGATAACGCTCGCCCTCATACCGCTGTTGTCTCGCAACGTGCTCTACAGAGTGTCGACATGTTACCTTGGCCTGCGAGATCACCAGATCTGTCTCCAATTGAACACGTATGGGATATCATTGGACGACAACTCCAGCATCATCCACAGCCAGCACTGACCGTCCCAGTATTGACAGCACAAGTACAACAAGCATGGAACTCCATACCACAAAGTGACATTCGAAACCTGTATGACACAATGCATTCACGTTTGCAGGCTTGCATTCAAAATTCTGGAGGTTACACCGGCTATTAATTTAACAGTATTTCACATTTGAAATGCATTTTCTTGAGCTTAAATTAACCTGTGATCTTGAAAATTTAATCAATTAAACATGTTAACTTGACAAATGCATTGTCCAAATTTCATTACTCTACAATAATTTTTTCTTGGTGTTGGGATTTTTTTTTCCGTCTGTGTATATAAAGATTCTCCTTTTGAATTTTATATTCTTCTTCTATCTGTTGTTCCGCCACTAACTAATTTTTTTTTTTCCCGAGTCTTCGCGTCGACAACATGATACCGTTTAAGTCTTACCGGTACGCGCGTGAAAGTCCCACCGCCGATACACCTATTCCACAATCTCAGTAGTATCCTCCTATAGTCTCCTTTGCTTGTCCGAGGGATAATCAAGAAAAAAAAAGTTACAAATGCTGTTAAAAATCGAAAAAATGAATTATATTTCCACCACTTTGCTTACAAAACATGTCTTCATTTCCTCCACATAAGTCCCCCTATCAATGTCGATGCACTTTCTTCAGCCTGGCGCCAGCCAGTTTTTGTATACCCTCCATCGTACACGCTCCCCTGCCACATCCAATAGCAACTGATTTATCACTGTCTCTTTAATTCCTGGATCGGGGGGTGGAATGGAAGAGAAAGGTTTCCTGCCCAAAAACTCCTTTCCTTTGGTGAACAAGATTATAGATCGAATCAGACGCCGCAAGGCCCGAGGAATATGGTGAGTTGGTCACAACATGCCATCCAAAGGATACACGGAGTTCCTGGGTGACACGAGCCGTGTTGGGTCTTCGATTGTCGTGAAGGAGGGATACACCGCGAATCAGCATTCCTCTCCTTTAGTCTTTAATCTCCTTTTTAATTTTTTTAAGATCTCACAATAAACGACAGCATTGATGGTGGTCCCTGTGTCCATGAAATCCACTAACAAGACACCTTTTCTGTCCCAAAAAACAGATGCCATAATCTTTCGCTCTGACAACTGCACTTTGAACTTTTTGGTGGTTTGGAAATAGGTATGACGCTAATGTTGGGACTGCCCTTTGGTCTTGGGAGTATATTGACATAACCATGTTTCATCACCAGTGACAAATGAGTCACGAAATGTCTCACCGTCCGCTTCATAACGTTCAAGAAATTCACGTGTGGCCATACCGTGGTTTTGGAGATGCTCCGGAATCAACATATTTGGCACACATCTTGCACTCAATTTCCTGTAATCAAGCTTTTCTGAGACAATTTCACCCACGAGACTACGAGATATGTGTGGTAACATTTCATGAAGGCTGTCAATAGTCACACGACGATCACTGCGATTTGTTTCGTCAATTTCCTTCAGAAGCGGTTCTGAAACTAGAGACGGCCTCCCACTCCGTTCTTCGTCATGTGTGTCAGTGCGACCTTCCTAAAACAACCTAACCCAGCTGTAAACGTACTGATGTGACATTACCTGAGTCCCGTAGGTTTCCACAAGCTGACGATGTATTTCGACCGCGGATCTTGCCGCAAAGTGAGGAATTTGATGACCGAGCGAATCTCACATCGGCGGTAGACGGAGAGAACGGCCCCTGCGGAGGTTAACGGAAGCACCTTCTCTGACGACATAACTTCACGGACTGAATTAGAGTAGTGCTAGGTTTGACTATTACGGAACCCTCTTCATACTGGTGTGCCAACCTTTAAATAAAAAAAATTCCCCGCGCCCTTCAGATCACTTGTAACTTTTTATTCTGGATGTCCCTCGTAATTGTGGTCTGCAATCCTTCACTGATCTTAAAATGCCTCTTAATTTGTTCTTAGTATTGAACACAGGTTGTACATTGACTTTCGTCAGCACTTTTCCTATTTTGGAAGTTAGTCCTTTTATGTAAGGTAAAAGAAGCCTTTTTCCTTTCCTTGGGCTTGGTTATGGTTCCTCTTCTTACTGCTTAACAGGCTGGCTACCATCCGATTGCTATACCAATTCTTCCGTAGGACTCCGTAGAGGTGTTTCCTTTCTTCTTGTATGTGCTCATTATCTGCTACCCTTTCCGCTCTACAAAATAAAGTTTTAATCAGAGCCCATTTTAGAGCCGGGTGGTGATGTGATACAGAATTTAAGTAGAGGTTCGTGTGTGTAGCTTCTCTGCAGACAGTGTGTGTTAATTTTCCCTCTTTTCTTTTTACAAGAACATCCATGAAAGATAGTTGCCCATTAGTTTCTAATTCCATGGTGAACCTTATTCTTGGATGGATGCTGTTAATGTGGCCTAGAAAATCTTTTAACTACGCCTCTCCGCGTGACCATACCACAAACGTGTCATCTACGTATCTAGACTAGATCGACGGTTTGTTTTTAGATGTCGAAATGGCTTAACGTTCAACTTTTTCCATGAATAAATTTGCTACTACCGGTGAGATGTGTCTGCCCATAGCTAGTCCATCTTGTTGCTCATTATAATTGTTATTCCAATGGAAATAGATTTTCTTGAAACAAAACTGAAACAGCTAACTCCATTTCTCGTTAAATTATTGTTCTATTATATCCATAACTCCCTCCACCGGAACGTTGGTAAAGAGCGAGACTGCATCGAAGCTGACAACAAAATCATCATGAGAGATGATGTTATTCTGTATCCTGTCGACAAAATGATCGAGTTTCTGATGTAGGTCTCTGTGCAACCTAGTTTCTAGTTTTTTCGATGAAAGCGTTGCTTTTCCATATGCCAGGGAGTCAATGGTACCAGCAGTTGGACGTAGTGGTAAGTCTTTCTTATGGGTTTTCAGAAGACCATAAAAGAGTGGAATCACTGTATTGCTGATTAGTACCGTTTGTTTCACTGCTCATTCCAAATTTAATTTGGTTACAAGTTCCCTAATCAATTTTCAAATTTTTTAGGTTGGATCTTTGTTCAACTTTTTTTTAGTCTTGTCTGCTCAATATTTTCTATATAAGTATCCCTATACAAAACCATTGTACAGTTTCCTTTGTCGGAAGGTAGAATTATTACAGTTTGATTTCTTCTTTAACTCATATAAAACCTTTCCTTCTTTCCAGTTTATATATGAGTAAGGGGGTTTTGCTTTCTTTAAAATAGTAGGGACCTCCAATCTTACATTTCTGGCCACCAATTTTGGAACAGAGTTGTGTGACCAGCCATCTTAAGGAATACAATAACTCTAAACAGCCCTGATCAAGGCCCCACTTTGGGCTCTAAAACGTTGGAAATAAAACATCGTTATAAGCAGCGCGAACCTCACAAAATTAAGTGAAATATTTTACGAAAGATACATATTACAGTACCATCTATCTACTATATAATTTTGTAAGCTCACTCATTCACTCAGCTCCATAGCTATTGGCTGGAGAACCGTGTCAGTCTTCGCTCGCAAAACAGTGACCAGAGATACCATTTGAATAAATTCGTGGTTATGTCCACAATTTAATAGCTAAGTAACTACTACTACATTCATTGCCATAATACATTCATTAAGTTTGCTTTTCGTAGCGTTTCATAATTTTAAAAAATCGATAAATTTTACCTCTGAAAAAACGTGGATCTGCTTTTCAGTAACATGTTGCTAATGAAACCAACTTAAAAAAAAAAAAACTTTAAAAAAATGAAATTACTCATGGTCTTTACTGGGTTAGGCTAAATTTTATTTTAATTGAAACTTTCACTAATGTTTTTGCACACATAGAGCTTTAGAAAGAACTTTTAAAATTGTATGTGTGGAGTACAGCACTTTATGGTAGCGAAACATGGACATTAGAAATACCAGAATGAAAGAAAATTGAAGCATTTGAAATGTTGTGCTCCAAAAGAATGCTGAAAATTACGAAGTGAACGAGTTTTGGATATGATGGGTTAGGAAAAAAGTTTGTGGAAGAAGCTTACAGAACGAAGAGACAGGCTGGTAGGTCATATTTTGAGACATACTGGATTGGTTAATTTGTTGGTGGAGGGAACAGTCGAAGGTAAGAACTGTAGAGGAAGACAGAGATTAGAATATATGAAGCAGGACAGATAGGAAGGGATGGAGGATTACATCAAACCAGTCGAAAGACTGATGACAGCAAGAAAAAAGTTGTCGCTTGACCAAAGTTTATGCATTACAGTTTATTTGGTTTTCAGGTAATTTACTGATAACTTTAGTTAATAGTTTTAGGTTATTTTAAGTGGACATCAGACCAAATATGTTATCGAGTCAACTATTCTAGCAATTCATTTCTTCGGAGTTGCTCAACTGTTTAGTAATATGGAATGTGTATTAAGTTCTCTGGCCGTTACGGATACTATGATCCCTAGTTGGCAAACTTTTTGTTAAGTGGAGAGCTCTTCGAAGGGCTCTGTTCTGCAAAGTTTGTAATCTGGAAAAATTCGTCTTGGCCGCGAACCCACACACTGGGCACACGTACTCAAACCATACGCCATCTTCGCTTGTCTCAGCTTTAAAGCTGGTCGGTTGGGGAATCCTGTCCTGAGATATTTCCACCCTCGATCTTCTTTTGTTTTGACATCTCTTGACATTCGGTTGGTCCTCTTGTTGCCGTAATATTGATTAATCTTTTCGCTACGTCAGCACTAGTGGTCTATTGTGTTTGTCAGCGGCAGTTTCATATTCGCCGAGACAACTGACTAGTGGATTGGCAGAGCGATGTGCTGCACTGCTTAATTTATAGGCATGTTGCCGGAATCTTTCAATCAGCCTCACTGTTCCAGACGACTTGTGGATTGCGTCAGTAAGAAACGGTTGGGCAGATGTAGTGCCCACTTCAGTGATTTGTTTTGAAGCACTTGCAATTTTTTCATGAGGCAGTTAGCAGTGTACCCCTATACGGGGCAAGCATATTCAATTAACAGCCTAATCAAGGAGCAGTAAATGGCAACCCCTAGATGTGGTTTCAACGAGCTTTCCCGGTTAAGGAGCGGGTAAAGAGCATGGAGCCGAGCACTTACTCTTTGCCTGATATCCTTGATGTGAGCTTGCCATGTCAGCTTACAGTTAAGTGCTACACCAAGTTAGCGAGCAGTCGGCGTCCAGGAGATGGCTTTACATCCGAGCTGCAGTTGCGGGTTTGGTAGTTGCCGTTCGCTGCGTCCTAGCCGTTGCGACAGCATAATCGCTTCTGTTTCGACGGGGTTTATACTTATCCGCCACCTCCTAGCCCAGGCTATCGTCTGCTGAAGAGCTTCCTGCAATCGTCTCTTGGCGATGGCTCTGCTGCGGCTGGATGTGAAGAATGCCGTATCGTCAGCATACGTGGCCGTTTTCACATCCGCAGGTGCTGGAATGTTGGCTGTGTAGACGGTATAAAGAACTGGACCCATCACTGAACCCTGTGGTACACCTGCACGAATGCGCCGCCGTGTTGACAAGGCATCACCAATCCTGACGCAAAAGGTGCACCTCGACAGATAGCTGTGGATCAGTTTCACGTAGTTTCCAGGCAAGCCCCATACATTCAACTTGCAGAGCAGACCGGTATACCACACTGGGTCGAAACACGGGTGACATCGAGCAAATCCAAACCACATTAGCTTCTTTCGTTGAAGGCCCTCGTCACTGTCTCCACAACACGCATCAGCTGCTGTGTTGAGGAGTGCTCTCTATGGAACCCAAGCTGGTGATCGGTTATGACGCCTGCAACCTGAATGTAGGTGTTAATACCCTTCAGCAGAAGTCGCTCGAACACTATGCTGAGTTCGGGTAGCAGACTGGTGGGCCGGAAATGTTGGGGAAAGATTGGATCTTACCCAGCCTTATGGACTCCGGCAATAATGGCACGCTGCCATGCTCTCGGGAAAGTCTGAATTCGCAGGATGGTATTGAAGAATCACCTCAAGTAGTTGATAGCATCTGGTGGTAGATTTCTAAGTGCCCGATTGTCCACTTGGTCGTTCCCGGGTGTCTTTCACGGATTCAGCCCTACGATGCAGCTAGCTATCTCCTGCGGTCCAATCTCGTTGATGTCATGGTCATCGTTGGTTGACATGTACCGTCGCAGTCGGCGACGTACTGCGGCAATGTAGTGGGCATTAACGTCGTCATCGACAGGCAATAAGATTTTCTCAAAACTATCTGCAAGGGCATTAACCTTGTCTTCCTGTAGGAATAGAATACCGGGTTCACCATGGATTGGTTGTATTAGCTTTTTTTGCGGGAGAGGCGCCTGGTTTCATTCCACGTGCGGCATTGCAACACGTGCGAACCACTCACGATTTCGGTGTTCTACCTGTGCTGCCTTCAGCTCTCACTGCATTTGATTAAGAAGGCGGGGAGTGGCACGGTTCCTCGTTAGTTTCCATTCCTTTTATTTCTGATCTGCGCAAGGAGGTGCGGTGGAAGCTAACAGGAACGCTCCATGCGTGGATGAACCAGTGGCGTAGCGACTTTGTAGCTTTATTTATATGTGCTGGTGAAGAATTTTAAAGCCTCCTCAACATTCCTGTCAACTGTACATCTTTCCAGTTCAGTCGCTACGACCTCCCTAAACAGATTCCATTTGGTCCGCTTGTAATCAGGAATTGGTTGACTCTTTGATTGCCACACCCAAACGTCGACCTCAAGTAGCACAGAAGAGTGGTCCAAAGGGTTGTAGCTGAAACAAATACTGTGATTCCTTTTGTTACAACAAGTCAAGAACATCAGGCTGGCTTACATTTTCAGGATGATGACTTGGTTCATCAGGTGCCTATGTTCATAGTTTGTGGCTGGCGGTGGGCCAGACGTCTTTGGATATTTCCAGACGAAGTGCAGTTCTGCTATGCCAATCCTAATGCTTCGCGTTTATATCTCCCCCAATGAGTACTTTTCCAAAAAATGTGATATGGGCGGCGATATCGGATTCATCAAGCACTCTGCGCGGAGGTCGGTAGGCTGCGACGACGGTGATGGCACTTTAGGATGTTTTCATCAAAACCGCGACAGCATCTACCTGCTGAAGATGAGGAAGAGGGACTTCACAGTGGAAAATACCGCGTTTTATGCACAGCGCGACACCCCCGCCTGCCGTCAGTCGGTCTTTACCATAGCAGCAGTAGTTTGGTACTGCCGCCTTCAGACACAGCTTTAGATGGGACTCGGAACGAGGCAAATATCAACATTTTCATCCCGCAGAAATTGTTGAAATTCAAGCAATTGTCCATGAATTCCGTTGACATTCCCCATACAGAAAGTGAGGTTATGAATGTGTGGCCTCCTATTCATAGTTGCGTTGTTGGATTACAGTGGTGCTGGCAAGCGCCGATGTCACTGTAGCGGTGATGTCCGAAGACATTCTATCCAGCCGCGTTATGAGGGAGACCATCATGCTGAGTATATCCTCAAGCATACTGACTAGTCTCTCGAAGTATCTCTGCTGCTTCTTCTGTCTTCTGACGTGGTATACCTTGTGTTTTCTGACTCTTTCTTGGTGAAGTCTGTAACGCTATCGGTTGTTTGTACTTTGCAACTGGACCTTTCTTCGCCGGCTGCGTCGAAGTGTCTTGGTGCTGTGGCTGTTTGGGGGAGAAGTATCAATCACATCTTTGGTTATCTCAGCAAAGTATAAGTCTGATTGCAATTTGGAAGGTGCCATTTTCTTGCCCTTCTGATTCTTCATTTTCTGTGGATTCGATTTCGTTGAGTCAGAATTTGATAGTTCACTAAACTCCGAAATTTATTATTGGTTTGACTGCTGTTGTACATGCTTCTGAGGAGCCTCCGTCCTCACTCCTCTTTGACGATCGCCGGCTCACTTATAGGCTGGACAGCCTTTCCAACTGGCAACGTGGTTGCCAGGGCAGTTTCTGTAGATTGGTGGGTCACGGCCCTTCTGCGTGTGGCAGTCCTTTGTGTCGCGTTGTTACGCACACTTGACGCACACCGGGTGCATTTTGCAATGGCATGCCACATGAGCAAACAACTGACAGTTGAGACACTGCTGCGGTCCAGCCAACAATCGCAGTTTTTCTGTCGATACTCTGAGGTGGCAGAGATTGTCAACCTCAAAATAGTGCGATTTCTGGGCAGGTCTGGTAATACTACTAGGAAAAGCGGCATTTCTTAGTTACTTCCGGGACGGCGAAGGTGAGTCACTGACCTCACATCGTAACCCATTTCTGTCAGCTCTTCTGTCAATGTATCTGTTAGCAGAGTCTTGGGAAACACCGCCTTCAATAATTTCACCGTTCCAGTAGGAAAAGTGTAGTACGGGATGTCACACTGTTGAAGGAGAGAAGCGACGGCTACAAAGTCTTAGGTAGTAGCCATGCTGAATTTTATTCTGTCATCACCTGCTGTTTTACCAGCGAATGGACTCTTGTTGACAGCTGCCACCCGATCATGAAGGGTCTTGTAGCTTTCTGCGAATTCCACTACTATAGGTGGGATGGAGTCGCATCTCGGCTCCATTCGCGGCGTGTCGTCGACAGTCAAGGCAGTGAAACGGTTTTCTACCTCCACCGGAGCTGGATCGAACTAAGGTGGGAGCTTTGCTGTCTTCTTCGGGATTATGAAACCTTCATGGTCTGGCTGTTAATTCTGGATGTGGGAACGACGCCCTCTGACTCTGTTCCGCCGGGAGACCGAGGCTGCAGTATTATCATTGACTTCGATGGTCTTCTTCTTTTATACCTTAGCTTTCTTTGGTTTCTTGGCTGTATTAAGTTTCGTCACTGCTAGGCTAACTCCAGTAGATTTACGAGCCTCCTACTTCCTGTAGTTGACGGCACGAGGCTGTTTCCTGTAGGTCCTTTCTGGTGGAGTAGTGGGATGCTTTCTCGGGGTTAAATCTTTGCTCACCGAATACATGTCACCATGTATACGCTGAATGTTGAACACAGTTGCTGATGTAGCGTCTTCACCCATTTCGACATCCTTATCCGTTTGCCGATTCGTCGTACTTGTTACAACGTCCATCGGCAAAGCCGAGTGCAATGAGGCGCTCGACGTGCGTGGCGCGGAAGTGCAGAGCAGCCTTTCCTCGTCACCCATCCGTGCGATCCCTCTGGTCACGTACTGATGGGTGGCCGAGCTTAATTCACTGCTTGCAATCGCGAATCAGTTATTCAACTTCTACACACAACACATAATTTCTTGTCACTTTCGTAAACACTATATAACTTTAACAAACACAAATTCAGTCTAAAATACACATACATAAACAATTAACTTCAAAAGACAATCACCATGTAATCTTCTCTGTAATACGATTATGTATATTTTCACCAACAGGGTTGTATTAAGTAGCAATGCTTATTCTCTAACAAATGCTTCGATTTCTATATATTTTAAGGTTTAAACATTTCAACTGCGAGAAAAAACATACATTTCGTTTGATGGGACTTTGATTGATGAACTGATCCACAGACATCTGGGTGAAAAAGGTAAGTCGGAAATCTGACAAATTTAAGTAAAAGTATTCACAAATTAGCATCCATTTTTCTTTGAACGTGATTCACACAGTACTACTGGTCTTTTTTTTTTTTGTTGGCGATGTGTTAACAGTGACGTAATCGGTTTAAGAGGGAGATCCGTATTTAAACACTACACCTGAATGAAATGGCAGACAACAGTTACTTTTATAGAATATGAATCCAGCAAAGAATTTGCTTCACCTAAGGAATCGACAACCGCAATTAATGCTCAGTTTTCTTATGATTGATTCTATTCTTCCTTATTATCCAACCCCAGAGTACTTGGATGTAACTTTCTCTAAACATCTGTTAAATCTTGCACATAAACTAAAATCAAAAAAAAAAAAAAAAAATCGACCAGAAACTTGGAAGGTCTTCTTGGGAAGCCGATACGACAATAATTCGTAATCAGCAATGGGTTTTGTATTCTTTCATTCATTCTAGGCATTTATTCGTTTGCGAGAATTAATATGGTTTTCGGTTTATTAATTACGATTCCTTATGTGGAGAACCGCATGGTCTTCCACACCAGCACTGGAAGGTAGCGAATCAACTCTTCTAGAGTTGTTTTCCGGATTCTGGTCGACGATGTTGTTGTTCATAATTTTATGAGCCATCGTGCACGAACTGCCATCCTACAGATCGATCAGTCGCTACATTCTCCAAGTTGTTTGTGTTTATTAGATATTCCTAAACGTTGGGCTTACGTCCAATACCGCATCGTTTTATTTATCCTCCCTGATTTCGTTGGCCATTCTTTAGTTGTGATTACATTTTTATTTTCTGGAGGCGACAGTTTGCCATTCCGGTAACATGTCCAAACCATCGAATTTGGTGTTTAAATATGATTGCCCAAATGTTAGTGGTATTCGTTTTTTCTAGGAAAATGTCATTTGTTAGACGATTTTGCCAATTTATTTTAACCATTCTCCTCAGCGTTGGTCTTACTTCTCCGGACATTTTAAGTGGCTTCTGTAAGTAGTACGAGTCTCGCAACGTTACTTGCACACTCAGCAACCAAATATTGTTGTGCCATTTGGCTGTTTACGTCAAGAAAGCAGACACCATAATCAATGAAACTATGTGCATAATATCTGGCACAATTAAGCCTCTTCCAATCTACTGGTTACCAGTTTTAAACTAAATACAACTATTTACTATCTGTCACTATAGGGTTCAGATGCGATTATATGAAAAAATTCAGCACGAGATGGAAAAGTTCCCGCCTCTTCATTCAAAATAAAGTCATCCTCATGTAATATCTGCCAAAGACCTAACTGGAAAGGGTTACGATGCCAATTTGGCTTGGCATATTCAATGGTAAGAACAAGCTCCAATTATGTGGCCCTTTATACTTGATATCAATAATTCGGCTGGAGGTTAATTTAATTTAATTTAATTGTAATGGAGCACAGGCTCCGGTGGCAATTTCCCTACACACCAATCTTCCCCCTATCCTGCACCTACCTACATTTGCCCTCTACAAATTTTATCTTTAAATTCTTTCAAAGTTTTCGGTAAATTATTCATCATTTCTCTTGGTAACTCATTCCAATCCCTGACACCCTTACCTAAAAAAGAGAATCTTCCTACACCCTTGTGCCTGAAATCGAGTGCCAGCTTGTGGTCATGATCAACTTTTCCCTTCCATGCACTACTTTTCATACCTATTGCAATATCTTTCCATGCTTTATCGCCAGTATATGCCCTGTACACTCCCATGACCCTCCTCATTCTCCTCCTGTCTTACAATGAATCCCATTCCAGCTCCTTTATCATATCCGTCACTGATTGCATTCTGCGATAATTTCCGGAAACAAATCTAGCAGCTCTTTTTTGCACCCTCTCCAACTCCTGTATTTGATACGTAAAATGAGGGTCCCATAGGTTTCAACTATCCCCCAAAAATATCGATGACGTTAAAAAGAATCTGTGCGAATCATGACATGCTGAATTATTTTGCGGGGTATTAAAAGTATCCAGCTTGTGACAGCGGTGTTAAATATCAAACCATCACCCACATTGTTTTTGAATACCTCTACAGAGCCTTCCATGGGAAAACTCGTGATCTCATTCATGGATCAACAACAGTACTCGAATGGATTAGAGAGCGTGACATTCAATTTTAACTTTCTTCTTCTTCTTAGTTCTATTATATTATTTTGTTGGTATGTTTGCCTGTATTGTTGTTCACGTATGCAGCCATACGCTAAATAAATTTATATACAATTTGATTGTCTAGCTTTTGCAGATGACATGGCGGTAATTACTGATTCACTGGATAGTGCAAAAGAACAAATAGAAGAACTAGAGAAACAAGCAGCCAAAGTAGGATTACATATATCTTTTGAAAAAACACAGTTCATGGCAAATATCAATTATGTTCCTCAAAATCTTAAATTTTTGCAATGGCACAATAGCTAAAACAAATTGTTTTAAATATTTGGGAGAATGAATAACGAGCGACATAAAAGAAAAGACTGCGCCAGAAAGAAGAATACATGAAATGGAAAGAGCATTTCAAATGACAAAGAGCGTATATAACAAAAAATCTTTATTATGGAACACAAAACTAAGGCACTATCAAGCAGTGGTTAGACCAGAAACATTGTATTCGGCAGAAACACTTAAGCTAACGAGATATGTGGATCTTGAAAAACTGGAAAATTTAGAAAGAAGACTTTTGAGAAAAATACTGGGACCTAAGCATAATAGTAATGGTGAATACAAATTAAGACCAAATCGATAATTATATTTTGAAATAGAAAAATTAACAGTTATAATGAGGAAAAGAAGAATGCAATTTTACAGAATGGATAGTACTAGTTTTTTTTTTTTTGTAACTGCTTTACGTCTCTTTTTAACATCGAGGTCTTTAGAGACGGGAAAGGATGGGGGGCAAGGATGGGGGCAAGGAATGGGAAGGAATTCGGCCATGGCCTTTTGAAGGAAGCATCCCGGCATTTGCCTGGAGTGATTTGGGGAAACCATGGAAAACCCAAATCTGGATGCCCGGACGGGGATCCGAACCGCCGTCCTCCCGAATGCGAGGCGAGAACGCTAACCGTTACACCCGCTCGGTGATAGTAATAGTGATAGTAAGGAATTTTTAAGGGATTTGATATTATGCATTATATCTGGACTTTTCGATGTTATGATTCCGAGAAGACTGTAGACCCTACCAATGCAGAGGTGGAAAGCTTGGAAAATCATAAGCAGAAGAACAATGCATCATGATCTCCCGGCCAAAAATACCGTACTCGTTTACTATTTTATGCTATTTCGTTCTCTCAATCTTTGTTTCTCTAGCAGTCAGTTTGCGTATGATCTACACTAATCCCAGGTACCATAAATGCGAAAGTAACTCAGTCTTTAGCTATCTATTATGTTCTGACGACTGAAAGGCTGTACCGATATTGGCGAAATTCAACAAGGAAATGCTTTGTATTTTTAGGGAAGACCAAGGATATTTTTTGTCATGAAATTTAGATAACGAACAAAATGGTGACTGACGGATGCGTATGTCAATCTGTAATCTTACATAGGTCGTACAGGCACTGTTTCTTTCAGTCAGTTACTGTATGATCTGTTAAAAATTTCGTTTACAGACAAAACTTATTATTTAGGATGTTGATTTGCGCTGCACCATACTATAGGGTTGGGCAAATGAAAAAATATATCGATAAATATAGTATCGATATTTAGATACAGTATGGATGTATATCGAAAAAAATATCTATATACCGTTACTTTTGCCTAAAGCCAATAATTATCTAAAAATATTTCCGAAATATATCAAGATATTTAAGAAAATTGAAGCCTCGTGCAGAAATTGAGGAAATTTTTTATTAATTTATCTATTTTTACAACCTATCAAACTAGCGGTTGTCTGATGTAGACTTCATAAGAACTCTGTTTTATATTTTCCTCCGTCAATCTACTCCTGTTGTCCAGTACCACCAAGTTAACTGCAGAAGCCACTCTTCCGGACTACACAGAAGAAGCTTTGCATATCATGTATTCCATCAACGTATTAACGGTTATTCATCAATGGAAATAGACCAGAGAAGTTGTCAATTTACGTCAACCCTCAACACGGATGCTTAATCAATATTCTTAAAACAGAAAAATAACCTAACCGTTTACATTCAAATATGTTGACAAAAAAGTTACGTTAACGTACCTGTTAAAATTTAACAGCCTTTTTTTAACCTCTTAACCGTTGATGAAAACCTGCTACATCGCGACAGATTCTCTTTTTAAGACGCTTTCAGAAGATCAAATTTGCACGTATATCTATCCAATATGTATATAACTTATTGGATACTGTTACGTTCACAAAAAAGAATGGAATTGGTACTTAAAATTGATGCTCAAAATAAAATATCGATTTTTGATATATCAAAAATAAAAATATCGACGATAAAATCGATTATTTTATGAAAAATATCTATATATATTTCCCAAACCTACAATGTTATTATTTTGTGTCTACCTAAAAATTTCTGGTATCAGTATATTTTGTCTTCTTTTTTGTGTCTCACAGACGTAAATCAGACATGCGATACATCTCCAACAGAGCACAAGCAGCTGAACTTATTTTATCCCAAGAATCTGATGCTCATGCTGAAGAAAGAAGAAAATACCAAGCTGAAATTGAAGCTCCTCCTCCCCACCTTCGGTTTTTTTCTGTTTTTAATTATGTTGCATCACTTATGACAGGAGGTTCAATGGTATAATGGTATGTTGATGGCTTCCCCGTCATACACTGAAGAGCCAAAGAAACTGGTATGGGCATGCTTATACAAACACACAGATATGTAAACAATCAGAGTATGGCACTGCTGTCGGCATCGCATATATAAGACAACAGGTGTCTGGCGCAGGTGTTAGATCGGTTACCGCTGCTACAATGGCAGGTTATCACTATTTAAGAGAGTTTGAACGTGGTGTTATAGTCAGCGCACGAGAGATGGGACACAGCATCTCCGAGGTAGCGATGAGGTGGAGATTTTCCCTTACGACCATTTCACGAGTGCACCGTGAATATCGGGAATCCGGTAAAACATCAAAACTCTTACATCGCTGCGGCTGGAAAAAAATCCTGCAGGAACGGGACCAATGATGACTTAAGAGAATCGTTCAACGTGCCAGAGGTGCAATCCTTCCGCAAATTGCTGAGAATTTCAATGCAGGGTGCGAACCATTCAACGACATCGTGTTTTTTTTTCTTGTTTTTTTTTTTTTTTCGGACGCCTCTTACGTAAAATTGACCTTTCTATATCCAATTATAGAAATAAAATTCTAAGTCCATGCATACGAAGTTGCCGGTAAGAGTTAGTATGAAGGTACCTGGCTTCTTTTCTCCGTTTCAGATGACGCAAAGCGATCTGTTCGTGCAGCCGTTTCGTGTGTTACTTCGTCCGCAGACACTACGTCAGGGTTCGCCATTATGGAAGAGAAACGAGTCCGGTATTTAGCGGCGGCACTCCCGGGGCATCCATCTCCTACCTGAGGGGCGACCTTCGACCCGGGGCGAGTATACATCACACCACAAACTCTCTCGCTCGCTCTAATCTACTGCTCCCTGGAAGCAAATCCACTTCGCCTCTAATTCCATTATTTTCCCAGCCACTCTCGCCCGCCCCCGCCCGTATACCTGTTTGTTTCTGCTGGCGGAACCCATTAGGCCGGCGGAAATATTGTTAGCGGGCTTCGCCGGGGGTCATCTCCGGGTCACAGGTCACTCGATCAATCTGAGTTAACTGCAGGCCTCGGGGGGACTCTGACTTATTATGACGTCACTCCCCCGACTTCAAACATTCATAAGACAATTCCTCGGCCGGATCCACTGTACACTAGCTAGTGACTTCACAGGAAGGAGACTATCACCAAGTAACACAAGCAGAGATATCTGCAGCAGTATCTTAAAGAGCGAATATGGAATAACATTTTAAATTAGCTTGCGTAAGAACGCTGTTAGTTTTCTTGAGCTTATCAACCACACATCTACTATTTTCAATAAAATAACGTCACTAAACCAACTGCACGAGTTCTACCACTGCAGCCAACAAACGATAGTGAGACTTTGAAAAGTTGTTCTCTACATAAATTTTTGTAGATTATAAATCAAAATTCAGTCTGGAAACAACTGTTGATGTTAATGTTACTTCATTCCCATACACGTTTCACCCTCATGGTGTGGGGCATCGTCAGTGGCTGTGAATTTGTTTTAAATGTGTTTCATTACATTTGACAAAAGCGTTAATAATTTGTAATGCTTTTGTCAAATGTAATGAAACACATGTAAAACAAATTCACAGCCACTGACGATGCCCCACACCATAAGGGCGAAACGTCTATGAGAATAAAGTAACATTAACATAAACAGTTGTTTCCAGACGGAATTTTGATTTATAATCTATTAACCAACAACTGCGGAAGATGGCGCACAACCAGATTTGCTATGTAATTTGCTTTGTAATTTATATTACGCTGAGTTCCGCCCTATATTCTTAACTGGTAAAAACTTTATTATTAGAATTGATTATTAAGTATGTAGAGCGGTCTGGAGATTCAGTGGTTAAGGCTGGAAATTTAACGGCCCTGGTTCGAGTCCCTGTCTCTGCTGGAATTTTCAGAGACCATTAACCCGACATTCCCGTCTGACACGTCTTGCTGTGTAATGTTAAGTACGCAGGGAACGCCTCCGTGAATCGGATTTCACATTTGCTGCAGGTCCTGTTATCAAGGTGGGATTACCGGGTTAGATTAGGTAAAGAAGATGCCAGGCTTAGCATGCTTCCTTCAGGCCGGTCTAACCAATTTTCAGGTTGAGAACTACGCTTAGGTTTTTTGTTTAGTACATGTCCATATTAGATATGTTAGAAGCAAACTTGATATCTGATGGATAGCTCATAACATACCCTGCCATCAATCCACAAAGTTGCATACACCAATTCAAAGTAATTTTTTAGTTTAAAAGTTGCGGATTGGTGGATGTGTGGAGATTTCCCAGAATCTATGGTGGGAGACAGCTTCTAAATCAGTGGTTAAGGATATAAAACTACAGAACCGGACAAAATGTCCTGCAGCGGAAAGGTAAATATCTTCCAGTGAGAACTGTGCCTATTCCATTGAGGAGACAGAGAAAATCTGCAGAGACAACGACGATGGGTGTGGTGACGTTCTGTCGGCCTACTGACTTACGGAAGCTCGCTGTTTCTAAAGCCAGGTCAACACATGGAAGCAGACAGCTTACCCTCTTGGAAGCCTTTCTTCTCTCAACACTTCAGTGAACAGACTCTCGGTCTAGACATGGCTTGACCAGGCGTTGGCAGTATTTTCGACCAGCACATTACAAACACATCCAAGCGAGGATTTCTAATCCAATTATCGTTCAATAAATGTGCGTGTCCACTGAACTAGTCTCATAAGCGACCGAACTGCGACACTTGTTAAGTTAGGACAGCAAACTAACACCGACGCTACTGCGGTCAGTATTACCTATACTTCATTGTGTTCCCCAGCTGACATATACCGGAAATATGACGCTAATGTATAACTTTCTGTTAAGTAGGAAGATGTTCCCATCTGTCTCTTTTCCCCAGCTAGAAGCTGCTGAATAAAACTGGCTGTCAGAACTGTTGATAGTAGTGACAAGAAAGGCAGTAGACAGTACACTACTGGTCGTAAAACAACACAAGTAGATACTACCCATTCCACAGTTCAGAGTTTCTAGAAGCCCTGCAATTTTTATTTGTACTTATTGAGCTACAATATATTTCTGTCACGATAATTACATAAATCTACTATTTTCAGCTGCTTTTTCTCATCCGGATTTCTTTTGGAGGTTCCTATAAATCAGTTTTACCTTTATTTTATAGTTATTAAAATAAATATCATGGTAATTCAGATCAGAGACCTAGCAAATTTAAAAATGAATGGTTTGTCTTAAAAGACGATTCATGAGTTGCCAATAATGATTACTTCATGTACGGTTGATTCAGCAGAAAGAAGTTTTTGATAGTGTTGCTTGATGACTTTGGGGACCAGCGTCTTAGATCTATTGCCACCACCAACATTGAATTTGATGAGCAGTCGAGAATTGCTTCCAAAGTCGCGGTGCGGCTAACCTATCAGATCACAGGAATGTACAGTTCTCGAACTAAATACCCTGATTTTTACATAAAGAATCGAATATCCTTCGCTTACTAAGATTTTTGTTGCCGTGATTCAAGCGCTTCATTGAGTGCTTGTATAAGACCAATCTTGCGTCGCGAAGAAGATTTTTTCGGAACTGTGCGCCCTAATACAGGGATACGCTTCTGTTCCGTCGATCAGTGGACGACTGCTCCCATCGGACTAGCCACCGAGTGACGGTTCAGGGTTCATGGCTGTAGAGCATCGAGGTACTCGCAACCAGAGCTTTGTTCAGTTGTGTCTGCGGCAACTTGTCAAATTTGGGAAGGTACAAACGACGTGGAAAGTAATGGCATGGTGCCTCTTATATTTACGTGTAAATTGTGACATGAAGCGCTGCAAAATTTTTCCTGATTCTTGTCACAACAAGGCTATCTACGCCATTTGATTTACTCTCTATTATTTTTAAAATAACTTCATCCTGCTTGATAATACTTAGTTCAATAAGCTTCCGTGCCAAACATTTTTGTGAGTGCCCTTCGCGAAATGACATCGCCGTCGTTGTGATGGGAATGATGTCTTGTAGTTAAGATGTTAAGATTATATTAAGGCCTTTGAGTACTAAATATGTAATAGCTAATGAAGGTGTAGAATAATCTTCTTGGACCACCAATCTCCCTCAGTCGTGCAAACAGGACGTGCCATAAAAGATTTTCAAATGCCCCCGAGATGTCCACAAAAATTCCCGCTACGTACTTTTTTTTTTTAGAAACAGCCAGAAGACAAGCAAATAAATGCTCTGTGAATTGACTTCCTTTGTCAGGAAATTCTGAATTAACTGCAACGAAAAGAACGGTGAATTATAGAAACGCAACTTCCAGCTTTTATGGTTTTATGCCTCGTCAAGGTCGAGGTATTAAAGGCGAGAACGGACAGAGGTAAAGGAACGGGAACGAATTCAGCCATGGTATTTTTGAAGGAACCATTCCGGCATTCATCTGGAATGATTTCGGAAAACGGTGAAAAACCAAACTCTAGATAGCCGGACAGGGATTCGAATCAGGGTCCTTCCGAATACGAACCGAGAGCGTTACCACTCATCCAACATTCTCGGTCTGAGCTGACGGATTATTTTCGAACCTCAGGTTCATTCCTGATTAATTTGTTCATCGATGATTTACCATCTTACTACTTTCAGCATATCTGGATAATTATTAATTATTCAGTATTTTTCATTGGCAGAATTACTTCTGTTTGGTGGAAGTACCACTCCGGCAGCATGAATATGTTATTAGGAAGTAATGGCTTGTTCAAGACAATTGTGAGAGTTGTTACACATGAATGCGAAGAAGCAAATATACAGTCTAGCCGTTTAGTCTATATATACAGGGTGTTACAAAAACGGTACGGCCAAAGTTTCAGGAAACATTCCTCACAGACAAACAAAGAAAATATGTTATGTGGACATGTGTCCGGAAAAACTTACTTTCCATGTTAGAGCTCATTTTAGTTTCGTTAGTATGTTAGTACGCTCTCCTGACCTCAACCCTCTTGACTTCCATTTATGGGGCCATTTGAAAGCCCTTGTCTACGCAACCCCGCTACCAAATGTAGAGACTCTTCGTGCTCGTATTGTGGACGGCTGTGATACAATACGCCATTCTCCAGGGCTGCATCAGCGCATCAGGGATTCCATGCGACGGAGGGTGGATGCATCTATCCTCGCTAACGGAGGACATTTTGAACATTTCCTGTAACAAAGTGTTTGAAGTCACGCTGGTACGTTCTGTTGCTGTGTGTTTCCATTCCATGTTTAATGTGATTTGAAGAGAAATAATAAAATGAGCTCTAACATGGAAAGTAAGCGTTTCCGGACACATGTACACATAACATATTTTCTTTGTTTGTGTGTGAGGAATGTTTCCTGAAAGTTTGGCCGAACTTTTTGTAACACCCTGTATATTTACATATACCCAATGGAACGGTTTGGATTTAGGGATTGCCTGAAGAACCTTACCGGCCTTCTTGTGTCGTGCCAACAGTAAAGTATGAGACGGTCGTGTTATGGTTTTGTGGTGCTTTTTATGGTTATGTTGTGGTTCACTTATTGCGCGTAAGAAAACTCTAAATGCGAAAAGATATGAACATATTTCAAACCATGATGTATTTCGTTCGGTAGAGCATCAGTTTGTCGACGATGATTGTTTGTATCAGCATGACGCTGCACCTTATCATGAAACTGTATATTTGAGGCAATGGTTTGCGTAGAATAACATTTCTTAAATGGACTGGCCTACCAAAAGTCCCAACCTGAATCCACTGGAAGACCTTTAGGTTAAGTTAGAACTTAGCCTTCGCTTAAAACCCCAGCCTGCAACATCACTGCCTTCTCTGGTTTCAGTTCTTGAGGAAGAATAGGATACCATTCCTACACAACCTTCGAACACCTCCTTGAAGGTCTCCCAGCAGAATTAAAGCCGTCATAGAGGCAAAGGGTGGATCCATCCAGTATTAGCGCCCAGTAACAGGGAACGTGATTGGATTAAGTCTAAGTGCACTTTAAGATGTTTGGCCAGATTCTTTGGTCAGATAGTGTAAGTGGACACAAACAGGAGAATTATTATAAATGTTTCTGCTAGCGTAAATGTGGAGGTTTTCTTGGCGTTTAGTGTCAAAAAAATCCTCTCGGGTAACTAACCGTGTGAGTCCATTTATAAAACACGACGTTTCGGCGGCCATAAACTCTGCCGCCATTGTCAAGTGATTGACACTTGATACTGGTGGCAGAGTTTGTAACTGCCGAAACGTCGTGTTTTATAAATGGACTCACTCGGCTAGTTACCAAACAGGGTTATATTCACAATTATTCTGTTATACCGTCTTGTTATGTTGTCCCAATAATATGACAATTCTGAATCATTATAAAATATAATTCAGCTTAATATTCATTATTTTATATTTTTAACAAACATGTTACCAACAAATTAGAGGAAAGTAAACAAAACATTAAATACGTCCTCAAATTAAACGCGTTTTTGTTAAAGTAGTCACTGGTAGGGATGCAAGTTAACATCAATATCGATAAATATATCGATGCCAGGCAGATATCGATAATCAATAATATCGGCCACATCATATCTATGATATTGATATTTGTAAATATTATTTTGGAAATAAGTACGAGTTTTTGATATTTCACTGCATCATAAGTTAAAATAACTTATCAACTTTTAAAAAATATCGATATTATCATAAGTTAAAATAATTTATTGACTTTTTAAAAATATCGATATTATCTTATCGAATTTTTAAAAATATCGATATTATCTTATCGAATTTTTAAAAATATCGATATTATATTATCGATTTTTTAAAAATATCGATATAATTATCAATATTTTGGGATCGATATTATTGGTTGACCGATATATCGTTGCAACCCTAGTCACGTATAAAGTTTCAAACTTGCAGTAAATGGTAAAGGAAGATGAACTGAAATCCAATCATCAGCTGCCACGATAATTAACTTAAAATGGTGTAAAATGTTTTCAATATTTTATCAAATCCACATCTAAGCAAACTGAACGCTGATAGAGACTCTACAATATAATAGATAAATCGTATTTCAGGTAGAAATCACCAATTATAAAGGGCAGGAGCAGTGGAGAGTGTGTGTTAGGTCCTCAGCCTCCAACCTGCTGAGCCACATGAATAATAAATGCCCGCACTGGGCCTATGAAATACGTTAGCTGGCGTCTTGCAAGGTACAGCCTGCGTAAACTCCAATTTCGGGTCCGCGCGTTTTTTTAATTAAGGAAGGAAAACACTGCTGGACTGCGTTGGTATCGAAATACACTGCCGCCTGTACGGTCCAACCAGAGAAACCAGAGCCGCTGCCGTCCCGCGGGAATTATAAAACATGATGGAGAGTTATTTTGCAAGTTTACTGACAAGCACTGCAGCCTGATAATATCTCCTGCCTTTTTTTTTTTCTCGTCGAGCGATGTTCGCACGGTTCGAAGTTTCGTACGGTGTTCCTCTCCTGTTACTTCGCTCTGGCAAAAAATAGTAGTGGCGAGGAGGGTGGAGGCAAGGTAGTCAACTCGATTGTGGTGGCAAGGCGAGATGCGGGGGAGGGAAAGGCGAGATTGCGTCATTTAACCCGGAGCTGATAATTTATTACAAAAAAGCAATTTGTGTGTAAATCCCTGAGCGGTCCGTGTTTCCGACCCTAACGAACCTACGAGCTCGCCCGTCCGTCTTATATTATATTTACATCTCATCCCCCAGACGATTCCGCGTTAAGACGTCTGACAAAACTAATTTCACCCCTTTTTTCCCTCCGTTTGCCGCGGCCTGTTGCTCCAGACACAAAACTTTTTTGTGTGTGTGCTGTACCCTGCTTAGTGGAACGTCTTAACTCGCAGAAAAAACTGAGCTAAAGTGCGATACGGACGCGACCGACGGTGCAATCTAGCAGCGAACCACCGATCAAGTACTGTGTCTTTCTGATTTGATTCTACCTTTAGACAAAAACATGTATTGTGAAGTTTTCAAATATAGACTATCAAAAACACAACAGTAGTATGCTATTTTTTTTTTTTCGAACACTGGCTGCCTGTGTTGGCCAGTGTGAATCATGAGAGAGTGGTGTAGAGGGGGGGGGGGAGGAGGGTAGGACGGGAGGAGGGGATATGGGGCCTGTTAAACCTGGCGCACATAATATATATTGGAGGAAAGTCTTGTGTTACCATTTGACTGTGAAACGTGTAACTGTGTGTTCTGTATAGTAAATTTAGTTTTTGCTTGAGAAATGTGGGTAACATCCCAGCCTTCGCCTAGATGTCCTGCAGTCAGGACGGTAGGTACGCGGGTGCTTGGGCTCGTGCTCGGTACAGTTGCTTATCTCCGTTCCAGTGTGGGGCGCCTCAGTGTCAAGGGCGATTTTCGATAAGAATTATAATTGTTAATTAACAATGCTATTGAATAAGAAATGTTGAACGATTAAAAAGAGTGGTTACAATCTACTTATCATCCTAATTATTTTCATTACTGTAATTCTTACTCTGGTTACAAACAATCTTGGGTCAGACGCTTTATTATCAAGTTGTCTTATCGATATATGTTTCATAACACGACAAAAGAAGTAGCGATGGCTTGTCTTATCGGTATATTTTTCATAACACGACAAAAGAACCAGCGATGGCTTTCCACACATGCAGAGTATGAATTCTGGCCTTTCTCGGGGATTGAACCCGGGTCGTCGACGTCGAGGTCATTAGAGGCGGGAAAAAATTGGGGGCAAGGAACGAGAAGAAATTCGGCAATGGACTTTTTGAAGGAACAATCCAGGCATTCGCCTGGAGTGATTTGGGGAAACCATGGAAAACCCAAATCTAGATGGCCGGACGGGGATTCGAACCCACGTCCTCCCGAAAGCAAGGTTAGTACGTTAACCGTTTACTCACCACGATCGGTAACTCGAAACATCCATTATACAGTCTGCCTCCATACTTAAGATTAAACACACTTTACCCACTCGATAGATAATTTAGTTAAATTTGTGCATACAGCAATTAGAACCATTCAGTCAACTGCCCAGTGGTTTTGTTATACTCACTATATTCTGTTCATTGAACTGGATGACCATCTGGAATACGAGTAATATCCAGAATCTCAGAGCAGACCGGCCGTCAAACAGTTAAAGGATGATCGCCTCAAGAAGTAAGCTGTCGAGTTTCGTATTTGCTGCTGTCCACTGTGCGCCATGGCTATGCATTCAATACTGTTTCGTTACTCAGTCGCTGCTAATCTCAGCTCAGGAACCCAGGACATAGAAGCCATTTTCTTCTGTATGTTTCTAATTATTTCTTCCTGTTGAAATTTAATTTCAAGTTGCTCCATATTCTTCACACTGAAACCAAAGTCTCTGTTTTGCCCTTATGGTATGGGTCATCATCATTGTAGGTACATTTGATGTCATGCGTACAACTCAGGATAAATGTTACTCAGTCAGACCTTCAATCGGGCAGTGACAAAACCATCGCATTGGTTGAAAACTACATATCTGATTCTGCCATCGAAACGAAAAGATGAAGTGTAGGTATCGTGATAACCATCATATCTCCACTGATGGTGACCCACACCATAAGTGCGAAAGGCGTATGCGGGATATAAAAAAAAAAAAAAAAAAAATCTCGACAACAATTGTTTGTAGACGCATTTTCTGTATAAAAATCCATTAGAGTGGATTAGTTTATTATTATTACTCCGCGATTCACTAAAAGTGCGTGGCGGAGGATGCATTGCACCTATCCGAAAGGGTAATACTCGTAGTTTGGAAGATATATACAGGATATGGCAGGAGGCACCCATGGGCTAATGTGAGGAACCATCCCAGGATTCTCCTGGTGTGATCCGCGTAAACCATGGAAAACCGAGATCAGGATGGCCGTAGTGCTTTATCGAAAGCTATTCCTGTCGGATTTTAAATTTACTCGCCCGGTAAATCCTTTCAATTTCATTCCCTAATCGCTCGTGGGAGAAATGAGTACAGAAATGAATCGGTTCTGGCTCTGATTTCTCTTATCTTATTTTCGCGGTCATTCCGAGATATGAATGTTGCTGTTAGCAATATTTGTTTGCTGTCATTCCGAAATACGTCAGTCTAGAATTTTTCAATTAGCTTCCGTCGAGAGCAACGCGTTCGGTGTTCCAGGTCTTCCCAACCTAACTCCTTCAACATCGCACTTACGCTTTACCGCCAACTATATATACCTGTCACGAATCTGGTCCCTCTTTTTTATACCTTCTCCAATGCCTCCACTAACCCCTTTTTGATGGGGATCCCATACAGAACAACAATATTCTAAGTGAGGACGCACTAGTTTGTTTGAACGAAGGCTTTCTTCGCGTCTCGCTGGAAGTGTAGCTCTTGTTGTCACAACATGAACATCAGACCTGAAGATGGCGGCATAGTACACGGCCTAAAGTACTTCTTTCTTCAATATGATCCGGCAGAGATGATATTTGGCTTGTGAGATTATATTTGATTTGTTTGTTCCTTTTGTTCCCCACAGGAGGAGCAATAACCGTGACCAGTAATATATCTAGATCCACCTACCGTTACTGCATTATCAAAGGGGGAAAAAAACTGAGTTTAAATAATAATGTAAGATTTTAGATCTGCTTACATGCATGCGTACTTGTTACTAGAGTCATATGGCATCTGGTGTAGTACCCAAGACAGACCGGCACGAGTTTTCAACCTTTCACTCGCCGGCGCTGAGGTAAGATATCAGAAGTGCCCCTCGGGTAGTTCGGATCCACTGTGCGTTGAGGGCTGGGCTTGCTGTCGCGTGTCTCCCCGCGGACCGCCGAGATGGTGAAGGATGGGCCCATCTCTCATCCCACGTCCAACTTTTACTTTGGCCGCTGCCCCCCGGGGTTCAGGCCCGTTGCCCAGATAAGCCAATGAATTTCTGATTCACTCATTCTCTCCCCCGCAAGCTGCTCCCAGAAGCAGTGACATCAGGCACTGGTGGTGTAAATAAAGGCAGCCGGGCAGTCAGATAGCTTTATGGCGACTGGTCAGATGTTATCGATACAGAGAATCCGTCATCAACCAGATAATGTACAGAAGTCTACTAGATTATAAGATAAACACAACAACGTATTATCATCTAGATAACGGATTATTACCTTTTTCATTTACTTTGGTGTAAAGAAGGACTTGATGTGACCAAGCGTGGTGGGCGAGTGGTTACGCTCTGGACTCGAATTGGGGAGGACGCAGGTTCCAATCCTAGTCCGGTCTTCCGGATTTCGGTTTTCAATTGTTTCCAAAAAATTCACTCCAAGCCAATATCGGGATGGTTTCTTTAAAAGGCCACGAAAAAATTCCTTCCTGTTCCCAGCCACAAGAACTTTTCTTTCGCGCCTCTAATGACCTCGAAGTCGACGAGGCGTAAGGTCGTAAGAAACAAAAAAGGTCCTCATGCGTGAAGAACCATTCAGAGGTTTCAGAAATGTTTGTCTTTTTCTCTTTTTCTGTATGATTTGCCGGATTGTTGTGATTAGATAATTAGTATACTGATTACCAATATTCCGCGCAGCCGATGTCACTAAGAGGCCATGACAGTGTCTACCAGAAAGGGGGTTCATTAGATTGAACCTCGCTCGTGAATAAATTATTAAGGTTTAGAAATTAGTTTTTAGGGAACAAAGGTGGTGGTTGTACAGTACCTAATCATCAGATTGCTTACCAAACGCTTTGTTTTGCAATGTCTTCTCAGTGGATGTAAGTTAAGGTAAAACAACACTATTGCGGCTGATTCTTCGAATGGAGACGATAAACCTGATTGGCCAGTGGCGTCTTCTCGAAGAATAGGCCGGTCTTTTTCAGTCTCGCATTTAAAATACAAACACATCCACCATCACAGTAATTATTTTTTCTGGTTTTACGGGTCGTCGAGTTCGTCAGAGACAGAAAGAGATTGGGGACGAGGAACAGGAATTAATTAAGTCATGACCTGAGAATGAGTCATTTTGGCACAAACCTGTAGTGATTCAGCAAACCATGGGTAACTGAAATCTAGATGGCCTGAATGAGGATTTGAAAGCGCTTGCTCTGGAAATAGGTGCCCTACAGTAACTGCTAATCCACCAGGTTTGGTACCACAGTGATCCAAACCTATAGAATGTTACTTACGAACATACTCCAGAACGCAAGGGTGAACCACTCCACTCCACTTTAATTCAGATGAGTTGTCATGATAGGCAGAGCACTTCACGGAGATTGCAAATGTCTAGATATCCGGGTATGGCACAATATTACATAGCTCAGAGTTATAACGTTCTGCAGCCCCCAACAGAATGTAGTACAGTATTTGAATTATCACAGAAAAGCTGGATACTGAGCTCTTTTTGAGCCAAAACCAGTCAAAATTTTAAATCCATGCAAAATTTAACATACCTTGTATTACACATAAAAGTAAAAATACTTACAGTAATTAGCTGATTTTTGTGAAATTTAACTTCATTAATTTTAATATATTTTTCTATTCCATTTATGATTAACAGTACTGTTTTAATATCCAAACTTTTATTTAATTTTTTTCGTATGTCTTTTATTAACTCTGCGGCTTCTAAAATAAACGCAAAACTTCCTTGACATATTTGTGAGTTGAGAGTCTACGGGAATCAAAACTTTCATTGGTTGTCTGGCAGTTGCACAGTTGTGGTTTACATGTGAAAAACTAAGCTGAGCTTGATGTTCATCCCGAAGGTTGAGTGGATCCTTCAAAAGGTAGTGTACTTAGACCCGTATTGGAGGCAGGGTGGCCAGCTCCTTTCCTCCTTACCTAACCTATCGGGTAAATTGTGCATACAGTTTAACATGGAATCCCAGTAAGTTGTGCCAGAGGCGAAGGTCGGGTTATTGTTGCGTTACTGAAGCACGGAAAATCCAAATACAGTTCCCAATGCAGACAAAAATGTTTTTCTACTATTCCAAAGTAGAACAACTGTATATTTTGGACTAAATTACTTAGACATATTTACGACTAGCTTCAGTGTTTTTTTTAGTGTTACTTAACGTAAAGGGGGTTAAGTAGACTAGTACGTCGTATATGGTAAAAGGGGTGGATAGGCAGTTGAGAATAAATATTCTTTACGTATTGTTTCATCTGAGTTATTATGTTAGCAGTGTATTTATATTTTTTTACTAGAGTGTACAGAGTACGTAACCATGAATCCCTAAGATCCCCAAAACCGTTTTAAAAGCACGTACTGCCTCAGCTCCCTGGAATCACATCCAAAGAGGTGCATGTTTTGTAGACAGATGCATTTAGTTTTGGGGCATTTTGCTGTATTAGGGAATTAAAAAACTGTTGTTAGCTTCTCTTATAACCTTTTCATTACATTAAAAAAAATTCTTAAGTACTTGGTCAATAACAGTTTCGTGTTTTCTGTGCATTGGATAGTTAGTACTCCTTAATACTTCTTAGGATTAACCAGCTGATATATAGTCATCCAAATTTATTTGGGTTTTCATCCGGCATACATACTAATATTTGTACTAGAATTCAGGTAGATTTTAATATAACATTGGCTACATCTTTTACTTTCAGTTTGATCAATTTTACAGTCAACTGGGCCATAAACTTTTACTCTCGTAATCGTCAATTTCTTTCTAACATAGATGTGGAACTTGAAATGATTGTCTCGTCTTGTAGACCGCTCGTAGTCTACTGGATTCCAATCACCGGTCTTGCTAAAGGGAGTGGGGAGAAGTAATAGTTGGTATAGCCAACCCAACCAAATTTCGGTATTCCATAGTTTCATGGAATCAATTCAGACAAATGCTGAGAAATTACGTATCAATATAAAAGGCTGTGAACTGTTTCTTTCTTATTCAATAAACTTGTGTTAGTTGTATAGTTCATTCAGTTAAGACAGGCAGCTCAAGGTTATTCTGCTCTATTCCAACAACGCTGCCCTTATGTGAAGGGAATGGACTGCTCACTGACAAATTTGCCCCTAGCGTGAATGGACGTAATGGTCTGCCCGGGGGATAGGCAACAGGAGGATGAGGAGCGGGCCAAAGGGAACATGACCTTCAGCCGCCAGTTGAGCGTGAACAGGGTATAATAACCCATATTTCGACGGGGTATTAAACTCAAAATAAAAAACTATTCTGTTACACGTATGATTACGCAAAATAATTATGGTATTTATGATTTTCCATCTGTACCTATCTTCTGGCAAGGCGTTTACTTCGCCTAACAAGTAGTAGACAATCATTTGAGAAGGAATGAGTCTTACGTTTACACACAAAAAATCTGTGTTACAGTTGTATGGTGTGCGTGTGAGACACACCCTGTTGTTCTCTCCCCACTCCGCGCCTTCCAGCTGTCTCGTAAGGAGGCGAGAACAGAAGCATCGGTGATCAAATATTTACTGGTCAGCGTCCCAGCAGGCCACATCTCTGACCCCAGTGTCTGACACGATAAACTCTCAACAACACTGCTTTCACGGTAAGTTGCCCCACTACGAACTAAACAAACAGCAAGAAGTGAAAATAAAAATATTTCGTTGAACGGTTATTATGGAAAATTAGTTGCTCTTCTGTTGAAGTTTCCTTGGTTGTATCAATAGATTCAAACCAACCACTGTTAAAACCGAATTACTTCACACAATCTACTGTTTTTGGTTTAACTCACGTGAATAGAAGGTTAGGGAACAAGCTACCCAACCTAAAAAAACTCCCTAAAAGACGTAGTTTTGTTATTAATAAGCATCAAATCTCTTTTTAGGGGGGGGGGGGGGGGGAGTGGGGACAGCTGACTTTTTCCCCATCTCTTCGAATACCCCTTTCATCACATTTATGTAACATTAATAATTCAACGTACTTCGGCTTTATAACCAATGAAATGACTGTTATCCTGGAACAAAGGTTGTTATACTGTAAATAATTTACACAAATACTGTTTAAATTTTGTTTCACCATCATTGCAACATCAGAATGTCTGCTCTTACAAATTAAGAAAGCGTCATTACGAATTAAGATAGAGAAAAATTGCTAGCAGCAGATAGTAGAGGGAAAATGTCACTAAAAACAGTGTAAGTTGTGTACAAATTCGGTTGTGCGATTTATTTGTTTATTTTTTTTTTAATATGTCTCATTTACATCAACGCACACTAGTATTATGTTTTCTTTCCACTGCAGTGACATAATGTTTTCACCATTACGAGCGCGGAGACTTTGAAAGGAAGTTCGCCTGCTAAAGTTACAAAACATTTAAATCGCCGCGGAATCTGATTCTGATAATATCACCGGGTAAAGAGGACCTACAGTCCGACTCCTGTAGTGGATGTCATATATCAAGCTTCTGCAGACGCAATGGAAGTGATCAGAGCCTTTCAGAATCCTAGTCGAGACTACACTTCCGAAAACCTCTATTATGGTACCAACAGCTCGCTGTATACGACAGTACACAGAAATCACCGGTTTGCGTATCTATGTGTGTTACTGCATTTACAAAAGCGATAACTATAGTTTTAGTAGGAAAATGACTGAAAGAACTCTCAAAAAGAGAAAGGAATCGCACCTTGATACTTTAAATATTTTTCTTTGCTGTAAGAGGTCCCAGTAAACAATTTATCATCCTTTTATATAAGTATAAGCACTACGTGATACGAATTTTTTTAAAGGAAATTTTGGGTGTTTGTACCTAGATTCGGGGAAAGGTAGACCGGTAAGAACATGAAGTCAAAATAAAGTAACGGCAGATTTTAGGAATGATGAAATTGTTTCCTTTTAAAAGTCAGGGTGTTTTACAAGTTTATTGCAACTGGTAGAATGTAGTTTTGACTATACTGAGTAAAGATTTCTACAGTTTTCCAGAATCTTTTTAGGTGAACTGCAGGATTCTTCTTTTCTACAGATATGAGGAATCACCACAAACTGTTCAAAACGACTGTCGGATTAAATGAAACCGTTTTTTTTTTTTTTTTCTACAATATTGTGACTTGTTTAAGGCGCTGCTTGAATATGTTTTGAGATTTCGGTTGAATGCATCAAGAAAGAAATTAAAGGAACTAAAAATTGAAACAGTAAGTGAAGTAATCCATCTTAGAGCTGAATACAATGTTTTGTTTTGTAGATAAGTTCTGTAATACTTGAAACGTGAGTCACCCCAGCCAGTGTTTGGTGCCCCATGCGTGACCAGTTCCATTCGGTCTGCCTATTTTGACGGAGACGCGAGTCTAAATGCACCGCCGTCGCCTCGCGTGACTAGAGACAATGCTGCGGAGTCGGCTACGAGGATAGCACAGCAGGTACTTGGGACAACTTCACTTGACCCAGCCACACCGCGATCCCAATTTACAACAGTACAGAAAGAATATACTCGCCATACAGTTTACCAGTTTCAAGATCTTAACCCAAACTCTGATTTTGGTGAACTCTCAAGCTGTTTTCACAACTTGTTTCATAATTTTCCCATCTATATATATAAAGATGAATGTATGTATGTATGTTTGTTTGTTTGTTCTTCATACAAATCCACAGTTTTCATCCGATCTCGATGAAACTTTGCACACTTATCCTTTGAAACAAGGAGAAAAATACTGTCTACATTTAGTTGAAAAACTATGTGTATAAATAATACATGTTGTCTTATAATTTCGAAAAATTACCGATCGGCGATAGACAGACGCGTTGGATGTCTAGGTCTCTGTACTGCCTTTCGATGCAGCGGTCAGATAGCGCAGTTGTTTAGGCGCTTGCTTACTGATGTTTGGTTCGTGGTCTCCAGTTCAAATTTCCGTGGGGACAAAGATTTTTAAAAATTGTTTTTCATCGTAAGAGTCACGCCTGGACCATCGGTTATTCGAATTGAATGATAAACTGTAGATATCACAAATTTAGGGGTGCAATGCGAGGCAGATCGTATGTAGTCAGGTGTACACTTTTTTACGTTATATTGATCAATCAGGGGTGATTCGCAGTTAGTGTGTGTGATCTGTGGAGGTAAGTTTCTGTCTTTTTGTTACGTTTTGACGACTAAATGCCTATACCGATATTTGACGGAATTTGACAAGAAAATCTGAATGGATGGCACAGGACAATTTTTTTTTTCGGTATGATTAACAGTTGTAGTCACGAAATTGTTAGAACTTATCGAATGGTTACAGAGAGACGGATGTGTGTGTTAGTCTGTAATGTTACATCGATTGCTCAAGGTGTGCTTCTCGCGCATTATGTTAGTATATAATTTGTTAATAAATTTCGTTTAGAGAAAAAACGTATTATTTAGTATAGATGTAGATTTTCTCTGTCCTATTACTTTGTGTCTACTTAAATGTTTTTGGCACCAGTTTATTTTGCCTTCGTTGTTGACATGCTTTGCGGGCGTAAACTGGCCTAAGTTGTAGCTCTAGCAGAGCACGAGCAGCTAAAGTTATAAGAACCCAAGAATCGGATGCTCATGCTGAAGAAAGAAGAAATGATAAATCTGAAATAAATACTCGTATTTCCTTAGTTAACACCCCCCCACATCCCCTCACCTTCGTTTGTTTTTCTGTTTTTAAATATATTGCAAATTATTTCTCTTCAAGAGACAGGTTCGACGGTAGAATGATATAGTGATGGCTTTCCTGTCATATTATGCCGACTCAGTGTTGTTTGGGACCAATACTTTGTTACCAACAACTTTCTATATTCAATTCTGGCAAAGAAATTCTTAATGCACGCGAAAGAAGTCGCGGGTATCAGCTAGATGTTAATAATGAAGGCTACATTGTCTGACAGGAAAAGCGACGCACCAGAAAAGGAAGGAGTTGAGAGATTTAGTGGAGTTATTTCAATAACTAGAAAATCGAATCAAATTTACGAAGAATTTGGCACTTCGACCCCCCATTATGACGTTGCACCTCTTCTGGCCTGGATGCTTGCACTGATACGGTTGTATCCTCTCCTGAGGCAAGCTGGCCTCAACTGTTGTAACTGGTCACTGCATACTGGAACTAGGCCGGTTTTAACCTGTGAGATGGTCCCCCCCATGTTCTATCGGGGACAGATCTGGAAAACTTGATGTCCACCCACAGCATGCAGACAGTTCATAGAAAAAAGTTTCGCGTAAGAACGAACATTGACATGTTGAAAAATGGCATCATGATACTGTCGCATGAGAGGTAACGTATCAGCACGCAGAATGTCCATGAAGTATCGCGGTTCGACCAGAATTCTCTGAATCACAGCCAGCTGTGATCTGAAGTCATACCCGATCGTTCCCCACAACACGACGCCAGCAGTAACTCCGCTGTGCCTCTCCAGAAGATCGGGAATTCTCCCCAGGTCACCACCATACTCGCCGATGATGGTCATCCGAGGTATTGCACAACCGAAATTCATCACTGAATACCATGCGACGTCATTCGTTGCGTTCAGTGACCATTGTGACCTCTTGCAATTTTATGGTGAGGCATAGCGGTGTTACTCCTGGCTTCATGGTGTATGGAGACATCGGGTATGTCTTCACGTCACGGTAGGTAGTGACTGAGGAGACCCTGGCGACACAACGGTACATCACGGGCATCCTGCGCGCTTGCGTGTTACCCTTCACGCAACAGTACCGCGGTGCCAGTTTTCATAAGGCAATGCTCGTCCATATATGGCACTTGTCTCTATGTGTGGGACCATCTAGGACGTCAACTCCGTCCTAGGGCCAATCAAAACTGTTTTGGGGCAGCTTGCCTTAGGAAAAGATACATCTTTCCCAACCGATTGCATCCAGGCCATAGTCCTTTGTAAATTAGACTCGATTATGTAATTGTTGAAGTAACACCACATACCCGTTCAGCCCGTGAATTTCGATTTAGTTTTCTCCTACTCTTCTGGGCTCGGCTTGTAGTTAACTCGTTCGAGCCCCGAAGATGTAAGAAATTTTTCATTATTTTGTAATTGGGCAACTTTTTTTTAATTGCTTTTCGTCGCTCAACAGCGAGGTCTTTAGAGACGGGAAAGGATGGGGGGGGGGGGGGCAAGGATGGGGGCAAGGAATGGGAAGGAATTCGGCCATGGCCTTTTGAAGGAAGCATCCCGGCATTTGCCTGGAGTAATTTGGGAAACCATGGAAAACCCAAATATGGATGCCCGGACGGGGATTCGAACCGCCGTCCTCCCAAATGCGAGGCGAGAACGCTAACCGTTACACCGCGACGCTCGGTGAATAGGGTAACAGGGTGGGAAAGGTAGAGGTGAAACATTCCCAATCACTTGTTTGTTTACCAGACGATTGCGTTAGATCACAAATCTCTCCGCAATGAGTATGACTGATTGGGATGACGCCGTGTTTTACGTTACTCTCTAATTATACGTAATCTTGCTATGAAGTGCTCTACACCTAACAGTGCAAGATACGTAGTTATTTTCATTTTCTGTTCCACTCTAATTATTGCGCTTTCGGTCTTATCTGTGATCGTTGTCTCAAAAATTTTAGGAAATCATTTAGCGATATTGGAATGGAGTTATGTTGTTGTTGTTGTTGGGGATTTAGGGCGCGTCAACGTCGGGGTTATTAGCGCCCTATGGAGATATGAGAAGGAGAAGATAGGCATAACTCTATTTATAGGTTTCTTTCTTATGGCTTTACGCCTCATTCACATCGAGGTCATTAATAGCGAAAAGGACTAGGAGATAGGAAAGGGAAGGAACTTATTGAAGGAACCATCGCCTTGAGTGAAACCATGGCTAGCCGAAATTTAGATAGCCGGACGGGAATTCAAACCCGCGTCATGGGGAATGCGGTAGATATTTCGATTTCTAAGTGATGCAAGAAACAGGATTGGGGAGGGGGGAGGGATGAGGGAGGGGAAAAGTAACGAGAAGTAATTCAGCCATGACTTTTTGAAGGTAGTAATCTGGCATTCGTCTGGAGAGATTTTGTGAAATCATAGAAAATCGAGGTCGGAATTACCCTAACGCCACGCCTAAGCGGTAACCGCTTCCCAGCCAGGATAGGAGGAAAGGTTGGCCCCTTATATACGAGTACTAAGTTATTGTTAAATATTTTTTAACTTCAATACTACTAATACAACACAATAACATTCGCCACGGAGAGCTATCCGCTGATGCGGTTCTCATGATTTATATCCCATCATTTCACCAACTATCGCGACACGTCTACTTCTACTTCCATACTCTGCAAATCACAAACATAGTGGGTGACAGAGAGTGCTAAGCACCGATCCTAAACCCGCACATTCCAACCCGAATAGTACGAGGAAAGAAGGATTAAATAAAAGCATCAGTACGGCATCTTATTTCTCTAATCTTATCCCTCCGGTCATTGCGACCTAAATTGGTTGGTGGAAGAAGTATTTCATTGCATTCGAAATTTAAATGTTTTCGCATATTCTCCAATAAATTCGAACGCAAGCTACGTCGTCTGTATTCCAAACTATTCCAGCCCAATCTATGTATCATTTCTGTGACGCTTTCATAAGGGCTGTAACAACAAGTCACGAATCGAGCGGCTCTCCTCTGCACCCTCTCAACTGAGTAAATCAGAACCTTGCGATACGGATCCCAAACCCCACAACAGTAATCCAGATGCGGATGCACTAGTGTTTCATACGCTATCTGCTTTGTTTGAGCATTACAATTCCTCAAAATACGACCTATGAATCGTAATTTAGAATTAGCCTTGCCTACGACGGAAGTTATGTGCATGTCCCATTTCATGTTGCTTTGTACTATCACCCCCAGATACTTCACGGAATCAACCGTGTCAACAGCTGAATTGTTTATTTTGTACTCGTGAACAAACTGATTCTTCTTGATACTTATCCGCATTGCCTTGCACTTTTTGCAATTAAGTGTAAGCTGCCATTTACGGCACCAATCGAAAATAGCATCCAAATCACGCTGAATTTCTAAGCAATCGTCGGAGCACCTTATTTCTAAATAGATAACCGCATCGTCGGCAAACAATCGCAACCAGCATTTGACGTTGTCACCTAGATCATTTATAAATATTAAGAAAAGAAGTGGACCTATTACACTTCCTTGAGGAACGCCCGAAGTAACATTTATCTTAGAAGAGGCTTCCCCGTCAACAACGACATACTGTGACCGACCAGTTAGAAAATCACGTATCCACTTGCAAATCTGAGCCGAAATACCGTAAGCTTGAATCTTCGCTAAACGTCGGTTGTGTGGCACAGAATCAAAAGCTTTCTGAAAATCCAAGAAAACTGCATCAACGTCAGGTACTTAAAAATCTTTTTTCATTTGTTTGACGGCGAAAACAAGAATACTATTTAATGAAACCATTTATTAGTAGTTTTGTATCCTGTGTGTGAGCATGAGCTTGTACTTCGTGATAATTGTGCTAGTACTACTCCAATACACGTTTTGCTCATATTTAGACACTGGAGAATATCCATCAGATTGAGACATATCACATGGTTTTTTTCTTGGCTGTTTATCTGGTATACACCCTTCATCTCGTTATGTTCGAGATGCTGTGACATGAATGCAGAGTTTTCCTTGTGGGAAACACTGTACTAACAACGTAACTACAGGTACAGAGAAATGGATTGAGAAGATCTAGACACATTGTCACCGCACTCATCCGTCTCTTTAAATCTTTAATCCCGGACTGGGCAGTTTAGAGACTAGCTCACTGCCCTCAAGTTACAAGCCTCACCGGTTAGAGGCTGACCTGGGGAGTGATAATAATTACGTGCTGCCTGATTTTTTAGCCGAACAGTGTAGTGTAATAAACTAAGTATGGTGGGTGAGCTGTAACGCTCGGGCCTAGCATTCGGGAGGACGAGAGTTCAAGCCCCATCCGGCACCCAGATTTCAGTTTTCCATAATCACTCCAACTAAATGACAATATGTTTCCTTTAAAAAGTCATGGTCGAATTCCTTCCCGTTCCTTGTCCACAATGCTCTCCCGCCTCTGACGACCTCACGTCGACGTGGCGTATAGCCATAACGAAAAAAAAAAATAGAACAAAACTGGCAATAAAATCAAACATATAACTTAAAGAGAAATGCAGCTGTGACTGGCTTGTTACAAAATTTTTTAAATCAAGACAGAAACCTCTTAACCCCCAGAGTCATTTCTGTCGACATTTTCAGAGCATAGTAACTGAACTGGCTCATGATTTAGTGTCCCATTTTGTGATCGGGTTCTCTCCCATTTGCGGTACGCTGGAAGCAGTCACTTCACCGCATTTGCGTGTTTGTAAAAAACAATTGTTTTACATAACTGCCAGTAACAACGTATTTACTAAAGTGTTACCATCTTTCTCTGAAGTATCTATGTTCCGTGTTAGGTCATATTACGAAGTGTGACTTGTAAGTTAGTCTCTGTTTCAGCATTTGCCTCGATGATTATGGAAAATACGAGTAGTTTATAAACATTAATCCGGATTAGTGGTTCGCTGGGGCCAAGGTTTGAATCTGCATCTGCAAACATCTCCTAGCGCTTTAACACGCCCAATGAACGTAACTTCATCCAGAACCGAAGCTTGGATGAATTCCCCAGCAGGAAGCATACTAAGTTAGTATTTCAATGGTGGGAACAAAGAATGTATTTCACTTACAAAGGGTAAGCTTTCTGATGGTAAAAATACCGATCCCTATTTAAAATCGAACCAGTTACATATAAACTACAAATTATTTAATCAATCATGCACCAAATGATATCGGAAATGTAGCATTAGGATTCTCATAATTAGCATTTGCTCCTTTGAGTAAACGAGTATGATTTTACCGCTGCAACATAAAAATTGATTGGCATTCATTTATTCTTTAAAAAAACTGTTCCTCCAAAATAAACGATCGGTTAGCTGATCGTAGCATTTAGACTCAGTTTTATAATGGTCACATGAATTTAACGGAATCTTTTTTTTTTTTTTTTAAATCGAGCTAAATTTCTTTCCCGGGGTAAAGGGTTATTCTCAAACGGACACAAAATTTAGAGAAATCACTCCCGACAACCTTGATATATATTATTAACACCAAGACAGAGCTATTTCCTTGACATCAGGCACAATTTTGCCAAAACAGTTTATATTCGATAAGCGACGAGAAAGGGTCAAAATTGAGGCTCATTACTCGGCGTCTAACGGTATCTGCCTGCCATTAGAGGAGTGATAGCGGGAGGACAGAAGCCCTCAGTCCGGGCGTCCTGGGCGCAATCATGCGGAACACAGCTATACCGCCTCATTACCCACTCGATATTTACGTCGATAACAACTCGAATAAGGTGAATTTTAAAAGGCCACAAGAAAACCAAATTGTAGCTTCTGAGACAAAGGCGAACAGGCGAGTCTGAGAGCTCGCGTGAGTCTCGGGGGATAATTCCAGTCCACGGATCTGCCGTCCGCCATGAATATTAATACGGCGAAACGTGTAATCCCGGAGAGACCATTTGCAATTTAAAGAAAGACTGCCTCTATATTTATATACAAGATAATTACGCAAAGTGCCAAGGAGCATTAGCAATTGGAACACAGGTAAGTTCCACGCCCAGGTTGTGATTTTCCGGAGGAAACCACAAAGATTCTTCGCGTTAACAAGTGCCTGCTCCTCATTCAGGAAGCTGATCAGCTATTTACTTTGCTGTAATTGCGTGTCAGTGGGACCAAACTGCTTCTTTCGCTCAGGATCATTAACACAGTATTTAACGGCGCACCGAATTTTTAATTACCTTCATGGCTACGTTCCACTTCCTTCGTCATTTATTTTTGAATGCCTTACTAACTCCTGTTCAAATAACGACTTCCCTATGAGAAATAGAATGGGGACTGTAATTACAAACCAATATCTACGTTACAAAAATTATCAAATATCTTAGGAGCTGATAGTAGGCATCAAAATAAGACATAAATGTACAGGGTGATTCAAAATAACTTTTTTATGTCTTTACGCCTCGTCGACGGCTAAGGTCATTAGAGGCGGGGTGGGACTGGGGACAAGGAACGGGAAGAAATTCGGCCATGGCCTTTTTGAAGGAAGCATCTCGGCATTCGCCTGGAGTGATTTGGGGAAATCATTGAAAACCCAAATTTGGATGTCCGGACAGGGATTCGTCCTTTCTTTCTCCTGTTCAAATAATGACTTCCCAATGAGAAACAGAACGGGGACTGTAATTACAAACCAATATCTACGTTACAAAAATTATCGAATATCTTAGGAGCTGATAGTAGGCATCAAAATAAGACAAAAATGTACAGGGTGATTCAAAATAACTTTTTTATGTCTTTACGCCTCGTCGACGGCTAAGGTCATTAGAGGCGGGGTGGGACTGGGGACAAGGAACGGGAAGAAATTCGGCCATGGCCTTTTTGAAGGAAGCATCTCGGCATTTGCCTGGAGTGATTTGGGGAAATCATGGAAAAGCAAAATTTGGATGTCCGGACAGGGATTCGAACCCGCGTCCTCCCGAATGCGAGGCCAGAACGTTAACCGTTCACCCACCACGCTCGGTTTCAAAATAACGTGGACAAAATAACATGGTAGATCAGTCATACAATAAGAATCAAAAATCGCATAGGAACAGAAGGTCGGGACAGGGCGTCTAAAATAATACTGACACAAAGAGAATAAAAAAAACCATTACGGGTCATTTTATTGTTAATTACTCACTTCCATGCGACTAATGCAAGCCAAATAATGAACCTACAGCAGATGCTCAAAGTTTTTGCCAGATGCATCGAGACAAGCCCGGCATCCCCGTTGCATGGAACGGTGCACCTTCTCAAAGATACCAGGTGTGTCTCGAACACATCTGGCTGCCGCAACGATTCTTCCTACCTAGTCTTCCGGCGTTTCAACAGGTGTTTAATACACAAGTTCTTTTAAAAATCCTCACAAGAAAAAATTCAAGGGACGTGTTTGTATCGTAACGCCCTCTCGTGACTCTAGCGCCCTCTACAGGCGTTTGCGACCCTCTGTTTCTATGCGATTTTTGATCCTTATTGTATGACAGATCTACGATGTCATTTTGTCCACTTGTTTTGAATCACCCTGTATAGCATAAAAATTGGGACGCAAACGCATGTTTTGAGTAAATAGCAGGAGAGCCATGTGATATCTGTCCATGGCAATGCCTGTCTCTGCACTTCAGAGTAAGGAATCACGCACTCGTGCACATGCTGACATGCATTCAAAACGCGAGCCTGCCACAACACAATCCGGGACATTTTCAAAATCTGGAATGAACGGATGTCAGATTGCACACCGGCTATTAACTCCGATTATGTGAGTTAGAGCCCCAATGTCCATTTGACATTTTTGTCATGTTTTGATTCATAATATCAGCTCCTAAAATATTTTACATTTTTTAAAAATTATTAACTAACATCTGAAAAGTTGAAATAAATCTATCTGAACTTTTTTAAGCCTATGTCATATTAAAACACACACTTCGTCTGAAATGAGTGATGAATGTTAATTTCTATCGAAGTTAGCTTAAGACTACAACTATTTGGTTTTATAATGTTATATCAAAGGAAAATTATTTTTAAACTTGCATAAAATATGGTAAATTATAAATACAAACATTTGTCACAATTTATTATTTGGATGGCGATAAAGTATTTGCGTGTAGTGTATATGGATCATGCAGCTCTTCATGATGTTGATTTGACGGAGACAGGTTCATACTATTAAAAGTCAATGCTAACGAAATTACGTGTAAAAGCTAGTTAATAACATTATAATAACTTTGTATGGTTCCACACCGCAAGAATATTCTTTGATGAAGTGAACATACCTATGGTTGTGAATGAACCACAGGCACACTTAAGTATAGTTCAAAAAGCTTCTCTGTAAGCATTAATAAATTGTATGCTATTAGAGCGCGTGTCAAGATATTGTTTTATTTGTTTCTACATTACCTATCCTATAAAATTCCTAATTGAGTCGCAATGTTTGAACGATTTAAAAACACCGTTACCGCATATAGCACGGTAATGTGACCTTCTGTTGGCAAGTATCTGAACTATTTCCATATGTAGGACAGTAAGAGAACTATGCGTACCTACACAAAAGTCGAAATAACTATGACATTCACTTTTTTCATAGTTTTAACGATGATTACTACGCGAGCTTATTAACATATACTTAAAGTACCAACACGCTACATTTCATTAAAACCATACTACATTTTGAGATACACAGATTTATTTATTTTTTCATTAAGAAAGCAGATAAGACATTTACCGGAATATAAAGCATCGTTAACCCAAAATATTGGCTATCACTATGTGCATTTTCGTTTAAATACGTTCATTAGTTTTTACTTGATCTGTGCACACGCGAAAAAAATAATAAAATTATATTGAACTTTGTAAGTTACCGGAATAGAAAGCACCCTTTAAGTTAACCGGGGCCGGTCAATTTGGTTGAAACAAAGCCTTTAATTTTTGTTGCATGTGTGCAAAAATGAACAAAAATTATTAATTTTGCCGTTTTGTACCCTGTGTGATTGAGAGCTAAGCTAGCATGAGGGACAGAAAAAAATTTATATATGATAACTGACGTTACAAGATATTGCTGTGTGCAGTCTCGTTCAAATCTGTCCATTAATTTTTGCCCGATTGCGCGGATAGACATCATAGGAGAGTGTGTTAACATTATGGATAAATACACCCTGTATTGATACAATATTCTTGGGTGACTAGCCGAGATAACAAGGTGGAGTTGGCGACAGAGTATTCGATCGCCGAAACATTGTGTGTAAACAGTTTGTTCACTCGACTAGTCATCCGAAAAGATTATAGACCCGATTAATTCAAAACAGCGAGAAAAACTTCGTTCATATGCATCCTGTACGTTAACGGATAATAAACACTATTGCTAAGTTAAAATTCGTCATAATATGCAGAGAGAAAGACAACTAGACGCACAAAATTCCAAAGTTTACAATTTTAACATCTCCATCATCAGTATTGTAAACAGAAATTACGTTTTTGAAATAAATTTCATTTACAGACACAACTTTTCTAGAATTATATTATTTAGTATAGGTATTCTACTATTGTCACTTTGACGACACACATATAATATTTGGAAGACTTCCAATGGTTTTTCCCACTCAACATGAAACTCACCAATTGCATTCTGCACTGCAGTTACCATTACACCGTCGAACAGTTTCAAGGTTGTTAACGACTCAACATTCCCTATGGAGACTAAGAGGTTCGTTTGCTTAAGCCGATGCCGCCATTGTAACTCAGCTGGCTTGTCTGCGAGGACTAATTGCCCTGAGTGCCGACAGTCTTCGTTTTACGATCGCAGACGGCGGTTTTAATTGGCGACGTGATTGTGAAGCTGGGATACGAACCGGCTATGCACTTGGATCGGAATTAACCCAGGTCCTCAAACCTTCACTCCCGTCAAATCTGTGGTCGAACATTTCGCTTAATATTACACATGTTGGAAAAATTTAAGAATTTTATGACTAAGGATGTAACTATGGAATAAACTCTATGACGTCAATGTACTTGATCACTTTATTAGAAAACACTACAATAACGTTATATCGCCACGTAAGCGGTTGGAATTGGTGTTTATCAGTGTAGTTGACAACTTTTAGATTGCATCTATTCTGTGCATATGGGGTGCAACGTAATTATACACATTTAAGTCACTGGAGGCTTTAGCTCTTCAGCAAGTGTCACAACTTCAGTCTTCTTTTACAGGGTTAAACCCCAACTGTAATTCAAATCATGGGAAACTATGCCGTAATCGTGATTGACAGGCAATCTGACTGTAGTAAAAAAAATAAAACTTAAGAAATATGGCTCTAGAAAACTGTTGAACTATCGTAAATGATCATGAGTGATTTCCTTAAATGTAAAATATACCCCCTCTGTTTCTAAATCGAGATTTTTACTCTACTTGAGCCTGTTGTCACGTTTCTACAGCCACAGTATCATTGAGCTGACATTCACTGAACAAGTTTTTCCTTTGTTATACGTATCACACCATTACGATGGTCTGACCACAAATTTAATCATGCTGGCCGATGAAAAAAACTCACATGGTCATAGCTTTTTTTTTCTTTTTTTGTGTTTGTGTTTTTAACTAAAAGCGGTATTAGTTCTTACGTCTAAAATAAAATCAAAGAAGCAGAAGACTTGAACACAAAATCGGACAAAAATAATATTTCGTTATATTTGTGAATTATTTAGGCCTATGTAATAAAAGTATTTAATTTTAACTCTTTTCAAAATGTTCAACCATACGGCTTTTGTAATGTGTAAATTCGTTCAGTAAAAGTGGATGATGTGCATCATCCACCACTTGGTTCTCCAATAAATCAAATAAATTATTTCTTTTATATTTTAAACCCTTTTCTAGGCTAAATTCGATGGTAACACTTGCGAATATAGAATAAAACAAGCACATATGGTAACACCCAAACAACCTTTCGAAAGAAATGTTCCAGAAATGTATCTCGGAATTAAAGAAACGCTCGACAGGTTAAATAAGTAATTTGGAGGAGACAACAACGCTATTGGTGTATTACCTTGATTCTCCGGGTGGAGCCGTGTCGATTTATTAAAACCTAACGTTTCTGCCATCTTACTATGGCTTTCATCAGAGGACTCAGTAAGATGGCAGAAACGTTATCTGAGAACCAATACATACAGAAACCGCGGAAGCCTTCGTAATCAACGCTATTGATGTTTAAACTCCGTTATCCTTATGCGTCTTATTTTCTTTAGACTTTAAGGATTGTTAATGTCGAAGTCATTAGAGTAGTGAGAGAATGGGGCCAGGGGACGGGTAGGAATTCTGTCGTAGTATTTTGAAGGTACCAACCCGATATTCGCCAGGTGTGATTTCGGGGGGAAAAAGTGGAAAACCAAAATATGGATGACGGGATGGAATTTTGCACCCGCTTCTTCCGAATATCAGATTCGAGAATTATCACTCTTCCAGCATCCTCGATAAGTCAACTGCAACAGCACTGAGACACTGAGATATTTTTATTATATATATATACTTTCATTCCTCCCAGCTGAAGGCTGGGAGGCGGGCTGCTGGAGAGTCACGTAGACTCTTTTCAGCATACGGGGAGAGAAAGGGGATGGAATTCGGCCGTGGCCTTGTAGGGAACCATCCCATCATTCGCTTGGAGTGACTGAGAGAAACCACGGAAAACCCAAGTCAGGATGGCCGAGCGGGGTTTGACCCCCGTCCACCCGAATGATAGGTAGGAGGCTGGTTTCGCCTTCCTCCCACTACGGTGAGAACCCTGAGAGAACTCACAATATGCGGCGTTTTCCTAGGAAGATGCTTTGCTCAAAATATGTTGAAACCAAAATATCCGATACATCACCTTATATTAGTGCCCTGTTGTATCCCTTGTATCGTAGCACAGTTGCATTCGAAACATTGTGTAACTAGGACATTGAAAGCATGCGATGTTAATACCATCACAAAATTAATGCTTTTTTCGCCTCATGGTCTCTGTCGTAATCGTCAAAGTTTAAAATTCATAATGAAGAATCGAGAACACGCAAAATTGTAATATTCAAGTTCAGATTCGTAGATTAAATGTAAGTTACACACGTTTTAATCTGAGGCAATCATACCTAGCTTTCTCGCAGCAACTCTTAATTTCTTTAGACTTTTTTTTTTAATTATATTAAAATTCGTTTTTGATTCATCATCAGGATTTGGTGATTTGGGACAATCTCCAGTTTATCGGGAGTGGTTTATGAACCTTACTGTGTTTCGAATTTAATCGCCTTCCACTCTCTTCTGTCTAAGAAAGTTTCATTGTCCATGCAAGAATTCCAGTTCCATTCACTGTCTTTTCATGCCGTAAGTTAGATACACAAATAAAAAACTAAAGGTTGATTACGATTATAAGATGGGGAAACAATTGCTTGTTGAAGATTTGAAATGTAAATATCTTGGCATTACATTTGATAACAAGCTTAACTGGGCAGGGCACATTGGTCAGGTAGTAGGAAAAGGTTTCAAAATTCTGCACTTGTTGGAGAGATTGATGAGGAGATGTACAAGAGAAGTAAAGGAATTGGGTTACAAAACTCGGGTCAGACCATTGCTTGAATATGGTAGTGTAGTATGTTACCCACATTTTGCGTATCAAATACAGGAGTTGGAGAGGGTGCAATAAACGACTGCTACGTAGATTTGTTTCTGGAAATTACCGCAAATGATAAAAGATCTGGAATATGATTCATTGGAAAACAGGAGGAGGGTGAGAGGTTCATGGGAGTGTACAAGTCGTATATTGGTGATGAGGTATGGAAAAATATTGGTGTAAGAATTAAAAGTAATGCATGGAAGGGAAAATATGACCATGACCACAAGCTAGCACTCGATTTCAGGGACTAGGATGTAGGAAGATTTTCTTTTTTAGGTAAGGGTGTCAGGGATTGGAGTTACTAGGAAAAAGATGAATAATATACCAAAAACGTTGAAATAATTAAAAAATGAAATTTGTTGTTGGCAAATGCAGCTGGGTGCAGGAAAGGGAGAAGATGGGTGTGTAGGGAAATTGCCACTGAAGCGTACGCTGCATTGAAATTTTAATTAAATATTAGAAATACTTAAGCGTTGATTATTAGCTCGTGACGTGATAAACAGATGACGCCAGTTGAGTCATACATCACATTCTGGGGTAGTAATTAAAAATGATACTTAACAAGAGATACTTTCTTACATGAGGAGACTATAATGAATCTAGGCCCTAATCTGCGACTTTGTGTTACCTTATCTAATTATTTGTTGATCAAACCCTGGCTTTTGATTTAAAAAAAAAAAAAAAAAAACTGACGGTAATTCTACAGGGTGATTCCCTGATGATGATACAAACTTTTGGGGTCAATAGGGGAGAGTAAATGTATCGATCTGAGACAAAGGGACCCTAGACCTGAAACGACCTAGTTGAAAGTTATAAGCGAAAATCTACGCAGGTTCTGCCTTAGCCTTATGCAGCGCTCAAACTAAGGTCCTATCCTCCAATCCCTGATCGTTATGTACAGAATTTACGCTGAATACTCTTCATTACGCTAAGATAATTTCCCCTGCTGATGGACTAGTAAAGGCGCAGAGAGGCTGAAAATCCTAAATCTACCGTACAATAATAATTAATTCTATTTATCTGCACAAGTTTCTCAAGCTGCAACATTTACATGTAGTCCATCTAACTGGTCTTTTTTCTTTTAATGCCGTAATTTTTGTGTAATGGTACAATATGTGGTCGGAATTATTGTGAAAAATTATAGATAGTTTGTGGTATGACAGAGTCACCCACAATGAATATAATTAAATAATTAATTAATATTCAGATTTTCTTTATAATATTCAATTATGTAAGTTGTAAATATCATAAATAATAGGGATATTGTATAGGTAAATAATTGTATATTAAACCCAGGCGGCCAGAGTTATCATTATTATAATTTTAATTTCTACAAAACTTGCTGCTCAGTAATATAGTGGACATGGGAAGCTGGAACTGCCATTTTAAACGCTCAGAGACCGGGACAATGGCAAGTTTCGCCGGCAGACAGGCGCCTTAACTCACAAAGCAGAGGACGCGCGCGAACCGTTAGTTGGAGGGTCCGCCGACCTCGCACCCCCCGCCATGGTGTCTTGAAGGTCGACCAGAATAGGCGCGAGCGGACAGCAAATACCAGCTACGATATGAAACACGTGATGATGGACACATATCAATGCACCAATCGTGAACGTTTATAGGTGTTCACAAATATTAATTCAAGGGATTCTGTTGCATGTGGCGAGTTGGAGACGACTTTTCCGAGGAAGAAGAGAAGAGGCCATTTTTTTACTTCACTTGCTGTCGGGACGAGCCACTGTGCAGACGTGTCAGCCGACACGCTCTCGTCCGGTGATCAGTGACTGTGTCTGGTCACATTTTCTTGCTCTGGGGAGCTAGAAGTTGTATGGCATGCCTGCCATAATCTGGAAGTTGATGTGGTAACGTTGGCGAATCCACTATCCTGGCTTTCGCAGCTGCAGTGGCACTGTGCGTGTCACACTTCTTCACGACGATGCAATCATGGTAAAGTACCGACGCATACGGTCACAGTTCATTGGGTTTTGACGAGACTTGTGAGCCCTTAAGCGGCACTGAGAAAAGACTCTGCTTCCGTCATAAAATCACTGAGCTAGCTAATTTTCATGTTTAACTTCAAATTCCAAGCATCTTGCTGATCTTGTGTAAATTCAAGACGATGCTTTTAACATTATATGGCGCCCCTGGGATACTCCTTTTGTGGTAAATGTTAACTTCAAATTGATGGCCTGTGCTGCCACGTTGATAATACGTTGACTTTGCTAATTGTTGAAATATTTAATTCAGTTTTATGTTTGCTTTTCATCGGCGGATTGTAAACGTCGGGTATTGCTTGTTTTTGTTGTCTTTGGAATGTGTTTAACGTAAAGTTAACTTTTACCCGGCCTTGTATAAGCCATAAGACTCAGTAAATTGGATATAATTTTGTGCAAAATATTCATGGTTCTAGTTCACCTTTTTGCAACCATTAAAATCATTTTCACTTTCATATTCATATTTAATAACTCACGTATAAAGGTATGAAGGTAAGGGAGGTGTTGGAGATAAAAATCCCCCCCCCCTTTTAATACAAGTTAGAACAGTTTCTGGGTTAGAGGATGTTAGTGAACGCTGCATACGGATCTCGCATTTACGTGCAGGCCGTGGCAGCGACTAGACACTGCGCCCCTCACCTTGCAAGAGGCGCGAGTAATTACCGTCATAGGAGTCGTAACGAAGGCCGCGCCAGGCACAGTGGCCCGTCGTGATTCCGCAACATTAAGTCGCATGCGTGTTGCTGATTCATTAGCCATCCATTGTTATATTGTTAATTACCGGGCCGGACCAGGTGTCGGAGCGCCCCGTGGGCCTGATAGCGCGGGTGCGCGGATGATTTCAAAGTAGTTTGGCGAGTCCCGGGGCGCCGAATTCACGCTAGCGTGTGCCACCGGCATTACCCGCACCCTGTCAACCAGCTCCGTAATGGCAGCCCCCACTAATTACCCGGCCCGTACTGCTTGCGCGCCCGGATAAGTGAGATAATTAAAACAATAACTGCAATAAAAGTACACAGAACAACTCCACATAACTATGTTCATATCATGCTTCTCGCACCTATTCCGTGCTTAACTCGCTTCTCTTAGCAGATAAAACTGATACGAAAGAAGTTGGGAGGCTTAATAAACCTACCAACCACATAGAAGTTCTTAGCCGAAATTAAAGCAGCTTTGCACTGCTACTAATTATTCAGACGATCATGGTGCCTGCAGTGGGTTTACTATTTCTGATTACATAGTACACTGAATGAAATTATCATGAAAAGTTAGTTGGGTCTTTGAAGTGAAACTTCTTTTGCTGCGATACGGAGGAATTTTTAAGGCGTTTTGCGTAATGATTTATGAGTTACGCGTTACGAGTTACGCGATCAATGCGCATGGGATGCAACGTTCTGCGCATGCGTGGAACGTTGATAGTCACGTGACGACGTCAGACAGCAGAGACAGGTTATTTATATCGAGAGGAGTCACCACTATTAAACAGCGAGACATACACCACTATTTTCGATCACTATTTTGGTTTATTACGGGATATTTGTTTATCTGTATTCGTTAAATGTTGATGATTTCATTATATTATCTGATCGCTGTTTCGATAAAAGCGTTGATTGCAACAGGAGGAAATGTGTTACTTCAGATTTTTAAAAAAAATAATAATGAACCAGAAATCTGTATTCAAACCGTCTTTGTTTTCGGATTTACAAGCTAATTACTAACTAAAAGTGGCTGTAAGACTGGTTATCAGATAATTTTGTCCAACAGGTTCGAGAATGGTTTACGTCGCGATGTAACTCACGACTAACATGATGCTCATGAAAGCAGCTTATTCGTTACTATTAATAACTAAATTCCTTGTGCTTTATGCTGTAACAAGAATATTCTAGTCCGGCTTCCATTTTAACCAAACCACGATCTCCACTAATATTTCGGGTACAAAATCAAACGATGTAGACCACCTAAACACATGAAATACGTCGCAAACTATATTTCATGAAATATCGATACTTTATATATCAGGATTCCTAACTCGCATAGTATAAAGTTATCACAATTAATTTCATCATAAACCTTCAGTATGAACTGCAACTAACCTAAACTAGTGCAATAATACATTCATAGTGTCACCCAGATTTAGCCGATATAAAAGTTCTAAATACAAAATAGGGACTACGACTAGAAGCAATACTCATTCATCTAACGAAGTGTCCTTTAAATTTTTAATAAATTTCATTTGTTTACCATAATAACTTGGGCAAAGTTCTTACTATCTTTACAGATGCAATATAGTATCATCGTTCGTCAACACTAAAGTGCTAAATAAACCAAAAAATACGCATGAAAAATAAATTTAAGTTTCAATTTATAAAACTACTTGTTTTACTGGTAATTAAGTTCTGTCACGGGCGTGAGCCATATTTAACTACTTGTTTTACCAGTAAAATCACCCTTTAATTACTATGTAAAATTTGACTCACCTAAGGAAAGGTATCGATACTTCGCTTCTACACGGTCGGATGGAGGATGTATTCACGATTAATTCAATGATTAGAGTTTTTATATAATAAATTAATGGTGAAATTTTGTCACAATTAACACACTTGTAAATAGACTGTTATTACCACACACCTTTATTAGTACTGTTTTTTTTATTATTACTCTGCGATTCACTAAAAGTGTGTGGCGGAGTGTGCTATAGCATAACACCGACCGAAGATCTATAGAATTAAACACACAGAACTTATGATTGATTAGTATTCAGAAGACTACAAGTCCTTATGTGAAAAAAGTCCAAATTGGAACAAGTTGGCCGCATTTAGCACTGTCATTTATAACAACAATCACGACTGCTCAAAACCTCAGTATAAGTTCTTCTGTCACATAAAGCGACAGTTCTGTAGCTTCTGTTCAGCACAACGATGCGAAGACGACAGCCAGAGCTATTTTCCCGTCGCGGAAGACAGGGGAAAAAAAATATCCATGGACCCGATTTGTCTTTTGGCACTCACTGAAACACCGCTTCATCTAAAAGTTATTCCGCGGCTACTACAGCCAGAGTTCTGCGAGATTAGTACAACAATGTAAGAATTGATTTATTGAACTGATACTTCATACAAATCACCGACATACACAAATACATTTTGACAAAACTATTCATCACTACATTAAATAAAAGGTCGCTAGCCTACTACTGTATATTTTGACAATTTCTCAGGCGTTTTTTTTTTTTTTTTGCCTCTTGATATCGAGGTTATTAGAGGCGGGAGAGGACTGTAGGCAAGAAATTCTGCCATGGCCTACTGAAGGAACCATCCCCGTATTCGCCTGGAGTGATTTCGGGAAACCATGGAAACCCGAAATCAGGATGATTGAACCAGGATCTGATATCGCCTACTGCCCAGTGCTCTGCCCGTGCTTTAACAGCTCCCTCACCAGACTCGATGATACATCCAGGCCAAAGAACGTATTTGTAGGTGGCCAAACAGAGAACGTGGATTTAGTAGTCACGGTGGGGTCTTATCAGTCGGGGATGTAGTGCCGCTGGTGAAAGGAAAGTACAGCTAGGACACACGTCGGGAACAATGGCTCCCTCATTGTTCTCCGGTTAAATACTTCATTTTGTCCGTGGAAACGCAGGCCGACCTGTTTAGCGGCTATCGGCGCGCCCGATCCGGAGAGGGGCTAAAGGTGTAATGGCCAATGGCGCAATAAAAATCTCGCCTGTTAATCACTGACGAACACAATGTGAGTCGTGGCGTCCGCCGTGCCATCTGATTTACCGCGCCTCACTCACAACAGCCGCCACAATGGACACACCACAGACCCTGCAACACAGGCGTTGCCTCCTCTAACGTCAATTACAGAGATTTCTGGTGATTTTTCAATGCTCAGGTCAATCCCAGAGAATATAGGAATAAGTATTGGTTGATTTACTATACACTGAAGAACTGCTTTCTACCAGCGAATCTGTGAACTGAGAAATTCCAGAGATGTTATGTTACTGGTGATTGACACGTTAAGTTGTGACAGTGTTGTTGGTTGAGGGTTGTAAGGTGACAAAGTCCCTTACACTTTAATTTTTGTGAATAATTTTTGTTAAAAGTTAATTAAATATTAGTCTTGTTTGTATTTTATATACAAATGTGTTAAATTGTTATGAAAAAATGATAAAGATAAACGTATAATTAAAGTGCCAGAATATCTATGGACAATGGTTATCTATGATAATGTATATCTTTGGACGATAAGACAAAGAAGATGTGGCGAGGGATGGATGAGAATAAAATATATCTGGCAAGTCGTTGAATAAAAGGAATGTAAGAAGTGTGTTTTGACCCTTGTGAATATAAATAAAAAGTGTTTTCGAGTGTTACTTCAAAGAATTCGTTGTCTAGATATTTATTATTTATTTGTTTCTGAACTGTGAATGGAAATAATCTGCCGGCTTCTGAAGCTTAGATAACGGCTTGAAGACGGGCAGATTACATATACCTAAACCTAAATACAGGAAGAGGGGACCTTACAGGGTTTATTTCAAACCAACTAAAACTGCATAGAAAAAATACCTTTTAAATTTTTGATAAATGAGTCGACACTTTTGGACCCCGGGAGCATATTTCTATTACATTGGATCGCCTGTTAGAGTCCTGCCTAGGGCATGAGTGGTTTTCATTAAGTTACGTGTTCGTCATATAGTATTTGCATAGACAAAAATTGGTAAAGTAACAGAATAATTACGTAAATTAGCACTGTTTCAGCTAGCTGAATAGTCGTAAGAGCCAAACACCATAATTTAAAATCAGAAATACCTCACAATTATTTAAAAAATCAGTCATATCTTGACGACGTTCTCAACATTTCAGGAGATACGTTCCAACTTCTGTTAATCTTCTTGTGAAGTGGAAGGCGTATCAAATGGAAATGTTTACCTCGAATCATGTAAAGTTTCGTAGTCAAATGAAATATACTTGCGCCTAAAACTTTTAGTAAAACCGGAATGAAAATATATCCGTCAGATATTTCAAAGTTTGATCGTTACGGTAAAAAACGTTTCGAAAGCATTAATTCATGTGAAGTGCCGAGTTCAGCTCAATCTAGTGCATGTTTAAACAACCAGCTTCACCTAGATCATAATTTTCTTTTTATTACTGCACGAAGTGCAAACGAGACTGACGTGTTTAACACTTACAGGAAAATGTATTGTTTACCTAGTAATCTAAAATGCTTAACTCAATAAACAGTTTTAGATCTTAGCGATCAGTTACATCGAAATATTAGTATTGTCTCTGTAAAATAGATTTTCTGGAGTATACAATCCAGTACGCTTTGGAGGTAAAATTCTATGAATATAATCGAAATTCTCCAGACAATATAGAATATTTTTTTTATAAACGTTTCTCGGGAAACAAACCGAGTGATGTTGTTATTAATGCACAATATTTCGGCGACTTTATTCTCCGTCACCATCTTCAGGTGCAGTTGCAAGTCTTGAAGTCTGCCTTGAAGTCAGCCTTGAGCGTGTTGTTTGTAAACTGTTTAATAACAACATCACTCGGTTTGTTTCCCGAGAAACGTTTATAAATAAACAACGCCGAGAAAGATTACATTCATTTATAATATAGATTTTGTTTCTAGGTGGACTCTAAATCATAGATTAATTTAATACACAAGAAATTCGGACTAATACCAGTGATGAACAAATCATATAAGATGTTACGTATTGCAGACAGTAAACTTTATCTGGTGGTGAGGCAGACCAACGCGAAGCAAGATATACATATACGTACATTATTTCATAGGAATCCAAATTGTCGTCTGAGTTGCATTATCATAGAACTCAGTATGATATATATGACAACTCTGAGAACGTTCAGTGAGCGTTTTACGGTAAACATATTGAGTGAAGGCATAGTTTTCAGCCTGAATTATAACACATTTGAAACGGAACAACTTGAATACCTATTCGTAATGATTGCTACTCTTAGTTCGAATTCACTTTCTAAGTCAATAGAACACCGTGATGAAGACAAATAATTATGATTAAGAAAACAAAATCGGCAGGAATTACTTTTGAATTTGGTTTTCTTAATGAAAATGAGACGATATAATTTCAGTTTTTAAGACGAAATAATAATCTTAGTTTTTCGGGTAACACGGTGTTCTGTGTATTAATTTCAGAGGAACTGGATAAAATACCAACATACATAATGGAAGTGAGCCCACTTGCTAGTCTACATAAAAACTTTACTCACATATGACCCAGCGATATCATAGGTGAAATTAAACAATATGTTGTTTTTTTTTTAAACTAGCTGGTACCCACGACTTCGTTCGTGATTGTAAAGAATTCATATTGACAGCTATAGACATCTAACCACCCTAGTGCAAGATGGGAGACTCGATACTATTACCACACACAAGTACCAGTCTTCTGCGCTATGTAGTTCCGGCAGCAAGGTAAAATTTAGGGATACACACAAGTCTTTGGATGAAACACGAAAATATTCATGATCGACCAATTTCAAACACCATATCTCAAACACTCCCACAGTTACCGAATTTCGGCCAACGTTGTGATCGATGGGAGACTCTGTGTTACTACCACACACAAACGCCAGTGATCTGCGATTGATAGTTTTCACTTAAAAGTGATACACCATGACACAGAAATATGAAATTGCCGCAGGTCGACCATTTTCATCCCCCATAGCTACAGACATCTAACAACCATAGTGCACGACAACAGACACGATTCTACTACCAAACCCAAACACCAATGCTCTATGCTAAGTAGTTGTGGCAGAAAAGTGACATATGCGGAGACAGTCGAAATACGAAAATATACTTGGGTGGCCACTAACAACTACCATATCTACGACAGTATCACAGTTTCTGAAATTCGGCCGCTGTTGTGATCGAAAGGTGACTCTGTGCTACTATTACACACAAACGCCAGTTATCTGTGATCTATAGTTTTCGCTGAAAAGTGATACACCATGACACTTTTGTCTTTGGCAGAAGTCGAAATTGCAACAGGTCGACCACTTTCAACCCCCTATCTCCCACATCCCCATAGCTACCGACATCTAACAACCATAGTGCACGACAGGAGAGACGATTCTACTTCCACACACAAACACCAAAAGTCTATGTTATGTAGTTGTGGCAGGAAAGAGAAGTACACGGAGATACGTAATTTTTGGTCGAAACATGAAAACGCCCTGCACTGACCAACTTTAATCATTATATCTCCCACATCCCCACAGCTATCGGCATTCGGCCAACGTTGTGCACGACAGGAAACTCCATGCTACTTCCACCCACAAACATCAGTGATCTGTGCTAGGCAGTGGTGGCTGAAAAGTGAAATATAGGAAAAAACACGTCTATTTTTATATATATATAAGATTAAACAATAATTAACAGTATCTTAGTTAAGTCTTTCCAATGAATAATCTTCTGCAATTACAAATTTATTTACGAATATAGAATACCTGCGAAAGATATTGGAATTTGGAAAGGCATATGAAAAGAGATCTACATCTGATCATCTCTTACACGTTTGTGTGATTTCTTTGACATTAACAAAGACACGAGAAAACAAAATCAAACGAACACATAGGATAGGTGGTGGGAAGAGTCATGACGAATGTAAACCACATAGGTCGTATCAGAAACAAAGACGAAATAAAACTATTTTTAAAGGTGCATTAGTTAAAGCACAATTATAGGAGTGGATGTGGCTATGCCAGATGACAGGTGGAGCAAATTAGCTAAGGAAGGGAAACTGCTGGAAGGAAAATAATGTAGAGAAAGATGACACAGTGATATGGACATTCATTGTCACATAGGATATTCATGGCTAACGATATGAACGATAAAACACCTAATACACACGTGTAGGGAACGATTAATTGACTGAGCGTAATGGGTGAGCGGCAACGCTCTGGTCTCATATTCGGTAGGACGCCGTTTCGAATCCCCGTCAGGGCATCCAAATTTTGGTTTTCCATGATTTCCCCAGAACAATCCAGGCGAATGGCGGAATGCATCCTTCAGAATCTCATGGCCAAAATTCCTTCCCGTTGCATTCCTTTCCCACCTCTAATGTACTCGACGTCGAGTAAGCATGAAGCCAAAAAAAGATTAACTGAGAAAAAGTTTAAGGATGAATTTAACAATAAGAAGAGATGCAAAGCTAAATCGGGCTGATACACCGAATTTATAAGACAACAATTGGAACAAATCGAGAAAATAATAGAGAATCTACCCTGATATTAAAAATGTGAAAGCAACTCTGTCTTTCTGCCTATTTGTTACGTTTTCACGACTAAACAGCATAATCGATCTTGACAGAATTTGACAAGGAAATACTAAGTATCATTAGGAAGGAAACAGGATAATTTTTCGCGATGAGTAATATATTTTTTCATGAAATTTTGAAAACTAACCGTATTATGACGGACAAACCTCTGTAACGTTATACCGGTTTGTTTCTCTCACAGTCAGTTTGTGTACAACCTGTATATAAATTTTATGTACATACATAAAAGGCATCACCGAGATGGGAGGAGGCCAATATTGGCCTCCTACCTATCATTCGGGAGGACCGGGGTTAAACTCGGTTCGGCCATCCTGTCTGAGGTTTTCCGTGGTTTCCCTCAGACACTTAGGCGAATGCTGGGATGGTTCCCTACAAGGCCACGGCCGACCTTCCGTCCCCCTTCCCTCCCCGTAGTAGTAGATTGGCTGAAAAGAGTCCCCTATGACTCTCCAGCAGCCCGCCTCCCAGCCTTCTGCTGGGAGGAATGAAATTGTAAAAAAAAAAAAAAAAAAAAAAAAAAAAAAAAAAAAAAAAAAAAAAAAAAAAAAAAAAAAAAAAAAAGGCTGCCAGCAGCCAGCGAAGACGGATCGAACGCTCGCCACCCTTACGTCGACAGCCGGGCCTCATATAGAGCCGTCGCCGTAAACATCGAGATGGGACGCAAGAACAAGAAGCGAGCAGCAAATCAGGCGGAAGAAATCCCGCCATCACCACCAAAGCTCCTAGACGAAGACCGCCAGCCAAGAAGTATGTTCACAGAGGAAGACCTCCGAGACATCCGGGCAAAAACGGAGATGTTTAAAGAAATTGCTGCCAGAAATCTGCAATGGTGTGCAGACTTTAAACAGCAAATGTCACAGTCGGCAAGTGGCGCACCAGCGCTCCAGCCGGCATGTGCCGCCCACGGCGAACTACCAGCGCCTGACCCGGCCCCCCGCCCCCCCCTTCCCCGGACAGCGTCGCCGCTGACGTGGAGGGGTGGGAGGACATGGAGACCGAAGAAGACGCTACTGAAGAGGGTCAAGTACTGACCATCAACGCGACACCGTCGCAGCTCGGCGCAATCCTCGGCTGGCTGCAGCGGCTTACGACTAAGCCACTGTTTGCGTGGCCGATGAAAAACGGGATGAAAATCATGGCCTGCTGCCCGGCCGACCATGCCATCCTAGTCGCCAAGCTGAAGGACCCCCCGCCAGAGGGGCAGCCCACGACGACGGAATCCACCGAGGACACACCGCCTCCAACTACTGAGGACACAGCGCCGCCGCCTCCAACTACAAGGAACGCCAGTACCCAGTGCAGCAGAAGGGCCCACAAACCAGACATAGCGCAGTGTTTCAAATGCCAGAGATTTGAACACTACGCCAAGCACTGCACCAACACGCTTAGGTGCGTGCGCTGTGGGGAGGGGCATCAGCCGGCGGCCTGCCCCAGACCAAAGGAGAACCCCACCTGCTGCAACTGTGGGGGAAATCATGCCGCCTGCCACCGCTCCTGCCCTGAAAGGAAGCGACTGCAGCGAGAAAAGAAAGCGGGACGACCAACGAAGCCTGCTCCCTCTACCAAGAGGGGCTCAAAAAGCAAAGTTCGTCATACTAGCAAGGAAGCTGCCACGACCAGCCACCAAAGGCATCGTCAAGTCCCGAACCCTGACAAGAAACTGCCACGCAGCAACTCGGGGAAGAAGAAGAGGACAACAACACGCTACGGAAGAGAGGCTTGCTGTCGCCATACCTGCGCTCGCCAAGACACCGAGCACCAGGAGGACAGACTGCAGCCGCTCATCCAGCTCCTCACGGAACTGCTAACGCGACTTCCCTAAGGGAAGTCGCGCCAGTAGCCTCTCCCACCTAGGACCTTTCCACCATGCGCGAGGACCACCGGTCACCGCCATATGAAGATTTATCTTCAGCCAAAAATGCCGACAAACCGACAGTTAATACCAAACACCGTCACCAAAGAATGAGGAGTAAATGCCGAAAGGCAACACACTCCAAACATACTCTGCTCCAATGGCTGGAGCAGTGACTGGCTACTCTGCTGCTGCTGAAATGTATGTTATCCCTGCAATATCTGCGTGTGACTATGCTTACGAAGTGTCGGCTAACAGCTTGTGTAATCTATATTATTTATGTCAGGATGAAAAGAAAATTCATGAATTGAGAAGTTTGTATCAAAACAGACAAGAAACATGTAACATACAAATAAACCAGGATCAGCCACTGAAAAAGAAAAATTTTATTGTTCTTTGATTCACGTCACTAAAAACGTTGTGTTATTGCATTCCCATACTGTGAAACTGATTACAAATGTGTTTTTAATGTAATTTTTGTTAAAATATAGGTGCTGTCTGCTGGCATTCTCAATTCATGAATTTTCTCAGTTTCTTTCTGACTGTGGAATTACAACTATCATCTTTGTTTCAGTTGTAGAAGTATCGTGCCCTGCAACAGAGCCATTCCATCTGCTGTAGAGTGCCGGAGGTCACACCTTAGCGTGTTGGCCTGGAGCCTGAAAGCGACTCTGTGTCACTTCGGAATGCGTAATCACTCAAGGTTTGCCCAGAGGGGACTAAACGAAGAAGGCGAGAGTAATTTTAAAACTTTCTCCCTTTATGTATATATCCCGCTGCGCTTTGTTATTAGTGCCAGTTCGCATAATTTGTGTGTATTTTAAAACAGTCGACTCACCTAATTTCAGTCTTCACAAAAGCTCGTATAACAGCGTCCTCTTTATTTAACCAAAGTTTCTCTTAATCGCTTGGAGCTTTCTGCACTCGCTGAGTAATGGCGCTGGTAACTGGAGTAAGGTAATAAAACAAGAAGTGCAGGCTAGTAATCTAAAAGGGAGAAACATCCAGAGTGTGCCTGAAAATAAGTACTGTTACCAGGAAGCAGATTAACTGAAAGCTCACCATCAATTTATTTTAGAACACTAAGAAATGTAACTATTAAGACCAAGAAAGTGTATGTATCAGATAAAATAAAGAACAGAAATAAAATGAAAAATATGTGGAATATAATAAAGACAGGAAAGTCTGTAAATCACTAAAAACATATAAAAATAGAATAAAATGGATCTGTGCACAGTGACGCAGGGGAACTTTGCAAAATATGTACAACAAACATTTTACTTCAGTCGTAGAGATGTTAGGTACGGAAAAAGAATCCCTATATAGTGCCGTAAGGCTTCATCAGATTGCTTTCCCAAATAAATTTTTTGGTATGCGATTTCCTCCAGTAACAGAAATAAATAAATTCATGAAGAAATTAATAACTAAAAATTCTTATAGCTAAGACAACATTTCAAGAAAGTAACTGAAAAGATTTTCAAATTTTATCAGTGACGTACTTGCTCTCGTGCATAATGAATCCTTAATGCAAGATATATTTCCAAATAGACTAAAAGAAGCGACTTATACAGATAACTACAACCCAATCTCTTTACTTCCGGCATCTCAAATATTTTTGAAAAAGACATCTATTGTAGAGTAACATAACATGTTACACATTATTATAACATTCTTACTGCGTCACAGTTTGGATCCCGAAAAGGGATCATCAACAGAAATGGTTATATATTGATGTTTAAATAACATATTTGAGAGAATAAATTATAAAATTGAGGAATCTATAGAACAAGAGTAATAAATAAATAAATAAGTAACACGTCAAGCAGGGACTTTCACTGAAAAGGAGACTGGTTATAACTGATTAACTACGAGATGCATGAGGTAATGTTACCCATCATGCCCCTGTTCTCTTTTCCTTTCTTTCTTTACACAATTTGTGATTTCGAAGATAGGCTAACATAGCATATGAATGTAGCCACTGTATCAAACAACATAAATCACAGTAATGTGTGAACGGAGATTTTATCAAATAAAAAATGCAGTACAGCCTTTTCAGTTTTGTCGCCTGAACGTACGAGGGTGAGTCAAATGAAAACCTTAAGTATTTTTTAAAATATTAATTATTGTGCAGAAGTGGTACAAAGCTGTATCACTTTTCAACATAATCTCCCCCATGCTCAATGCAAGTCCTCCAGCGCTTACAAAGTACATAAATTCCTTTGGAAAAAAATATTTTGTTAGTCCGCGCAACCACTCATGCACCGCGTGGCGTACCTCTTCATCAGAACGGAACTTCTTTATTCCCATTGCTTCTTTGACTGGTCCAAACATATGGACATCACTTGGGGCAAGGTCAGGCGTGTATGGTGGATGAGGAAGACACTTAAAATGCAGGTCTGTGATTGTTGCAACTGTTGTACAGGCAGTGTGGAGCCTTGTATTGTCATGTTGCAAAAGGACACCTGATGACAGCAATCCATTTTGATTTGATTGCAGGCCTAAGATGATTTTTTAGGAGATCTGTGTATGACGCACTGGTGACAGTGGCCCCTCTAGTCCTTTAATGCTCCAAAATGACGCCTTTTTCGTCCCAAAAGAAACTCAGCATAACCTTCCCTGCTGATGGTTCTGTTCGAAACTTCTTTGGTTTTGGTGATGAGGAATGGCACCATTCCTTGCTCGCTCTCTTCGTTTCCGGTTGGTGGAAGTGAACCCAGGTTTCGTTCCCGATAACGGTTCTTGCAAGAAAGCCACCACCTTCTCGTTCAAAGCGTCGAAGAAGTTCTTCACAAGCATCAACACGTCGTTCTCTCATTTCAGGAGTCAACTGCCGTGGCACCCATCTTGCAAACATTTTGGGAAACTGGAGCACATCATGCACAATGTGGTGTGCTGAACCATGACTAATCTTTAAACATGTTGCAATGTCATTCAGTGTTACTCGACGGTTTTCTATCACTATAGCTTCAACTGCTGCAATGTTCTGTGGAGTCACAACTCGTTGTGCCTGACCTGGACAAGGAGCATCTTCCACTGAAGTCACAACATTTGCGAACTTCCTACTCCATTCCTAGAATTGCTGCTGTGAAAAATATGCATCACCGTACTGAACCTTGATTCTTCGATGAATTTCAATAGGTTTCACACCTTCACTACTCAAAAACCGAATAGCAGAAAGCTGTTCTTCCCTGGTGCAAGTCTCAAGTGGGGCAACCCTCTTATACTGATACTGAGACGGTATTTGTGCATCTGCACTATGCTGCCACCTACAGGCCATTCTTCACGCTGCTTGTAGCGCGCTTACCAACTTACAGGATAACGGCGCGAAATTTCTATTCTTTTTTTACAAATTTAAGGTTTTCATTTGACTCACCCTCGTAAATGAATTCATGACGATTGGATGGCGCTCTGCCACCTGCATCAAGTTTGGACGATTTGATACCTTTGCTCCCGACTATCCTATCTGTCAACATCGTCATAATCTAATGGAAATGACTGAGCATCCAGTCGAAATACCACTTAACGGAGACAACAATTCTCTGCTTCTTTAGTGGCACACACACGTTAGGTTTACTATAATTGAGTGTGACGTAGTTCAGGCAGTAGAGAACTGACTGTGGAATGAAGTTTCAATGAGGTGAAGGATTTTCCTGAAATCTGAAAAGTCCTCTCAGGAACCTTCAATCGGCTGTAAGATGAATACGGAAAACTCAACGATATAAGCGACTGGTAGGTTACAGCTTCAAAACATATATGTATCTAATGCCAAGGCTTAAGATATTTTCATTGATGGAACAATATCGGGACACGTCTGGAGTGATTTAGAGAAACTATGTAAATTAATGGTCAAACCTGGTGCTTTCTACGCCTGAGAGTTAACCAGTCACACACCAGACTCCGTCTAGAGCTTAGTATATATATATGTCGGATCCATCCGGGAAAGATCAGGAATCGGGCGGGTCGAATGGAGTTGCTGGTTCGAGGTAGATGGCTCATCAACGAAGGTAGGTTGTGGATATCCCTCGGTCAGTGGAGAGTAACTACGAGAACACAGCTGATACAAGGATCCGGTTTATTAGACTCAGGCTCACAATACACAATGACATATAGCGGAGTGATGTTGTCTCGATGGTCAGGTAGGAAGGGAGCCACGTCAGCGTCATCTATATTCTTGCGCTATATTATTTTTCACAGTACCAGGATTGAATCCTATGACTGCTGTCGCTTTTTTTGACGTGGTTCGTTGAATAAGTCAGCAGTTGGTGTGAGTTGTTTTGTATGTTGGCGCTCTTGGACATGGCAACAATGAGCTGTGTGTACAGCTGGACCAGTACAGTCAGCTGTTCGACGCTTTTGTTTTGAAGGTTGCAGCAGGCGTGACCCTGTTCCTGATCGGCTTCTTGTTGCCGTCTCGTCCCAGGTTTGTTTGCAGATTGGCGAGATGCAGCGGAACGCGGTTGTGACCCCATAGCATTCTTGGCTGCCAGTCTGTGGTTCTGTTGGGAGCTGTCACTGTGGTCAGCTCGTTTGGCGGTGGTTGCTACTTTGTGGTCGGGTCTGGTCTTCAAGCGAAGTTGCTTTCGGATCTGCTATCCAGAATAGCAGGCTGCATGACTCCCGCCACAGTTACAGCAGACTGCTTCCTCTCTTGGTATGGAGCAGTCGGCAGCTTGATGGTTTCTCCCACATCTCACGCACTTTTGTTGGTTGGTGCAGTCGTGCGCCTGGTGACCATGGGCTTGACAGTTATTACACTGCAGGCGTTTGACGGCGATGAGCTTCTTCTTGGCAGCCCTCGGCGTTTGTTGTTTCGGCTGCGTGTCATGTGTCTTCAGCGGCGGCTGACTTGGTTTGCAGGGGAGCTGATAGGTGTGGAAGATGCCCATGTCCTGCAGCATCTCGCGGGCCCTTTCCAAGTCCGCCGGACATGTGGCGAGGATCTTGAGTCCTCCGACTCCAGGCCAGCAGAACGTGAGAAGATCAGTTGCTAACAGCAGCTTGACGTACAGGCTCGCCCAGTTGCCGGGGAACGGTACTGTTATTGGCAGTACAGGTCCCATTTCGATGCGTAAGACCGGTTCTACCTCCTCCTGAACTTGGCTAGAGGGCGTGGTTACCTCCGGCTACAGCTCTGCGTGGTCGTCGGGTATCTCCTCGTTAGCAGTAACTGACTCCAAATACTCGTGGCTTTGGCTGGATTCCTTGGGCAGCTCTGGGATTTTAAAGCATTCAGGTGCTTTCTGTGGCGGATTCGGTGTTTCTGTATTCCCAGCAGTCGATGGTTTCTCCACTGGCACGGCGGAGTCCATGGTACCCGTGACTTGCAAATTGTCGTCCTTGAAGACCAGGGGAACAGTCGCTAGGGCGTAAGGAAGCGTGAGTCCTCTCGATGCAGCGTCGTCTTGAATCAGCTTAGCGTGGTGCTGAAATTCTTCGTACCCCTGCATCGTGAAGCAGTCTTCACAGTCAGATGGTATCGACCAGCAGTATTTAAGGCCAGCATGGATGACCCACAGTGCCATAGAAGCGAATTAGAGCTTCGTGTGCTGTGCGTTGTCCTTTAAGTAGCCCCTCGTAGTTGTGACTGCACTCACTGTGGCGCTGGCATCCTGCTCGCTGAGTCTGTGGCGCCATCTGGTAGCTAGCCCTATACTCCAGATCCGACATATATATTTTTGTTTTATACTTACGGCCTTACGCCTCGTCGACGGCTAAGGTCATTAGAGGCGTGATGGGACTGGGAACAAGGAACGGGAAGGAATTCGCCCATAGCCTTTTTGAAGGAAGCATCCCGGCATTCGCCTGGCGTGATTTGGGGAAACCATGGAAAACCTAAATCTGGATGCCCGGACGGGGATTCGAAATCTTATTAAAAGGCATAGGAAGCTCAACTTCCGTGATTCTTCACACCCGCGCCTACATAACTGTCCTGAGTTGAATGATAGGTGTTTTCTTTACCTACGCTGTGTTTTGGATGTAGGATGGCGTATTTTCATACACTCATACACTGTCATGGGCACAAGCTGGCACTCCATTTCATACATAAGGGAGCGGGAAAATTTTATTTTGTTGGTAATGGTGTCAAGGATGGAATAAATTACCAACGAAAGTGATGAATAATTTATCAAAAATGCAAAAGGAATTCAATATTAAAATTTGTAAATGGCAAAAGTAGGTGGTTACTATAATTTAACACTTTTATTGTATAAGGTAATAATAAAAAATAAATATTAATGGGATAATTCGATGACTGGAGAAATTGCCACCGGAGCATGCACTACATCTCAATTAAATTCAGTTCAATACCGTTCAACTGTGTTCATTCTCACACGCCTTCTATCAGTTTTTCGGTAATCGTCTGGCAAGTACTACTGTCGTTACTCATTTCCACTCAGAAATTCAAATTATCATATAGCATTGTCGGCGACAGATCCCGAGGGATTGTTCGTCTGCAGATTAGATACAATTTTCGATTCACCGCGCAATGCACCTCTTTGGCAAATTATTCTAATTCTGTAATCCTACCTGGTGAACGAGACCTGCAGTTTAACGTGGAATAAGAATCAGGGACGCGTTCTGGCTATACTTGAATATCAGGTTAAGCGCCCTTAAAACTCCCAGCCGAGACCGGGATTGTAACCGGAGACCTCTTGATCTCCAGTCAGACGTCCTAATCACTGAGCCAACAGACCACTTTATACTCAAAAGAATTACTCTTTCCGAGCAGAAAACAATGATATTAGGGCGAGGAGACTAAACTCTATGCCTTAGCATATGTAGTATTTAATGACATTTTCTGTCGAGAACTTTCTTCATTAAAAGGTAGAACCTAATTTCTCGAAAGGAATATGCTATAAGAGATAAGCAGGTATGGTACGGTGTTTATCTATAAATATAGACATGAAGCTGGACCAACAGAGGAGAAAGATTGAGCAATACATGACTAAACTACGAAGGGGACCTAAAAATAACCGGAATAGCATTACCATGAGCGGACCTTGTGTAGTACGTGCTTCTGCCGCTAGGCGTTTATAGCGCAACTCATTGTCAGTTCAGTGCCGCATGTGTTGTCGACCTAGGTTGTTCTGTTAATCTGCAGTGACTGTTTTTGCTAGCGCTGTTTTGTTATTTTTTTCGTTTTTGATGATGGCAAGTTTATGTGAACAAAGTGCAGCTGTGAAATTTTGTTTTCTACTCACTTAAAATGCTGCTGACAAATCTCGTTCTGGACGTCCATCAACTGCCCGAATCAACGAAAATGTTTAAAAAATTCGAGAGCTTGTGCTCTCAGACCGTCGACAGACAATTGATCAACTGTCAGAGATTAATGAGTTATCTTGGAGCTCGGTTCAACGAATTTTAACGTAAGATTTGGGATTGAAAAGGGTTGTTCCTCGAGTTTGTCGTGCTTTGAAACCAGCTTGAAACTGATCCAGATTTTCTGTCAAAGGTCATTACTGGTGATGAGTCATGGTGCTATGGTTACAATCCAGAAACAAAGCAACAGTCAAGCCAATGGAAGGTGTCATTGTCACCCCGTCCAAAAAAATATCGTCAAGTCAAATCAAACATCAAAACAATTCTCTTTTCTTTTTTCTTTTTTTTGATGCCAAGGGCGTAGTTCATTCAGTGTTTGTCCCCCCCCCCAATCAGACAGTCAATCAAAATTTTAATTTGGAAGTTTTAAGAAGATTACACAACAGTTTTCGTCAAAAAAAGACCCGATTAGTTGTAGACAGGAGACTGGTTCTTCCACCGCAACAATGCACCTGCACACACAACTGTCACTGCTAGGCAGTTTTTGGCGAAAAATGGCATGGTTCCGCTGCCCCACGCACCTTATTCGCCTGACCTGGCTCCATGCGACTTTTATTTCCACCCATGAGAAGTGGCATGAAAGGGCACCATTTGACAAACATTGAAGAGGTTAAGAAAAAAACGATGGAGGAGCTGTCAGCCCTTTTTAAAGATGATTACAGTAAATTTTTCAAACAGTGGAAGCATCGGTGGGACAAATGTATTAGTTGTAATAGAGAGTATATTGAAGGGGATAAGGTTGTTTTGTAAAAAATTTAAAATATGTAGCTTTTAAAAAATAATTCCGGTTTTTTTTGTTACCTCCTCGTACCTTGGCGATGTAAAAATATACCTTTCCATCCGTTGAAAGGGTACCAATATGATAATGATTACTAAGCAATGCAAGTTATAAGTGATTCCGCCATTTGAATGGGATGTAGAAGATTCGAATGCCAGGTCAGAGTATGAAAGAAATCTATTTGTGGTCCTAGAATGGTAATGTTAGATTATATTGAGGATAATTTATATGAAGAAAGGAGAGAGAGTGACACGACAGGAGAGGACAGTTACTTAGGTATGGGTGTAACGAACCCTACTCGATCTCCAGGAAGGAAGACGACGACTCATATGTCCAGAAGATGTTAAACTGATCCGTATATAGCTGCTCCAGTGTCGTCTACACAGTTCGGTCACAACGCGTTCCGTGTAACGACAGTTTACCAGCAAGACTTGGATCGCCTCACTATTCCCGTGCTCTGCGCCGGCTGTGGTGGTAATAGCCGAACGGCGTCCGTAAATTGCGCCTAATTCAATGTAACGGCCGCGATTCTCCTAAAAGCCTAGAGTTAAAAAGTCGCCGCCTTAACGAGGCGCCCGCCGTGATGTCATCACGTCTGAGCCAGAGCATCGATCACGCAGCTAGCGGCGACAAGTGCAATTAGAGGCCGGCGCCCTCCCCCAATTGCTGATGAGAGCAGTCTTCTGCTGCTAATGAAAACGAATTCTCCACACGAAACGACGGCACTCAGGGTCATAAGTCCCGTATGACGTCTGGAAATACCCCACTTCCTGTTGCATCCGTCGAGTTTTGATAGTAATATTGACGACTCCACTAGCACCCGGTCGCTAACGCCTGGAGATAAATCACTGTCTCAGAGGCTTTTTTCGGGGGGGAGAGAATTTACGACTCGTCGACGTCTTGGTCATTAGAGGAGGAAAAGGACTGGTGACAAGGAAAGGGAAGGAGTTCGGCCATGATCCTTTTGAAGGAACTATCCCGGCATTCGCCTAGATTGATTTGGAGAAACCATGGAAAAACTCAAATCTGGATGGACTGACGGGGATTGAAATCCTCGTTCTCCCTCATGCGAGACCACACAGCCTCACCTCTCATTTGCTACGGCAGTTTTGTCTCAGTTCCTTTCCAAGTTAGTACAGGGCGTTCGCCGGGAAACGCTACCCTCCCAGTCTGTTGCCGTCGGCAACTTGCTGGGACAGTGGTGCCAGCAACTCCCGCCACACGGCGCCATTAATCTCCGCACTGTTTAACACCTCCGCTGCCCCAACAGTGTTGTGAATAAACGTTTCTTTGCGGTTTGGCTGGTTTGAGGCTTCATACTCTTACTAATATGTACCGTGTTTGAGTGTGAGTAAAATTATGGTACGTTACAGTTTGCAACAAAGAATATTTCTCTACGATACATATGTGAAGAAGAAGTCGTTTAAAAAGTGTCGCAGTAAATTTCGTCGCGAATATCCTGGCGCTCTACTGCCAGCTAAATCAACAATTCTGCGTCTGGTTAAAAAAGTAAGAGAAACGGGTTCATTTTTTAACAAAAAGAGACTGTCGGTCAACCGTATTCTCACAGAGGAGAAAATTGACGATATCGCTTTTCGACTAGAACAGTCACCCAAAAAATCATTAAGTCAGTTAGGGCAGCAGGTAGGCGTATCTAAGACGTCAGCTTGGAAAGTAACAAAGCTAGTTCACTTAAAGCCGTACAAAACAATTGTGGTGCATAAAATTACAGAAATAGACTAGGGGCCTAGGATTAGATTTTGCAACTGGTACCTGCAGGGTGTCCACGATGGCACTGTTGATCCGCAACTGACGTCACATTTAAATGCTTAGCACATACAAGTTTATGAAGCGTAATTATTATGAAATAGTCCGTGGCTGACGGTCGAACAATGCCGGATGCTGACCGCTCGCTCGCCGGGGGCAGTTTCTTCCTTGTAGCGCTAACAGTGGGTAGCGTTTCCCGGCGAACGCCCTGTATAATTTCCCTTGAACACTAAGCGCAACCATGTAGTGGTCAGCTTTCTGATTTTGCTTTCGCACAAATATTTGTCGAGGATTCCATAACTCGAGGTGTTTCATAAACTCAGAAATCCATATGGCGCATGAACTAAACCATACGCTGCACTTATCAGAAAACGGTTTGCAAAATCCTACTCAACATTTGTTTTCTAATATTTGTTCAGTCTAGTGACAGAATGATTACTAAACCTATTCCTTGTCCTATTTCGCAGTTGTTCCATTGAGTTTCAGTTCCAAACCCTATACTGAAAAGTCCAAGGAACCTGTGACACATTACAGTTAGCCATTTTTAAACCGACCTTCAAAAGCGTAGGGCCTAAAACACTGGCTCCACGTGCCGAAGGTCGCCATTTCGAGTCCGACCAAGGGTATGGGTGTTTAATTGTTATGTGTATTAATATCATATCCGTCCTGTGATGTCAATGATTAGTGTAAAACAGTATATACTGGAGAAATAGAACCTAAGCGTGCTATATGGCCCAAGAAGCTGAAAGCCACTAACAATAAGTCCCTTCAATAAGTCATTAATTCCCCAATACAAGGACGCGCGCAGCACTTGGATCTTCCACGGACGAAGACAGTCATTCGCATAAGCTGTATCATCAAGGAACCATTCTTCGTAATGAAATTCATTTTATGATCAGTAAATAATATTTTAATAAGTTTCGTGTTATTTTGCTGGTCCTAAAATTAATATTTTATAATGAAATTAACAGTCTGAAATGTTTACAGATATTATTTGTTTCAATACTTCCTGTGTGATCATGATTATAAAGAATATAGTGTCAGTAAGCTTCATAACACTAATCTGTTTTAGCGAGCACCACGAATCTGCATTATTTTGAGTATTATAGCGTAATGCTTAGAGATCATAACAATATTATAGTGGAATAGAGTCGATTTGATACTGTATTATTTCGGAGTCCCTGTTTGCTGAACAGAGATTAAAATAATCAATACTTATAAAAGGCTGGGGTTGGTCATTGTGGCTGTTACGCTGTGACGTCAAGCCCCCTGCTATCATTGCTGAACGACAGCCAAAGTTGTTAATGCAATAATGAGGTTATATGCTTTATTTAATGACAATTATATTTAGTTAAGCAACTGCGAATAACTAAATTGACAGAACGCTGAAAGGGAAGTGTGTGTTATGTTTAAATCAACATATTAATTATGTGTTAATTTTTGTTTATTTATATTCGTTTGATGTAAATGTTTTAGTTATATTCTTCGAGCTTTGGGATGACGTTTATATCTCGATGCAGTTAATGCATTTATTGCCCATTAGAGAGGAGCTTCCTTTTTCGAGGATAAATATTACCTTTCGTCCTTACAACAGAGGGAACGAATTACTCAAATTAAAAAAAAATGGACGCCATGATATGAAATAATAATTTGATTTGACTGGAAGTAGTTCCAGACTGATCGTGATCTATGCGGGCTGGAACACGATAAAAAATAATATTACGAGGCATAACGTAAGTATGTACGTGTGATAGAAGTTTTGATTTTCTAGACGCAATATTAGCGCAGTTTGTGGTAAGGTTAAAATGTAACCTGGATAAAGATGACAACTGAAACTACTTTTCACAGCGTAAGTGAGCGTTATTTTTATAACAATTCTGTTTAGTAAACAACTTCGAAGAAATCACTTGCTGGAACACTCTATTCAACCCGGCCTATTCTGACGGCCTTCGAAGCTTTGTTACTTTATTACAGCCAAAACAGTATACGTAGTCGTTAACTAGCAATCTCTCCTGCATGTCTCCCCAACAGGATAAGGAACGAGCGAAATCGTAATACAATGGAAGCATTTAAGCAATCAATTATGCATCAAAACCACTGTTGTTTCTTTAAAGATTACAACAAGTCATTTTTGATTTCTGTGAATCGAGAACTGACAATTTTTTCACACGCAATTTATAACATTTAAATTAAATTTAAACCCTCGCACTTCATCACCTTTGGCTACAGCTGGTGTGGTCTTTGCCGGCAAACAGTTCGCAGTGCGGTGATATTTTTTTCTCGGTGTTCACGAAATTAAGACCCGCTTTTACTGTCGACTGAAATGCCATTTTCAGCAGCGCGAGTTGAAACTCACGGTAGGTGGCTCTGACAGTTTCACAACTTTGCGCACTGTACGTGTTGCCTCGCGTTTCGCTTTCTAAGCCCGCGCGATAAATTTCAGCCAAGTCACAACTGAGCCGTACCGCAGAGGATCAACCGGGTAGAGCAGAGAAGCGCACGTTAATTATGTGATGTACTTTGTTCTCCTTCATTCTCTGTCACACAACGCTATCCCAGTCTCAGTAACTCCACTCCGTGACTGAATAAATGAATTACAAACAGAGAGAACGATATTCCTTTCGGGAAGTAACGTGAAGCATACATTCGCAAACGAAACATATGTATATATATATATATATATATATATATATATATATATATATATATATATATATAAAACAAAAACTGGTGGCTGAAATCGTAGTAATAACTCATTCATGCATTAGTCAAAAAGCTGTTGTAATCTCTAGAAGAAGAAAGCATTCTATACAACGGGTGCAAATACACATGGGTAAGAGGGAAATAAACAATCGTAAAGGAATAAAAATAAGGATATCTATTAAATAATGCAAGCAACATTTCTGTACTTTATAAGCAAAGCAGGTCTAGTTCTAATAGATTTCCCAACGTTACATACACTCTTTGGCAAAAAAGTTGACTGTAGGCGCCTGAGACTAAGTCCATTATTTTGCAATATGTGGCATTACTGGAGAGTTTGTTTTAGTTATTCACTTAAGGAAATGAATAACAGATGGCGCTGAGTTGAATACTCGCAATGATGCCACATTGTGCAAAATAAGGGACTTAGTCTCAGGCGCCCACAGTCAATTTTTTTGCCAAAGAGTGTACATACATGACTTGAGAACTGTAATATTCATCATCAATACATTTTAACGTTATTTTTCCACGTTTATTCAATATGAAGATTGACTTCATGCGTTACTTCATTTCTTTCTTTCCCGAGTTAACCTCTTTATTTCCACATGTTCATTACAAATTTTCATAAATTATCGTGCTATAAATTTGAACTTCGACTTCCTGTGTGTAGCTTTTTTTTATCTTTCGCAATGACCAATCTTCACGTTCATGTATCGATATTATCTGTACATACAACATTGGAAAAATCTAGTCACAGGTGAAATTTGATACTACTAAGTATCTTTTTTTATTATTATTAAGGTTCCCTTTTTGATATTACTAATCTATATTTGAAATCTTTTCCGCTTCGAACGCCATTTTAATTCTGTTTCCTTGATTTCAGGCATAAGGATGTGGGAAAATTTTCTTTAATATGAAAGGGAGTGAGGGACTGGAATAAATTGCCAAGAGAAGTGATGAATAACTTACCGGCAACACTGAAAGAATTTAAAGTAAAAATTAGGAGAGGGCAAAAGTAGGTTGAAAGGGGAAAGGGAGGGGGTGTAGGGAGATTGTCACCGGAGCGGGTGCACCATCGCAATTTATCAATTATAATACTGTTATTATTTACAAAATTAACAGTTTAAGGAGTCAGTGCAACCAGTTAGCTAATTTAATTTACTTTTTGTATTCAGAATATTCAAGGCATTTCATTCTCAACTGTTTGCTTTGATTCATGACTCCATACATATTTGTTTATATGTTTTTAAGTCGTGAATAAAATTGTCTAATAGTACAGTGTTTCATGTAATGTTTCAATAACTACACATGTGTTGAGAGAGAATCATGTAATCTTGTATTTTTAGTGTAATAATGCATTAATTGGTGTGGAACACATTTGGCAGCTTGGCGGAGCTTATAGTAGCAGTTTAGTTTCGTAAATTTTTAATGATTTCAGCTATTTATGTTTCTTTCCTTGTTTCAGCTGTGGTATCCAATTGACATAATGGTGTCATTGCTTTTAAGTACCGGTGGATTAATATATTGATGTATCAGAGAAACAGACCTTTCATTTTTTTGCAATTGGTTTTCTAATTTAGGAAGACCTTGAATGGCCTTTGTTCGAAAGTATGATAGTAGCATTTCCGAATTTAAATTAGTTTCTACCCGACTTAGTCGTAATTAGTACCAAATAGCATTTGTGGTCAGTCTGTACGTGATCTGAGAACTTCGCATTCGGGTATTTAATGGACTGATTTACTAAATACATAGTGGAAGTGGAAACTGACAAGGCAGCGGATGGAGAGTTACATCGGAATATTTTGTTGAGCTGATCTCGTTAAAAGCATATCCATTCGTTCCAGTCCAATTTAGCAAACAATAATGCTACTTGTAGAGGGACCTATCCGTAAAATTAATCAAAAGATTGTACGTTTAATTGTGATATTATGACAAGAGAAAAGATTATTTAATTCATTAAAATTTTTAATTGCACTTAGCCTAGCAGTCTGGTGGCTCAGAGGGTAATGCGTCTGACTGGAGATCGAAAGATCCTCGGTTCGATTTCCCCTCTCGGCGGGGATTTTCAAAGGCACTTAACTAAACATTCACCTCTAGCTTGTTGTGTAATGTGAAGTATGCCAAGACGTTTCCGTGTTTCAGAATAATCGTTAAACTGTAAGTCCCCCATACCAGATAGATTTACGGAATTAGCTTAAGGCAATTCGATAAGGGCGGGATGCGCAGTCCGTAAAACCAATGTGGCTCATTAATTACTACCACACAAGTAATTGCACAAGCTTGATTGGAAAAAATCCACAGTCAATTATATTTACGTAAAAAAATCACTGAGTTTTGTGTTGGTTTTTTTTCACTTATATGTAAAGATAATTGACATAATTCCGTGAATCTTTGAGAGATTAAGATTCTATTGTGATTTACACGAGTGACAAATTCTATTTATTATTTAGATTCAGATACCATAAATACTGATCTGTTTCAACGCAAATGCATGAAAAAATATGAAATTTGTACTATAGTAGATTTCTGTAAAACTTTTCGAAATTTGTAGCCACAGATTCGTAATAGCAACGAGTATGAACTTAAAACTTATTCTTGCGTCAGTACTCCAATTAAATAGCATTTGGTAGATACGGCAACCTCTCAGAATCATATACTGTGTTGCTGTGTGAGACGCTAACGATCATCTGAAAACAGAACTAGACATTGAATCATATGCAAAATATGGTACTTGGAGTAGAAGAATCTTCTTTACTCTTCTGCCAATGAATGGTTCAATGAACCACGTGCTAACCCTGTGGACTAGTTAAGAAGCCAATTTACACAGTAAAAATTATCATTAAAATTATTTTCAAAGCGTCTTGGAGTTAAGTCGTTTACCGTTTTTGATCTTTTAGTACGTTGCGACATTCTCATGATGAGTGACTTCTACTACTTGTAGAGAGGATTATTTTGCAATCCTTAGCTGCATTCAGTGCTTGAGCTGCAAAGCTAACGAATACCGGTTACACCAAAACGATGGTTCAGATTTCTCGACACTGTATTGAGGGATTCACTATACAATGTCATTCATTAGTGACACTCATCATATCTACACTTTTCTACCGTAATCGTACTGCAAATGCAAGCTCCCTATTCCCGTCTCTTAAAGTCTCAACATGATTTGCTACAAGTTACGCCCTCTAACTGCACGCGATGGCAATAGCTATTACGAGAATTTGTCGTAAATACGACGTAACTCTAGCTTTAACTTACCGGTACTATGTGATTTCGATTAATCAATTAGTTTCTGCTCATAGTTATTATCAAAAGGTTGAAGGCAAGAAATACATACCTAGCAGTTTGAATGAATCTTCCTGCCAATGTCTTTGAGAGATCATTACATATTATTGCAGATCGACGTGGTATGGACTGAATTAGGAGACATCTGCAGTTATTCTTCTCAAAAGCCGCCCACATGATGTACGTCTCGACCATATCCTCCAATATCTAACACGCCTTGTGCGGTGTCATTACTGGAATACGTATAGTATATAAATTGATACAAATCGTCACCAAGCAGCTGGGCGTTATGGTGCTCTGTTATGGACCAGTTCAGTCTGACCAGAGGATGCAATCCATGACAGTCAAACACTTCTGAAAGTCAATTTGTACAACGTCTAGCCGAAACGTTTGATCAATAATGAGGATTGTACCTTATTAGACCATTGGCGCATACCAATTGGAAACGAACTCATCGGTTCAGGCTAGTGTCTTCCAGTACTGCAAGATCCAAAGTAATTGTTCGCAAGTTCGGGTAGGATGCTGCAGTCTATGCTCTACTATGAGTTGGGACACCCGACTCGGTCTTCTGCAGTCACATGTCGAAGAATTGCCCACGCGGATACATTCTTAGTGGTTTTTCATTGAGTGTAGTAGCCAGTTAATGCAGTGTCGTTTTTCTGTTGTCACGGACGCATCTGCTCATCGGTCACTGGTCTTTAACTTTCAGTGATCGTATCCGGCTCCTGGAGGTAATATCATCCATGAACTAAACTCGGTACATCCTTGACACTATTGATTGTAGAATCCCTAAATTCAGGAACTGCTCAAGAAACCTAATGTTCCATGCGCTAGGTTTCAATTGTCATTTGACATTCAAACTTCAATAATTCTCGCCAGGAAGCCATTATTAGATTAGTAAGCATTTTCCATGTCTTCACTAATCTAACTGACTACAGTGATAACCTGCAACCTATATGAAAAGTTTTCGGGCCTCCTACCAGACAAGCGCATAAATCTGATACTACGTTTCGAAGCCGCTCTTTGATTCTTTCTGGCGAGGTGTTGGGCTCCTGGAAGGGATGCTCTTATATAGCCCTCCAGGTCAACGGTTTCCGCCGACGTCATAGTCAAGTTCGCAAGCGCCTCTACCGAAGTGGAAATGGCCGATAGCGTCTAGGGAGATGCGGGCATACCAAGTAAATTTGCATCCAGCTATCAATTGACTTTTGGCATTTCGCTGTATACCCGCCGTTCATTAGTTTTCGAACATATTCCCTATTTCAGACTGTGACATGCCTACACCCTAGACGAAGATGAACACTGTTGATGACTCTAAAAGAGGTATTCTTTCCAGATATTATGTTTTATCTACTCTATCCTATGTCAAACAGTTGTGAGTACACAACATATGATTTCTGAACACTGTTTCTAGTAGAGGAAAGGAAGCAAAGTCAGACATCCATTTTGTTGTTTATCTGTCTAATCTTTGATCTATATTTGATTTAATTTTAATGGAATACTGTCTTTGGTATGTTTTCAAATAGCCAGCATGACAGAATATGACCATAATCTTCAAATTCAGTTTTTAATAAAAAAATAAAATAAAAAAAAACAGTGTCTTAGAAAACGGCTGCCAAAATCGGACCCCTGTTAAGAATATGCACAAAATATCCAGAAAAGTCTACTTAAAAATGTATTTAAAAAACCATGAAAGTGTTTTATTTTAGCATTTGATCATATTATATTAACAATTTAGCTTATTTGGCATTCATAATACTCGATAATTTAGCATCTAAGAAAGAAGTAATAAGTTTCTATGCTAATAATGTCTTCTACTAACTAGAAAAGTCACCACTTTTTTGTCACAAAGGTTTCTATTTGTTTTTACCATCTGAAAATTCATTTAAAATCACTTTAACAAGCTGAAGAAATTTAATATTAACTATGGGAAGTTCGACCAAGGGAACTCAAAGAGGTTCTTTGTAGACGGTTTTTTGACTTGGCAGTTTCAGGTATTTAAAAAGATGATGAGTAGATATCAAATATAAAAAAATAACCCAGTGATATAGAACACTATTTGCCAAAGACACTGCATTGGACAGATTATTACTATCTCGCTTTCGGGCACTATAAAAACGCTATATAATGCACTTCTGCAATAACTTTCACTTTTGTTGGAAACACCTATAGTTAGTTTCGCAGTAAAATCAATCGTCTTCTCCCCTTATCTCTTCAAGTGGTAGCACGTTTGATACATTATAATTGAAACCGTTAGACCAGAGCCATTACAAGTGATGAACCAACAACACCCGTTTGAGATATGTAGACGAGCTGGTAATTCGCGTGCGCCGTCTTTCATGCCAGCAAATTCGTTTAGGAGAGGGCCCGACCCGTTAAGCGCACCCCCGTCATCCACTTTAGCGCGTGGTCCACAAGGAGACCGACGTCGCTTTCCTCCCCGTCGCTGCAGGCAAATTGCGCCCTAATCGCATTTGTCGCCGCCCGTTTGACGGAGCACCGCACAGCCTGGCGGTGACGGAGCCAGGTACAGTCGCCATATACACACCACGGACCTCCGGCGCCACAAGAATCACGTCTCTTACAAAGACCTGACATATAACTTCCCATCACGACTACTTACCAACAGTTTAATACTTTTATTTATTTTACGCTACTTCCTAAAGGTAAACTACGTCAATTTACATACATGCACGCAATTTCTTATGTAATAATATTCGCCAGGCGTTGCTCCGGTTGGTTGGAGTTGAATTACCACTATAAAATCTTTAGTCGCAAAGTACGAAAAATGTGTACAAAGTTTCAGAAAAATCGTATCAGCCCTTTCCAGGACGTAACAAAACGTAGACTGACCACCATCCTACCCTGAGGCGGGTACTTTGACGTTGGTTTACTCATGAGCTCCTCAGTCCCTTAAGGTGCCTTATTTCATAAAATAGTCTCAGAGTTCGAAGAAAAATATTTGTTATAACAATTTTTTTAATGTGCAACAGAACGCTTTGAAAATAAAGAATAAAAATCTGAGCGGGGAATGAACCCACAACTCTAAGCACAAGAATACGACGATTCAACCAGTACAGCTATTTTGCCACTGCTAATTTAGTGACTCTTCTACTGGTATGCAATCAGCACTTCACAAGTTCATAAATTATGACCCATTACTGTAGCTGTGGCCAGACGTATTGGCGGGAGGCCGTTTCCAAATCGTGCACTATACAGTTAAATTCACCTGTTAGCTTGTACTGATAGTTTTTGCGCTGACGCTCATACTAGGCAAGACAGGACGCTCAGTGTTCCCATTTTCTACTGTTAGAGAGAGAGAGCACTGCGCAAGAATGTACCAAAGTGCGGCAACAGCGCGCTCGCACTCATCCGCCAATTTTCCTGGCCACAGCTATAGAAAAGACAATACGGCGAGATACCTGAGGATTCATAATAATCCAATGTCCGCAACTAAAGATATCTCCTTGCGAATTCCCTGAACGAATGAAAATATGGAGTTAAAAAATGTTAAGAACAAATTTGCTACTCCGAAGCTATAAGATTTTCGGTGATAAAAGTATCCTATTTTCTAATGTAGACTATATTATAATTTCGTACCAAATTTATTTCAAATCTGTTGAGTGTTTACGGCATTATTGAGTAACAAACATTGACATTTATAATATTGATAGCTTGGAAGCCCGTCAAAATGACGGATTGAACCCGTGGTGTAACAATTCATTTCCCCCCAATTCCCTAACTATGTAGGAGCGTTATAACTTCTATTTTGTAGTAACATCACTGGTCGCAGCAAGTCCGGTAAAGAAAGCTGGGCACTTGACATCAGCGTAGTGGACGCGATGATACCGTGATCAAAGTTGCCTTTTACTATACAATATTTCTGTTGGATGTCAAAGGGGAATGAATTTCATTATGAGCTTCATAATACATACTTAGCACTGTAAAAAATAAAACTGTTGAATTTTGTAAATTATGTAATAATATAATAATTCTGTGTGGTCGTAATGACTCGGTGGCAGGATTTCTATAGGCTGAGCATTCCGACCCTGTCGTAGCCACAGTAACCTAACGCATTCAGGAGGACGCTGGTTTGAATCCCCGCCCGGGCATCCATATTTGGGTTTCGCAGAGGTTCCGAAAATAACTCCAGGTGAATGCTAGGATGCTTCATTTAAAAGCCATGGCCAAATTACTTCCCGTTCCTTGTCCCCAATCCCATCCCGCCTCCATGGCATCGACATAGCCATAAGCAGAAAAAAAAGCGAACCCGACAATCCTACCCGGATACAGGGCACCTACAGTTTAACTTAGAATCCGAACTACGGAAGCGTTCTGGCATTACACAGCAAGTTTTGCTAGAGATGAAGGTTGGGTTAACAGCCTATGAAAATCACCACTGAGATAGGGATTTGAATTGGGAACGTTTCGATCTATAGTCAGATGCTTTAACTAATGAACCACCAGACCGCTCTAATTATGTAATGAAGTACCTGTTGTAAGAAATAGTTACAATAGGAATTTTCATGATAGTGTACAGAGAGTTGGTACAGTTTTGTGACAGTAAGTAAAAGCAACTTTATTTAAATAGTATTATTTTGCTGTGTGTAAAACAATAAATCGTTAAAAAAATTCAGAATTTTCACCGCGTGTACTTGTCTATTTTGATTTATTCTGGACTTTTGAATCATGAGCCAAATGTTTGTTCAATGAACATAAGAAAATCAGCAACAGCATTTTCAAGAAACGAAAACCTTGAACTATCGGACGACATAAATAGCGACGCTCACGCAAACCAAGGACGTGACACATAATAGTCACATCGTGAATCTGTGATTCCGATCCTTGAAGGGACGTAGTGTAATCGAAGGTTCCTATACTGGCGGTGTCCTGGATATGTAATATTGATGTTTAAAGGAATTTATTACTCTTCTTTAGACAAGCAACTAAATCTATCAATGGCTGAGGCAGGTGGTGGGGACACAGCGGCAACTTATCTATTTCAAAAATCGTTAAGTGAACTTGTAGCAAACACAATGCCAGTAACGACACTGGATATTAATGCCCAACAAATGTACAGAGCAGTATAATGTTCACTCTAAATGTTGAGGATATTAATATCAAATAATTCCGATTAATAATTTTTATATTCAGAATTTAATGTTATTAATTGATGAGTTGTTTTTCGGTCCTGATAATTCCTATGATATATACTTTGATGTTTCAGTTGATTCTCAATTCTGATAATTCCTTTAACTAGCAATTCAATTTATGATTGATGATTAGCTCTTTAGTGCTGTGTGACAATCTGTTAAATAATAATTTGCATTTCCATGTATTAACATTATTATTAAATTAGTGTGCATTAACGTGTTAAAGTTTAACTACGCAATCACTTTACTCTTCCAATCAACAGCAAAATGCCTATAGTATTACCTTGATATTGCTAGTTAAAGCAATAATATGTTGCAAGTAACACTCATCACATGTAAAATCCAGTCATCATATTTTTAATACAACAATTAAAATTTTATAAATAAAGATGTTAATCCAATAATCTTATTTCAATGCCTGACTTTTTGTGACTGATATGTGTAAGTCTGGTCATTTAAATCATATACTTATCACTAAAATAAATAACACACAAGTGTGAGTCGGTGTTCTGGGGCGCCAAACACTTGATGGGGAGGTTCAACGGGACCTGGCACGAGCTGAAGTCAACGCGTCGCCGTCCCCTGTAACGTAGGGGCTAGAGTGCTAGCTCCGCATGCCGAAGGTCGCCGGTTCGAGTCCGGCCGCGGGCATGGGTGTTTATGTGTTGTGTGTCTGTGTGAATGTCCTGTCCGTCCTGTTGTGTCCATACTTAGAAGATACAATATATAAACACTGGATGATGACTGATTCACTGGAAGGTATAATAATCACATTGAGCTGGCTTCATGGCCTCAGCTGCTGAAAGCCATTAAAAAAAAAATCAACGCGTGCAGACTACTCTGATTGCAGTTTTTTGGCAGTTACCCGTAATCATCTAGGCGAATGCAAAGGACGTATTTATTTTAGACGATCTCAAATCTCTGCCTTTTAATCTACACATTTAAAAAAATATATGTATACTTATTTTACAAAACACACAAAATTTCACGTTTCACGTTTCCTCAAGTAGATTAAGTACTCCGGGCGTAGCCAACCTGGTTAGACTTCGGGCATTAATTAGTTCCTTCCCCCCCCCCACCCAATTTCTCCCCAATCTGTCATGATTCACACTGGCAGCCTGTGGTCCTTCGTGGCCAGATCGAAGAAAAATAAATAGTTATCCAGATATTACAATGATCGCTCCAACATGTAACATAACCATATTTTACAGTTTCTGTGTGTAAACAATAGTAATGAAATGTACTTAAAAACAAAACATAAAACTGTATTTACAAATAATAATAAATTTCAATAACAAAAAACAATAACTTTCATTTTAATATTTATCTGAAAGTAGTTGGTCTTCATTATACAGATTCAGAACACTTTACTATCATTTATACCGATTACTTAAACATGGTCTCAGTTAAAATTCGTGCATTCTAAAACAGAAATTTCCATTGTTTCTTGGGCGTTACTTTTGTTCCAAAATTTCATTTTGACGATGAATGTAACATCTGACTAATCAAGATCTGTGATACATAAGTTTCTCTCGGCTTTGAGAATTTATTAAATGCTCTCGGGTAACTAGCCGAGTTAAGGAAGTGTTATCACACGATATTTCGGCGATCACATACACTGTCACCATCTTCTTGCGAAACATCGTGTGATAACACTTCCTTAACTCGGCAAGTTACCCGAGAGAATTTTATAAAGATCTGCGATTTTCGACTGTAAACGACGCTAGCTCTGGTCTCCTTATGCTAGTGCAAATAGAGTAATTAGTCTCCGCAACTGTGTAGTTCAAAGCAAATCCATGAGCCTGTATCTACTTTATTACAGCCGAGCATTCCACTCTTATTTATTGAATTGCTATCATAGAATTACCCTTCATCAAATTTTAAAAATCTATATTTCCATATCAAAGTAATTCCAAGGGTTCATCACACCTAGTTAGGAAGAACAACCTGAAACGAAGTTCTAATGCTTACAAGGAGTCGCCAGAAAGAAAATAATTCCGTCCATTGCAATGGTCCAATGTTTTTCCCCGGCCTATTCCTTTTCTGTAAAGAGCATCTGTGTAACAGATAGCTTTCATTCACAATGACTGACTTCTATATTCATATATTTGTATAGCTTCGAATACCTCACGGCATTGTGGCACCATGAGAATAGAAAGGTATCTTCAAAGTTGAAAACATCTTGCGTATCATCCAACAGCCAGTCTTTCCTAAACCGCTTGCTAGCATCTCTTACATTAAAAAAAAAAAAAATAGGATCTCTTGTCGCAAATAATATAAACTTTTTTTTTACTGAATATTAATCTCACTATTCGGTTGCTTCTAACAAGTAGAAAACCACTTGGCTTCTATCGGTGCAACTACAAACATTAAGTAACACAAGACTCACAGTCAAATCACTTCCAAATGCCAGTGTCCACCACGAACGCTAGGGATAGTGGTTAGAGGTGCAGGCATTATTGCCGACGCTGCTGCAGAACATGGCAGGATGACAGTATGTAAAACAGAAGATACACAGACGGGTACTTTCACAACACAGACGTCCAGATACACCTGAAGTGCGTATACAAGCAAACACATCACGGCTTTCCGGTCAATAGCATTTCAGGTGATGTTAAACGATAGAAAATTGGTCACAAACCATTATAGAGGTGGTCAATATGAAAAAAAGCGAAGATTCTTTTAATGACAATTACTTTCACTTCAAGTGTCAAATAGGGAGTGAATAATAATGAACGTGAATGAACCGCGATCCCCAGTAACCCAAGTGTATGTGTTACCCAGAGAAAATTCAACTGTAGAGCTTCCATCTTGGCTTTCACAATGTGAACATTTTGTACGCCTCGATGTTTATGATGATGTGTATGTACAGGTTACATTGTGCGAATAGATAAGACGTGTACTGTGCATAGGGAGAGAATAAAACTGCATAAATCCTGTTCTGAAGGACACACAGGACATACGAGTTTAACGTTCCCGTCACATCATTAGCTTCGTCGTATTCTATCACATTACGCAGAGATTTGTTGATCCATGACTTGGAAAACATTCTGCTAGTTAGCAATTGTGAAAACGCCAACTATCCTATTTTGCTGGCCAACTCCCAAATGCTGGCCAGTTGATTCACTGCCGAGTCCCGAACAGGATAACTCAATGTGGAGTAAATATCCTCATAGCACCAACTTCAGAAATGGTCATCATAATCATCATTATTATTAGACGTTTGCGCGTCGTCCAGTACTTCCTCTTCCAAGGTTGGCGGTCATTACAAGATCTTTCCTCCCCCACTTTTCTCCGAACGACTCCCTCAGTCTGCGTCTTTCTTCACCTGGTCCATCCATTTTTCCGAGGTCTTCCAACTGGTCTCCTTCCCTGACTGCTGTTCAGCAGTGCTAACTTTTACATTCTTCCTTTCTCCGTTCTTATAACATGCTCCAACCGCAGCTGTTTTTTCCTTATAATATCTCTTCCACTTGTAGTCTCTCTCTGATATTTTAATTTCTGGTGTTATCTTTCTTCGTGACATTCTCTATTGCTGTCAGAAACTTCATATCTGCCGCCTGCAATCTGCTAATATCTCTCTTTGTCCAAGTCCAGAATTAAGAGCCATAGATCAGTATGGGCTTGTAATTCAATTTATAGAGCAAAATTTTGGCTACTTTTCCTAAATTCCACCTCAAGACTACATCCTTTATCTGATGATACAACTGTCCGCTCTTCCTTACTCTCTAACGTATTTCTTACTCCATCTTTCCATTGAGAGTTGCCTTGCTTTACATATATACAAATGATTCTACCCATTCCATCGAGTGACACATCCTTTGAAGGGCCAGTGTTCCTTGTTACCTTCATTATCTTGATTTTCTTTACATTCATCTCCAGGCCATGTTTACTCATTGCAGTCAACCATTTCCCTAATTTTCTTTCCAGATCCTGCTCTGCCTCCTCCCATATTATTATGACTCCAGCATATCCCCCTCAGCTCTGTTCTATCTCCGTGTCCCTTGACTTCAGCTATCATTACATCTATACCACTTTTTTTTGTCATGGATGTTCTTTATTAGTTCCACGATTCCTTCATCTATTCCTCTCTTTTTTAAACTTTTCGATATGCTTTCCGTCAGTACTTCATCATAGCCCTTTTTATAACAATGAAAGCTATTATTGTGTCTTTGCCACATTTCCACTTTTTCTCTATGATCTGTCTGGGTATAAAAACTGCATCCACCGTTGATCTTCCTTAACTGAAACCAAACTGCTCCTCTCTAGCTTTATGAACTAAGCACAGCCACGGAAAGGACGTTATGTTCAGAAATGATATGGGTTTGAAATTACTACTGGCATCCCTGGAATGGGGAAGAAAGTGTAGTTGAAACCATTTTATGTTACAAGAAACATCAGTTTTTGGTTGGTCATGTAACGACGTTACGAAGCGGGTCGGAAGCTCGGAGGCGAGCGAGTCGTCTCTGCTTTATGCTTGCGTCATCGCGCCGTAGCAAGTTGGCCGAACACGCGGGGGCCATCAAATCCTCTTGTGGCGCGGCTTTTCTTGGGGTTGTTTGCCGGAGACACAGAAATCCCTCTCGAGCGCTGCCCACCCCCACTTCGACCCTATTCAGCTGAATGGAGCGGAGACTCGCTTCCTTTTGCCTCGCTTCTTTTCATGCCAGTCCTCTTCCAAAGGCGCAGTGGGCTTTGCCAATGAATCCGTCCGACGTGGGGAGCAACTTAAATATTGAAATTAAATTGTTCGCTCTCTTCTTCGGTGGTCATTTCGACAGCGTCCGACATTAAACAAAGCATTCGTTTGCCCGGTAGAAAAGTCGTGTAGGAGTACCCCTAAGCTCTGAAAACAAAGACACGGGAGAGCGTATTAACTACCACGATCTTCTACTAGTGTTTATGATCACAGATATTCTAACAACCAGTTATGTGCGTGGGCGTGACACATTTCCTATTTCTTCTGTCTGTGAACTTCATCAACTCGTTTTGAGGATAGACGGATCGATGGAGAAAGTACAGGGTTATTCAAAAAGAATGTCAGAGTTTGCATTTTATTTCTTACAAACTATTAAAGATACAAATATCCTACCTTTGGGTAGAGGTACGCTCAAAGATTGTAACCCTCGCTTATTAGTTCCACTCCCTTCCGCCAAAGGCGCTGTTGTCTGTTAACGTGGAAATGACGACGGCACAGGACTTGTCGTTTTGTGTGCTACAATATGCAAAAAGTGAAACAATTTTTGTTGTGCAGCATGAATGATGAATGTTCTAAGATTGTAACCTCCGCCTATTAGTTCCATTCCGTTTTAATTTGATAAAGTAACTTTATTGAACTTACAAACTTTGAACGTTCATCTTTTCAGTAATATGTGGCACATATCTGCATCTTTTCTAGTTTGTGAAAAATAAAAATGCAAAATCTTATCCTTCTTTTTGAATAACCCTGTACATTAAATGTGACTATTTCGATCAAATTTAAATATTCTAACATAATAATAAAAGATTATTTGGTTACTAAATGTTATTCATATAAGTTTATCTTTTTAAAAAAATATTTACTAATGTTTTTAGGCGCAAAGAGGCCAGTTACAGTTTATTATGTGTGTGTGGTTATAATTGGGTCAGTCGTAAGTCTGGTGCTGTCCATACTGACCTGTACAATTGCGGTATGGACAAACTTTTAAAGGTTGTATAAGCTCAGCTCAAAGAACAGTTGCAGCTGGATTAATGGTCATTGGAATACTTAAAAAACAAAGATTCCAAGTTAAATTGAATTCAGGGGTAAAGGTATTTTGCTAAAACATTCAAAAACACCCAACAATATATAATTTTTAAATCTTGTTTTCTTTGAAATGTTATGTTATATAAATCAAACACAAGATCAAGTTCACTATACAATTCATAAAAATCATCATCGTTTATATATATATGACTATTGACAAAGAAAATTATGTATAGTAGAGTCAGATTTGTAATTTTTTTTCGGAATCAATAAACTTTAGAGCCATCATAACAGGACAACTGTAATCTTTACAAGACTACACACAACTTTAACTTTATTTAGTTTAACCTATTCCCCCCCGTTTCTTGTACCCACCTACTTTTGCCCTCTACAAATTTCAACTTTAAATTGTTTCAACGTTTTTGGTAAATTATTCATCAATTCCCTCGGTAACTTATTCCAATCCCTGACCCCTCCTACAAACGAAAGAAAATCTTCCCACATTCTTGTACCTGAAATCGAGTGCTAGCTTGTAGTCGTGGTCTTCTTTCCCCCTTCCATGCATTACTTTTCATTATTACACTAATATCTTTCCACGGCTCATCACCGATATTCGCCTTGTACACTCCCATGACTCTCTTCACCCTCCACCTGTCTTCCAATAAATTCCATCGTATCGGCTATTGATTGTGTTCAAGGGTAATTTTCAGAGACAAATCTATCAGCCCTTTTTTGCAGAATTGCTATGACTTCAGGAGCCCTGACTCATGCAGGATGGGTTAGGACTAAAAAAACGTTAAGAAATGCGTCTGCGTCTTTTTCTTAGTAGCTTCGCCACCAAACACTTCACATACTCTCACGAATGGAAATGCACCGTAGCTCCCGAGCAGTGCGCTATGATAGGAGTAAACGATTGAAGGTGAACACTTGGCATTCAGACATCTGGTATTTCTACTAGGGGAGAAATGCCGACAAAAAAATCAGGAAGATTGGAAGACGGTAACCATCATTCAAGTACTTACCAATGGACCGATTGGGGGGATATATATATACATACATATATCACTCCAAACAGAAATAAGAACAAAAGCCAGATGTATTCTCTTACGAAAAATTGTTGCGAGAGGAAAGATAAATTATTTTGGGTCTCAGAAAAACAAAAATGTGTACTGGAGAGGAATGAGAATTATATGAAATCTTGTGAAAAGAAGTATAGGCGTTGCTGTGATTACTGAAACAAAGAAAATTTTTACAGGGATTAAATCATTAGGAAACAGAAAGAAAACAGAGCAGCAGATGGAATGGTAATACTGATATATAAACAACGGAAAGAGAGGGTTCTGTCATGTAATTAGATTAATGAAATACTGTATTTGCAAGATTTAAAAATGGTCGATGTTATGGATATATGTCTTGTTCTGGTAAATACATACGGAAATAATCCTATAAAATTATTAAATATGATTATAATGAATAGTGAAATGAATATTATTGTTGTTCCTTTATTTCTTTTATACCCTAAGAGAGTTTTAAATTCAACATGAAGAGTTATTATTATTTTGTTTCACGTTGAATTTAACCGTGATGGAATTAATCAGAATGGTCGTTGTAAAATATACACATTGAGAAGGAAAGTTAGATAAAACAAAGAGTTTCTACGGAGATCCTCAACTTTACTTGATATTTCCAGTAGGTAATAATGATTATACAGTTTTAGAAATAAATTTCAATTCCAGGATTGGTAAATGTCCATTGAAGATCGTAAATAACTACAGTTTATTACGAACTTCTTGATTCATAAACAGATTCATAAAATTATATGGGTAGCAACAGAGCCAATGAATAAATGGGATTTCGCTCGTAGACTATGATCCCACAGGTAAATTTGAGTTGGTTCCATTTTGATGTGGCTTCAAAAAAGTGAGAAATTAGGGATCTTTTTAGTTGAATTCAATTCACGCAAAAAGTACTGGTCGTATTTTATCGGGATTAATAGAAAATGGTGACGCGGATGTTTCTTTTCGATGTGAGGTCATAAAGCTGATAGACTTAAGATATTTTTTTATGTAAACGTGATTTATGAAAAAAACTACTAGTTGGATTTTGATTATATATAGATTAATATGCAGCTCGTGATTTCGCAGGTAAAATGGGGAATGTTTAATTCTGATGTATCCTTGAAAAGCTGTTCTGAAAATATCAGTATTCCTACTCATATTGATAAAAGTATCATCTTCACAGTTCTGAAGAAAGCAAACGCTGACAAATGAAAGAATCATTGCACTATAAGTATATCATTATATTCTTCAAAATTATTGACCAAGGTAATATACAGAAACTTAGAAAGGGTAGTAATAGAGTTAGTAGGTGGAGATCAGAATTAGAAATTAGAATGTGGCATAAGCGTTCAAGCAGAAAAAAATTTGTATGTTACGATTTGCTGATGCATTGTCCAGTTAGCAGAACGGTCTGAGGACCTTGACAAAGCTACTAAATGGCATGAACAAAATACCGAAGGAAGATGTTGGAGTTATTAGTAACCATAACAAGGCAAAGTGATGAAATGTAGGAGAAATGATAGCAATAATAGTATGTTATATAAACAAATCAGGTAGGATGCGAAAGAAGAACTGAATTAATTTTGTTACTTAGGAAGAAAAATTACAACTGATGGTCAAAGCAGGAACAATTAAAAGTATACTATCATTAGAGAAAAGAGTATTCTTGAAAAAGAAATTTTTTTTAGCTTCATATGTTTAGCTGAAACAAAAAAACAAAAACAAAAACAAACAAAAAACAAAACAAAAAACGTTTTAAAACTCTATGTGTGAACACAGCACTTTATGGTTGCGAAGTATGGACTTCAGGAATATCAGATAGGAGGAAATTTGAAATGTGATGTTATAGAACGATACTAAAAATTAAGTGTACAGAAAAAAGGTAAGAACTATAGAAGAAGACAGAGATTGGAACATACACTGAAGAACCAAAGAAACTGGTACACCTGCCTAATATCGTGCAGGGCCCCGACGAGTACGCAGAAGTGCCGCAACATAGACGTGGCATGGACTCGACTAATGTCTGAAGTAGTGCTGGCGGGAACTGACACCATGCATCCTGCAGGGCTGTCCTAAAATCCGTAAGAGTACGAGCGGGTGGAGATCTCTTCTGAACGGCGCCTTGCAAGGCATCCCAAATATGCTCTTGGGAGTTTGGTGGCCAGCGGAGGTGTTTTAACTCAGAAGAGTGTTCCTGTAGCCAATCTGTGGCAATTATGGACGTGTGGGTTGTCGCATAGTCCTGCTGTAATTGCTCAAGTCCGTCGGAATGCACAATGAACATGAATGGATGCAGGTGATCAGCCAGGATGTGAACGTACGTGTCATCTTTCACAGTTGTATCTAGACGTAGTCAGGGGTTTCATGTCACTCCAAATACAAACGCCCCACACCATTACAGAGTCTCCACCAGCTTGAACAGTCCTCTGCTGTCATACAGGATCCAAGAATTCATGAGGTTGTCTCCATACCCGCACTCGCCCACCCGCTTGATACAATTGGAAACGAGACTCCTCAGACCAGGTAACATGTTTCCAATCAACAACAGTCCAATTTCGGTGTTGACGGGCCAGGTGAGACGTAAAGCTTTGTGTTGTGCACTCAGCAAGGGTACACGAGTGGGCCTTCGGCTCCGAAACCCCATATCGATAATGTTTCGTTGAAAGGTTCGCACGCTGATACTTGTTGATGGACCAGCATTGAAATCCACAGCAATTTGCGGAAGGGTTGCACTTCTGTCACGTTGAACGATTCTCTTCAGTCGTCGTTGGTCCCGTTCTTGCAGGATGTTTTTCCGGCCACAGCGAAGTCGGAGATTTGATGTTTTACCGGATTCCCGATGTTCACGGTGCACTCGTGAAATGGTCGTAAGGGAAAATCAACACCTCTTCGCTACCTCGGAGATGCTGTGTCCTATCTCTCGTGCGCCGACTATAAGAACTCGTTCAAACTCACTTAAATCGTGATAACCTGCCATTATAGTGCTGTAACCGATCTAACGCCTGCGATAGACACCTGTTGTCGGTGAATAGGCGTTGCCGACCGCAGCGCCGTACTCTGAGTGTTTACATATCTCTGGGTTTGCATACGCATGCCTATACCAGTTTCTTTGGATTTGCAGTGTATAAGCCATATAATTGAGGACGTGTGTTGTATGGGAATGATGGGTGTGGAAAGAAGTTGGTGGAAGAGTCTTACGGAAAGAAGAGACTGGACGGTGGATCACAGTTTAAGACATACGTGATTGGTTAATTGTTAGTGGAAGGAACAGTCGAAAGAAACAACTTTTGAGGTGGGCAACGATTAAAATATGCAAAACAGATAATTGAGGACGTGGTATGTTAAGATAAAGAAGTTAGCACAGGATAAGTAGAAATAGTTGGAGGATTACAACAAACCAGCCGAGGGAGTGATGACAGCAATATATATATATATATTAACAGATCACGCGAACGAAGTTGCGGATAGTTGCTTGTTGATAATATACATTGAGAAGTAATACGAGAACTGATGTAAAAAGTTTTACAAAATTCTTTATGACCAGCTGTATGAGTAAAAGCCGTAATAGTGAACGAACAAGCAGGTTTTTGAAAATGAACTGTAGCGAGATAATGTTTAGAATCAAACAAATAATTGAAAAACGAGGTTAACACAACAAAGAAACATACATAACTTTCATTGATACATTAAAGATTCCCGCAAAGTTAAAACCAGCATTGTCAAACTACATTAAAGTATATGTGAATGCATTAAAGTACTTAAATGACGTATGATGGACCCAAACGAAGTATAATGTATATTTAAAAGAAAAGAAATAATTATTATTATTCATGCGTTAAGTTTCAGTGTTTGTAAACAAAATTATTGAATCGATTATTGGTTTTATTTATAGTCTAGGCTGCAGATTTTTAAACTGCGAGAAGAAATTTCGTTTCGATGACCTCTGTTTGAATGAACGGGTTTCACGGGGGGGGGAAAAAAAATAACAGCCTATGGTCTGGGGGAAAAATAGGGTATGTTATAATGATCTTAAGTCGGAAAGTTGAGAATTTTTTGTTCGACACCATTCACCCAAAAACTAAAGGGCTATGACGGACTGTGTAGAATACGGTGCATTGAATTTTGATGAGAAGTCGGTAATCTGGGAGTGTCTATTTTTCATTGAACGCGGTTTATGCTAAAATTTCTGGAAGAATTTTATGGTAATCGATGTGTTCGGCATCATATTAGATTTTCTTCTTGCTTACGGCGTACGTGAACAATGCTATCGTCACATTTAAATGAGAATAATTATACAATAGGCAGTATAACATAGCTACCAAAAAAAAAGGGAAATGATAACGCATTTGAACAAATAAACAAAATTAACAATAATACGCTGCAGTATTTCACATGTTTAAAAGGAAATGGAATCATTTAAAATGATGAACATCGTAATTAAATAAATTCTACGGAAGAAAGTAAGAAACATTTTGCCAAGTAAAATCAATACGATTAATGCTTTATAGGTGGCAAGCATCACAAGGGGTGAAGTAACTCGTAGGGTAGATATTCTAAATCTGTCTTTCGTCTAACTCATAACGTTACTCGTAGTGCTAAAGATTCAGACTGCAACTACACGAGAATGTGAGGTAGTTGGGAATGATATGCGTTGAGGTTCAATGAACTTGGAAATTGCAGGCAGTGTAATTAACTATCTCAACTGTGATGATAAGGTTACTTTAAGTGAGAAAGCTCGATATGCATTTGACTTCACTTTTATTACACAAACACTTTCCATATAGACATCAGAGTCTTCAAGTAGCATTGCCAAGACACAACACATATTAAAATTGGAGTATGTTTCTACTAGCGATACTTCAAACGACTCCACTGGCTAAGGTGTTTTTCGGAAATCTGGAGCCCCCCTCCCCATCTGGTGAGATTTTTAGGAATCCTTTCCCCTCTCGTATTTTTTATTTTAGCTCTCCAGTTGTTCAAAGACTGTTAGACCTAGTGTTGCCAGATACAGGCTTATAATTTCCGGGACATTTCTGGTATTAAAAAGTATTTTAGTACTATGTTTAAAGAGTGAAAAAATGTTAATTAATAAAAAATTGTATTTTATGTATAAACTATGCTACCTCATATATATATATACTAGCCTCGTACCCGCGACTTCGTACGCGTGGATTAAGATTTTTTTGCCAGAATTAAATATAAAAAGTTGTTGGTAACGAAGGATTGGTCCCAAACAATATCGAGTCGGCATAATATGACAGGAAAGCTATCACTATATCATTCTACCGTCGAACCTGCCTCTTGAAGAGAATCAATTTCCAACATATTTCTGTCACTATTCGATAAGATTTCAAAATTTCGTGACTGTTAATCATACTGGAAAAAATATCCTGTGCCCTTCATACAGCATTCCTTATAAAATTCCATTACAACGATATAGCCATATAGTCGTCAAAACGTAACAAAAAGACAGAGACTTACTTCCGTATTTATATTAGTACTACTGTGGTTCACACTCACACACTGACTGCGAACAACACCTCAGGGATCATTATAACGTAAAAAAGTGTACACCTACAACATTGCAAGACTACCTACGATTTGCCTCGCATTGCACTCGTAAGTTTCTAATATCTGCAGTTTAACATTCAATCAGAATAACCTACGGCCCAGGCCTGACTCTTACGATGAGAAACAATTTTTAAAAATCTCAGCCTCCACGGAGATTTAAACCGAAGACCACGACGTTCGTAAGCAAGCGCTTTAGCCACTGAGCTGCCAGCCCACTTCACGGAAAAACTGTACGGAGACGTCCATATCCAACGTGTCTGTCTATCGCCGTATTTCGAAGTTATGAGACAACATGTGTTATTTATACAGATAATTTTTCAACCAAATGTAGACAGTATTTTTTTCCTTGTTTCAAAGGATAAGTGTGCAAAGTTTCATCGAGATAGGATGAAAACTGTTGATTTGTATGAAGAACAAAGTCCAGTGCCCTCCCATCAGATTTTCTCGTCAAATTCCGTCAATATCGGTATAGGCATTTAATTGTCAAAACGTAACATAAGACAGAGACTTACTTCCGCATTTATAGTATTCCTACTGAGATTACACACACACTGACTACGAATCACCCCTGATGGATCAATATAACGTTAAAAAAGTGTACATCTACTGCATTGCAAGACTACCTACGAATTTCCTCAGGTTGCACCCCTACCTTTGTGATATCTACAGTTTATAATTCATCCCTAATAACCGACGGCCCAACCGTGACTCTTACGATCAAAAACAATTTTTAAAAATCTTAGCCTCCACCGAGATTTGAACCGGAGACCACGACGTTCGTAAGCAAGCGCTTTAGCGATTGAGCTGGCAGTCTACTAGACGGAAACTCGGTACGGATATTTATTTTTTTATTTTTTTATTTATTTATTTATCAATCTTGTTCCATGGATCCCTGCTGAGGAAGTACCTCTGGGATGTGAAACATGTCATTGTTGATACATATACACATAACATGAGTCATATCATAGTAAATATATATATATATATATACATATTTTAAAATAATAATAAACATACATTTTTGCAACTGAGTTTTGCAAACGTCATAATGAGTACAATTAATTATTTTCTTCAAATTCTTGAATGGAGTAGAAGGAGTTGCCAATAAGATAATCTCTAAGTTTTTGTTTGAATACATCTTTATTATCTTAAAGCTGTTTTATACGATTAGGTAGTTTATTAAACAGATGTATCCCAGAATAATTAACTCCTCTGTGTACTAATGACAGAGATGTTTGTGTTTTATGCAAGTTATTTCTGTTTCTTGTATTGAAACTGTGTACCTGTGAATTAGGTGTAAACAGGTTAAAATTTTCTATGACAAAGCTCATGAGAGAATATATATACTGAGAATACATTGTAAGAATATTGAGTTTCTTAAAGAATTGTCTGCAAGATGTTCTTGGTTTTACCCTACACAGAAACCTAATAGCTCTTTTCTGTGCTATGAAAACTTTTTTACTTTGTGAAGAGTTTCCCCAAAAAATTATGCCATATGACATTACTGAATGAAAATATGAGGAGTACACCTGTTTCATTAATTCTAGATCTGCTGTTAGAGAAAGTGTTCGTATTGCGAAGGTGGCACTACTTAACTTTGTCCAGTAGTGTAGTGATATGATCATGCCAACAGAGTTTCTGAATCTATTTTAATACCAAGAAATTTTATACTCTCTGTTTCTAAGATTGTGTTGTTTTTATAGTTTATACATATATCTGGCTGTGCATAGTTTTTTGTTTTAAACCTAATATAATGTGTTTTTTCAAAATTTAATTTTAAGGAATTTGCCTTAAACCAATTTGCTACTACTATAAGTACTTCATTTACATTAAATTCTATAGTACTGTTTGGTGTTTTACGCACAGTCAGGTTAGTGTCATCTGCAAATAAAACACTCTTAACTTTAGTCGGATAAATTTCCAGGAAGGTCATTGATGTATAACAGAAAGAGGAGGGGACCTAAGACAGAGCCTTGTGGAATTCCATGTTTTATTTTCTCCCAGTCTGATGAAGCATCTTTACTTATTTTAGAATCAAAAATTGAAACTTTTTGCATTCGGCTTTCAATGTATGATTTAAACCATTTACCTGCGGTCCCAAAAATACCATAGTATTCCATTTTTTTCAAAAGTAATTCATGATTTACACAGTCAAATGCTTTTGCAAGATCACAAAATATTCCTACAGGATTCATTTTATTATTCAGTTCCTCAAATGTGTTATTTAAAAATGAATATATAGCCATTTCTATGGATGATCCTTTTTTGAACCCAAATTGTGAATTAGTGAGGATATTATAGTGTGTAACATGTTTTATTAGCTCTACTATACATGACTTTTTCAAAAACCTTTGAGAATGTTGAAAGTAATGAAATGGGACGATAGTTGTCTACACATGTTACTTCTCCTTTTTTAAATAATGGTTTTACAACAGCATATTTTAGTCTATCGGGAAAAACACCTTGTATTAAGGATTCATTACAAATGTGAGCAAGTACATGACTGATACAGTCTGAACATCTTTTCAGTAATTTACTTGAAATATTGTCATAGCTGGAAGAATTTTTAGGTTTTAATTGTTTAATGAGTTTATTTATTTCTGAGACTGTTACTGGTGGCAATTTCATCTCCACAAAGCTATTTGGGAAAGCAGTCTCAAGAAGCCTTAGAGCACTATGTGGGGATTGCTTTTCTATGCCTAATTTATCTACTACTGACGTAAAATGTTTGTTAAATATTTCACAAACTTCCCCTACTTCGCTATACACATATCAATTTTGTTCTATTTTTATGTCTTTAGAGTGATTTACAGTTTTTCCTGTTTCAGTCTTTATTATATTCCATATTGTTCTCATTTTATTGTCTGAATTTTCAATTTTCGCCGATATGTACCTGTTCTTGGCCTTCCTTATTACATTTCTTAGTATTTTAGAATAAAGTTTATAGTGAACTTTCAGCGCATAGTTATCTGATTCTCTCATTTTTAAATAAAGGTCCCTCTTTGTTTTACTAGAGATTCTAATACCCTTTGTTATCCATCCCATGCCCAGTTCATTGTTTGGAGTGTTGAGAATTTTCCTTTTTTTGAAACTACCTTCAAAAAGTGTTAGATATATATTCAGAAAGGAATCAAATTTCGCATTAACACCCTGCGCATTATATACTTCTAACCAGTTTTCATTGTTTAAGGTATCTATGAAGTGTTTTATATTATTTTCACTAATATTTCTTCTATAAACCCAGCTTTTCTTTATCTGTTTAACAGTGTTCCTGGACTCGATACATAATAGCTGGGCATCATGATCTGAGATACCATTTATACCATTTATTACTGGAAGTATGCTGTAATTACTGCACTGAGAAATATCCATAAAAAATGATTAATTGCAGTCCTGCTATTATTTTGTATTCTCGTAGGAAAATTTACAAGTGCTGTTAAGTTAAAAGACAACATCAAGGCTTCCATATCTAATCTATCATTGCTGTGATTCAGAAAGTCAACATTGAAATCTCCACATAATACTATTTGTTTGCTATTTGTAAAACTTAGTAGCAAAGACTCTAAATTAGATAAAAACAATCTGAAATTACCTGAGGGGGCCCTGTAAATTGCTATCACTATCAGCTCTTCCTTATCATATTCTAGTCTAGTAACACAACATTCAAAGTGTTGTTCTATACAATACTTACTTACAACTACACTACTGCATTCAATATTATTTTTAACAAAAATGGCAACTCCCCCTTTCTCCATTTTACATCTGCAGAAATGAGAGCTTAATTTATAATTTGGGATGGACAGCTGAGATATTCCTGTATCAGACAAATGATGCTCAGATATGCACAAAACGTCTACATTAAAATTTCTGGAATTTTGAATCTCTTCTAGGCTTAAGATAATGTCATCAGTTTTACTAAATATTCCTCTTATATTTTGGTGGAAAATACTAGTCTGAACACTTTGACGCAATGACTTTGAATTGTTTATTTTATTATTACATACTGGTATATCAGTTGGAATTTTTAATTTCAACAAATTATGATCATCAGAGGCATTAATTTCCTTTAGACATCTTAATAAATCTATTTTATTTACCCTAAAAAAGGCCGCGACTTAACACCATTTATCACAGGAATACCTCTTTCACTCACCTGGCATCCTCTGACCTCATCAGCAATAAGAAGCGAAAGCTTCCTCTTACCTCTGACATTCAAATGGAGTCCATGGCGAGTATAACTGACCCTACCAATGCAGGCCACATCAATCAAACCAATGTGTGAATTAGCCGGCTGCCAGAGAACCTTTTCCAAGGATGCATTTGTACGCCTGATGTTATGCCACATCCAGGGTTTATCGTAACGCTCAAGCAAACCAACAAATCTCACACTTGTCTGACGTATGTTCCTGGAAATGTGGGCAATGTCTCCCTCAATTGAATAATTGAGGTCTTTATCAAGGCTATTTCCTGGTCCCCCAACAATTACAACACAATCCTCATCTGAAAAATCTTTAACTAGGTCTTTCACATTTGCTACCACACTTCCAAGATCTGCATTTGGTTTGAAAATACTGCAGACTTCATAATCTGGCCCCAAGTCAGACTGAACAATCTCACTGATTCCCCTCCCGTGACTGCTCCCAAGTAACAGTACCTTCCTGCGTTTACTTTTAGATACACCCTGAAAACTTTTCCCTTTTACTTTGCAAGAACCCAGATCGTTCAGTCCAACCTGACGGTCCTCAGAGTCACCATCTAGATTCTCCAATGGCCGAAACACATTGGATGTCTCTAGCTGGAAACCATCAGACAGACAGCGTCTCCTACCTCTCCTGCCAGAGCTGACTTCCTTCCATTCACTGTTCCGCCTATGCCTAAGAACAGAGTTTCCATATTCAACGTGTCTGTCTATCGCCGTATTTATGAGACAAAATGTGTTATTTATACACATAATTTTTCAACCAAATGTGGACAGTATTTTTCTCCTTGTTTCAAAGTATAAGTGTGCAAAGTTACATCGAGATCGGATGAAAACTGTGGATTTGTATGAAGAACAAACAAACAAACAAACAAACAAACAAAACAACAAACAAACATACATTCATCTTTATATATAAAGATATATATATCCTCTTTTAGGTTTATTAATTAAACTTTGGTTGAAAATCAACATAAGTTGTTATGAATCGAAAAGAAAAATTCTAAACTTAAAGCAAAAATCGAGCACCTCTTTTAGGCTTTTTTTATACTTTGACAGATAACCAACAACGGGTATTATAAATCAGTACCTCAAAATATTAAACTTAAACAAAATTTGAACACTTCTGTTAGACTTATTAATTAAACTTAGATAGAAAATCAACATAGGTATTATCAACAAATAAACAAAAACTGAACATCTATCTTCAGGTAAATCAAAATCAACACCAGTCAAAATGAATCTTAATCAACTACTTTTTTAAAATATTTATTACTTGATTTGCCATTTTCACAAGGTTTTTTCCTTTACCGCTTTGTAAAATTGATAAAATTTCTGTGGAAGACTCTTCAAAATTGATTGAGTTTGCAGTTCAGCCTTGATCAAATACAAGGACATTCCGTTTCGCTCTTTAGTTCATTAATCGTTCAACGGGCTAACACTTCTGTCGCATAGGGTTTTGCATGTTGGAACTGACAAAACAATATCAACTATTTTCTTTAAATTTTCAAAATCATTGCTAACGGTTGTTCTAAAGAAATTGGCCTAGATTTTGTCGTTTGGCAAGTCTTTTTGAAGGACCACAAAGACAGCTTTCAGACATCTGATCTCTGTGTAAAGTGAATCAATTTTAACTGCATCTAGAATTTCCAATATACCAGGGGAAAAAAATAGTATACGGGAGTTCCGGGACAGTAACAGACCAGAAACAAAATTCCGGGGCATTTCAGGATTTCCCGGCCATATGGAAACCCTAGTTAGACCCCCGTAACGTTGGGATGGTTGTCATTTGTAGACTTCTTTTTCAGCTCTACTGTTTTTCAGAGAATTAAAAATTTGAGACTTGAGATTTCTGTCGACCCTACTCCCCCCCCCCCCTCCTTGATGAGATTTTGTGTGATTTCGCCGGAACCGCCAACCCCTATTTCACTTCACGTAATTAATGGGCTCTCCCTAATTGCACATCGACATTTTAGTAGCTCTAGGGAACATCGTGGGTTTGAGGAGAGATTGCGGTTCCTGTCCTATAAACTAATTGTCCCTCATCAGATGCACAGACCAATATATAAAGGCACGGTTACTGTTTTTCCAGGATGCCAGAAAATGTCTATAACTATAGGTTAGTATTAAAAACAATTAAAACTTACTTAAAACTTCTTGTAACTAAACGTAAATAATCTCAGTTGAAATTATGAATAATGTACGTGACTCTGACATTGGTTGTAACATGGTAAACAATTTAAATGCTCCGAAAACACATCTATGTATGGTACTGTAATGAATAATGAATTATTAAGTATAGTGTTATTAGGGACCAAGTGTTCCCACGGTCTGTGTGGCAGTGCGGCATGTCAAACAGACAGGTATAGGTGAGTCAACAAATCTTCCAGAGTTACACATCCGATGGGTGACTAAAACGTTCTACGTGACTTGGACTATTATTGAATTTATTGCCGACCATAAATAATGAAGGATCGCTTTCTATGTTGGCACGTTTCGGAAAAGACTCGTTAACTGGTGCCGGCGACCGAAAATGTACCTTAGTGCCGTATCCTAGTAAAGAGGCGCTTTCTGAAAGTGGTGGGATACGATCCAGCCAATAGAGAAGCTGCCAACGATTTATTAAAGTTTTGATGTTTTTTGTTTGTTCTATGAGCCAATCAGATGCTGTTACTTTGGCGGGCGGCGCGGTAATTCGCCAAGGGCCGTACGACACATCGTCGTAAGAGAGTACAGAGTCTTTCTCGGAGGAAGGGACTTTCTGGTGCGGATCCTTATCTGATACAGCAGCAAGTGATGTTCACCGAGGCCTGACCACTGTACGACGCGGCCTGTGGAAGCGGCCACCACGTTCTGGCAGTCGAGAAAGCTGGCAGACCTCTGTGGCGCCATTCACGCGTGGGTCCTCCGACATCTCCAGCGGTGCAACGGTAAAAACTTCGTCCACGACGAAAACTTATGCAATCGATACCACCCAGTAGTCGACCATGATATATTGCTCTAACTGTTTAACATTAAAGACATTCAACGAAGTCTAATTGTTTATACAGGGTGTTACAAAAAGGTACGGCTAAACTTTCAGGAAACATTCCTCACACACAAACAAAGAAAATATGTTATGTGGACATGTGTCCGGAAACGCTTACTGTCCATGTTAGAGCTCATTTTAGTTTCGTTAGTATGTACTGTACTTCCTCGATTCACCGCTCGTATTGTGGACGGCTGTGATACAATACGCCATTCTCCAGGGCTGCATCAGCGCATCAGGGATTCCATGTGACGGAGGGTGGATGCATGTATCCTCGCTAACGGAGGACATTTTGAACATTTCCTGTAACAAAGTGTTTGAAGTCACGCTGGTACGTTCTGTTGCTGTGTGTTTCCATTCCATGTTTAATGTGATTTGAAGAGAAGTAATAAAATGAGCTCTAACATGGAAAGTAAGCGTTTCCGAACACATGTCCACATAGCATATTTTCTTTGTTTGTGTGTGAGGAATGTTTCCCGAAAGTTTGGCCGTACCTTTCTGTAACACCCTGTATATTAACAAAACAAACTTTATGTTTGCATAATTTCACAATGATCAAGTTTTAATAAATTGTACACCCACTTTTCAGTTCTCCTATTAACTCCAATAATATTTCATGTGGCTAGCTAAAAATCCATTATTATTTTGATACACAAACTTAATAATTTTGTTTATTGTTAGAACAGTAAGATCCAGAATTTACTTTCCCTAAAAGCGGACGCGACACTTACCACAATATAACATATTAATGACCTTTAATCGACATGAATTAATCACATTTAAAATGGGTGTTACACTCATTAGGAATAGTTTTACGCGCTATACATAATAATACATGTATACAAACTAATTTCACTTTTCTATTACTATCATTTTTTTTCTGTTACTGACACTCCGCGATTTATTAAAAGTGGGTGCCGGACGGTACGTTGCACATATCCTTAGTCTTGATTAAAATAAATTAACCATGTTCTTTCTTTTATGCCAACGTAAGTTTTTGATAGGAAGACAGTAAGGGGGAACCGTGTTAAAGTAGTATTGAAAACGGTACCCCAATAAAGAATACATTAAGTGCAGATATGAGAATATTTTCTAAGAAAACTGGCTGGCGATAGTAAAGTACGTATGAATGGCAATAAGGAGGTTAAGAGGAATCATGAATATCAGCTATATGTGACAAAGAAAATGAAAATACGAAAAATAGGTACGAACTCCTCAATGAAGGTGGACTTCGTAAAATACTATGAAACTATAATCCAGGTTTATTCATACTTCTAATTTAATGTTTTTGTTATTAATTGCTTTATAATAACTGTAACTATAGCATAAGAAATTTTTATACGGAAAGTAGTTATCCTTTCGTCTCGCTCCTGAATGTCAGATAGGTACTTCTGAAGTGAAGACAATATAAATTTCACAGATACCGTTCCAATGGTGAATGCTTTAAGCTCCAGTGTATCGGTTCTGAGTTCTAGTACTATTATATCTGAGAAAGGGACAAATTATAAACTGCAGTGATGACAAGTTATGCAAATATACAGCACTGACTAAGGTCCATAAAATTGTAGGAAATTTGGTAAATGTTAACGGTACTGGTCAATCTTCGTATATTCGTTCTTATGATAAACATTAAGCTAGTTTATGGTCCCCATGTAATGGAAGCATAGCGGCAATAATAGAAGTTTCTCTGAAATTGTCGAGATGTAGCATTTTACCACCGTGAGACATCACCTGTGTATAACTACGTTTAATTATCAGGAAACTGTAATTATATAAATTTCCTAACCACCACCCCTTGTTACTTAGTCATTATGGAATCTAATCGTTATTAAACCAAAACAACGTACATACAGCTATCGATAAGTACATTGATCCATCTTTGTAATTTTATAATCCAGCTCTTTTCATGATAAATAATCTATTTTGATGCAGTATGAGACAAACAATTAATAAACTAAGAACTCGAAAACGCTGCGTTAGTTGGCTTAATGCATCATACATCAAAAATGTTCAAAAAATTAAAAAGATAGTATTCTTTAACTACCACCGTTTCTCTTCTCATATTGCAGTGGTCCGAATCACAAAACAGTGAAGTAGTTGCGCTCTGAAGAAAGAAAGTGTAAAGCAACGGTGAGATCTTAGTTGAATTAAGATAATTAATTCAATATCTACAACGTGTGTGATTTTGTTTGGGCAATCTATAATGACAAATGCATATAAAATAGCAATCTCAAAAAAAAAAAAAAAAAAAAAAAAAAATGTTTTCAGCTATATCGAGCGACCTACGCTACTTGAAAACACTATTCCCTGAGTCTGCTAGCAGACTCAGCTGTTGTCAATACACCTGAAGAAGGTGATAGGTATAGGACAAAACGTCAGCAAAAGGAGAAGTACTAAGACGCAATGTAAACGTCGTGAAGTTATTGATCTTATTTATTGTAGATATCAGTTATTGGCACTCAGGTCTTAACATTCTAACGAAATTTCACGCATCTTTAACACGATAAAGTATTTAGTTCCTTCTGGTCAGTGTAGTGACGGTTACTTGAAATTGTGGTATAGGTCACCAAAATATTATGACACTGTCCGACGCTTCACACGAGGTTTGTATTGTACCCTGGAGTTGAATAAACTGTTCTATCACTAGGATAAGAGAGAGAGCAGTGCCCATTTTCTGATCACCACACAGGGTACCATAGACCTGTGTTAGAGAGCAAACTTGTCCGCAGTGTGTATGGAGAACACGGATATCAAAATTATTAGTTCCCATTGTGTCTTTTAGAAGAGGAGGGCTGATGTCGTAACACCATATTTATCATTCTTCAACAACACATTCCGAGCATCCCACACTAACACATACACAGTCATCTGCACTAACGGTAACTCTTAACAAAATTGCACGCATTGGTCAAGGCAATGGAATACAGCCCAGTTGAAATATTCTTGAAGTTGCGGTGGAGGAATGGCTTCTCCATGCTAGAGCTGACTTCTAGGACTTTTGCTACGGTGCACATAAGGAATAGAAGTAACACAAATTCACGTACTGGGTTTCCCGTAATATGTGAGTCAAATAAGAAGTTCATACGCTAGTAGTAAGTGGAACCCGTAATGATTCTCGATTGCTGTTCGCCGAGGGTTGTTTTTAATAGCGCCACCCTCCATGAAGAGGCGTCGAGACGCTGTGTCACTGTCATTTGTCAGCAGGGACCACTTAGCTACTGTGAAGACTCACTCCGAGGGTCTCGCTTACCCTCTTGTTTACGGTATCAACTTATCCGTTCTTAGAAACACTGAGATCTCAGTCATCTTCGATGGCCTACAACATTATTTTCATCTATTCACATTTAAGAAAATTCTGCAGTCATCTGTAATGTAACTATTAAATAGCTTTATAGATATCTTTGGTCTTCCATCGTTATTGGTTTTTCTGGTAAACGAATAATCAAAGATGATATTAAAATCAAACCTCAACCACTTGAAAATGCAATCATAGTGTGTCCAGTATTGTATTTATAGTTACATCCAATTACCATTAGCATCACGAGTCGTTATCACCACTCTAATTGGTGATGTAGCTCAATGCTAAAGTGTCCTTCTTGAGATCGAGAGGTGCACAATTCAATTGGTGATCTCGCCCAGAAAAGCTTTATTTGAACAAATATCACAAAATGTTTTGCATCAAATATGCAGTTCATGACATTCGGGACAGAAATGGAAATGAAACATGAAACTGCAACCGCAATACGTAATTATAATCAAAGAAAAACTAAAAGAATATTTATCAAAACAAAACTGAAAGAATTTATTATGAGGTACAAAGTACTCTCTTGTGAGATGGAGTTCTCCAAGGAAACCTTCGCAGGCTCATTAAGTGGGAAGAGTGCGTGTCCTGGTATTGATACATTCTTGGATCCCTCAGAGTATACTCTAAACCAGCTCGTTAATCCATTTTTGTACCAGTTTATCCAGTTCTTTCATAGGGGTTATCTATAAGTCTTTTGGGTTGTAAGATAGGTCTACAACAGACGAAGGAATTCATTGACAAAACCTGCATGATAGGCGTATGCGTTTTCCTCGATAAAGATGCTTTTTTTCTCCAAAATACAGGGTGTTTCAAAAAGAATATACGTATTACAAAGTATTATTTTGTCCAAACTATCGATCACTGCGCCCCGGCTTGGCTATTGGAGAAACGAATACATAGTCTAGTTTATTTAATAGCCGCTAGATGTCAGTCGTCTTGTGTTATTCTTGGTAACCGTCATATGTTTAAAATGGCTACTCCATAGCAGAAATCATTTTGTGTTATCGAGTTTGCGAAGTGCAATTCCGTGATTACAGTGCAAAGACGTTTCAGGTTGAGGTACCAAATGCATCCTCCGAATGGGTGGAACATTCGTAGATGGTATCGACAGTTTGTAGATACCGGATGTGTATGTAAAGGAAAAAGTCCTGGCCGCCCTCGTGTTTCTGAGGCACATGTTGCACGAATTCAAACTGCTTTCCAACGTAGTCCTTCAAAATCAACTCGTCGTGCCAGTCGGGAGTTACAACTACCTACAACAACAGTTTGACGTGTTTTGAGACGTCGGTTGGTTATGAAGCCGTACAAGTTACAGTTGTTACAAGCTCTGCGTCCTGATGACAAACGGAAACGTGTGACATTTTGTAACGAGATGCTATTGACAATGATAACACTTTCGCACAACGCATCGTTTTCAGTGATGAAGTGACTTTCCATGTTAGTGGTCAGGTAAACAAACACAATGTTCGAATTTGGGGTCTACAGAACCCACATGCAGTCATTGAACATGTACGAGATTCGCCTAAAGTCAATGTGTCTTGTGCGATATCCCGATCATCTGTTTACGGCCCATTCTTCTTTGATGGAAACACGGTGAACAGTCAGCAGTATCTCGCTATGTTACAAAACTGCTTGTTTCCGAGGATGCACGAAGACAACTTCATTTTTCAACAAGACGGGGCACCCCCTCACTGAAGTCGCCAAGTGCGTGAATATCTGAATGAAACTCTACCGAACCGTTGGATTGGTCGTCAAGGAGCTGGCGACTTAGCATGCATCAGCTGGGCTCCACGGTCACCGGATTTGACACCCTGTGATTTCTTCCTGTGGGGTTTCATTAAAGACAACGTTTATGTACCACCACTCCCACAGAACCTTGAGGACTTGAGGAACCGGATCCGTACTGCCGTAACATCAGTGACGAAGGACATGCTTGCCCGAGTATGGGAGGAATTTGAGTATCGATGTGATATTGTTCGTGTGGCTGATGGAGAACTTATTGAACATCTGTAATCTGAACTTAAGAGGTTCGTAAATATGTGTGTAAAGTTTCATATTCGTATGTCTTACAGTTTAATAAATATATGCATTCGAAATACGTATATTCTTTTTGAAACACCTTGTATTTCCTACACTGTTCAAATTAGGGTTCAAATATGTTGCCCATTAGGACTGAGGTGGTCATGAATCCGCAGTTGAGTTGTAGCCTTATACGATGACCCCTTGTTATGTCGCTCCTGACCATCACTACACCGTCATCTAGCAGCCGTTTCCCGACGGTCGTCTGGCCAAAGACAATGGGCGCGCTTCATCGGTAAACAACATCTTGTACCAGTTCTGAATGGCCCATTATTCACAATTACTTGCCCGTCTGTGGCATACATCGCGACGTAGACGTCTAATAGCTGGGTCTCACCATGAACGCTGGGACGTTTGAGACCACACATGGCGGCATGTGACCACCAGGCCATATGCATTCAGCTACATAACTTTATTGATAGGGTTCCCCCTAGCCGTAATTCAAAGTCGTCGTCATCAGATGTACTGGGGGAATGATACAAGTCATGAACACTACCTGTAAATCTGTACCGGTTCTGTGTCCGAACAATTCAATTTCACTTCACTCTAACATGTCGAGAAAAAATCATTTTTGACATTCCCCCTGACGTAAAGTTATTACGATGCACGATCCAACATCGAGAATGGTTTTTTCATTAAATACAAACCTCAATAAAGTCTTAAAAATGCTGTCTGACTGTCCGACTAGTACACTGCCTGATCTTTGATGAAGTTATCATCTAGACAGGTAGATCTCTGTTCCGTTTTGTTTCATTAGCAAAAAGTTGAAGCGATTGTTTCGCTGGAAGTATAAGAATATTCAATTGAGCCGAAACTTCATTCAGCTTATCGATATGATACAACACTGTATTTCATCATCCTGAAGAGGAGATGCAAAACTGTCTTCATGAATGTAAGCCTGTAGAACTGCATGTTACTGAGATTACACTGCATATTTCAGGTACCATCAATAGGGTATTATTACAAAATCGGATTAGCCAGCGACAATAGCGGGTTGCGAGGAAATTTGAAAATACACGATTAGGTTTTAAGATCGAAAATAAAAATCAGATTTATTGTCAATTTACTATATAATTTCCTAAGCTCACTCACCTCGATAGCTATTGGCTGGATAACGGTGTCACGTGTCAGCCTTCGCTCTCAAATCGTAGCGATCAGAGATATCATTAGAAGAAATTCGAGGTTATGTCCGCAATTTAATAGCAAAGTAGCTGCTACCAAATTAATTGCCATAATAAATTCATTAAGTTTGCTTTTCGTTGTATTTCATAGTTAAAAAATCAATAAACTATGCCGCTGAAAAAACGTGGAAATTCTTTTTAGTAGCATGTTGTTAATGAAAGGAACATAAAAATACTTTAAAAAACTTTAATTACTCATGGTAGTAGTGGCCTTTCTCATCGTATTTGCTTCAACCACGAATGACAATTGTCATTCCACCTTAGGACAAATTACAATTTAACTAAACCTTTCATTAATGTTGTTGCTTGATCAAAGTTTATACATTATGGTTTATTTGCTGTTTAGGTATTTTACTGACCACTTTCGTTAATGGTCTTTGTTCATTTTCGCAGTACGTGACTTAATAGGTTATTTCAAGTGGACATCGTACCAAATATGTTACTTAATCGAGTATATGGAAATTCATTTCTTCGGAGTTGGTCAATTGTTTAATAATAGGCCTAAGGATTGTGTATTAAGTTCTCTGGCAGTTACAGATATAAATAACCATTTATAACATTATGAGAGTTTGCGCAGTTTTAATAAAAAAGAAACAACGTGATGCTTTCGAAGCAAACAGGAATTATTTAAAGTTTGCAGAGTGGACCTAAGGGTCAAATACAAGTCAAGTTTGTGTTTAAGCAAGTTCCAGTCTACGACCTTTGAAGCAATTATACAATAGCGCTATCGTCCCTGACCGTGTTTAATACATACGTTTCTTAATACTTCTAAGTTCATCAAGCTCAAGAGATTTTATTCACCCTAAATGTGAAACACAGGTCAAGTTCATATTTGATCAGATCAGGTCAACCTGTTGTAAATTTTGACTGTAAAAACTACTATTCTAGACCCGTGACGAGACGCAAAAATTGCTCACGGGCTTACGCTAGTATAATAAGAAACCGTGCAGTTTTATTTACACATCATAATATTTGTGGTGCAACTTAGTATGGCAGAGTGTTGAGCCCGGAACTATAAAATGGCAACAGAGAACATTGAGATATGTTTGACTAAGACTCGCTAAGTATGTTCAGAATGTATCGTACATTTATTATAACCACATAAATAAAATTATCACACGATAGTTTCCCCGTCGTTGACATTTTGGTAGCATAAGTGCCGCTGGAAATTATTTCTTCACCACACTCTGGAAATCTCCGTGTGACAATTTACACGAAACATTCCAAAATTTCTGTTCACCTGGAATGATTTAACCTCCGGTAATTAATCATTTGTTTTTCTCGAAATGTCATCAATTTTCACATTGAAGACGTTTGGAAGTTTCTTTGTGCGCTACAATGGCATAAGTACCACTCGAATAATGCAAATTCTAAAATCACTTCACAGGTGACAAAGAGAATTACTGTATGTGTCGACAGGCCTTCAAAAAGTTGACATCACAAACACCGAATAAGCGTAAGAGCCACCCACATTGCTGGAGTTTTGCTAAAAGATTTAGTGTTTGGAATCCAGCGCTAAGCATGGTCGTTTATAACTGTGAGTTGTGTTTTTATTTTATCTTACTACGGAAAATAACAATTACAAAAGAGAAATCGAAAGGTCCTTTTGTTGAAACAAAAATCAGTGTGACAATGTCTGTAATCAAGTGAAGACTTCTAACGTGTCAACATGCCATAATTTGCGGGTGAGATAGAAACGACAAACTTTTCCTATTAATGAGGTTTTATCGATTCCAAGATTATCTAAAAATTTCGTCCATCAAGTTTATAACTGCATAGTACAAGTAAAATGCTTCTAGTAGTTTCTCATAAATTGAACTTCGACTTCCATGGATACCAATATTGGTTGAGATTTCTGAAAATGTTGCTAAACGGATCACGGAAAGACATAAAGCTTAGTTGTGCTCTCAAGCAATGGCGGCACTGCTAGATGTTCCAACAGACCACTGAATGAGTTACTCTGTTTTTTCCGGTCAAAATCCCACTATAACGTACCTAGTATATTTGAATAGTTTTTAATACTACCGATCGAAAGTTATATTGTTATTTTTACGAAATTTATCACTGAATTTATTGTTTTCCGTATAGATTAATAAACAAGCAGTCATTACGTTTCCACTTGTCTAAGGCGTCTGTTTCAGTTACACAATGCTTTCTATGATAAATATTTTATTGCTGTTACTAAATCAATTAATAAATGATTGTCACCTGATTTGACAAGTAGCCTTACCACTTAATTAAACAGTTTCGTAGACTGTTACTTCATTACACATAAACTTGAAATAAGAAATTCTATGGCATATCCATATAAATAAGAGACGAAACGTTCCTAGAAGTGACAGCAGTACAACCCTTCTTGCTCCTGAAGATTATACGTCCCCGCAGTACTACGCAAGTAGGAAGACATTAAATTAGGAACAAATGAGACATGCTCCTGTAGACTATACGTCCCCGCAGTACTATACAAGGAGGAAGACATTAAATTAGGAATAAATGAGACACTGTGTTCCCCTCGAATTTCCGGATGGGGAAAGAAAACGTGAAGGAGTGGGGTTTGTACCGCTGAGGAGCAGTGGGCGTTGCCAGTTGATTAGCGGACACAAAAGCGGAGCAGGGAACCAGGCTGGCTGAATGGACGGCTCGCGTCCATTGTCGAGTGGGAAGCAGCACGTGCTGCTGTCTCCAGGGAGCAGCCACAACACTCCATCCTACAGTCACGACAGTACACAAACATTCAACTGCATATCACAACTATATCACATCTACTTCGACATTTATATGAATTTTTCTGCTAACATTTTTTGATTAAATAGTAAAGACAATGGAGCGATTATAAAAGGTAATCGTAAATATAACTGCCATAGGTGCAGTTTTATTGGTATACACCCTACTGTCGAATCCAGAACTTTTAATATTGTACAACTTTCTGTGCACGGAAGGAGCGAGTGTTGTGTTTTCGCGTAGCCATGATAAACTGTTTTTTGAATTTAAGGAGGTAGATACAGTTATCAGATTTCCAAAAATTTTCTCAGAAAATTTTTTACTTTTGACTCCATGTTGGTGGTAAAATAATTTAAATATCTTTGACAGTGTGGGAATTATGCGTTAATAAACAGAGATCTGCACGACAGCCATATAAATCTTACTGCACTTGAAGGTAATCCCAAAATAAATATCTCAAAGCTGCAATTCATACACTGATTTTAAAGATAACTTTTTCCACACGCATAGATCTTTTTCAAATTTGCAGGACATATTCTACATACTAATTACTACAGTCCCTACCATTACTGTTTATGCAACTTTTCACAAATGGAAAATATGCCTCGATATGTTAAAACAAAAAAAAAAGCAAGAATTTTAATTTCTTGATTTCTAATTAACAACAAATATAAAGTTAAATGTGTTATATTATTGATTTAACTAATTGCCTCCATATTAGTTTACAAGATTTAAAAAAAAAATTCTTCAAAATTTCAAACAATATGCTTTCTATCATTAAAGACCTTAATGACAACATATTTTTAACTGTCAATTTGGATGGTATATTAATATATTGTTGAATAAAATTTTTATTTTGAAAATCAAATTTTATAGATAACGCTAACAGTTCTATGGAGCAACGAAATTTAAACCCTCAAATTTTAATAGATTTGTAGAAAATGAAATTTCAATTTCTACAAATATTTCTGTGTGTTAGCTGTATCTACACCCATAACCTCATAGTAATAATTTGTTTGTGCGTTCGTTATCTTTGGAGAAGAATTTCTGATAATCACGCCTTATCTGATCTTTAATGAAAACGAACTGAAGATATTCGGCGAGACATTTATTTATAGAAATCCTACGTGTTGGAGATATTTAATTCACCAAGAGAAGTGCTTTTGTAGAAGTCGAAAAAATCTGGAAAACAAGATGCCGAAATCTTTGATAAAGTAACTAATCCACAACGTTACTCCAGTAACTGTCCGAGAGTTACAGTATTGTTCGTTTCGGTCACACTTCTCCAGCATCTTGTCATTTGAGATTACTCCTAAAAAGTTCGCAGCCTTGCCCATAGTTGGTAATACAATCTACGAACTGCGGAACGTTTAATGTCTCTAAAGTTTATAGGTAAACACTTTCCCAGGCCAAGAACCTTCGAACCATCCTCCTCATCTACATGCAGATTTCCACATGATGTTCGCTTGTAATCTGACCTCGGACCCATATTACTTTTTCCTTAAAATCTATTCTTTCTTACCAATATCATTCAGTAGTTTCACATTTCTGAGTACAAGAGAATAATAATTTTATTTTCGTATGTTCCAGTGATATAGTGTTCCTGCCTCTCTTCTTGCAGTTAAGACCACAACACTGTAAACATAGTACAAGAAACAAATTCCAAATATAATTCCACAATATAAGTCAGAATCACATTGAAATATGCAGTTTAAGGTTATGTATCATAACTAGCATTAATATCGTAAGGTTCGGTTTTTTGGTGGTTTACTAAACGAGTATTATTTTGAAACAATGATCAAAGTCGATTTCACCAAGGCAAAGATAAGAATGCAGTTGAGTGCATCGCTTAATATGAAAACAGAGTTCAGATTAAATCTCTGAGCCTGGTGATTAAGCGCTCAACGGTCGGGTCTGACATTCTTGAGGATGAACATTTGATTCCTGATCCGGCAAATCATATTTTGATTCCCCAGGATTCCAGAAATCGGAGTAGATTTCCTATAAACGACTTACCGGATTTATTTCTCATACCTGACACACAATACTCCAGCGGCTTTAAAAATCTCTTCATCGATGAGTGCTAGGAAAGAATGAAAAATATCACCTTTTTTCATTTTTTAACGAGTCACAATTATTTGTGTGATATTGATAAACTTACTCAAATTTGGGATCTAGAGGTAACATATTAATCAAAATACTTTGCGGATTATTTTGCTGCATCAAATCTTTACACTCCCCGAAGTTTCTATATTTTCAGGGGAAATGGTTGCCTGCTGAATCTACAATAATCTGCATGTAGATAATTCCCCAGAGGTGCCCAAGCAGGGATCAGAATTTCCTTGTCAATCATCCTCTGCCCGTCGTTAATTAACCTCGTTGTCGAATAGTGTTAGGAAAGAAAAAATCACCGTTTCTTAGTTCTTAAACGAATGAGACATTGAGAAGCATACTCTAATTTAGGATCCAGTAGTAAAATATTAATCAAAGACTATGTGGGTTAATCTACTTCGTCAAATTGCTTTACTATCCAACGTTTCTACATACACTTTGGATCATTTTCAGGGGAACTGGCTGCTTAGTGAATCTACATTCGATTGTAAATAGATAAACCCCTGGAAAATTAACCGAGATGGGGATTGAAAAACAGTTAATGCAAAGAAACAACACTTAAAATTTTTTTAGTTAGTAAGAGTATGACTATCGCTGAGATCACGAAACTTTACAAATAAAATAGTTTATACCGAAACTATATCGAAAAGTAGTTCCCCAATGTGACAAATTGGGTAGCGTATCCCACAAATGTCTACTGCAAGTCTCGTATTTGCTAATCAGAGCACCACGGCGCCGACAGAGCAACTTCATTACAGGCAGCGCTGTACAACCAACGGGTGTGGTGCTAGGCAATCTAGTGCGTTACTATTTACTGCGTAACGTTAATTAGAGCGGCCAACTTGCTAACAAGGCGAACGCGCCGTACGGTCAGCATAGAGACACGGAATTAGCGAGTTTCTCTCTCTAGAAACAAGCGGCCTCTGATTAGGAACCGTCTCTTCACCTCGTCAACTACCGACCCACAAGCGCCGTTCGCAGTTCCTGTCGAGGAGCATTACCACACAATGACCGACGAACACTGCTATCCCACAGCTTGACTCTTGCCATTACGTGGCACAACAAACTTTCTGCTACCTGCAAGGTGTCCCGGTTACGGTTGTTAAATCAGTAAACACTAACTCTCATCTAATTTGAACATCTTTACTAATATTATACATGCGAAAGTAACTTTGTCTGACTGTCTGTTTGTTACGTTTCTTGGGCTAAACGGCTAATCCGATCGTGATGAAACTTGACAAGGAGATGTAATTTGGCATTAGGATAGACATAGGATACCTGTTCTGTAAAAATAGAACATATTGTCATGTAATTTTGAAAAATCACCGATACGAACATTTACCAACGCGTAGGATGTGTAAGACCGTAGTTCCTTACATCATCATGGGCTGGTGGCTCAGTGGTTAACGCGCTTGCTTGCTAATGTTTGGACCGTGGTCTCCAGATCAAATCCCGATCGAAGGAAAGATTTTTAAGAATTGTTGTTAATTATCTGAGCCATGCCTGGACGGTCGGTTTTTCGTATTCCATATTAAACTGTAGATACCACAGATTTAGTGGTGAAATGCTTGGCAAATCGTACGAGGTTAGAATGATATAGTAATGTCTTTCCTGTAATATTATGCCGACTCGATGTTGCTTGGGACTAATCATAAGTTACTAACAGCTTTCTACACAGACGGAAAAAAAAATCCCAACACCAAGAAAGACTTGTGTTAGATAAACGAAATTTGGTAGGCGTGTTTATACATCTGAAAGATGACATCGATTCAAATTTCGCGCTTCGCGCATAAGTGTGGCTCTAGTAGCGCTACTCAGAGCTTGCAAATCAGGTTTGCTTTAAATACGCGCTGTAAAGTTTGTGAACGTTATTTACCGCTGAGATTTGACATAGTGAGTTGATGTTAGCCAAGAATGCCTTTAAGAAGACGAAGAAGCCATTATCAACAGCTCACCGAGTTTGAACGAGGTCGTGTAATAGGGCTACGAGAAGGTGGATTTTCTTTTCGCGATATTGCAGAAAGACTTGGCCGGAATGTATCCACTGTGCATGATTGTTGGGTGCAGTGGTCAAGGGATGGTACTGCCTCAAGAAGACCGGGTTCCGGGAGGCCACGTGGCACTACTGAGAGGGAAGACCGCCGTATTCGGCGTACAGCTGTGGCGCATCGTACTGCGTCTGCGGCAGAAATTCGAGCTGCAGTTGGTACCACAGTGACACAACGAACTGTTAGAAATCGGTTACTTCAAGGACAGCTCCGAGCCAGGCGCCCTGTAGCGTGCATTCCACTGACTACAAGCCATCGCCGTTTGCGACTCCAGTGGTGTCAAGCCAGAGCTCATTGGAGGACGGAGTGGAGATCTGTTGTGTTTTCTGATGAAAGCAGGTTCTGCCTTGGTGCCAGTGATGGCCGAGTGTTGGTCAGAAGGAGGCCAGGGGAACGCCTGCAACCAAACTGTCTGCGGCCTAGACACACTGGACCTACACCTGGAGTCATGGTCTGGGGAGCAATTTCCTATGACAGCAGGAGCACTCTTGTGGTTATACCAAACACACTGACTGCAAATTTGTACGTCAGTCTGGTAATTCAACCTGTAGTGCTGCCATTCATGAACAGCATTCAAGGGGGAGTTTTTCAACAGGATAACGCTCGCCCTCATACCGCTGTTGTCTCGCAACGTGCTCTACAGAGTGTCGACATGTTACCTTGGCCTGCGAGATCACCAGATCTGTCTCCAATTGAACACGTATGGGATATCATTGGACGACAACTCCAGCATCATCCACAGCCAGCACTGACCGTCCCAGTATTGACAGCACAAGTACAACAAGCATGGAACTCCATACCACAAAGTGACATTCGAAACCTGTATGACACAATGCATTCACGTTTGCAGGCTTGCATTCAAAATTCTGGAGGTTACACCGGCTATTAATTTAACAGTATTTCACATTTGAAATGCATTTTCTTGAGCTTAAATTAACCTGTGATCTTGAAAATTTAATCAATTAAACATGTTAACTTGACAAATGCATTGTCCAAATTTCATTACTCTACAATAATTTTTTCTTGGTGTTGGGATTTTTTTTTCCGTCTGTGTATATTCAATTCTGGCAATGAAATTGTGATTCCACGAGGTATCGCTTAGTAACTTTATAAAAATAACTTCAACGGATTATCATTAAAAAATAAATAAAATATATTTTTATTTTTTGCTTTTGGTCTTACGTCTAGTTAACATCGAGGTAATTAGAAGCAGGAAACGACTGGGGAGCAAAGAATGGGAAGGAATTAGGCCACCGCCTTTTTGTAGGAACCATACAGGCATTCTGTTATTATTACTTTAAATTTCGCAGTATATAGCGTAGAACAGAAATGTATTAAAATAAACTGTAAAGAACGCGTTATTGCCAACAGCAATTCTTTATTACACGTTCGCACGCCAATGCGCAATACAACGTACAACAACATAGACCAGCGAGATTACAGATAATGCAAAGAATAATTTAACGTCTGTGCATATCACTGATAATCTCTACACATTCGCCTGGATTAATTTTGGGAAACCACAGAAAACACAAATCTGGATTTCAGGACGGGGATTCAAACACGCGTCCTCCCGAATGCGAGGCTAGAGGGTTATCACTCAACCACTACGCTTGGTATAAAAGATTGAATTTCCCGTAGCCTCCACTATTACGTAAATAATTTTTCAATTTTTTAAACTTATGTTTTCATGGAAATTTGTTGGATGTTTAAGAAACCAGGTGCGTACGATGTCCTGAACTTTGGCATAGATAGTGGTCTTTATTTTGCATCTTAAAAGTGAGCGTGAAAAATCAAACTATCTGCTATTGCAACACTTCTGTACCTCTCCGTTTAACTGATTTTTGGTTTTCACAGTATTTATTGCATTATCATAGATTATAACAAATGCAACAGGAATGCAGTAAGATTAACCAGGAAACGTCTGCATATACAAAACTGTTAATTGAAACAGGCATAAGTTTAATAATGAGATCATTTACATATTACATCGTCAATATTTCTTACAATCTCTTCTGTTTACGAAAGATTTCTGAATCTGCTTTGATTGATCCAAGCTAGTGACAATTCTGGATTATAGCGAGGATAGCTCTTATAATTTTACTTCGCTGAAGAAGCAGTGTCAAATTGAAGGTTATGGATGAGACATTCGTGTCTTTTAAATAGAGATACCTCTCTAATCTGTCCCAACACTTGACAACAGTATCCAGACACTGAAATACGAAATTGACGTTCGCAACACCTTTAGTATCCTTAAAGACGATAAAAATAATCTTGCAAACTAATAGACTTTCACATTTTCTAAAGCTGCTACTCCTTATCCGCTTCACTCTATGCACATCCCATTCTTTCAAGAATATTATAATTGATATGTGAAAATGCGCTTCAGAAACAAAGTATCTTTCCGATGAAAAGCGCTCCAAAAGTTTCTAGGAAATGCCTTTTGATTTCCATACAACATTGTTGGCATTAACCTTGAAATTATTTTTCATATATGTGATTCTATTTCAGAGATTGTCAACATATTTCAATCATTCTAGTTTCACTCTATTTTTATGGACAGTTATGTCTTTACGAATTTGTTGAATTCTCATAATTGTATGCGACTTAATTTTTGTTTTGGGTCGACGTCTCTGAATGAAGTTAGCATTTAATCTCCGATCTTCAGAGAAAAAGGTATGCTTTGATAGTATATCATTGTTGAACTGTGTGCACTATTTGAGAAAAAATTTTACTGGCTTAGCTCCTTCATGTTATGTAAAGTTAATTATTATGCGTTGCTCAAACTTCAATGCTGTTTTGTTGGAATAGGAAGAAAGTAAGCAAAATTGGATCAGTCACAAAGAAAGAATACTTCTATAAGAAATCAACCAAATCAAATTGCAGTGAACCTACAGCATTTCTCGAAAAAACTATACAGAATTTCTTCTAATACCTCTGAATTTAATGCAAGTAACATTATATCATGTGCAAACTTCAGATGTATTCAAGTTATCGTGTGACGGTGATTCATTAATCTTCTCAAACTAATTTCCTAAAACTGTTTTAGAGCTGGAGTCAGATAGCAGAGAATTTCCAAGGACAGTTCCACACGGGGTAGACTGTGAAAATTGCATGTAGACTCACGAATCAAAATTCATTAGTTAATAACGACAATAATACCACAAAATTAGATTTTTATTGGGCAACTGCAGTGTTATTAGTTACCAATGAACAAATATACAAATTTCTATTTGACGGGCTCAGATTTTACGGAAAAGAATACATTTGTTGTCGTTAATGTCCTTGGTCTCTGAATTATTATTTAATTAATTTTTAATTCCGATGGAGATAACGCTCCTGTGGCAATTACCCTAGACATCTAATTACCCCATTTATAATATTTTTTATAATTTTTTCGTAATTAGAGTGAAAAATTCCTCCCCCATTTACTTTTCCAGTTTACAAATTTTAATTTCAAATTCCTTCAGCGTTTTTGGTTCATCATTTCACTTGGTAATTTGTTCCAATCCCTGACACCCTTACCAACAAATGAAAATTTCGCCACTCCTTTATACATGAAATCGAGCGCTAGCTTGTGATCATGGTCGACTTTCCCCTTCCATGAACTATTCCTATTTCTCCCATCACAAACATATGCTCTGTACATTCCCAGCACTCTCTTTAACCTCCTCCTTTCCTCCTATGACTCCCAATCCAGATCCTTTATCTTATCAATTACTGACAGTTTCCTGTGATAATCTACTCAAACAAATCAGTTGCTCTTCTTTGCACACCCTCCAACTCCTGTATTTGATAGCCAAAATGTGGGTCCCAAACTACACCACCATATTTAACTAATTGTCTGACCAAAGTTTTGCAACTCAATTCCCTCACTACTCTGTTACATCCCCGCATCATCCCCTCCAGTAAATGAAGGATTTTGTACCCTTTTCCTACCAACTGCCTAATGTGCTCTACCCAGTTGAGTTTATTATCAAACGTTATGCCACGATATTTACTTTTCAAGCCTTCAACAAGCAAGTCTGACCCCACCCTATAATCATAATTAAGCTTTTGTTTTTTATCTGCGTACTTAATAAGCTGACTCTTCTTGGCATTTATCTTCATTCCATGCTGACCTACCTATCCAGGTCATCCTACAGCTGTTCACAGTCTTCCCAAAGAAGGGAAAATTGAAAGTACCACGTGCTAAGAATGGATAATGACAGATTTCCGTAGCTTTCCTTGAAGTACCATCCTACAGGAAGAAGACCCATGAAAACATGGTTAGAAAACTGAGGTCGGAATAAGCTTTTGGTCTATCCATGTAGAGCAAGTAAGTCCTTGGTGGTCGTGTAGGTGATTCACTGGATGGCGATGTTGTCAACATTGGGTTGAAGTAGTAATAGTGTCATTGACAAAAGCGCTCAGCAGGCATGCTGACGAAATGACGCCTAGTGCCGCAGCCTCCGCTGGACGTTGTACTCTGCCGGTGCAACGTCCGCCCCAGTGGCGTCTGCCTGCATAATGCATGAGTCCGATGGGCGACTTGTCACGCTGCAGGGCCCCCAACAATGCGCCATTGTGGAGCGCGCCGGATGTGTGCCCCCGTGCACACGCGACTTTCTCAAGACGGCGGCAGCGGCTTCCCGATACCATCTCGCCCCGCCCTTCACCAGCCACACACCACCTCCTGTGACGAGTCCGCTGCGAGAAAGTGGTCGGCACGCCTCCATCCCGTCGCGCTGCTCAACGCACCCGGCATCCAAAAACATTCAAACATTCTCCTCAAACGCAAGTATTCTCGAACGTGGGTGAGCGACAAAGTTTTGCCCTCACATTCGGGAGAAGACGGGTTCGAATTCCCGTCCAGCAATCCAAATTTGGATTTTCCATGATTTTTCCCTAGCACTCCGAGCGTATGCCGGGATGGTTCCTTCAAAAGGTCATAACCGAATTTCTCCCCGTTTCTTGCACCCTCTCCTTTCCCACCTCTAATGACCTTTACATCGACGAGGTGTAAGGTCATAAGTAGGGTTCGGATCTATATCACCAAAACAGTAGAGAAATATGCAGGCATTTTTTTTTCGACTGTTTGTTCCAATCTTGTGCTAACCTCTTATTCTCTACATAACTCTTACAACCCACATCCTGAATTATCTGCTTCATATATTCTAATCTCTGTCTTCCTCTACAGTTCTTACCTTCGACTGTTCCTTCCACTAGCAAATTAAGCAATCCAGCATGTCTCAAAGTATGACCTACCAGCCTGTCTCTTCTTTCTGTAAGCTTCTTCCAAAAACGTCTTTCCTCACCTGTCATTTCAAAACTCGTTCATTTCTTACTTTGTGTGTCCACTTAACTTTCAGCATTCTTCTGTAGCACAACATTTCAAATGCTTCAATTTTCTTTCTTTCAGGTATTCCTAATGTCCATGTTTCGCTACCATAAGTGCTGTGCTTCGTACATAGAGTTTTATAAATTTCTTTCTAATTCCTAGGTCAATATTTGAAACTAAAAGATTTATCTTTTTCATGAAGGCTCTTTTTTCTAGTGCTATTCAGCTTTAAACATCACTTTCAGAAAATTTTGTTTTCGGCATGTTGGTACTCATTGATCCAGTTCAGATTTAACACTGGCTGAGGATTATTTTCAAAAGTATTTCATTGGGACATTGATTGACGCGGATCGACACAGACATGCTACCGTTGCATTGTCGAGATTAAAAGGCGGGCGGAACATTAACGTTTAGAGAGTGAAAATAATGCACAACTTTAATTCTTGGCTGATAAATTCTGTCCAATTCATTGACAATTAGTTTGGTTTTTCGTCCAGTGTATAAAAAGAGTATAATTCATGAATAATTATCTTGATTACTTCTCATCTACATCTACTGAATTCCCGGTATTATTAAAAAAGTATCCTCATAATATGACCATAAATATTGTCATAATATGACCAAAACCAGAAAAATTTCCTAAATATGTATTTATATGCTACATGAAATACATTTAATTCAATCAGCAACGTTTAATCAGTGTTTAATTCAGCATTACAGCTCAAAACGAAAGCAGGAAAAAAATATGACTTGTCCTAAAGAAGTGTCCTAGACGTTGACATAGAGTGCAGCTAAGTGACTGTCTTTGACCGATCGTGTACTTGCCTGGCACCGGGCAAAATATGAATTTGTTTTGTGATCGCAACAATCGGATTTTGGATGTGTATGGTTCCCGGAAAACAGCCCAGTCGAACGTTGGTATCATTACTTTGATATTTCAAAATCAATGCTCTCTGGTATATATTGACTTTTCTTCCTCCTCAGCTCGTAAAACATCCCTAAACATTAACCGGTAAACGCAGGTCGAGTGGCCTGGTTTCTCAGTGGCAGAGGCTTCTGACTGTAGGTCGATAGGACCCCTGTTCGAATCAGACCGCTCCGCAGTTCCGATTCCATTCCACGGCTAACCAACTTAGTCGTGAACGGCTGTGCACTCATTCAAAGCGAATTCAAGCCAAGCGAAGGCTTAAATTGTTGCTAGTTGGCCCAAATGAACATACATTCAACCAGGGCCGGATTTAGTGTAGGCTGTTCATTTTGTGCCGCCCTTTTCTCCTTCATACTTATACTAATCACTAATTTGTATTACCTTTATTAGGTAGCAAACGAATGTGCATATGTGAATGGATATATATTAAGAGTGACTTCATTACTTGAAGGTATTCAGATTTAGTGATAAAATAGAAACATGAATACAAACAAGAAAATAAAATATGTAATACATAATTATAGTTTTCTACGGGATTTTTTGATTGGCGAAGTCATCTAATAGATCATCATAGTTTATGCTATTCATTATCTCTGCTTCTATATATAGAAGAGCCAAAGAATTTAGTTTTTCTTGAGATAATGAAGACCTCTGGTAATTCTTCACTCAGGAAAAGCACCTTTCTCCAGAACAATTTGTGGCTGGAGTGCAAAGTGTTATGCGGAGAGCTATATCAAAGTTCAGGCAAATGTTACACAGAGATTGCTTCCTCAAAAATCTGGAGAGATCAAGTAACGAATTTGACTGAGGTTTCTCTGCAATCTTATTAGATGAAACGTGACCGTGAAAATGTATACATTCCTGAACCAAATCGACCTCTAAATCATTAGTATAATGTTGCACGAGAGACAGAGCTTTTCTTGTGACATTTTGTGTTAAAAATTCACCCATTCTAGTCAGAAACGAAATTTTTTCTTGGAAGTTGAGATATGCAATACGCCTAAATTAGCCAATTTTTCGCTGTCACCACTTACCTAAATGAAAATTGATAGTAAACGTATTTTTCTTTTCTATTAATTGTTCCGAGTTTGTCACTTCACTACTAGATGTCACCACTTAAATGAAAATTTATAGTATACGTTTTTCTATTATGTTTATAATCACACACAAATTTGACGGCTTACTAAAGCGGGCACCCTAGGAAATTTGCCGCCCCTAAAACGCTGCCACCCTTAGGCTGGAGCCTATACAGCCTAATGGGAAATCCAGCACTGGTTTGGCATATATGTTCAAGGAGAAACAATCAGTATGCTACGATTTGTTGATGACATTGTCTTACTATCAGAACGGGTTGAGGACATAGAGAAGTTATAGAATGTCATGAACAAAATACTGTAGGAAGATGTTTGATTAAATATAAACCAAAGCAAGACAAAAGTGATGAAATGTAGCAGAAATGGTACCTACACAAGTAGATAAAATATAAAAATAGGGTCAGATGCGATAGCAAAAGTTAGTGAATCTTGCTACTTACTTTTAGAAAGTAAAATTACAACTCATGTCCGAAGCAGGAATGATGTTAAAAGCAGAATAGCAGTAGCGAAAAGAGTCTTCATGAAAAAAGAGAAATCTTTTGGTTTCAAATATTGATATAGGACTCAGAAATGACTTTTTAAAACTCTATGTGTGGAGCACAGCGCTTTATGGCAGCGAAGAATCGACTTTGGGAATACCATAAAGAAGGAAAATTGAAGCTTTTGAAATGTGGTCCTATAGAATGATGTTGAAAATTAAGTGGGCGGATAAAGTACAAAACAAACGAGTTTTGGAAATGATGGGCGAGGAAAAAAGTTTGTGGAAGAGTCTTATCGAAAGAAGAGACAGGCTGGTAGGTCATATTTTGAGACATGCAGGATTGGTTAATTTGTTAGTGGAGGGAACAGTCGAAGGTAAGAACTGTAGAGGATAACAGAGATTAGAATATATGAAGCAGATAATTGAGGACGTGGGTTGTAAGGGGTATGTTGAGATGAAATGGCTAGCACAAGATAGGAAGGGATGGAGGATTGCATCAAACCAGTCGAGAGACTGATGACAGAAAAAAATTATTGCATCACAGGCAAATATTCATAAATTACTCACATCTGGCTTGACCACATTTCCTCTGGTGTTTTAAATGTCAGTGATCGAGTTGGAGCTCTGTTGATAGGGTAAGCAGCAGTATGTACAGCTTCAGCCCAATATAGCTTAGGAAAATTAGCATTGATTAAAATACATTTTTCCCTTTCCACTAATGTTCGGCTCATTCGTTCAGCAACACCATTTTGTGTGGTGTGGTTGTGATGGATTATTCCAGAACGTTGTAAGAACTGAGAATAGTTACTGTTAACATATTCAAGGCGATTGAATGAGCATAATAATTTTGTGGCAGTTCTATCATTACCGTGGCGCCACAAACTGATGATGAATTCTTGTAGAACTCGACGAAAAAAATTGAAAATAAAGAATAAAAAATTTTGTGTCTCGCCTGGTTTTCGAGGTATTGCAGGTTAAAAATCAGTTGTAGGTATAGTATTTGGACTTTTCGTGACGTTTCTTCTGGTCCAGGCCGTATTTCAACCTAACAACAACCACTAGGAAGAAAATAAAACGCCAATAGTGCATTTCCACCGTGTAGAGAGCCATAATGGTTTTGGTTATTTTTTTTTCTTTGTCCAAGCTAACCCTAACTTCCTCACTTTTGAGATACATTATCTTGACAACCAAGCGACATATTTAAAAAAATTATTCTTTACTTTGAATTTGTCTCTTTGAGTTACATAACAACACATCATCAAATTGCGGCGCCACGGTCATCGTAGAATCCCCGAAATTTCGGAATTTATTTTTAATTTACAACGATTTCATGAGCGACAAATTACCAGCATCATAATCCAGCTACGTCTAAATAATTCCACCCTTATAGCGATCTGACGTTGTGCTAGTACTATTTACTTACATTGTGACGATATTATCATCAGCTTCTTGGCTGCACTAGTCCATGCGCTGTACCCGACGAAATCGATCAGTATGTCAGCTTGTAGTGTCACACATCAGTATTTTTACAGGAAATCGCGTGCCTTAACTGGAGAGTTGGAGGAGAATCGTAGTAGGAGTTGGAGGAGAATCGCCTAGATCAAAGACAATGACTTCACATTGCAACAACTGCTGGTATCGTGCGTCGTGCTGTGTCCAGAATTACTTTTCATGTGACTCATTTCACTTTGTTGCTTAATGTTAATACTGCGAAAAGAAAGTTACCTAGATTTGAAGCGGCCTGCCACTTCGTTTCCAAGGAAACAATTAAGTGTCCGTGACGTCGTGGCGCGTTGCCTAGGAAATAGTCGCCGCTATTGTTGGCAGGGTATAAAAGGAGGTCCTCGACGTGTCCAGAACGCAGTCGACTCCGGGAAAGAGCAGCGAGGAGCACCCTTCACCACCAGGTCAGTAGCTCACGTGTTGTGTTGTTCATTATCTAGTAGTTTCTCGGTGTCTCGACACAGGGCGGGGGTCGGCAGAGGCAATGCTAACGCACAGACAACTGTCGCCGGGGACTCGGCGGCCAGCACGCTGGTCGTGGCGAGATCCCGAGGGAGTGGTCTGTCGCTTGTTCGCTGCTTTCTGACTTCTCCATTCGAGCCACGAGCGTATTCATATCTGTCGAAGATATGCATATTTCTCGCTGAGCACCGTGGGGCTGGCAGTGGTAGTGACGGAGCGAATTACGTGTTACAGAGCGAGGCTCTGTGCGACGTATAGCGTGTGCGATGGTTCTGGCGTCTCCGTCCCTGTTAGAGAGATTGGGTTTCTTCTGGCTACTGGACGTCACAGCCCGTCAACTACTGACTCAGGTTTTTCCTGACCCTCTCTCTCTTTAAAGTTGCAGTGAGCGTTGCTGGGGACGGCGGACAGACTACGGGATCTGCACTGCGGTTCTCTACGCCGACCAGTCCGACAGCGGGATCTCAGCGGCTCAACACGTTCCACGAAGACTAACGCGGGGCTGCACTGCGATCGCGCTTGATAAATGTTAGAATTGAATATGTACTGCTAATTGGAATTGAAAATATACGAATAATATATCCTAGCTTATCTGTGCTTTATTTACTAGTTACTTTTAATGAGAACTTATTAATAAGCTTTGGAGGCTTGGTGCTCTATTTAAATAAAGTAATGTAACTCAGTCAATGTCATTTCTCAAAAAGGAGGTATGTCATATCCATGAGTGGTAGGATAGTTTGTGAAGAAACTAAACTTCATAAACATTGAATAAAGATAGAAAGAGATGCAGAATATAGACTCTTCCATCCACATGGTTTTTCAAGTCTCATAACGGACACACACTGCCACCTACTTAGGCTCAAATTACAATCGCTGCCTGCTAGAAAGTATTTCAAGGACAGAGAATACAATCACCGCCACCTAGACAGTATTTAACAGATTTATAATACACTCACTGCCTGTTAGATAGTATTTATAAGATCCATAATACGTTAACTGCCAAGTAGACAGTATTTAACAGATTAATAATACACTCACTGCCTACAAGATAGTATTTAAAAGATTCATAATACTTTCACTGCCACGTAGACAGTATTTAATAGATTCATAATACACTCTCTAGATCAGTGTTTCCCAACGTGGGGCCCACGCCCCACAGGGGGGCAATTTGGTTTTTTTAGGGGGGCAATTTAGATATTGACTTGATACGACTTTACCGCTTTCTTTTCGGGTTATTTAAATGCAATGTTAGATATGGGTACAAAATATAGCAAAAAGCAAATTCTTAAAACAGTGCTGTAAATAATTATTAGATATAGTTTCATTTGATGTTAGCAAAATATATCATCTGAATGAATTGAGTCGTCAACTTGACCTTTTTGGGATTCACCGCGTAATGTTTCGCCTGTCTTGGGAACCCGGACCTTTTAAAACGCGCCAATAACGCCGTTGTTCGTGATTTTTCCATCTTCATATTTAGCCGAATCTGGGTTTAGTGCAGTAAATGATTTACTGATAAAAAAAAAGAAATCGACTGGATATAACACAACGTGGAGACTTGAGATTAAAGCTTACTAAATTGGAGCCTAATATAAAATTTCTTTGTAGCAAGCATCAAGCGCAAGGATCACACTAAATTACCATAATAAATCTGTATTAATAATCTTTTGAATTTTATTATTTCATTATATGTTTTTTAATTTTACTTACTGTGTTTTATGACAATATTAAAGTGTTTTCTTTCAAAAACCATCCTATATGAGTTTCTTTATTAACAAATAATTTTTTATTAAAAATTATGTATGGGGGGCAAAAAAAATGTTAAAAGTGGGACATGACCCAAAAATGGTTGGGAAACACTGCTCTAGATAGTGTATAAAAGGTTCATAATACGCTCACTGCCTGCTTTATAGTATTTAAAAGATTCCTAATACACTTACTGTCATCTACACAGTATTTAAAAGATTCATAATAATACACACACTGCCTGTTTGATAGTATTTAAAATAGTCATAATGCACTCACTGTCTCCTACTTTTTTTTTTTTTATTTGCTTTCGGTAAAATATACCATACAGCCATGTTATGTATTACATGTACAATCTTCTTGGTACACATTAATTGCAACACACATAGTTTGTAAAGTTAATTTGAAAAAAGTACCGACAAACTAGGTATACAGCATACATAGATAATACAAGTAAAATTCCTTAGAACAATCTTCAGATATGCAACAGTTTCAGATCTTTTGTGCATATAATGGGCACAGTTTACTTCATTCATAAAAATAAGTTTTATGGTGGAAAAATCTTCTGCATATTCTATTACTAAAGCAAACATAGTTCGTTAAATGAAATGTAAAATTTTGTGGATAATTATCAAGAAGCTCAAAGGACAAAAAATTCGACACCGGTATTAATAAAATTAGCTCATCAGTTCTAGAAGAATTTACACTGCATGATAGATAGTATTTAAAAGATTCATAATACACTAACTGCCTGCTAGATAGTATTTAAAAGAGTCATAATACACTCACAGTCTTCTAGACAGTATTTAAAAGATTTCGTATTACATTCACTGCCACCTAGATGCTATTTCAAAATCTCAAAATATACTCACTACTGTAAAGAAGGTATTTCAAAGATTCAAAATAGGCCACCGTTCAGTTGCTCCATCATAGTGTATATAAGGTTTAAAATACACTCAGTTCGAATATAAATTCTATTTCAAGGACTCAAAATAGCTCATTTCTGGCTGGATAGAATATCCAGGAGAGAAATAAAACTCAGTGCCTCCTGGATAGGGTTTTAAAGATTTAAGAAAAACACATTGCTTCCAGATGATTTTTCAAAGATTCAAAATATATTCAGTGCTTCCTGGTTAGTATTTCAAAGTCTCAAAGTAGACTCACTGCCGTCCAGAGTGTATATAAAAGACTCAAATTACAATCAGTGCCCCTTAGAGAGTATTTCAGAGATTCAAAATACACTCACTGCCGGTTAGAGAATACTTAAAACATTCAAAATACACTCACTGCCAGCTCGATGGTATTTCAAAGACCCAAATACACCCACTGCCCGCCAGTTAGTATTAAACGCACTCACTGCAGCCTAATGAGTATTCCAAAGACTCGAATTACATTCACTGCCGACTAGATAGTATTTCAATAACTCGAAATAACGTTCAATTTGTCCTAGACAGTATTTCAAGCACTTAAAATACACTCACTGCTTCCTAGTTATTATTTCAAAGATTCATAATACACCCATTGCGTCTAGATAGGCAACTATTATAAAGACTCAAAACTCTGAGGGTTAGAAAGTATTTCAAAAAAATACAAAACAGGACGAACAGAATACCCATTCAACATTAAGAAAGCCTGATGGTTTGATACTCTGACAGACACTACTAAATAAATCACAGTGTTCAGGAGAATGTTGTTGGATGGCCATCTAAAAGCCACAATAAATCAAATTTTGGTATTTTTTACTTCATGGAAACCTTTCTGCGAAAAGCAGTAGTGGCACGAGATCAACAACCTAATAAAACGGTGTTTTTACAATCAATGACTGTGAATTTTTTTATTTATTCGGGTGTAAGAACTTAATGATCACTACTAAGTGGAGTTCTATCATTACCGCTGCGCCACAATCTGATGATGAATTATTGAAGAACTCGATGAAACAAATAAAAAATAACGAATAAAATATTGTGATATCTTACTAGGATTTCGAGATATAGCACGTTAAAAAGCAGTTATAGGTACAGTTCCTTGTGCTGTTGGTGACTTATTTTCTTCCTAGTGGTTGTTGTTAGGTGTGGATATAGTGGTTTTGGTGAATTTTTTTTTCTTGTCTAGGCCAGATCTCACCCTAACCTCCTCACTTTTGAGATACAATATCTCAAAAAATAAGCAAGATATTTTAAAAAAATCTTTATTTTCGATTTGTATCGTCGAATTCATCATCAAATTTGGCTATGGCGAATTTTTTCTCCTGGTCCAACCTAACCACGTCAATTTTTAGATACGATATCTCGAAAACTTAAGCGATATATATTTAAAAAAATTAATCTTTACTTTCAATTTGTCTCGTCGAGTTACGCAAGAATCAATCATCAAATTGCGGCGTCACGGTTATCGTAGAATCCCCCATTTTATGTTGCATTCTAATTTTTTTTCAACTTGCATTTTAAAATGTTTGAATTGTTTCAAAGCTTCTGGCTTTTCGTGAAGAAAGTTAACAAATACCTTTTTGAATAGTCATCAATGAATGTCATGAAATATTTAGCAACTCCTAATGACATTGTTTCCGTTGGACCAAAAATGTCAGAGTGTACCTTTGTAGCTTTTGTTCCATTGTATTTTAAAGCTAACCTGTTTTATTTTCCTTCTAAACAAGTTGCACAAACTAATTTGTCTGCTTTCTTGGACAATTTTACGCCTTCTGCATTCTCCACTATTTTCTCCAGATACTTAAAGTTCAAATGAACCATTCAATGGTGCCATAGGAAAATGTCTTGCTCATCGACATCAGATATGAATGCGTAAAGATTATTTACATATTGTTGATTAAACTGTCTGTCCCAACTATTTCATTATTACTGTTCATTTTTATACAGCCCTTACTGTTGAACTTTACTTGACCACCATTTCTAATTATCTGGCTGACAGATAGTAAATTCGTTGACAACTCTGGCACATATAGGACATTTTGAAACAATTATTATTATTATTATTATTTTACATTGACCATTAGCATTACACACACTCAAACACAGCTTATCTGAGGGTTTTTTTTACAGATAAGCATGTGTTATTTGTAGCCTTAAATGAGTTGATGAGTGGTACTGTTTCTTCTTGTAATATATTTCTGTGCATGGTCATGTGCATATAAGCACCGGAGGCTATATACCAGGAATCACTGTTACTCACTGAATCTATGATTGCAGCAATCAGTGTTTAGATTTCTCATTTTTTCCGAAATTATGTCTCATTATGCTGACTTGTTCGTTTGTTATCTTGCTAAGGAAAGAATCATTCGGAAAATCTAACTAATAAGAAGATTGTTTATACAAAGAATTGACTATCCCCACCGAGTAATTTTGCCGAAGAAGTATTTGAAGTGTTAACGTTATGTTCTTGGTATGTATGCACAAGAATTAAACAAAAATACACACTGTTATAATTCAAGGGATTTTGATTTCAGGTCCATATTAACCAACAAGAAGATCGCATTTCCTTAATAGCATCAACGATTCAAAACGAGGACTTTTTGTAATATCACAGTACGAACAAATTTTATTTGCAGTAGTTGAAGAAGCTCTTTTCTCCTTGAGCTAAATACATTGCTCGAAAATTGTACAGATTTTCTATTTATTTATTCAATTTGTTTAGGGTGTTCTATTTACTTTTAGCGCGACTTCTACAAATTTCACGTAAGCATCATGCAATAAATAAATAATAATTTTCATTACCTTCAGTATTCAATTAGAACAACAAACCAAATGCTCTGGCTCCACTATAGCTGCCACACACTGTTTATTATGTTTCGCTATAATTGCGTTAGCCTCCTTTGTGATATGCATATGGCCTTTTGATTAGTATTTTTCTTTTAAGACTTTACGACACATCTATGATGTAATCATTACAGCAGGGAGATGATTGTGATCACGGGAATGGATGTAAAATTGCCTCTTCATTATGAAGGAACCATGTCGACACAATGATTTTGGAAACTTAAACGTGAACAGCCGTAGCGGGTACAGAAACCGAGTCGTGCGGAATGCTATCCTCGGACGTTAACTTCTCACCCACCAGGCTCTGTAATTAATAGCTACAGTGTCATTAACAAACGAGTTGACGGCTAAGGTCATTAGAGGCGGGATGGGACTGGAGACAAAGAACGGAAAGGAATTATGCCATGGTCTTTTTGAATTAAACATCCCGGCATTCACCTGGAGTGATTTGGGGAAACCATAGAAAACCCAAATCTGGATGCCCGGATGAGGATTTGAACTCACGTCCTCCTGAATGCGAGAACAGAACGTTAACCACTCACCCACCACGCTCGGTGGGAACAGTCAATTCTTTGTATAAACAACCTTCTTATTAGCTAGATTTTCCGAATGATTCTTTCCTTAGCAAGATAACAAACGAACAAGTCAGCATTTATTGAGAGCTCTTGAAGCTAAGAAGTTCGCCTCAGGCCTGGCATTGGTGAGGACGCGGGTTCAAATCCCCGTCCGGCAATCAGTGTTTCGATTTCTCATTTTTTCCGAAAGTATGTCTCATTACTTAGTTAATTGGTTTATTTTCTTTCCTCGGCTGTGTATTTTTGGAACAACAGGGCTGATTAAATGGTTTGCAATGGCACTAAACTTCCCCACCCCAGTATTTGTAAGTGTAGAAGTGTGTGTGTTCAGCGTGAAGTGTTATTTCTGTTGTGAATGAGAGAAGAAGGCCAGGGGGGAGGGAGTGGGGGAACACGATGCGGGCCCATTTAGGCCGTCTCTTCCGAAAGACACCACTGATTCATCACCATCAACAGTGTAGTCTAAACTATACAGTTTAGTATGCCCTGACTCCAAAAGCACTGCGGAGGGATATGCGAATTAATCCAGGACTTTGGTTTACGATGTGGTTACTAGGAATGGTGCATCATCACCTCCCCTAACCTGCAGCCAAGTCCTGATTAAAATTTCTTCCACCGCCAGGACTCAAACCAGCTATCCCTGCGTCAGCGCTGGGCATATCACGGTTTGGCATCCAACTGAGACGACGGGGCGGGTTTAAAAGGAAAGGCTCCAAAAAACTTTGGAATGAAATTTTTTTGGTAGACTATTCTAAATCAGGACTAAGGTCACCTTTTTTATCTACTTTAAGCCTCATCGACGGCTAAGGTCATTAGAGGCGGGATGGGACTGGGGGGCAAGGAATTGGAAGGAATTCGGCCATGGCATTTAGAGGGAAGAATCCCGGCATTCGTCTGGAGTGATTTGGGATGCCCGGACAGGGATTCTAACCCGCGTCCTCCCGAATGCGAGACCAGAACGTTAACCGTTCACCCACCACACTCGGTAAAGGTCACCTGAGAATGACGGTATGTGATTAGTGATTACACATGCTGAGTATGTTTTGGCAATAACTGATGCACTATTTACGTATGCCCTTAGGCCTTGTCAAGGACGAGGTCAACAGGGGAAGGAAAGAACTATGGGCAAGGAATGAGTAGGAATCTGGCTATTGCCTTGTAAAGGAACCATCCCGGAATTCGCCTGGAGTGATTTGGGAAACTATGGGCAGCAGAAATCTGGATGGCCAGACGGGGTATTGGACCTGCTTCCTCCCGAATATGGGCGCAGAGCGTTACCACTCAACCACCACCCCCGACATAAATGATATAATGTTTCTAGAGGTTGTACGCACGTATGATTAGTGTTGTAAAAAATGTTTTTTTTCTGACTTGAAAAAAAAAACTATAAAAAAACACGTTTTTTCTGGAACACTTTTTTTTTTCATAACTACTAAATCTCAAATTTGTAAGGCATTTATTGTTTTATATTACTGTTTTAGAGTTTATACTAAGTACTTATCTTAATTTTTTAATCTACTATAATTTGAACTATGGTTCAGTTGAAAAGAAAATTATGAAAATATTGGCAACATTAACTGAAGTTTTCTTTTACGAACGGGGACTCCTCGAAGAGGCTAGGTTGCGCGAGAAGGAATCCCCGTTCCCCTTTGTTTGGTTTGATACTCGCTATTTGAACTAGTGCTGCCAGCCCTACGAATTTATCTGTAGACCTACGGATCTTTTCAAAAAATAATGAATTTTAAATTTATCTACGGTTTTTTGCCCCTTTTTATTACTTACTGTTCTTTCCTTACATTCGTATACTTGTTAAACTCTCAGCGTATAGTGATACTGAGTCATTAAATTGTCTTTAAATGATAATAGATTTAAATTCAAACTTAAAAGGCCGTAATAAAGAATTATCGGCGCAGTTTTTATGCACATTGTGTACTTTGCTCACAATTTAAAATTGCAATCTCAAAATCTTTTGCGTACAATGCAAGAACAACCAGTAAAACAAAATGTAACTTTTTCTGAAGTTATGGATCCAGAGGAGACAGAAGAAGAAACAGAAAATTCCGACACCGACAGAACTAGTGTTGGTAGTGCTGATACTAGTGAATGTGCTACTGACATAGAGGATGAATAAAATTATGTTACTATATATAGATAGATTTATGAATCATTATGTAAGACATTTTATGATTCAGTAAGATTTAAAACACACATGTGTTAAGTTCCGTAAATAAAACTATAATTTATCAAATATATTGTTTTCTGAAGAAGAAAAAAATAAATTAAGAAAAAAAACAAGGGTGCTGGTTTTTTTTCATGTTTTTTTCAGAAAGCTGAAAAAAAACACATATTTTTTTTTCTTTAATTTGCATCACTACGTATGATGATGACAGAAATATTATGTCGTACTTTTTCTTCAATAACAGATGTGATTCCTTTCAAGTTACGTACAAGCTACGCATTCCAAACATTATTGCATGAATAAAATATCTGCGTACAAATATACGTTCGTAAGTAATATAAAATAATAGTTGGGAAGTCTTACCTAAAACATGAGTAAAAAAAGTATAACCACTAAAACGATGTCATAACATAAATACTATGGAACAAGGTCTTAAGTTTCGCCAACTTTTTGGCAATTAAAGTAATTTATATTACAATCCAGTGAAGTTAGCAGAGGAAACTGTATGAAACAAGTTTGTGTGAAAAGACCATTTAAGTAGGCCTTTTCCTGCAGATGATTATGTAAAGTAACCCGATACGTATCGAGTAATATAACTTACATAAACCAAAATTTAGGCTGAAAACAACATTTGGGGTAACTAACAAATTGTTGGCCAATTTCGGACACGAGTATATAGTGTCTACTCTCATTCAGTAATTTGACGTTCTAAAATGCCTGCACAAGTTACTGAGTGAATGCGTCTCAACTATGGGCCTTTCTTTTCCTGGTTTTCCACTTGTTTCGTTTTCACGATGTTCCCCTTTTTTTTATCCGGTTTTGGTTTGTTTTTGTTTATGTTCTTTTCCTAATTTGTATTTTTTATGTCATTACGGAGTTTACTGATCATCAAAGAGCAGTTATATTTATCAACAAGGAAGAGAGAAGGAAATAAGGACGTGGGATTTATATATAAAAAGAACCATACCGGCATTTGGCTAGAGTAATATTCGAAAGCCTTTGAAAACTAAAATATGGATGGTTGGAACATAAATCAAAACCTTCCCCTTCAAAATAACTGGAGCGAACAATTCCATTTACCCATTCTCAGTTTAACAATATTTAAATTGAGCTAGAGTTTTTACTATAAAGGGTATTCGTCCAATTAATAAGAAAACCGTGAAATTTCGATCGTTGTTGAATATTCTGTCGTGATGTGTAGATGCAGACTTGATTAGTTTCTTTACGTACCAGGTTTAGAACAGGTATCCAAAAAGATCTGTACTTGGACACGTTCACCCCACTGAATCAATCTATAATGTATCCTAGTAAAAATGCTTCTACTAAATTCATTTTACTACATACTTTATATTTCACAAATTCTATTCATGGATTATTTTATTTCATTCCGCTGTATGCACGACTCCATGGGACTGTTCCTTCGAAGCAGAACATTCCTTCTTTGAGATGCTCATAAAAGTTCAACTGCTCCACGTATAATACGGGAAGCAGTTAGCCACAATCACACATCAGCTCACCACCAATATGCATCGCCGATGACAGCCAAAATGATTGTTACCCAATCGCCGCAGAGATAACAAACCTCCCGTCCAAAGTACCGTCTCCCATCACCGAATATCTTTCCCGTAACCTATAATCAATTACATAAAACATGTAATGATGTATACAAATTACGCCATTAGATTAATACACACTCTGCAGTGATGCATTATTTATGTTGACGGCCGTGTTGCTCGCCAGCTGTAGTCAACGATACATTTTTGATTTGGATCCAGGTGTAGATGGCGCCAGGCAGGAAACACGTGTAGATGTTGTCGACTTCCGGCGGATGTTCCCGCTGATTGGAGGAGAACAGGCTGTCTCAGAAAGGTTCAAATGTCACCACATTATGTAAAAATACGGTGATCAACATAGACTTACAAATGTTGGAATGTACACTGCCTAATTCCACCTTCATGTCATTCACCGAGATTAAATTAATGTTGTGATCCAATTGGTTTTTATGATATTTTGTTCACCACACAATTACTATTTTACCAGCCTCAAGGCCCGTCCAAAATGACGGGTTTAACGGAGTGTTCTGACAGTTCATTTCTCTGCGGTTGACTAAGTAAATAGAATTGTTATGTAATGTTTTTAACCTTATTTTGTAATTTGTACATATTTCGATTATAGCTTACACAGCGATACAGATGGAAGTTCTACCGAATGAACGATGTGAGAATCAGGGAACAAATTAAATCAAAAATAAATTAGGAATCCTAATGCCTTACGTTATAGCGCGTGATATTAGTTTTATTCATTGTCCAGGTCTCATTTAGCACGACAAATAGGTAACTACTTCCATCCGTATAAAAATACCGTAACTTCAGTAACTCGGAGCTTATGAAAGCAGCTTACATTATTTATTTAAAAACTAGACGACCTGTGCGAAAATTTCGCGAATAAAATGCGATGAATAGTGAGGTTGAATATAATGTCACCAAGTTCAGTCATTACTCTTCATACTCCTACTTCATTTATCGATTTTGGTTAGAAATCCAGGGAGATAAATGGCTCGAAACAAAAAAAACGTATTTTAGAAATATTGACATTTTTGCGCTTTATGGGTCGAATTACGAAAAATTCCTTTCTTAGAATATAATGTTACCACGGCGGAAACCTTAGTCTTTAATACGATATGTCATTTATCTATATCGATTAGATATCAAGGGAAATATAAGGCTCGTGACACAAAAATATGTTGTAGAACAATTTATACTTTTTCCCTTTAATAGTTGAATTCCAAAAACTTATTTCTTAAAATATGATCTCAGCAAAGCTGAGACATTATTCCTCACAATCGTACTTGATTTATCGATTTTGGATAGATATCAAGGGAGATAAGTGGCTCGAGACACAAAAAACGCATTTTAGAAAATTGACTTTTTGCCTTTTATGGGTCGAATTACGAAAAATTCCTTTCTTAAAATATAATGTTACCACGGCGGAGACCTTATTCATTAATATAATACCTCATTTATCTATATCGGTTAGATATCAAGGGAGACAAATCGCCCGTGACACAAAAATCGGTAATAGAAAAATTTATACTTTTTTCCTTTAAGGGTTGAATTCCAAAAACATTCTTTCTTAAAATATGATGTCACAAAGCTGAGACATTACTCCTCATAATCCTACCTCATTTATCGATTTTGGTTAGATATCCAGGGAGATAAATGGCTCGAGATACAAAAAACGCATTTTAGAAAAAGTGACATTTTTGCCCTATAAGGGTCGAATTAGGAAAAATTCCTTTGTTAAAATATAATGTTACCATGGCGGAGACCTTATTCTTTTAGTATGATACCTCATTTATCTATATCGGTTAGATATTAAGGGAGATAAATTGCTCGTGACACAAAAACGCATTGCAAAAATATTGATACTTTTGCCCTTTAAGGGTTGAATTCCGAAAACTTTCTGGCTTAATATATGACGTCACTAAAGCGGAGATCTTAATCTTTAAAACGATACTTCATAAAACCGTTTCATATAGGTATCCAGGGAGATAACTGACTCGTAACACAGAAAACAGCATTTTAGAAAAATTTAAATTTTTGCCCTTTAAGGGTCGAATTGCGAAAACTTTCTTGCGTAAAATACGATTTAATCAAAGTGGAGACCATAAGCTTTAAAATGACACCTCATTCATTGATTTCGGTTAAGTATGAAGGAAGATATAGGCTTGTGACAAAAAAATACCTTGTAGAAATAATATATATGATATTCATCGTGATTTATTCTGTAAAAACAATGTGTCAGTTGTATGGTCCTATCTGCATTTCGACATAAGCACACCTTCACTAATATTGCTGTTCAAAATTCATAGATGCTATTATCAGCGTATGAATACATTCATTGTATTGCGATCTAAATTTGACCTAATGTAAATATTTAGATAAATCTGATATAGTGCCATCAATAATAAAAGCAACTAATAAGTAATATATTAATTTAAACGCAGTACATACCATTATTTCAGTGTTTCGGTAAATCATTCCTTCCAGTATGTTAAAACAGTGACTTAAAATATCTACATTGGTTCTAAATATCTTGTAAGCTGCGTCAAAAATGACGTTGAATGCAGTATTTTATCAATTCGTTTCTTCGCTGACTTAAGTACAATAATCAACAAATAAAGTTCATTCTCTTGAAAATGATATTCTATAATGTAAATATTTGTTAGCTTACTGTAACGGTATCGCTGTTCAAAGTGTATACGAAAAATCTACATCGAACGAATTTTAATTAATAAAAGCAACTAATCTATCCATTTCAACGGAATACGTTCTTTTCTTTCAGTGTTCTGATAATTAATTTATTCGCAGATGCATAGCTAAATAGAAGTTATTAAATAACGCGCTTATGCTCGAACATCTCCGTTCGTTGTTTGTTGTGCAGCTGAGACGGGAAACGTAACGTCATAGTCCGACTGATAATGTGACGTCATGGCGTGACAGATGACCAAAACTTGCGTTTTATGAATATAGATCGCTTGCTGAGGAAAGAAACATGTTCCAATTTTTTTCTGGAACAATCAGATTTGAATCAATTTCAAGCTAACGTGTACAAACATCATACCGAATGACAAAAACGTAAAGCAGTTAATTTTCAGCGGGACCCAAAAAGCATCACATTTTTTAATAAATATTAAAAATGCAGTGGAGTATCAAGATACCCCACAAAGTTACGTCCAGGATCTGGATCACGTATATGGACTCGAAACATATTTCTGCACAAGCACTAAAGCCAACTCCAGGCATTTGAAATTTATCAGAAGGATGAACTAAAAGATCAGGAAGGACAATTACAGCAAGAAAGTACAGGAAAGACGTTTTCATCCAAATGTAGTACGGCCATATAAATTTTGGTGGTATCTACATGTGGTGAGAACAGATATCAGAATAGCAGTGAAATATATATAATACTTATAAGAAAAAATACGAAAATGAAGAATGCTGTGAGGGGACGGAGAATTATTGAAAAAAATAATATGAATAGAGTAAAAACAAACAAAAACTGAGTTGGGAATATTTCCAGAATCAAAAAATTTACAGAAAAATCAATACGCGGTGAAATCTTCCGAACCATATACTGCAAATTCTACTTGAAAACGATGATCATGAATAATTATTACTTAGAAAATATATAATTGATACAGAATTTTTACAATTTTTAATATCAATTTAAAAGCATTCTCATTGTTTCGGAGAGTTATACAAAAACGTAATAAGTACATTGTTAATAGTCATAATATCAAAGCATTGCCACATACTTACAGCAGAGAATTAAGCAATGTCTTTGGCCAGTTTGAAGGTTCCTGGTTAGTTGAAGTTCTAACAAACAGCCAGAATCTTCTGCAGAGAAAGACTTATAGCGACATGTTCAGAAAGTTCAGCATTAAATTTTAAAATTTTGGCAGTTTTCTGTCTCTCCTAGAATTTGATATCCTCGGATTTAAAACTGTCCAAATTATTGTTTTGAGACAGATATTTTATTGAAAAAGTTGTTTGCATAGTAGAATTTTAAAGTTTTTTATTTGTAAAACCACTTCAGGTGAATATGTTAATCAGTTACTAATCATTACAAAATTTTGTTAATCTTTAACAAAATAACGAAATGCAAAATTATTCGCTCCATATCTAACTAATGTAAATAATGAAATAGCACGATTATGACTCCTCTCTTCACTACTAAGTATTGTGGTATATACTTGCTGAATGTTAAAATTCGCTTCAAGCGGAAATAAAATCAAAATAAGGTATTCAATAAATGTGTGACACACTGGAATCTTTGTCAAAATAAATTTCAGTCATAAAGCTTTCACAGTCAACACAAGTAGAACAATGTCTGAAACAAACTTGAGATGCTCGTATTTAGTTCCGTTTGATTTCATGCCACGACTTGCAGAGTATCTAATTGCAGTACGTCGAAGCTTCTCACCGTACTGAATTCTCACGGTCAAACTGCGTGGACAGTTATGAAAATTATAAATATTTGTATATTGTCATGTACTTATTCTGTGGAATAAATTTTATTGTAATCACAATTTTCCTTCTTGATGTTGCAACTTTCACAAACAGTATTGTTGTTTGGAAGCCTCTAATCTACGGGGTCCGAAGCACGTAAAGGAGGTCAAAAAAAATTTCTTTTCTGCTGTAATGTTTAGAAGACATCGTATTTCTTTTTTTTTTTTTTTTTTTTTTTTAAAGTGCTAGTGTCAATTTTAGACCGGTTATATATCCAAAAAGATGTTACCTTTTGTTTTGGAGCATTACTTCAATATGGATTTTTTCCCCTTATTTAAATAAAGAATAATAAAAATACTTATATTTTGTATGTTATGAGGAGAACACGAAAACTTTTTTGTGGTTCCATAACGCAATGTAATACTATAATATATAATGTACTCTTAATTCAGCGTGCATCAGATCATACTGAAATGTATTGGATATTAATATTTACGTAGAGAACTTCACGCAATCTGGAATCATTTTGCTCCATGCCACAACTCCGTTCAATTAATTTCTGGATATCTGCTGAAGATATTTCTTCTGTGCACCCAGGTCGGTCATACCTTAACTAATTCACAGTGTGTACAATTTTGTTGAAGTCTGAATTTAAAATTCCTCCATATGTGATAATTCGTGGGTATTATCGCCTTATAAACCATCCACTACCACCTATGCAGCAGGTTTTCGTAAACGCTTTGTTCACACAGATCTATTTCCTTTGCACCGTATGTCAAGCTTTTGGGCAAAGTGATTGCTGTCTGACGTAATCTCTGTTAGCGTCATTAGAATATGAAAACCTCATTACGAAGAGCTGAATGCACACTTTTACTGTTTTTGCTTTTCTCATTCCATTTTTTTTTAGGTTTTTTTTTTTTTTTTTTGCTTGTGATATACTCATTACTATAATTCAGCTTGATCATGTTTCCACCTCCTAATAGATCATTAACGATCCTCTGTTCCATCGACTTCTAACTTAGTGATCGTCTTAAGATAGCACACATGAATAATTGATTCCAATGTCCTTAATTTGTTTTGCAGTATTTTCCTTTAATTACGAAATGGTAGCCACATTCGTTCAATACACTCGTATTGATCCATTTAACACTCTCGTAATCTTCCTTAATTTCCCTTGATGGAGTTAACGACTGCAGAAGAAACTCAATATTCGAAGAGTGCGCAGTAGTCTCGTAGTTTACATTGAGGCAACAAGTGCGCTGTTAATGTTGTTCGTAGTTTAACAGTTAAAGTGGTGAGGAACGCATAACAGTGATTCGAACAAAGTTCCTGTTCATCTATTTAAGTCGTATAACTTCATGGGTGAGAGAGATGGCCGATAAAGTTTCTGTGATATCAGTCACCAAAAAATGGCTCGTAATTAGCAAAATCGTAGGCCTAATGCCGTACAGCTTAAACGCAACGAGTGGCCAGTTGCAACGATGTGCCTATTCTCTCTGCTACTCCATTGTAGTGCTACTTCTGTATGCTGCGGGAGTATTTTTCGTCGAAGACTTCAGATACTCCGATGATGACAATGCACAAACCAAACTTGGTTCTTTCTCTAATCTCGCATGTTGTGCTATCTACTACCTATTCCCAGTGTGTAGTATCATCTTGGATTTGTGTTACAACAGAAGTAAATATGAACGTCTGTTAAAAATTATTGTTAACTACGAATCATTTTTATTCAGCAACACAAACAAAATTACTAATCTGTGGCCCCCATTCATGAAGATTGTTTTCCTTTTGTATGTAGTTTCAGTTGTTGTAGATCAAATTCTCTGGATTGTACCTTTTTATAGAAGTCTATTCTCCTCTCCAGAGATTTTTACGCTTGTGTTTAGCAATGTAGTTCCTCTGGTAGTGACATTTAGATTCGTATCTCTGGTACATATTGCCCAGAATGGGTTTTCTTTGGTAAACTATCATTTACTTCAAGCCCAAAGAAATACTTCTTACAAAATGAAGAGTATTGCCAACCAGCGCCATAGACCTTTCAGTATTTCAACACCCATTTCAATAAAACGCGATGTGCATAGATATTCTATAAGGGAGCTGAGCAGAGCATACACCGCGTTTTGCGATATGGTGGACCTAACCATTTCCAGCCACGAGTTGCTCTGGACAATTGACTATATGTGTATAGTATTTGTCGCCAGTAGCGCGCTTTACCGACTGGTAGACGGAATTTTCTACGTGTATTCAGTTACAGAGATGGCAAGCTATATACTGGTAGTACCGTCTGTTACGTGTCTTACGCTGCTGTTGTGTTTGCCATCGTACTTGGTGCAACGAGAGTGCCGTCGTACCTCCCGCCTGTTATCCCAGCTACTGCTCGAAGCGTCCAGACATAGCGATGTCTGGAGGGAGTTGCGGCTGTTTCAGCAGCAAGTGGAATTGCGCATTCCATCCTTCCGGCTCTTCGGTTCAATATCGCTGCGCCCGCAAATGATATTCTCATTGGTGTCACATGTCACCACCTACACAACGACCCTGCTCACTTTTGACGGTGAGGATAACGCAGGAATTTAAGGCCACTGTAGATACGTAGATTAGAGTATGCCTTCGAAGTTAGTAATAATAATACTTTCCAAAATGGTTTTTGTTTCTCATCTGAAATTCACTGCATAGCTACTTTTCAGTCTACTAATGTATGTGCACTTGGTGTGCTGTGTGAATGTATCGTTTGCACACTAAAAGTATTCCACAACAAACACTGTTTAAGTTGTAGTGTTACACGAGTGACAAAGTCAATCAGAAATGACGAGTGAACAATTAATAAAAATATCTGCGTCTAATATACACTTTGCGGAAGTGAGAGGACGGTAGGTAGCGTATACTAGCGAATCATGAACTCGGAAATACTGTGCGAACGTGGGAAGAAATTGTTAGCAAGTGAGGGAAACCTGTGGCTGGTAACATTATACAGTTCTAGCCTATCAGATGGCGAGTTAATTTGCAGGATTGAATGATTTGATGGTGACACCGGAGAGAAGAGGACCCGGAGCTTTCCTGAAGACAGTAAGAGAGCATCTTTTGATCTGTACGGTTGGTCTGTACTTGCGGCCTGCCAGAACGTCATTACTGCTCGCCGCAGCCTGATTGCTGTTTGTGGTTTGTAGCAGCCGCAATCGAAGGCTCCTCACGTCTGCTGGATGAGACGCGTGTCGGCCCTGTCCATCACCATGACTCTCGCTTCATCAGCTGCCACAGTGCCGGTATCACGCAGTGGTACACATAGTGATGTTCCGATTCAAGTAAATACGAGTAAGTACTCGATACTTTGTTTCGATACCGAGTACTTTTCGTATTCGATTTAATTCATTCGATACTTACTCGGTATCGGAAGAAAAGTACTTGTATCGAATCGAAAGTATCGAAACGTACCCAGTGTTAAATTCTAAATGCATCATCCCTGCTGCGCCACTCAGTCTCGCCTGCAAAATTAATTTCCCGCTGACGTCAAGCTGATAGCATTGAAAATAAAAATAAAATCAATCTTAGAATAGGCAATATAATCTAAAAGAGTTTGTCTTATGTCCCTATTTCGTTGTAATAAAGTTGTACTTGGCGCGCATTTCGCTATACCTGGCCAATGGTCGCTCCCGCGCAGCCCCACACAAAAACTAAAAGATATGATTCATAAGCGACTACAGTAAGTAGCCCATGTGAATCGGAAGCAGAAGCTGCATCAGCTAGCGTTTCACAGGGATATCACTTCTGGAAACATCACAAAGAAAAAGAAAACGCACGGTAGTGACAAAGTCTCTCTCTACTTGTCAAAACCGAGCATGGTGCGTGAACGGTTAACGTTCTAGCCTCGCAACGTTCGAATCCTCGTTCGAGCAACCACATTTGGGTTTACCATGGTTTCCCCAAATTACTCCAGGTGAATGCCGGGACGCTTCCTTCCAAAAGACCATGGCCGAATTCCTTCCCGTTCCTTCTCCCCAGTCCCATCCCGCCTCTAATGGCCTTAGCCGTTGACGAGACGCAAAAAAAAAAGATACTTGTGAAACACTGTAATGTCTCCAAAAGCAATCCAGCAATTGCAGAATGGGAAGAAATGAAACTTATATTTCCTTATCTGTATAAATACGCTCAACTGTATCGTATTGTTGTAACAACGTCAGTATTGAATGAATGTTTGTTTTCTAATGCAGGTGAAACAATGACAAACAAAAGAAACAAGCTGTCCCCAAAATATTTGGAACAATTGTTTTTTTGGGAAACCTTCCAAAAGCGGAATTTTATTGCTTAAAAGTGTTAAAACTATAATAAACAAATATTTAAAGATAAGTTTGCTTTATTATAATTTTAATAAATAAATTATATAATTATAATATTTGATTTTATTACATTAAGCAAATAAAATAAATAATTTAGCAACATGTCACGTATATTTTTATATTTCGACATTAATTTTTTTAAAAGTATCGATATGAGTAAGTATCGATACTTTTGCAGTACTCATATGAGTAAGTATCGTAAGACAATTTGAGTACTACTCATTTAAGTAGGTATCGATACTTTGATGGTATCGGAACATCACTAGGTACACAGCCGGGGTAGCACGACGCTTCTCGCTGCTCTCACCAGCGAACGGTAAGGGAACCTAACTTGTGTCACAGTTGGCTAGAACTCTGGTTTTAAAAACTCTTTAACGTCTGTGGGAAATTTTCAGCTTTCCGCTGAGCTATATTATAGTGTAAGAATTTCGTATGCAATGAGTAACGACGATCACGTCTGTTTATGTTATTGTCAATTTGGTCTGACACTCATAAATAAATAATGTTCATTCATTTTAATTTTTTTACACTGTAAATAAAGCTGTTAGTATTTGAATATAACTTTGTGGGTTTTAATTCTAAAATGATAACGTTTACCACCCTTTCCTTGTGTATCATTATTTTATGTATTATTATATTCAGTGGGATATGTTTGAACCCAATGGCGTGCAAGGTACCATCGTCATTAATTTTTAGCAGTTACAATTTACGCCAAAGAAATAAATATGATGAAACAAAATTTCCTGAAATAACTTATCTTTAAAAAAAAAAAAAAAAACACATCTCCACAAACGGGAAAACTAAAAAGATTTTCACATAAAATAGGAGAAAAAGAGAATATTGACCAAAAATTATCACAGTTTTTTTTTATTGTGTTACTTTGAAATTTTACAAAGAAGTAAGTATTCTGGGTCATTGGATATTGGAGGTAATCATCACACTAAGATGAAGGAAATAAGAGGATGAAACCAATTTCCGTCCTATTCACGCCTCATATTCTGAAAAGTACCAAAGAGGTCACAAAATTAAACGTTCGCTTCCGATGGACGGTTCACCATCAACATTGCCGTGTTCTTCCACGTGATGCACCCTCCACAGGAGATTGAAATTTGATCTAGGATTTCGCATTCAGCCTGGAGATTAAGAATAAAGTACCACCACCTGCTAGCGAACTCCGGAATGTCGAAAAAACTTTCAACCGCCAAAGCTTAAACCAGATATCCCCGAGGTAGAGGCCGACTTCATCAACGTGGTTCAAAGTTCCGGTCAACAGTACGACCTTTGTGAATGAAATGAGTTGATTTTTCCAAAAACAAAACAAAAAAATATGTGCTGCAGCAATTATAAAACTTTGTGAGGCGTCTTTGACTGGGGAGTTGACTAAACCTACACACGCTGTCACGTTCAGCATAACACGTCTCGCGGCAATTTATTTTTATACGATGTATGATAAAACACGCCACACACTATACGCGTTTATGCTGCAGGTCCTGCCATGATGGAGGCGGAATATGCGTCAACTTTACAACTATAAACTCTATCACTAGGTGAAAAGACCACATGAATTTACTTTACGCAGTTGTTCCTGACTTTTTTTTTTTTTTTTTTTTTTTTTTTTTTTTTTTTTTTTTTTTTTTTTTTTTTTTTTTTTTTTTTTACTCTACAGTAAATATAAAAAAAACAGTTGCAAACAAAATTCATCTTGTTTCAGCTTCCTCCGCTTAGTTATTAAGAAACAAATCTCACTAACTGTATTCCGTCATAGTCATTGTCTCATAAAGGCAATAACGAATCTTCTTCTCTTATGAAAGCTTTGTCCTTGTACGGGCGGATACAATGGGGGTGATAACCACTCCATGGGAAAGTCTGAGGAGATGAATTGTGATGGTATTCTGTTGTGTTCCCCGGTGTTATGGTGTTTGTAGGTGGTTAGTCTGTGTGTCTAGTGTATAGTGTTGTGAATGAGGGATGAAAGAAGGGAGTTGGTGAAATCCGATGCCGGCCCGTTTGTGCCTACTGTGCAAAAAGACTCCGAGATGCTTAACGTCCCATCTGACGGACGAATCATCCATCAACAGTGTCGTATGCCCTCTTAACCCAGGACTTTGTTTCACAATTGAGTGATTACGAATTGTGCACCGCCACGTCTCCTACCCTGTCAGGCAAGTCCTGATGACGCATCACCGTCGGACACTATCACGGTGCCGCAGCCAACTGATCCTACGGGATGGCAATTTTCCTCATTTTTTCCTCAAAACTAAAATTTGTTAACCAAATTTCTTAAAACAGTAGTATTGATTAATCAGATAGCGTCACAATGTTCTCCAACTTTCCTTAATAGATTGACAGCCGTATCAGAAACTGCGCAGTATGCAATAGCGTTGGAGTTTTCTAAGATATTGCAGATACCCTGTTAAAACTGTCTTCAGTTTAATAATACGAATAATAAGGATATTTACCGTAAGAGCTTGCCGCAGTGATTTAAATAAAGTTTTTTTCAATTGTTTTACCCATACAAACTTTACAAGTGTGAGACGTGGCAGATAATGTTTCTGTCATATCAGTTACGAAAAAATGGCTGGTAATTACCAAAATTGTTTGCCTATTGCCATACAATTTACACGAAACCAGTGGCCAGTTGTAACGAAGTGCCCATTTCGCCTGTCACACCATTGTGGTACTACTTTTGTATGCTGTGTAAGTATAATTAGATTCAACTTGGCTCATTCTTCTATGCTGAGAGTTGTGTCACATATTACTCATTCCCAGCGTGCAGTTGCATTCTGGAATTACGTTACAATAAAAGTAAATTTGAATATATACACTACTAAGCATTCTTGATCAGCTAGGCAGAGAGAATCCACCGAGCGTGGTTGGTGAGTGGTTAAAACTTTGGCCCGTATTTGGGAAGACGCCGGTTCGAATCCCCGTCCGGGCATCCAGATTTGGGTTTTCCATGGTTTCCCCAAATCACTCCAGGCGAATGCCGTCATGCTTCCTTCAAAAAGGCCATCGCCGAAGTCCTTCCATTTTCTTGTTCCCAGGCCCATCCCGCCTCTAATTGACGTAGACGAGGCGTAAAGCCATAAGTAAAAGAAAATAGAGAACCAGGAAGTTGTGGTGCGTATTTATGAAGCTCGTTTTCGTTTTAGCTACTATAGGTGTGATTATTTGGTTTGCACCTTTGTTCAAAAGTGTTATCTCACCTACAGAAGTTTTTACTCTTAATCTTTGCATTGTTATTCCTCTGGTTGTTGTATTTAGTTTCGTAACTCTGATACACGTTGCCGGAAACGGATTTTTTTTGGTGAACTATCACATTCTTCAAGTAAAGAAAAATAATTATTACAAAATTAGTGAATTTCACAGCCGACGCCATAGATCTTTTAGTTTTACTATACCTATTTCGGTAAGAGGAAACAGAAGCAGCTACCCAATGTGAATCTTAACGAGAGCATATGCCGCATTTTGCGACGTCGTCGAATTCACTGTTTCTACCCACGGGCTGCTCTGGACAATGGTGTTTATGTTGAATAAATGAATAAAATTTTCTCGGGTAACTAACCGAGTAAGTCTGTCGATCAAACGCGATGTTTCGGCGGTCGCAAAACTCTGCCGCCATGGTCAAGAGACAGTCAGTCACTTGACAATGGCGCCAGTGGTTGCGACGGCCGAAACGTCGTGTTTGATCGACAGACTAACTCGGTTAGTTACCCGAGAAAATTTTATTCATTTACAACGCCGAGAAAACCTCTAGTCTTATATAGTGTTTATGTTCTGGTGCGGTATACCGGTTGGCGGACGGAATTTTCAACACGTATTCGGGTACCGAAACGGCAAACTACGTATTGATCTTTCCTGTTACGTCTTTTGCGCTGCTGTTGTGTGTTCAGCCATATTTGATACAACCAGAGAATCGTCGTATCTCTCGCCTGTTATCCCTGCTATAACTTTCAATGTCCCCACACAGCGACGCCGGGCGTGTGTTGCGGCTGTTCCAGCAGCAAATGGAATTGCGAATTCCATCCTTCCGGCTCTTCAGTGCCATATCTCTGCAACCGAAATTGATATTGTCGTTGGTGTAACATATTACCACCTACACAACGACGCTGCTCAGTTTTCACGATTAGGACGACGAAGACATTTAAAACCAAATGTCAACAGTGGTTATAAATAATAGTATAACTTGAAAGCTAGTAACACGTGACGTAGTTAGTGGTATGTGACAAAATAAATTTTCCTTGGGTGTAATTTATTGTACAGATATTTTTCAGTCTATTTGTGTATGTGCAGTTCGAAGCCAGTGGAATTGCGCATTCCACCCTTCCGGCATTTCAGTGCCATGTCTCTGCATCCGAAATTGATGTTGTCGTTGGTATAACATGTTACCACCCACACAACAACGCTGCTCAATTTTCACGATTAGGATGGCGAAGACATTTAAAACCAAATGTCAACAGTGGTTATAAATGATAGTATACCTTCAAAGCTAGGAATACGTGAGTTAGTTAGTGGAATGTGACAAAATACATTTTTCTTGTGTGTAATTTATTGCACAGATATTTTTCAGTCTATTTGTGTGTGTGTAGTTCGAATGTTGTCTGAATGTTTCGTTTGAACTTTAAAAGTGTCCCATAATCAATGTGTATTTCTACTGTGCAAATGTTTCACATAAAATAAGGAAGAAAAGAGAATAATGATACAAAACTATAGATTTTATGATCCCTTCAGAAAGAAAAAGTCAGCTAATACCATTCTATATTACTAACTAAAACGTTTGGCGCTATGTTGAGACGTGAATCCCATAAATCTCAGAAATATCAACACTGTTTATAGATCGTTTATAGCCTTCTGACATGTGGAACGCATTATGGGTTAATATATACACATACGTTATGAAAGAAAAATTAAAACCAACCTCTGCATCTGTGAAATTCAAATAAGATATAGTTAATTGTTTTGTACAAATTCTTGGCTGGAACAGAAGGAGTATCCAATATGACAATCATTTTTTATTCGAGTATATTCTTATTATGTACAATTCGTTTCATACTCTTACAAAGTTTATTAAACAGATGTGCCCCAACATAATTAACATTTCTTTAATATTGATTATAAATTTTGTGATAGTTATTTTTTTAATCTTTTTATTTTTTTGCTGTATTGAAATTGTATATATGGTATTTCTATAAAACAAATGAAAAATGTTCTACTAAAACCACATGAGTGAATGCATTTACTAAGTAGTTATTCCAAGAATATTGAATTTATTAAAGCTTTCTCTGTAAGATTTTATTCAACATCCTAATAGTTCTTTTCGGTGATTTGAAAACGTTTCCAATTTGTGAATAGTTTGCCCCAACTGTATTCTGTAAACAAAGACTGAATGTTAATAGGGGCAATAATGAGGAATATGCCTGCTTCCTTAGTTTCAGATCTAGGAGACACTGGTTGACTTCTTCAGTAATAATCTGGTGTGTTTCTTCCAATTGAATTTCTCATCCATTTGAATACCAACGAACGTTATGCTTTTATATCCTCCAGCGTATATTTTTTAAGTTTCAAACCTAAGTTTTATTAAAATTTAATGTAGGTGAGGCTGTCTTAAGACAGTTGAGATTCCTACTTCACGTGATTTTACTGTCTTTTTTGTATTATTTCAAGTAGTTTTCATTTTATTAGTAGAATTCCTTCTTTTCTCTTATACTTAAATGTTACTGAGCTACCAGATTACATTTCTTAGTATTTCAAATAATACTTACAATGAGCTTTCAATGTATCTTGCTTGTATGTAAAGATAGCTTTTCGTATTACTTGAAACTCTAATACGCTTTTAATCCCCACTTTGCCTAGTGTGCTTGGTATTTTAACGACCTGCCTATTTTTTTAAAAAAAAAAAAAAAAACAATGAATTAACTACCTAAAGTGTACACGCCTGACAAGTTTTCATCATTTAAACAATTCTTGTAATGTTTTACATTGTTTATCTCAATATTTCTATCTAAATTATAGTGCTTCTGGACATCATGATCAGAGATTCTATACTAGTAGTATGCTCTGTCAGGGATATCCACAAAAAATTATCAATCCCAGTACTGATATTATTTTTCTAGAAAAATTTACAGTGGCAGTAAATTTCAAAGTCAACAACAATGTTTTTATATCTGGTCTTTTATTACTTTAATTTTGAAAATTCTGAAAGCCGCACATAACACTACTTGTTTGTTGTTTGCAAAATGTACTAGCAATGATTCTAAACATACTTTGGGGAGCTTGTAGATTGTTTTAACTATTAGCTGCTCTCCTGCACATTCTAGCTTTCTAATAAAGCATTAGAAGTGCTGATATTGACAGTACTTATAATTGCATTACAGGACTGAACGATTTTCTAACAAACATGACAACTCACCCTTTCTCCATATTAGATCTAGTAAAAATAACAAAAATTCAATTCAAGTCGCTGGTTACAAAGGCTCGACAATGTCTGAATAATTTTCAGAAGAATGAAGGTAAGAAGAACAGAAGCTGAAATTTTATACAGGCTTAATTAAAAAAAAAAAGATACATTGGATTGAACTCCCATTCTTTAACCCGTTCTTAACTCACGAGTTACGTTAACTGTCCTGCCCACCAATCACCAACGGTAAAGTACAGTATGGCACTACCTGGTCAACCTTTCTTAGTAGTTACTCCTTATATCGTCTTCCACTGAAGAAGTTAACTCTTTTGCAACCCAGGCAGCACACACACACACACAAAAAAACTGTTGTTAACTGATTATAGGATGCAACCAATTACTTTGTTTATAGTTTAAATTCTCACAACGTGTGCTTCATTCGTCTAAGAGTTCCCACCAATATTAGGTCTATAGTTGAGACACCAGATCCCGAGCATAACACTTTTTTAAAACAGCCATGCCAGGTGTCACACTTGAACCAGCGATTCGGTTGCTTTGCTCTGTAGGGCAGAAAACTGAAGCTTTTTCCGACTGTAGAATTCCCTTTTTAACACATCTGATACGATAATAATTTTTTAAAGACCTAGTGACACAGTGTCCTACCCATAGTTTTACGTGGAAATCAGAATATGAATATTTCATTAACAGCACAACGCTTTGTAAAATTTGATGGTTGCCTTTAAGGTTCATAAAAATTTCGGAATGATGTTTCAAACCATAGACGTTTCGGTCTCCATTCACGTGGAATAACGATCTACGCCGCATAATCACACAAGCCTACTCAATTCTGCATACGCCGCATGACCAAATACAGACCGAGCATTACAGAAAATTTGCACCGAACAGTAGGATACATTATCGCCAAAGCAAAACAAAAAATCCTAACCTAAACAGTAACAGAAAACCCTTAATGAATGGACTCAAACAGAAAAATATTTTTGGGCAGGGGCTATCTTAGTAGTGGATTAATATTGACAGCCAAATACAAAATTCTGAAGTTAGCATTCGCTGCTGCTTGTCATCTTGACTTCTCAAACAGTGTTTACAGTGCCTGCTAATTTGTTCTTTGTGTTAATTGTTACATAAAGCCAAAATTAGCTATAAATTAACATAATATATGTAAAAAAAGGGAGAGCTCTTAACTGTAGTATAGATTACAATAATGTTTTAATACAATGGTAATTAGATATTTCTTACCTCTGTCCATACTTCACAGCAAAAAAAAAAACCAGGTACTGATTTAATGAGGCATAATTCAAGATTATATCGATATAATACAAATGCGAGGCCATTTTACTCCGACTTACTTTTACAGAAACGGCCACAACAACTTCAAATATGGACACCATAAAACATACAACAGTTCCCTGAGTATAACAGAATATTTTTTTAAAAAAGTTTTTATTACTTCTAAAGGAACAAATCAGGCCCAACTTTTACAAATCTGTTACAGGTACAATACAAATACAGTACAAAAATTTCTACAAATACTTGTTTTCCATTTGTATTGTACAATGAGTACAATATGATAGGACAGCTGACATAACATGAACTAAAGGATTTTTTTTTTCCTACTTATATATCTCGCCAGCTTTATGGTAATTGGCTCAAATAAACACTGCAGTACAGATACCAGTTCAGTACAGTATTAGACACATTCCTCTTTGTAATATATGTAATCATTCCAGACAGTCGCCAGTATTACGCCATTTGAAATTGTAACCTTTCAGAATTCTACAGAGTTTATTCTGTCAATGGAAAGATATAGATCTGTAAATCCTAAAACTCTGTGTACCTGGTGTGATCAGCATGTAATACGTCTTCATTGAAGTGTTTTCAATTACTGGGTGGGCCGGTGTCATCGAAGGCGAACGGCCGTTGAGGCAGGTTAGCCAGGGCCGAGAACAGAGCCCTGCGGGCAATTTGGAGTCGGCTGCCGGTCTGGGTGCAGCGGTGTTTAGCGATCAACCTAATTGCTGCAGACCTCAAACCCGGCAATCTTCGCCGGCCGGCGTGTAATAAGGAAATGTACTTCTTCAGTTTCCGGCTGACAGCACTAACCACCACGCATCCCTCCTGATTGGCACATCCCCCTCCACGACTCGGCGTGCACGGCTAATTGCGGGGTTGTCCGTCGGTGCGAAAAATATTACCTGCTCGACCCCTCCGTGAAGATGCTATCCGTCCCAGAAAATAAAACAAAAAAATTAAATGTATAACGCGCGTGTCGGGGGATGGGGTGGTTGCTATCTGTTTACAGAATCTCCCCCCCTACCTCGAATTTAAGTCGGAGCAACACGTAGTTTGGACTCAGAGGACGAGTTACGGCCCGTAGCATTGTTTCCCACTCGACACATGGCGTCCATGGCACGCACCGGAAAATTGGTCTCCTGATTCCAGGCTTCCCAGGACGCCGCGTCAACCTGCCTGTTTCTGCTCGTAATACGGACGTCACTATAATTATGTTGTACTAAAAAAGGAGGCGGTGTTTCCGCAGCTGTAACAGGACAGGCGTGAAACAAACCAGCTAAATCACTTTTCCAGGCCGTGTCGTGAAGTTACTAAGTTTCCGTATGTTACCCCTGAAATGAATATAAGCTCAATGATCATTTGAAGTAAATGTTAGTTTTCAAAAAGGAACCTCTGTCACTACTAATGGAGAAAGTATTTATTCCACAAATTCATCATTACTAGACTCACAGCGACGTATCATATTTCATCCTAAACCATTCTGATCCATAACTGATGGCTTGAAAGACTAGTCCTTGTTCAGCACGTCCTTCCATATAGTGAACAATCAGTTTCTGCATGGATAGAGGCTCTACATTCCAGTACTTCAAGTGTCTTGAAGTTAGTCTTACCAGTGTATTGCAGTGGCTAGAAGGCATCACGGTGGAAGGGTCACCGGTTCGTGTCCGAACTAGGGAAAGGGTGGTTTTAACCAAATATGTTTGTTGAGTGCCGCCAAAAAGTTGCCATAAAAAGACAGCTACTCTTGAAATAACAGAATACAAACTGTGGCTGTATGACCACAAACGCTAAATATCATTTAAATAGAAAAACGTTGGTCTACCTTCCTTCCTCCCACACTGCCTCTAAATCACCTAGGGCAACATTGCCCCCAGAGTGTGGGGAAGTTATTACAGGTGGTTCCGTATCTCCTTCCAATTCAGCTGTTGGTTATCATTGCTGTGGGGTGTCATCTTTGGGTGTGTCATACCCGGTGTGGCCTTGTTTGATAAGACTTCCGTCATTAGCAGTGTTTGCTGTTGTAGCAGCTGGATAACGATACTAAAGTTGTCATGGTGCCTGGTGACGCAGGTGGTTGGTTGCGAACTGCTTCTTCACCCTTCCTTCCTCAAATTGGGGACAGATATATTTAAAAAAAAAAAAAAAGCCTGAACAGATTGAGCTAAGTGTTCCAGGTATTTGTTGGAGTGTTACATAATTTAATAGGTTTTTAATAATGTACTTTAAAACTGACCTTCATTAACTCACATCCGGTTTTCCGTCTTTTAGTCTTGAGTATAAGGATTACTTAGGGGAAGTTGGTTGTGCGACTCAGTCATATCGCCAATACAATGGAGTTACTCAAGAAAAATCATTACGCTGATGTTGCTTTACATGGTCTCATCTGATACGCTCATATCTGTCCTCTTTTATATCTCTTGAATTTTACGGAAGAAGGTACGAGCATTCTTTTGTAAATATCATATCAATGCCGATCTACTGTGTTTGTGAAAATAGTGTAATTAATATTAGTGTTTAGCGTGTCCGTAATGTACTTCCATTTAAAAATATATATATATATATATATATATAAATAAAAACTTAGCGGAAGTTATGCCAGGACAATTGTTATTAATTTCTTACTGTTCACTTGTAATCAACTTCGGAGCAAGCCGCTACCTTACACATATAGGCTATAATCTTCTTTATGAATGTTTATCGGTGCAATGATTTCGTTGTTTACAGTGAATTTTAATTCAAGGAAAACGCTGAAAGACAAACACGGCGATTAATCGTCTAGCGCAGGATGATAATGCGCTGACCATCAGCTATTAACAGTAGTAACCATCTCCCAGGCGTAGGCGGTCGATGTGTAGGGTGTAATCCCTCCACAGCTACTTCCAAAGAATATGACTATGGTAGTTTACCCTCGTTTTCCCAAATATGTTCGATGCTGGTAACTGTTATTGGCATGTAAATGACAGTGATTTGTAGTGTAGGTGTAGTTGGAGATGCGCAATATATTTAGAGGTTCCGGCCTATTTTTCAGAAAGAAACCTGAAGATTATTAAGTATTACGTCACAATCCGAAGTAAGAATCAATGTTAACAGTGTCGTATGTTGTTACCTCGAACTGTGGAGAGGAGAGATTTCGTATCTAAGCCAAGCGTTTTGACACAGCAGGCCGATATCGAACAAACGTTCCTCTGAACAAAAGTACAAAGCAGCCGTTGCGAGAAAAAAATTGCAATGTTCCTGTACACCTACTTATATTTCATGCGCTTTCTTTACATGAAGATCTTTTTCTGCTTGAGATATATTGTTCAGATTGTTCTTCTTTATTTCAGTTCCTAATTTTGAAAATGGACTTCATATGGCAAGATATTAGCACTTTATTCCAGTAAGCTCATCAACAGAATATTTCATGCTTTTCATCTCACATGTTTTCAACAACCCATAACTCATGTTTCCATGTCAGGAAAAAAAATCCAACATGTAATTTAGCATTAAATACGTAGTTTTGCATTTCTTCTAATAATTCGCGCGATACTGGTTACGACCCTCCCATACTCAGGAGTTCTTTTCAAATCAGTATATCATTATGTTCCTATCTAGTGGCACGGAACATCCGATGTTTTGCTGTTACCACAACTGAAAGTGTTGCTGAAGTGGATGAGACTTCAATAATGACCGAAAGCGGAAGCTCATGTGCTCTGCAGTATGAAAGAGGGCTTCATCAAATGACTCAAGGAGTCTTAGTACCAGTGGTATAACGATCAAAATTTGACTCATTACACAATTTTAATATTAAGAACACGGGGTACAATATTTGTAACTATTACGAAATAAGACACGGAGAGGAATTTCCGGAATACTTTGATGTATTCACGCACACCGTAAATAATGTAATGCAATGGTATGAGCTGAATGTACGTAGACAAAAGACGGGACGGGTCATTCTGTGTCACGCCCGAAATGGTGTTAACAAAGTAGAAGGTTTAGCCTGGCTAACGAAATTCTCGAGAATGCTGGCAAGCCAAAGTTGAAGAGTGAACTCGTGACGGAATAATTGTGAACGATCAGCGGGCAACGTTTCCTTGAATTGTTTTCTTGTTAGATGAGAAGGAGACGGGATTGCCAAAATTTATAAGCCATGTGAAATGAAACGGGCGGCGAGATCGTACACAATGAGAGGAATTTGCTGCGGGATACTCAAGGAGTAGTGATAATGGCTCTAATAACTGCCTTACGGAAAGTAAAATCGCCGATAGGGTTTTGTTTTCTGTTCTATTTTCGTCTATTCAATGGAGAATGGGAGAGTTCCTGAAGGAGGGCAGAGTGTAGACTTCGGGGCGACGGCACTGGAGTTCAGTATTTACCGCCCGAACGCATGTGTTCAGTCTGAGGATTGGCAACTGACAGCTCATTGGCGACATCAAAAGGCTGCTTAGCCACCGGATACAATGTGGCTATATTTGTAAAGTGTATAATGATAGAAGTATCATGGTGGAAACACTATGTAGTGTAGGCTCATTACTTCAATATTAGGTCCACAAAGAGTTTGGATAGTGGTGATACCGTTGAAAGTGTTATCTACTAGCAACAAACTATGGTAAATTATCACACGAGCTCATTCTGTCCGGATTATATAGTACTTGATCTTTGATCAGAAGCAGAGGAAATACTATTAGATAAGGGTCCTCACTTGCTCTTAACAAAAATAGTGAACGTTATACAGCTACCTGAGTGCTGTCCACGAATTAATTTCATGTTTATTAAGTTATAATTTACCATGAATTTCAATATTTAACCTTTCGAAAGTTATGTTTTTTAATACATAATAAATATAAAAAACACGATAATTCGCTTATATAGTTGTAAAAAATGCAATAAATTCAATCATCAACAACTAACATAACTTATTAAGTAGTTTATAACTAGCAATTGATAATTCTACCCCAGGTAATAGTGTTTTTTATATTTTTAATAACTATTTCACTGGAGAAGTACAGTAACACGCAGAGTACTTCTCGGGATATCAGGTTTCAATGTATTATATTTTTAATTAATAATACAAGGCTTCTAGACGGGAAAGTATTAAGAGCAACGAACGGGGAGTAATCGATGATCTGCGACAAGCTGATATTGTGGAAATGATGCCATACTCTCGTAAAAATAGCGGCTACAAGTATATACTGATGATGATTGATACATATTCAAAGTTTGCATGGTCAGGAACGATCAGAACATTCTCCTAGAACAGCGTTTCCCAACCTAGCGTCCGCAGACAAAACAAAAATAAAATTAATCATTATGAAAGCATAGATAGTAGTGCCAGAACACGCTAACTCTGGGCACAATATGTGAGATGCGAGTCGAGCTATGTAATAACAGTTCCAGCCCAGCAAGATGTTATTACTATTATTAAGAGAACCGTGGTTTTCATAGTCTAATCTCTAAAGGGTCTGCCGTTGGAAAGTTTGATAAAGGCTGTCCTATAGTGTTTTCAGGAAACTACGGAAAACTGAAATCTGACTGGCTGGACCGTGGTTTGAACTCATGCCCTCCAAAATTGACTCTGCTTTCAGACCTCCAACTTAGCATTGGAATTCTTACATTACAAAGGTAATATACTTTACAGTGCACCATTATGTTAACCACAAATAGAGCGTTATTTTAAGGAAACTAATGACACAGTAGTACAGATATAACAAAAAATCTCTGAAGCGAAGACCAGTAAAAAGCATTTAAAACCAAAGAAAAAAACCAAGCCTGGTGGGTGAGTGGTTAATGCTCTGGCGTCGCATTCGGAAGGACGGCGGTTCGAATCCCTGTTCGGGCATCCAGATTTGGGGTTTCCATGGTTTCCCCAAATCACTCCAGGTGAATGCCGGGATGCTTCCTTCAAAAAATGTCATGGCCGAATTCCTTCCCATTCCTTGTCCCCAGCCCCATCCCGCCTCTAATGACCTCGACGTCGACAAGGTGTAAAGTCATAAGCAAAAAAAAAAAAGTTAAAAGAGACGAAGATGGAGAATAAGATAGCCTTAGGCTCGAGAACGTTTAACGCTATCATAATCAATTTTTATTCCATATTTACTCAAAGGTAAAATTTACTGACGATATGTTCAATAGTATTTGAATTAACTTGTGTACCAAACACACAAAGATCTTGGCGCATACATTTTACCAGCAGCAGTCCTCCCTACAAATGTGAAAAATTCGTACTGAGAATGCGATTAATGTCTTTCTAAGATTTCTAAAACTAATTACCATACCCAGTCTGCGGTAGATTTGAAGATTCGCATGTTTTGGTATCAAGAGTTTCTTACACTGTAGCATCGAGTAGGGGCGTTGACTTTCTCCATGGTCTTGAACAAGAACTTTAAGGGTTCTGGGAGTTGAATGTGTAGGACAGATTATTCACGCAATATTGAAGCGTTGAGAGAACTCTATAACTAAACAGACATCCTCTCCTGCATCAAAGATGGCAGAACTGCAGATCGAAGAACATGATGGGTGCAGAACTTTGGGAACTACTTTGCCCAAATTACAAGTTCTTTGTTCTAAACAGAATCCTACAGAGTGAGAAATAATATTATTATCTCCAACCACCAGCAAGAGAGGACTTCACAGTTGTCCAAGACCTGTAAAATCTTCAGACTGAATTTTTCTACGGGGGCGAATCTGAAAGTCTATGCCCCTATTTTCTTTAGCCAAACTATGGTTTTAAATGCAAAGTCAACATATCCATTCCTTTTTTTTTTCTTTTTTTTTTCTTTTTTGATTTTGCTACATAGGCCATACAGCGAGCTCAACGTGATAATCACGACTCTTCCAGTGTATCACCACAGGACGGACAGGATAATCACACAGACACACTTAAACACCCTTGCCCTCGGCCGGACTCGAACCGGCGACCTTCGGCACGCGGAGCTAGCACTCCAGCCCCTACGCTACCGAGGCCGGCAGGGTGGACCTTTCTTGGAACGGTCCAGCCTTATCTGCCGGTAGCTCCGCGGCACGGAGCTGCTGTCAGTTATTAAAGATGGCGGTAGTTCTTCACGCGTCCACGGTGTACGAACAACGAAGTGTGATTCGTTTCTTATTGACAAAGGGACGAAGGCCCATCGAAATCCAAAGGGTAATGCAGCCCACGTACACTTTGAAAAGTGTGATGTGACGGTGTTGTGAGTTTCCAAAAGTCTGTGAAAACTTGCGTTATAATAAGCGTTTGGGGAGGCCTGTGTTCGTCGCTGACTGACAAGCTTTGGTCATTTCACTGGGATGCAATCCGGACTTCACCCCTAGTTTTTTTCACCTTTTTGGTCCGCTGGCAGGACAGCGATTCACGTGCAACGATGAAGCCAAGACCGCAGTCCGACGATGGTTCCACAGTCAGCCGGACGAATTCTACCACAGGGACATACGAGGCGTATTTTTAAAGTAAGTACTGTTTTGTCACACCGTGGCTGCAGCGCTACGGTCGGCGTTCCGCGCATGCGCACTGGGTACCTTTATCTCTTGCCTACGCACTGATGCCATTACAGTCTGAGTGTTTAAGATGCCTCCGATAATCGTGAGTCCCGCCGACTGTGAAGTACGGGATGTTATAAGATTTCTTTGTGCTAAATGCCTAAAACCGATCGATATTCATCGTGAGATCTGTGCAGTTTACGGACAAAACATTATGAGTGATGGAATGGTGAGAAAGTGGGTGAGAGCATTTAAAGATGGCCGCACAAATGTGCATGATGAACAACGGAGTGGGCGTCCTTCGGTCGTTAATGAAAGTTTGGTGCAGAAAGTGGACAATTAGGTGAGAGAAAACAGACGCTTTACGATTTCCTCCTTGTGTGATGACTTTCCTAATGTTTCTCGTAGTGTTTTGTATGGCATTGTGAACGAGCACTTGAATTACCGAAAATTGTGCTCACGTTGGGTACCGAAAATGTTAACGGATGTGCACAAAACCACCAAACGTTTAGGCAGTGCATTGACTTTCCTTGAGCGGTGCCACAACGATGGTGATGATTTCTTAAGCCAAATTGTTACGGGCGATGAGACATGGGTGGCCTACGTCACACCTGAACCAAAGCAACAGTCCATGGAATGGCGGCATTCAGATTCACCCAAAAAAGTGAAGTTCAAGCAAACGATTTCTGCCCGGAAAATCATGTGTACTGTTTTTTGGGACTGAAAAGGAGTATTGCTTGTGGAATTTCTGCCTCGTAATGAGACAATCAATGCAGCAGCTTATTGTGAGACATTGAACAATCTGCACCGTTCAATCCAGATCAAAAGACGTGGGAAGTTGAGCAATGGCATCGTTTTGCTGCATGACAATGCCCGTCCACATGTGGCTAATCAGACCAAAGATCTCATCACATCTTTTCGATGGGAAACTCTAGATCATCTTCCGTACAGCCCTGATCTGGCGCCCAGTGACTACCATCTGTTCCTGCACTTGAAGAAACACCTGGGTGGTCAGCGTCTTGAAGACGATAACGAAGTCAAAACAGTTGTGATGCAGTGGTTAACAAGTCAGGCGGCAGACTGCTATGAGGAGGGTTTTCAAAAACTGGTACTACGTTATGACAAGTGCCTCAATATTGTAGGAAATTATGTAGAAAAGCAGAGTAAGGTAGAGGCTTTCATGTAAAAATAAAATTATTGAGATATATTTGTACGTCTTTTTTTAATTTCAAAACGGTACTTACTTAAAAAAACATGCCTCGTATCAAATTTAGTTCTGCGATTGGCAAATGTCTCAACCAGTGTGAAGAAAAAATAGGATAAGGTATGTATATTAGTACGTACGTTTGCAATTTCATGTATGTAACTTATTTTTGCTAGTAAAAAATATGGATAAAGATTTTCTGATTCGCCCTCGTACAATGGCACTACTTTCTCGATGAAGCCGTATCTGAAGCAATAAGTGACCCAGTTAGGATAAAACGGTAATCTTCGTCCATAAACAGCGTAGGCTACATTCTACTGATTACGATCTTGAGACGGTCAGCGGGCTCACCGGTCTGTAGCCCCGGACTCAGTGGGAAGGAAAGCCGGCCAAAAACTTCCGCCGAAGGCCCCGGAAGCGGTCCATGCGCGTGTTTATTAATGGCGGTTCAGCCTGGGACCGTCTTGCGCCGTGGCGCGCTCTGAATTATGGATCTGCTGCGCCGGAGTTTGCTTTGCAAAGCCTTTCCGTTCTTTATATGCAGCGAAGCACGCGCTCTGCCGGCCAGGTCTTAAGGGGGCTGGACTGCCCGGCCGGCTTCCGCTTCCGGCAGTCGTTAAACCTGTGGGCTCAACACCTACATCCACGATCACTAGCTACAAATACTATGTTAATATAAGAGGTTGCATTAATGCAATTTTAAAAAAGGAAAACCCCCAAAAAAGAACAAAAAACAAACAAAAACAAAAACAAAAACACAAAAACAAAAACAAACAAAACAAAACAAAAAACACAAAAACAAAACAAAAAACACAAAAACACATAAACAAAAAACAAAAAAACAAAAAACAAAAACATATTAAATACCGCAGCAGAAAAAAATATCATCAAAATTTCAGTTTTTCAATATCGTGATTTCACTAGACAGGTTATTCCCCGTCAGTGCTGTGTCCTTAACTGTGAACAGCTAACTCCACATTTGAACTGAAAAATAAAATCTTCCTACCAAATGTCACCCGCCAGTGTGGCTCAGAGCACTGAGGCGCCACACGGTGGAACTGGGAGGTACAACGCACCGGGCACGCGTACCTGCCGTCCAAACTGTGGTTTTAAGGCAGTTTTCCACAGCCATCAAGGCGAATGCCGGTATGATCCCCAATCTTCACCTAATAAACTACACAAGGGATTGCGGCTGTAAAACCATAGTTCCAAACTTGACAGCGAGTAAAACTCACGGAAGGCAGCCGACCCCAAAATATTTGGAAAAGGTGGTGAAGAAAAATGTCACCTCCACATTGTGCACCGACTTCACAGACTTCAGATATTGCAGTGTTCCTCAACCTCAGGAATAGAAAATTGTTAAAAATAATGCTGCCGACCACTAACTTATAGGGGCCTAATTTTTTTACCTCTGAGCATATTGTTAATATCTGGGAAATATCGTATCGTATCTCTATAACATAATAAAAAATATTTTGGATTTCTTCTGAAGCACAATTATGAAACTGGAAATGAACTGCACTATGCAGCCTCTTAATATTAGGTACCAAATAAATAATAATGTTACAATAGACCACCGACCTACGTGTACAAAATGAAATAAAAGACATTTTTTAATTTTTTTTTTTTTTCTTCAGCGCTCTTATGTTACCAACTCTACCAAGTACCGCGATCTCTCACATCTGCTAAAAGACCCTCACGAAACGTTCATTAATTTAATCCTTAGACGAACCGCGCTATTTTTTATGCTAACTGGAAATGAATATACTATTGTAGTAACAATGCTGCGCCAGCCTCATCCTGGGAATCCAGATTTTGCAATTGCCATACCCGTACCTTCTACTAAGTTGGGTTTTTATTTTGCACACGCCTGGAGCCTTATATTGTACGAATATGATATCTGAATTTATAATATTTTGAACCTTTGCCACGGAACACTAGTGAACCAGGGATCATAGGTTGACAAACACTACAATATAGGAAATCGCCAACCGCTTGACAACGGTCTCGTAATAAATAGAAAGAGAAGGAGTAGTCATAGTTTCCCGTAGGTTTGTTAATATCCCCGGACGTCAGGTAGATTGGAAATTATTAAGTATTATTTATTATCTATGATTTTCATCCAGATATTTTGATTGTTTATTTTTTTTTTTAAGTGAAAGAGTTAGGTACCAGGGCTCAGTGGAGACTTGAACCCACGTCCTCCCCAAAGTCATTTCCGAGTGAACAGGGGCAACTGAAACAAAGAAAAGTAACAGGTAAGACATAAGTCCAAATTCATATTCCTCTCAGACTGTTCTCCACTTGTGGCTCTAAGGAAAGAAACTTGCGTGACTGTTAGTAATAAAAAGATTCTTTAGGTGTAATATAATTATACCGCCAGTCGAGCTGATTAATTTCGCAGACTTTAACTCTGGTCCTAAGCATTTGATATATTTCAGTACATTTATAAATGAATCGGATTACTGAATATAAAAGGCCCAACAGTACTTTGCTGGATGATTTTATTGATAGATAACATTGGTGTTCATTGCCAAGTCGATTATCCCCAGCCGGTTTCATTGAGAGAAAAAATGTTCTGATATTTTTCTAGACTACCATTGATAGAGTTTCAGGATCTTTGAACCATGAACAGTTTATAAATGATGGAATTATAATATATACATAATTATAATATCTCGTTAAGTAATTATCGCATTAACACAATTATCAGCACATGAAATTTTAAAATAAACACTCATATAAAAGCAGAACAACGCAATTTTCATTTACTGTTGAAAGGATAGTATTTTCCCTACCTACGACAATAGAAAATGCAAAACTACTGTGCTACAGAAGTGTTACCGAATGATTATAGTCACCATGTCTGAGTGAAATACCAACGAAAAAAAAACTAATACACTATTTACAGATAGTATTCACAGTCAGTACACAGCTTGTTTCCACATTTATTGTTTCCTTTCACAGCTATTTTGCAGTCTGTACGGCGATACAGCCGACTGAAGAATTTTCAAGGGTCGGACGAGACTGCTGAAATTACCAGCATTTTGCAATCCCAGAATGAGCTCAATTTGTGCTAGACTTGAGGCTGTTCTTGAAAACGGCTTAGACTGAGCGGCTGCCTAAAGAGTACGAATCCATTTCTACGACATAAAAATTTTTGCCAGAAAAAAAAACAAAAAACAACTAGTGCGACATACATTCTCAAACAGAGTGACATCTCTTTGTCTCACTGAAATAATTTATGTATAAATTATAACATTATAAATTTATTTATATTTATATTAATATAAATAACACACGTGTGTTTTAAGATTATCTTTAAATTGTTCAAATTCTTTACTCCGTAGTTGAAACAAAATTTCGTGGCGATAATTACTTATAACCTCCTTCTAATATATGTTACGGATAACTAATCTTCGTTTTATATCTAAATTCAACTAACCAATTAAAATACCAGTATTAAATTTCATCTCCACCGCTATTCTCTAAGTCTCAGAAATTATTTGAGACTGTCATTCATTAACAGAAGTTTTAAATATTTTGTTCACACAATTAGACTTCACAGTGAATCATTAATAACATCTTCTTATGTACTAGATTTATATGCATTTAGAACCTTATTGACTTTTTATTTAAGTTTTCAGATTTTTTTTCCAAAAAAATCTAGATATTTATGAAGTTCGTAACGTTATCTACAATTTTTATTTAAATCAAATTCTGATTTTTCAGCTACTATGCTATCTGCACGTAGCACTTCGCTCAAAATAAAAATAACTATAAAAAAAAAAAGGATAATTGCAACAACAAAAAATTAATAAATAAATAAAGTTAGGAGGAGACCTAGCCGACTTATTCTTGTAGAAACGGTAACAACGAATGTTTGTGTAACATTTCATTTACGATGATTTATGTTTATTCAGGATTATATATTCAGGAAAAATTGTCAAAGGCAGTTAAACTTTATCTATAACCCCAATATGTAAATTTGCATGAATAGAACAAGGAAGAATGCACTAAGTAAAAGAATAAATAGGCTGAAGATGGAAAATTTATCTTGACAGACAGAAAGAGGCTCACAATTAACATTAGAGCATCTGGAGATGACAACAGTAACCACATTCATATGAGAAATAATCAGGAGGATTGAAAATTGATCTAAGTAGGTAGGAACCCATTTCATGGGCTAAGTTGGAATTTATTTTCGATAAATAAAGAAATCTGAAAAAGGGTTTACATGAATGCAATTATGCAAAATACTGTATACTACGTAGCACATAAATTTATCTGAGAGTGTTTCCATAATTTGTTAATACGATCTCGAGGTTCCGACAATTTGATGTTAAAGGCAGTGTAGACGTTCCCAGCAGGTTTCGCGGACAGAAGCGCGATTACACGTCAAAAGCGATGCCACACGCCTCCGCATTTAGCGACTGGGGATGGGACTCGGGTCGCCCCGTCTCTGGGGTACAAATTGAAGGCGCGGCAAGAGGTAAGCTGACACCGCCGCCGAGGGGGGCCTCTCGCTCAAAGAGATGCAAATTGCGGCCTCCGGATCCCTCGAGTCATCTGCCATGCAGCACCTTTGTGGCGCCGCAATGTAATAAGCGCAGCAGTTCACTCAAAGTGACGCGTCCTCAGGAGCAACCAGCAGGACAATCGGCCTCGCCAGAGACGGCGCGGGGTGCTGGTTCACCGAGGCAGCAAGTGTCTGTGCACACACCTGCATCATAATACTATCATTTATCCCATACAATAATCATTACGAGTAATTAACTGGTCGCCAGCAACATTCATTTTACTTTGTTATCCTTATACTAATAACTTGCTAACGCTAACAAAATTACGAGTATGAATAGTACAGAGGTTATTTTATTAATTTAAGTGTTAACTCTTATATTTAACTTCTTCCGACAGCGATGCATTGTTGTTAGGGGTTCATAAAAACATTATTATTATTACTTCGCGATTCACTAAAAGTGGGTGGTGGAGGATGCATCGTACCAATCCTAATGTGTAACCACTTGTCTTTAGGAAGGGATATACGGGATAGGTCAGGAGGTGCCCATGGGCTATTTTTAGGAACTCGCTTGGAACGATCTAGGAAAACCATGTGAAACCCAGATCAAGATGGCAGAAATGATTTAGTGAGAACTACTCCTGTCAGATTTTAAGTTTACTTGACCGGTAAATCCTTCCTATTCCATTCCCTAATCGCTCGTGGAAAAAATGAGTACAGAAATAAATCCGCTCTGGCCCTGATTGCTGTTATCTTATTTTCGCGGTCATTGCTGGTAGTATTATTTATTTGGTGTCATTTCTGAAACAAGTAAGTCGTGAATTTTTCAATTAGCTTCTGTCAAGAGCAACGCCTTCAGTGTTCCAGGTCTTCCCAACCTAATTACTTCAACAACGCACTTACACTTTCCCTCCAACTATATATACCTGTCACGAATCGGGCGGCTGTTCTTTGGACCTTCTCCAAAGCCTTCATTAACCACTTTTGTTAGGGACCCCATACAGAACAACAATGTTCTAAGTGAGGACGCACTATTAACTTGTATGCAATAGATTTAACATCCAGTGTGCACTGTTTTAAATTACGACCTAGAAACGGAGCGTGGTGAGTGAGTGGTTAGCGCTCTGGGCTCTGGCCTCGTATTCGGGAGGACGGCGGTTCGAATCCCCATCCGGGCATCCAGTTTGGGTTTTCCATGGTTTCCCCAAATCACTCCATGCGAATGCCGAGATGCTTCCTTGAATAGGCCATGACCGACTTCCTAACCGTTCCTTTTCCCTGTCCCATCCCGCCTCTAATGACCTCGACGTTAACTAGGCGTAAAGCCATAAGTGTAAAAAAAAAAAAAAAAAAAAAAAAAAAAAAAAAACACTGACCTAGAAATCGGAGCATATTATTTTCTTTCCCAATTACATTCTCGATATGCTCATTCCACGACAAGTTATTACGAATGGTTACCCCTAGATATTTAGCTGAATCTACCGTTCTAAGGACAGTGCAATGAATTTTATATTCAGAGCTAAATAGTGTCACATTTTTACTTATATGCATGACTTGGCACTTTTTAGCGTTTAACTCCAACTGCCAGTCTTTACAACACGCAATTATTTTCATAATATCGCCTTGTAACAAAGCGCAGTCATCCTGGGTTTTGATTTCACGATAAATAATAGCATCATCGGCAATTAGAACGCAGAGTATATCTTTCTCATTACAGATATTCAATCTCTCATCCATAAGTCACCTTTTTTGCTTCGACTAGTATGAGACCCCAATATACTCAGTCGCTCAGGATGATATTTGTTGCGGCGAAAAACACACGAACGGTTATCAACAAAAAAGGGATGATTAATGATTTCATTTTGTCTTTTCCCTCACACCACCGACAGGCAGGTCGACGTCTCCCAGGCAACCCCGTGTTGTTAGCGGGCCACGGGGTGGGGGCCTTATCGTGTGACAGGTTAATGGCAGACGTTAATTAATTCGGCGATGCCCCGCCCCACACCGATAGCGGCCATTGGCTGTGCCGCGCCTGGACGTCGCGTGACGCCACTGTCCCGCACGCCACCTTGGCGTCGGTCGCACCTGGTACACCAGGGGCGCAAGTGGCGCCATCTTTACGGCGCGGCAGGGCGGGCGGGCGTCACGTTGCCCCAGCTCTGCCTAGAACCGAAATAAAGGTACAGAGAACGCCACAACAGACGTCACACTTTGCGCAACCTTACTCTTCTTCCTTCAATGTACCAAATCCTCCAAACACCCAATACATAATGCGCTTCGAGTACTCCGGCTATTGGAGCCCTTTATAGTTATTCCTCTCCACTTTATCTTCTAAAGTTCTGGAGGGCCTGTTTCTTTACTACAAAATTCTATCAACTCTGTTTGCGGTACCGAGTCTAGGGGAGGGGATCGAACCGGGGTGCTTGCCTCGGGCGGAATCTTCAGGGGGACGGACAAATCGTGTTTGAAGGAGCGGTAAATGGCAAATTCGTATGGCGGCGACCGATTCTTTCTTTTTTTTCGCCTCGTCGACGGCTAAGGTTATCAGAGGTGGGATGAGACTGGGTACAAGGAACGGAAAGGAATTCGTCCATGTCCTTTTTGAGGGAAGCATCCCGGAATTCGCGTGGAGTGATTTGGGGAAACCATGGAAAACCCAAATCTGGATGCCCGAACGGGGATTCGAACCCGCGTCCTCCCAAATGCGAGGCCAGAACGTTAACCATTCTCCCACCACTCTCGGTGATCGTTTCTACTCTATTGCCCCAGGGGGGTGGCAAAATCTAAAAACAGCTCTATACTGCCCCGGATTTCAAAATTCATTTTTTGAAGGGGCAACAATTCTCAAGTTTTGCCCCGCTTCAGTAAATACGTTGATCCATCACTGCTTGTTTGGTGGAGTAGGTACTCAAGTGTCACTCTAAGTCTTTAAAACGAGTAATCAGTGTGATAAGTATGGGTTTTGTTTGTGAAAGGTGTAATTTACAAACACAGCCTAGTGGGTGAGCGGTAACGCTCAGGTCTGGAATTCTGTAGGATGCAGATTCGAATCCCCGTCTAGCCATCCGGAATTTGGGTTTAATGGCTTTTTTTAAATCACTCCAGCCGAATGCCGGAATGGTTCCTTCAAAAGGCCATGGTCGAATATCTTCCCATTCCTTTCCCCCAGTCGTTTCCTGTCTCTAATAACCTCATCATCGACAAGGTGTAAATTTAAAAGAAAAAATGGAATTTATAATGTGGAAACTAAGGGTCTTTCAACCGAGCGTGATGGGTGATCAGTAACGCCCTGGCCTCACATTCGGGAGAACGCGGGTTCAAATCCATGTCCGGTCATACAGATTTGGGTTTTCCATGTTTTACTCAAATCACTCCAGGCGAATGCCGGCTTTTTTTTCTTCAAAAGAGCAAGGCGGAATTCCTTCCCGTACCTTGCCCTCCCGTCCTTTCCCGCCTCTAATGACCTCGACGTTGACAGGCACAAAGCCATAAGCAAAAAAAAAAGGTCTTTCCACTATGCTCCTAGATTATTACGTCAGACTGCTTAAAAATTGTAACTAGGATGGGCGATATGTTTAAACCTAGTTCCATTATTCCTCTTCAGTCTAGTATAGTTATCCTTCAACCCGTACAACTAAACTGTGGCGAGTCCCTATTGTTTTCAAAATTTTTCCTAGAAATCTATCTCTTCCTTTTATAAGATTCTTGTGTGACATTATCAATCCTTAGTAAATTTTATGTAGTTGACTGAAACAAAAGCGTGGCTGATTGAACATCCCTTAAATCAGTTTTCTGACTCAGGACGACTATGCGGGAGAATATTTAATGCTCACTGTTCATGTATTAGCAGATCCATTTCATACAACGCCAAGATGGTTTCAATCGTGCTTGGTATTCAGATGTTATAGAAGTTGTGGCGAATTAAATGTCACATTGATATGATTAAAAAATAGCTATAAGGTAACTACATTTGGATACAAATCACACACGGGTTTTTATATTATTATTACTCCGCGAATCACTAAAAGTGTGTGGCGGAGTAATAACGCCTTGAAGTTAAAAGTCATCTGCTACCATCTACACCAAGTAGACTCTAGCAATTCTGTCATGTTAGCGGGCCTCAGTTTTCCATTCAAGAAAGTCGTGAATATCTTGGGCTAATGATCGACGGTAATATGAAGTGGAATGAGCAAATAAATCAGATAATTAGAAAGTGTGATTCAGCACTAAACAACATGCGTGTCACATCAGGAACAACGTGTGGTATGGTCTCCAAAATATCCCTCACTCTTTATAAGGCATTGATTCGATCACACATTCATCTTGGCTGCATAACCTTCGGAGCAACATCTAAACGGCTATTGGACACGCTAGATAAATGTCGATATAAGGCACTACGGATTGTTTCGGGGGATGCCATCAACTTCAACAAACGCACCTCTGGCGGAGGCAATGGAACTCCCTCTTCACATCAGGCATGAATTTCTTACATGTAAAATCCTTATGAAACACATGCAAATTGAGAATAACAAACTTATCAAAAATATCGAGGGCCTCAATGAATCATTTGCTCATAAACGATATTGGAGACACAAAAAGTGACCCTTACAGAAAATGAAGCAATATCAGAAATATGTGTATACAACCAGCAAACTACCTTCATTGAAGTAAACTTCGAGAACAATTTTTGTGAACCTTGCAGACCATTTTGACGCGCCATGTAGTGAAAATGCAGAAATTAATAAACAATTAGTGACGAGATATCTGTCCCAGTATCCTCATGCTATGGGGGTAAGTGAGGCAGGGCAGTAGGCTGTGCCTATACTGTCCCAAAGGAAAAGGTTTCGAGGATGAATAAGCTTCGAGAGGAAGTCTCAAATTATACAGCCGAAATGCTGACCATCCCAAAAGCCCTGGCATGTGGTCTGCAGTCGTCCAAAACGACCATTCCAAAATTAACTAACTCCAAATCATCCCTGCAAAAAATCTCAGCTTTTAAAAATAATATTCGAAATGTTGTTTTGATAATTGAAAACCTACAGACCTGCTAGCATATCACCAACCTAAACAAATAAGTTATATTCATGTGGATAAAGTAACATTTTGGCATACCTAGAATTGAAGAGACTGATCACAAAGCAAAGAGTTCTGTAAGAAGGAGTGAGGAAAAGACAAAGATATTACAAACTTCCTTAAAAAGATTGCAGGGAAGTTTGGAACCGAGAATGGTCGGATTCATCACAAATCAAAGGTCACCACTACGCTAGCATCCACCCCTAGATACCAACATCCCAGTGGCATAAAAAGGGTTCTCCATCGAGAGAACTTATAACTACAATAGTAAGGTTTATTCATGGTTTCTTCTCCTCGCACCTATGCGGAATCAAAGCACTCGAATCACCACGGTGTTACTGTGAAGAAGATGCTGAATGAGACGTTACAACAAGGCATCCAACTACCAGTTAACATGACACATTTACTAGCCAGTGGAAATATTTATGTAGGTATATTGCCTAGTCCTAGCATTTATGAGAAACAACAACCTAAAAGTTTAGAGTACAACTCCACAAAAATCCGATAGCTCCATCTGCTTAGAAGACGAAGAGGAACTTGACAATTACATGAAGAATGAAAGTTCCATCGGGCCAACTAGAAAAAGAATCTCATCAAGGAATGCACTTTATTTTATATGGCTGTATAACAGAAAGGTTAAATGCCAATAATTAAAAAAAAAAACATAGCCACGAAGTTATTGACCTACCCAGATGTAATTTAATCACTAAAATAACTGAGATCTTTAAGTGTATATGTTGATCTACCTATGGGATGAAAAAGACGTTCTATAGTTTAGATTTGCAGCAAATTTCGTCTCTGTCGTGGCTTAACCTAGCCCTGTAATGCTACCAATAAATGCACCTCACTTTAAGGAAATCATGAAACGAGACTGTCTGACCAAATCACTTTTCTTCGATCAAGATGTTACTCGGAACTTATTCATACCTTCTACGGTTAAAAAATAAGCCATGGTGAAGAAGCTTCTTTTTGTTTCTCTAACTAAAACTATTCGTCAAAACGTTTTCATTTTGAAACTTATAATAATATTAACAGCGTTCCGCTAACGGAGCGGTTCATTGTCTGCTTTTACATATGAAAGTACCCGGTCCCATCCCGAAATTCCATCAGGTGTCTATTCTGATATTTATGTTCCATGGTTCCAATTCCCCATCGAATCGTAGATACTGGAGGAATGAATTGACCGTCATACATGAGAAACACTGGTTTAGTACTAATAATATGTCTCCTTCTGCAAGAACCATCCAATCTTCAAGTTGTGGATTATGTTACATTAGCCGAAACATCCCATGCGAAGCTCTCTTGGAACATTTATTTTAGGGAAGAAACTCTACAGCCTTTGATGGCACTTTGATGTGACGGGATTCTGTAATTTAATGAAGTTTTTGTTTAAAATATTCCCTAGCTCTAAAAGTAGACTTAGATCGTTGTACAGAACCAGAATCGAGAACCAACTGCTGTTAACTAGAGTGCTGTGCATAAATGTATTATGTGAAACGTACGCGTACTTAGTTCCTACAGCTTAATGAGAAACATTGGAAACAATCTTGATGGGCGGTTACCTTGCCAGGCAGAACAGTTCGGTTGTGTTGGCATCCTAATTTATCGGCTAACGGCTCATATTTCTGGAAAATCTCCGGCACCAGCTCCACGCTTAAGAAAACAAGCTAATGCTTGGCGCCCTGAGGAACTGATTTGCGATCACGCCACAGCACAATAAACATAACGTCTAGACTATCAACCTTGTTTCTGAGTGTTGTTTTTCATGCTTTCTCACACGCCACTCAAACCAAGTTTAAACTTGAAAGCTACATTATGAAAATTTGGAAAAAATCTCGGTCACCAACAATTTTTATACTGTATCTCTCCTTGTCCACTGAGAGAAAAAATTATTGTACACCATACATACTGGATCAAGGTTTCAATTTATGTTTACTATTGTAACTTAAACATCCAGCTGTAACTTAAAGATGCTGTTCTTCAAAGATGTCAAAGTGTAGTAAAATTGTTAATCGTGCATAAATTTAATTTTTTATTTGGCTAACACCATTCATACAGTTAGGCGTTGTTCACTGCGGGTTATTTACCTTAAAAGGCAACAAATTTTATCAGTTCACACTTTTCTACTAAAGCTCCATCACGCAATCAATTCACTGCGTTCTTGCAAATTTCATTATTGCTCAAACTATACCAACCTGTTAGAAACTGCTCTTAATGGAAACAAATTAGATATTAACAATTACGTAACGAAATACTGTTGCTGTATACATCAGAAAATGCACCGTCACAGAGTAATTTGTATATTAATGATATCAACTACATCGACGCAAACTACTGGCAGTTATTTTATAGATACCTCGTAAATAACTTCTTCGATGGAGTGAGTAAAAGGAGTTGTCAATTAAAAGTTCGAAATTTAATATTATTTCCTGTCAGACAGTTAAGATCAATGTTGCCACCTTAGCGATTTTGTCGCTAGATTTAGTGAATTTTGAAGCTCGAAAGCGATATTTTTAAATGTTATCACTAAAACAATATTTGGCGATTTTTAGTGATATTCAACCTTGCAGAGTTTCTAAAAACTTTATTGGAATTGCGGTAGGTAATGCCTCTGCTATGACTCATATAAATAATGGTGAACATAACATATTGAAAACGGAATACGGCGTACCCAGTACAAGGATGCTGCTGGAATAAATACCTTTTTGGTGTTATCTGATTTAGTAACATCCTATCACTTTTTCACTCGAATGCCGCAGTAGAAAGTATTTTCATTACAATTAACATTCTTAAGAACAATTTGACAAACAAGAAAGCTGTAAATAGCTAATTCTTTTATAAAGAATGGTTAAAAATTGCGAAAAACCTTCCTGCTGATGTGTAAATATGCTAAATATGCTAAATACTCTTTTAAATCTAAGACTAACGATTCATCTCATCCTTCTACATCTGCAAGTGCTGCAACTCCAACGATAGACAAAGATGATGAAGAAGAAATACGATTGAAGAAATTTAATCTTGATTTTTAATACAATGTTATGTTTAATTTAATGAAGATACTAATTATTAAGATATTTTTATATTACGTACCTTACAACTTTCCTTTATTTTATTTAGCGATTTCTAGCGAATCTTTTAGTTCTAAATATCCCCAATCTAGTGAGTTTTGAGACCTGGTCTAGCGACTTTTGTTTTCGTAAGGTGGCAACACTGGTTAAGATGTGTTGGGAGCTTCTTGAAGATATATATCCCTGACTATCGGACCCCTGACATTGTATTAAGTGCTTTTGTTAAACAATTTCCTTAGCTTAAAGGTTCAAACGCATCAATTTAACAGTAGCTTGTAGCTAAAAGTGTTCAACATGTCAGTTATCTATCAAACAAACAAACAGAAGTAAATTTTTCCTGTTTCTGACACTTTTTACTCTTTTTCACAACATCGGCCTATTAGTAAGTTTTCTAGCACACAGCGATATAGTTACTAAAATCCTCTTTTCTTTGACATAACGCTTATTCGAAAAAGTAATACAGCAGTTATTAGGTATACAGAATTACCAATGTTTCTGTCCATTTATTTAATTCTATCGATTTATTAAACAAATAAGTCTAAGAAAAATGTTCGAAAATCTAATTGAACTACCTTAAAATTACTGTAGTAAATCAAATATGTTTCAGCTAAAACAACTACCAGTTATTATTACTAATCGATGTTCATAATATCAATAGATTTTTCCCGATTTTCGACCCAATTAAATATAGTCGTAACATTTTACTGAGTTCTAGTAACAATGATGAAAATTTAAAAGTGTATTGAATTTAGTTTTGTGTTTCTATATGTAGCAAACAAATGTTATAATCGTACGATTTAAAATAGTCTGATATTATTATTATTAATTGTGATGGAGCACACGCTCCAGTGGCAATTCCCTTCGTCATTTAGTTACATCGTTTTTATTTTATATTTTAATTATCTTATATAATTTGAGTGTTAAATTCCTTCCCCACCTAATTTTCCGATTTACAAATTTTAATTTTAAATTCCTTCAGAGTTTTTGGTAAGCTATTCATCACTTCACTTGGTAATTTGTTCCAATCCCTGACACCCTTACCTAAACAGAAAATTTTATGCATGAAACCGAGTGCCAACTTGTGGTCAAGTCATCTTTCCCATTCCATGCACTATTCCTAATTCTTCGATCAATATGCCTCCATGACCCATCACGAACATATGCCTTGAACATTTCCAGCACTCTCTTCACTCTCCTCCTGTCCTCCTACTACTCTCAATCCAGTTCCTTTATCATATCAGATACTGACTGGGACCCTGCGATGATTGTCCCAAACTACATCACCATATTCAGCCAATGGTCTATAACCCAATTCTCTAACTCAGGCACATGTTCGCATCACCCAATACAATAAATGAAGGATATTGTAACCTTTTCCTACCACCTGTCCAATACGCTCTGCCCAGTTGAATTTATTATCAAACATTATGCCAAGATATTTACACTTGAAGCCTTCGACAAACAATTCTGACCCCACCTATAATCATAAAGATATGAATTATAGTATACCATATCTCACAGTGAAATATTTATTTCAAGATACAGAATTTAATCATGGTTTCCTCATCTTTTATGGCACTCCTGCCCAATCTCTAACTCTCAAACAATTTTTCTTAGCAACTTCAAACGTTTTTTAACCATGCTAAATACCTTTCCTAAAGTACTATGCATTGTAAGATTCTGTGACTAGCGTATCAGACGAAATTAGAGCAATTACTAAACTGGTTTTTACCAATTTTCGTGTATTTCGTGGATTTTGTATTAAATTTATAATCGGAATTCCGATTTATAATGTTTTTCTTGCTTGTGCTCAAGTTATTGAATATTGAAGTACTGTTACGTCAGGTATTTATTTGATTTACTCCATAGCTTACTTGTATTTTAATTATTTTAAGATGTTCATTACACTCGCCTTCATACCTAGAGTGCGTATTTTGTGTTTTCAGCCTACTAGATCAGTCTAGTCGGTGACAGCCAGCTTGCGACAGCAAGAAGAGATCTGACACCGGAAGAAGACATCAGAGCTAGCTGTAGAAAAGATGTATTTATACAACAGCATCCGGTTGGACACCCGAGAGGATTACATTAAAATTAGAGAAATTTTTAATCACAATATTGTATGCAGTCACTTTTCTGGTACAGACATCGGAAGCGATGCCATGAATAACCTAAGCACCCGCTTTATCTTTACTCAAGGTCGTACACACCGACAACGAAACTAATCCTCCTTTCAAGGTTACTGTTAAAAGCGACCGCAACATCAGCAAGCAACATTTTATATAATAGTAATCAGCACGGAAATCTTCCTTCAGAAAAAGAAACAACACAGCTAAAACCCGTAATTAAAACGGCCGTGATAGAATTAAAGTTGCATTATGTGAAACCATATCCAGTGGGAACACCAGATATAACATTTTCCACCTCATTATTTTTTTTAATCATAATGGTATAATAATTGTATTGCGGGAAAAAGATAACCTTAATAAGGTACGCCTCGTCGTTCCATATCGCTGAAAATCACGCATAGCTCTCTTGCCTCATCACCGTTGCGGCATTACTAGTCCACAGATTACTTTCACATCTGTATCTACAGTATACTCTGCACTCATGATTACTTTTCTCGGAGACCTTTATACCTTGTAACTTTCTGTTTTCCTTTCACTACTCGATTGCAAGAAACTATATGCATTTGTATACCAATTTCTTTCGTTTTATTCATCATATTTTGCATCATATTAATCTGTTATCGGAAGTGACTTTTCGTTTTATTGATAACATATTTACTCTATATTTGTTTAATATCTCTTTCCAAGCATGCCATTACTGACGATTTTATGAAACTGATATCACTTTCATGTGATTAGAGCCATGGAATGATAATTTTCGCTGTTAGGTATTTTTTTATGGATGTTTCATACAACATCTGAATGTTCTAAAAGCAAGCGTACTAGAATTGCGTAAAATGTACCCATTTCGGCTTGCGGCATATGCAATTCAGCTTCTTTGCATTGAAGCTATATAGTCGTCTCATTCCGACATGTTGCAGGTCGCTATGAACAGATATTTTGCAGTGGTAATGCTGATTGATAACATCCCCCTACGGCCTTATGGATTAATGCCTTTAGATTTTGACGTATTTTCGTTGGGAAAATTAGCAATAATATACTTATTGTTTTCTCTCGAACAATGTGGACTGCCTATTATATTCCACAGATATGTTACGTGAATTAATTTGAACAGAGCAATGCATTCCTGTCTCCTCAATCGAGTTTCTAAACACGTCATAAAATTAGCAGTTACATTTTTCGTACGACTGTAATTAAAAAAAAATCAGCAATTAATTTAATATGTTCCATTTCACTAAGGAATAACATTGCTCAAATTGGAGACAGCTGCTTCCTCTAATAATTATACACGTTGTAAAAGATCAATGAGTTCTTAATTGGATACAGGACATGGGTGAACTGCTTAGATTACAAGGGTTCAACAAATTACGAGGAGGATTGTTATATACAGTTAAGGCAAGTGACTGACTATGCTGGGTCCTTTCAAAGAATCTTTAATAAATGACATGAAACTTTGTTGTACTGGGCAGCTGCAAAGAGAAGAAACTTCAAACTAAGTGACCGATGGCCCCCGCAAAGCTGTCATTATCCTTCATTTGTTACGTCTAAATTAAACGACCGCCGGTCGTCAGAGGCTGTCCCGAAACCCGTCCAGAACGCTCCATATCCCGACCTCAGGTTGTAATTAAAGCTCGTGTAATGGCCGGACAGATGTGGGTGCGTGAGAACGAGACGGTATTTAAACCTACCAGCCCCACAGTCCTGTCTTTCAGTTTAAAGGCGATGTAAAACAGTGGATTCCCCAGTACTTAACAAGCTCCGATCGCAATTATTTCCACATCAGAAACTAAAATACAACCAACTTCACACGAAATTTTATAATAACTATTGTAACACTTTAAAAAATAATTGAAGATGGATAAGTTTGCCTTTTCTGACAGACGGAAATTCTGATTTACTGTTGCCTCTGAATTATTTTCTTCTAGCCTGACAAATGGCGAACGGTTCATCTCCACTAATAAAGGTACCAGTGTAAAATTATAAAGAGAAAGACACGCTTTATCAATCATCATTCTACAACTCCAGTCTCCGGGTTGCTTGTCACGAGCACTACTCACATCTTCCACTTCATGAATAGCTGATTTTCATAAGTAATCCTTCAATACAGCCCTTTGCGTTTGAGATGCTCCTTGATTTGGTCTATCCATTTCCTTTTAGGACGTCCCACACATATATTATTACTGTGCTGTGCATATTTAAGCCGGACTTTGTTTTTCTTTCTTTCTACAAGAGAATACAGTGCATACGGTTTGCTGATGATATGGTCTTGTTGGCAGAAAGCGAACAAACTCTAAACAGAATGCTGAAAGATCTAGACGAAGCTTGCCAAGAGTTTGGAATGAAAATCAATGCTGGAAAAACTCAAAGTATGGTGACTGGAAAAGGAAGGAAAATAATAAATATTAAGTTAGGAAGAGCAGATATCAGGCAAGTAAGATCGATCAAATTTCTTGGGAGTATGATGACCGAAGATTTGAGGTGCCATCAAGAGATAAAATCTCGCATTGCCGTAGCGAAAGAAGCATTTAATAGGAAAAGGAGGATACTAACTGGAAAAATAAACAAAACACTTAGAAAAAGACTCGGTAAATGTTTTGTATGGAGTGTGGCTCTTTATGGGTCGGAGACATGGACACTGAGACGAGAGGATGGAAAGCGGTTAGAAGCACTTGAGATATTGATGTGGAGGAGAATGGAGAAAATAAGCTGGGTAGATAAAATAAGTAATGTTGAAGTGCTGGATAGGGTCAGTGAAAGCAGAAAAATACTCCAAGTAATAAAAGAAAGATGGAAAAACTGGATGGGACACTTGTTGAGAGGGGAGTGCCTGATAAAAGACGCCTTGGAAGGTTTAGTCTGTGGGAGGAGAATAAGAGGAAGAAGGAGGTGCAAACTTATAGACAACATCAAGAAAGACGACAACTACATAGTCCTTAAGAGAAAGGCACAAGATAGAAGAGCATGGAGAGCAGCCAAGTGAAAACCTGCCCGAGGGTGATGATGACTACATTCTTTGGCCAGGCGAAACCGCTGTAAGGATAATGTTTATACCTGTTTCTGTACGATTGATTTACCTTTTGTGTCCTCCGAAGCATGGTGAGCACAAACTTCATTTTAGATGCTTGAAGTCTACTATCGTCTCCTATAGACAGGTAGGTTACATATTTCTAGTACATACACGTTATCAGTCCGATTAAAAAATAATCAAACTTTTACCCAGGAACTTTTTAACCTTAAACGTCTCTCATTTCAGTCCGGTTCACACTAGATATCGAGTCAGGTTAGGGCAAGGATCAAAATCGTTATACAAATAATCCAATGAGAACATTTTCACTGCAAGGTTCGGTCGAGAACAAGACAGGCCGATCTGAGGATTGCGCCTCCACCGATCAACAACCGACTAGACCGAGCATTCCTGACCTGGGCTGATCGGACCGCTAGTGTGAAAGTGCAACAGTCAAGTCAGAACAGACCAACATGGACGACGAACGTATCAGAGATTTCAGTTTTGAGATTCATCTTACAAATTTATTGGCGATCATTGGGGACTGCCGAACTATGAAATAACAGTAGTTTTAATTAGATTTTCAAATTAATTGTAGCATAAAAAATTTCATAATTTGTTAATTAAAATCATTAACATTAGTCTTTTATCACATATATATCTACAAAACATAAATACAACTCAACTGACATAATAATTAATATACATTTATATTTTTATACATAGTATTTGTATTAAGATGAATTTCAACTAACCTAATTTTTAATATTATTTTCATTGTTTGCATCATCATTATCATTAATTTCAATAATACTTAGGTTATTCGTACTGTCAATCATTTCATTATATTTTAAAAAGAATACAATAGACTTGTGGTGACTGAAGTAAGAAAAAATATACATATTTTTAACCTGAAATTTCGATATCATAAGCTAATAAACCCTAAATTTGAAATAAAAGTCAATTTACATGTATAGAATGAAATTGCAAAATTTAAGGCTTTTTTGCAATTTTTTTAATCCAAAATTTCGATGATATAAACTAATAAAAAGTAATTTTGAAATAGTAACTATATTTTCAAAATTCAACACATAAATCTACTAAACCACTATAAAATACTCATTGCATAATGTATTGCAGAAGTTAAAAAAAAATCCACCGTTCCCAGTCACTCGCCTTACCCAAGTTTTTCGTTTGTTTTTAGTTCAACTGAGCCATCCGACCGCTGTCAAAGCGCAACACGTCTTACTTATAGCTACAGAGTACAGATATACTGTTAACACCAGCACGTAGGTGACTCAAACTTGTAAGATTTTACCCATCCAAAAAATCGCCGAGGTCCCCTAAATAAGTTTTAAATTCAAAGAACTTACCTAGTACACAACTCGATGGCTGGTCGAATCTTCCCGAAGGAGGTGTACCATGCCATTGTATCAGAGTCAGGAAGACTAATTCCTTTCCACAGAGGCCTAGAGTTTAACGTCGAAACAGAACCACGACACGTCCTGACGTAACTCAAATCTCTATATATAAAGATGAATGTATGTATGTTTGTTTGTTTGTTTGTTTGTTCTTCATACAAATCCACTGTTTTCATCCTATCTCAATGAAACTTTGCACACTTATCCTTTGAAACAAGGAGAAAATTACTGTCTACATTTGGTTGAAAAATTATCTGTATAAATAATACATGTTGTCTCATAATTTCGAAATACTACTGAATGGCGATAGACAGACGCGTTGGATATGGACGTCTGTATACTGCTTTTCCGTGTATCGGTCAGACAGCTCTGTGGTTAAACGCTTGCATATATATGTTTGGGTCGTGGTCTCCGGTTAAAATCTCCGTGGAGGTTGAGATTTTTAAAAATTGTTTTTGATCGTAAGAGTCACGCCTGGGCCTTAGGTTACTCGGATTGAATATTATACTGTAGATATCACAAATATAGGTGTGGAATGCAAGGCAAATCGTAGGTAGTCTTGCAATGTTGTAGGTGTACACTTGTTTACGTTATATTGATCCCTCAGGGGTGATTCGCTGTCATTGTGTTTGTGACATGCAGTAATCTATATATATAAAAATGAATGTATGAATGTTTGTTTGTTTGTTCTTCATTCAAATCCACAGTTTCCTATTTCGATGAAACTTTGCACACTTATCCTTTGAAACGAGGAGAAAAATACTGTCTACATTTGGTTCAAAAATTATCTGTATAAATAATACATGTTGTCTCATAATTTCGAAATACTACTGAATGGCGATAGGCAGACGCGTCGATATGGACGTCTGTATACTGATTTTCCGTGTATCGGTCAGACTGCTCAGTGGTTAAAGCGCTTGCTTAAAAATGTTTTGGTTGTGGTTTTCCGGTTCAAATCTCCGGGTAGGCTAAGATTTTTAAAAATTGCTTTTGATCGTAAGATTCACGGTTGGGTCGTAGGTTATTCGGATAGAATGTTAAACTGTAGATATCACAAATTTAGGGGTGCAATGCGAGGCAAATCGTAGGTAGTCTTGCAATGCTGTAGGTGTTCACTTTTTTACGTTATAATGATCCCTCAGGGGTTGTTCGCAGTCAGTGGGTGTGTGTGTGTGTATGTGAACCGCAGTAATCTATATATATAAAGATAAATGTATGTTTGTTTGTTCTTCATACAAATCCTCAGTTTTAAACCGATCTCGATGAAACTTTGCACACTTATCCTTGCGGGCGTAAACCGGCATAAGGTGTAGCTCTAGCAGAGCATGAGCAGCTAAAGTTATTACAACCCAAGAATCGGATGCTCATGTTGAAGAAAGAAGAAAAGACCAAGCTAAAATAAAGCTGCCCTTAGTTAACAGCCTCCCCCCACCCCTCACCCACCCACCCATCCAAATTCCCGTACCTTCGTTTGTTTTTCTGTTTTTAATATGTTAGAAATTGATTCTCTTCATGTGAGAGATTCGACAGTAGAATGATATAGTGATGGCTTTCCTGTATATTATGCCTACTCGGTGTTGTTTGGGACCAGTCCTTCGTTACCAACAACTTTCTATATTCAATTCTGGCAAAGAAATTCTTAATCCACGCGTACGAAGTCGCGGGTATTAGCTAGTAATCAAATACAACTCCTTGCCTTGAAGTATACGTGTGCTTGGTACTATAAAAATTGGGTAAATACTGTGAGTTCGTATAAAGATCATTTGAAAACATTGAGGTATATGGGGAAAGAGGGATGGTTTCTTCCTCTTTTTTTTTTTTTTTTTTTGCTTGAAACTTTCCCAGGCACGCTCACAGTAACTCACTAAAGTTACATCGCAATCGCAATCGCATTAATGGTGTAGGAACGCATAGAAGAAGAACAAACATTTTTATTTATTAGATACAAGTATAATATGTACGCTACTTTCACTGCTGTCCAAGCGCAACATGTCAAACTTGTAGCTACAGATATACTGCTATTACACAGAACATTGGTGACGTGAACTCACAAAATTTTACCCTGTCGCGTCGGGGCGGGCCGCGTCGCATTGTCGGATCGCTTCCCCAGGCGTATTTTTCCGCCTGTGCGACCTGATACCCTCAGTCGTGACCTGGTTTGCGATAGGAGCTCCAACAGCACTGACTGACTTTTGCAACCTGTATGTTCCAATTTCTGTGAATTAACTGCATTACTCCAAAAAAAATTAGCTACAAATTTGCTCGCAGGATGGTGAATGATTTTGGGGAAAAATATAATTAATTTATGAACTTTAATCAATACGAAAAACTTATGAAATTTCTAATTCACTCTCACTTTTTCTTTGCTTGTATGTTTTAACTTAAACGATTCAAACGTAGTGGATACAGAGCACCTCATCTCATTAGTAATGACTTTCAAAGAGTTTTATGATTTACAAGACGCAGAATATAAGAACAAAAGAAAAAAATATGTTGAAGGAAATAGTAAACTAGTTAAAACAATCAGGTATAAAGTCATGGTTCGTATTTTATTTTGCGGGTGTAATATAATTTTCCATAACTTTCTTTGAATCCCGCTGGTAATCGTGTTGCCAATTAAACCAGCCAGCTTTTGTTAAATTCTGTAAAATTATTCTAAATCTTAATGATTTGTGATACCTATAGCTTACCAACCTGTATTAATCAAATATTGAAATTTCTCTCTTGTTAGTGTCGTTCTTATCTTCTGCAACTCAGTTCAGATATCGTCAATCAAAAGGTTATGAATGCAGCACATAGCTCGTATTACTTCATTTATCTTATTACGTAACTTCGACATAGAATCGAAACCTTCTACCTATAACACTAAAGCTGTCATCGCTCACCCTCCTTGGCTTACTGAGCCAGTAATTGAAAGTTTGTTTCTCTTCATTTCCTTTTATCTGATTTCCTGGAATAGGCCTCATCTTGAAAGGGGAAAAGCATCATGCTCTATTATTACATACTGCATTTTTAACTCAGTTCCCTGGATGAAGCTCTCATCGTGAAATTTAATTTTTTCTGTAGCCAGTGCCTCACCTGACTCTCTGTGGTTAAATGTTTTGCCATCCTAATTTTAACAAAACTACAAGAGCTAGTACAACCAAGAAAAGCATTTATTTTTCTGTATTAAAAATCAAGAGATCCGCTATTCGGTAGAACTGTTATCACATGTTTGCCATCCAATGTGCCTATGCAATGCGGAAAATTCCATTTTAAATTAAACGCATTGCCTTTTCCGTTTAATTTTCCTCTTCAATGAATGTCTCAAGAATAGAGCCCTTTGTCTGATGTGTCCATTTGTAGTGTAGGAGCGGCTGAATTAATCAGCGAGAATCGGTGGCGGCGACAAAAAAAGATATGCGACTCGCTGCGTCCAGATGTGCGTTGCAGCTTTTTCGCTCAATGCAATGCGACGCGGCGCGGTCCGGCCCGCTCTAGCGTGCGCGTACCTTAAGTTGACTATAAGCCAATTGAATTCGTGCAAACGAATTCATCTAGTCAGAGGATTGCTTGATATCGAATGATAGGGAAATTAATTGTAATACTGTAAAGCACAGACATTTCATAGTATGTCATCAGTATTTGCACATAATCACAAGATTTTGTATAAATTCAGTGAATGTTAATCGAAGCTTCGAACTAAAACACAAAAGTGGTAAGTATAGTCATTGTTTTCATGAGCGATTCACACAATTTTCACCATGTCATAGTGGCCCTTTGGCAATACACGAGATTTGTCACTCTCCAATGAACTATCCATTTTAAAAGTTTTGCTGGGTGTTCGGTATTTACATTCGGCGAAGCCTAACTAATGAACTTCAATTTTCATCTGTTGCGGACTCTTGTTGTCTCGTCATCGATTTGTATCTGTATCAGTTTATTTTGTCATAGACCTATTCTGTACATTATGTTTGACGTCATATGTGTAATGCCAACGAAGAACGTAAGATTACTACTTCCCAATTCAGAATGTTATAATAAATTAAATTCTTTGTGATTCTATTAAAGAAACAACTAGCTTTTCATTTTAAAATAAATGACTTCAGCAGCGAAATAATAACATACTTTTAAATGCAAGTGCTGCACCACGACACACGATGTTCCTTCCATCAAAAAGTAATAATATTTTAATGTTTAATTCATTGGCTTTCCCATAGAGCGGCCTGTCTAATTTAAAAAGGTTAAGATAATTGTATTTCAGCGAGCAATGGCTCACAGAATGGTTTATTTTATCTTATTCATATCTGATAAAATTTCTATTTTGCCTTGTGTTGTGGGGGAATAGATTTCTTATATCGATGTAAAATGAAAATGTTTTGGATCTTGCTGAATGGCTGAGAAAATTTTAGTTAATGGAGAAACACGTTTTGATGAAAGGACAAACTCTCGCAATGAAAGACAAATATCATCCAAAAAATTAACCGAGTCTATTGGAAACTATGAAAACTATCGTTGATCAGAACAATGGAACACATTAGCGGCGGTCACACATTTTCAATATTTCAGTCAGACGCGCCGAATTTAACCATACCACCAAAACGCAAGGCGTGAAACACTTTTCACCAGCACAAGTAACTAATTCAGGGGGGGGGACCATTTTACACAATCCAACAATGCAAATTTTGATAGCAATGAACCAAAAATCCGATCTAGTAACGGAAGACCGCATGGCAACTGAACAAAAATTCATAAACGAGATATGAAGTTCCTTCAAAACAGAATATTAAATATTGCTTTAATTTCTAGTTTTAAATGGGTCGAATGGCGGGTTAAATAAACGAAAAACACAAAATAACGTTTTCATTTGCGTATCGGTGATGCCATATACAATAATTTCTTCTACACCGTACTTTAGACCTTTTCTCACTTTGTAGTTTGCATCATACCTTAATAAATATTTATATTTGCTCTAGTTTCTAGTTTTTACTGTGCATAATCTAGTGTTGAACAAGAATTGTATGACACTTCACTTACACATACGTTCATGTATAAACGTGTTTTTACTGTACCCTACTTTTTCGAGTACAACTACTTGTTCAAAATCTTATGTGGGGACGTCAATTACGTGAGATGAAATAGGGAAAGGGGGCCGGCGAAATCTCGCTAAGGGGCGGCGGAAATTCTTGAAGGACAGTAGAGCTAAAACAAAAATAAAAAACCCACACGGATGATGAGTTTAGGGGGGTATAACCACTCTCGGGAGCAGATCTCACGTCATCTTAGGGGGGGGGGGGTCCAACCAAATCTCACCAGAGGGGGGAGGGGGTCAAGATTTCCGGAAAAAACACATCACATAATTAATGGACGTCCCTTTTCGATGCCACCCAGAAAGTGATCCATTTAGCATCAACTTTTACGACTAAACGAGAAGCACTTCAGCAGACATTTCAACAGACTTAAATAAGCCGGTCGGCGCAGAGGATCTTTTAACACAGGTTACGTATTATTAACATTTTCTGCGCCGCCGTAATTAAAATTCTCGCAATCGGTAGTACCACCGTTCTGTATGACGACACGACAGTAACTGCCCGTGCCTATAGTAACACGCCACCGGATGTGACATCACTTGGAGACAGTAAATGGGGGAGGAAAAAGTCACGTGACTGAAAGTCTCATTAGCCCCGAGCGAATCATATCTGTAAACTAAGGATTTTTCGTCGAAGCTGAATGACTGCCCACGAAGAGTCATACTGCTGACAAATGGAGATCAGAAAGAAAATTTCAGTGGGAAGAAAGGACCACCACGGCAAACGGTGTTGAAATATATATCTGCGTTTTTCGATCTCCGATTTCCGCAGTGAAGAGACCTTTCACATTCTGAGTCGCCAAAATAGTCCTGCTAAGATCACGTAGTCTCCGCTCCGTCTCCTGCTCGCAACACCCCCTACGCCCAAAGTTGAGGCGGCAGAGTTGCAAGACGTTTTTCGCTGGCCGGTCGGCTGGCAATCTGTTTTTACCCGTTAATTTAAAGGTTTTTGACTTATGTTCATAAGGGAGCGTGCATAAACCACGTAGCTCCATTTTGGCCTCCTGTGAACCCCCACCTCCCCCCACGTAGCCCTACGTGGCTTTTGCTCTACCCCCCCCCCCCCCCCCACGTAGCTTTTTTCCCTTTTGATTCCAGAAGACATTTTACAGTGTTTTCTCTTGTCAGACTATTGTAAATTACATACGGAGATAATTAACTGAGAGAAATAAATATTAACATGCTGTTGTGAGTTCTATTCCTCATTTTAACTGTGAAAAATGGCCTGGCCTGGCTTGGAACCCCCCCTCCACCCACGTAGCCCAGCGTAGCCTTCCAGCAAACCCCTCCCCCCCCCCCCCCCTGGACCGAGCCACGTAGTTTGTGCACGGTCCCTAATTAGTGATACTGTGAAACAGAATTCTACATGCAGTGCGTTACTAGAAAGAGTAATATCGGCGTCATGCAGGCCATCAAAATATTAGAACGCAAAGTCGTAGTGACCAATATTTTCTATCAGGAATCTTGCCCACAACGCAGCAGCCAGGAAAAACATTAACTTTGCTCAAGCATAAGCACTGACAGCGGAGACTTGTGGTATTTATGAGAATATGGTACAATACATCATCAGTATCTTAATTTCGATAAAAATGGAAGGTATAAGCGCTTTTTTTCGAATCACCAAGGAACAAACATAAACGGGAGCGAAAATGCTCAGAATTGGATGATTTTAATAAAGTAGTAGTGAGTAGAACTCTTATAGAATACTGAAACGCAGAATATCCCATGGCAATTAAAGTCCATTCCGATCTCTGCGGTAAAATTAGCTGTTCAGGTTCAGAAATATACGTTCTTCATCTTCTAAAAAGGACTACTTTCAAATTTAGAAAGAATTTTTTTAAAATGAAACCAGTATCATTGCGACTTCTATGAACTTTATGTGTTCTAAGAAGACAATCCACAGTTTACTTAGATAAAACATGTTTATCAGAATAATACGAACAAATATGATTGGCACGATTCTAAAGGAAGCGGAGGTCGAAAAGTACATACCAATTCGCCTAGAAAGCCGACTCGTCATAGTACGAGTCCTAAATGCTGGTTCAGCTCATACCAGGAGCCATATTTGTCTTTCCTGGCATACAAAGCTACTCTGTATTCAACTACCATTCAGAAATAAAAAGTGAGGTTTTTTACAGTGATATGTTGCGCTCGCTGGGAGTGTATTATCATTTTGGGCAATGCCACCTATCATTCAGTCCAAATGGACCTTGCAGATTCTTTAAACTGGCCTTAAGGAGATATCATTGAAAGCTATGTAAGAATGGTGTTCAATTTTTTCCTGCATGGAACTGGGGATGAGCTTTAAACAAAGAAGAATTCCAAAATAGATATATGAACTGGCAAATGAAATGGCTCATCAAACAGTTTGCCTGTCACCAAATCATTACAGTCCAGGTAGTAAAGCAGCTCTCCGATTGTTGCACCTCTTGTAATATGTTGGAAGCCTGACTAAGATAAGTGACATAAGAGGATTTTATTAAGATATTCAATAGAGGGAGGCATATGACTTTTTGTTTAGTGAATGCATGCTCTTTACCGCACAAGGTCAAGGGTAAATATTGTGATTTATAACAAGATAATAGGAAGTTACTGGGAATAATTTAGCGATGAGGAAATAACACACTTGTAACAACAACATTGGTGCAAGTGTATATGCCAGCTTCAGAAGAAGAATATAATAAAACAGAGGAATGACACGCCACATTTGAACAACTGAGTGAAAATTGATGAAAATCTAATATGAGTAATATCAGACGGTTATTGTAGGAGAAGCAATAGTTTCTGGCAAGAGCTTATAGTGTTCAGGTAATTTGTGCTGTAACACGATATTTTTAAGTAGACAATATACAACACAAAAATGTAAACTGTTCTCTTCACTGACTGTAATTGAAATAAGATGCAATGATATATCCTAAACAGTTGGAACTTGGAAGGTAAGATAAGGACAGAGTTGCTGAAACAACAACTACAAAGACGTATATCATCTTAGATTGGTAAATAAAAAAAATTAAGCCGTTTACTCAACATGCCAAAATAAACTTTAAAAAATCTCATTTACATTTACAACCTGAGGCACATTAAGGTGTGTTTTCAGAAACAGGATGTACAAAGCATTATTCTGAGTTCAATGGCCCCTATCAGTCATCAAGGCAACATACTCGTATCACCGAGACATTCTATTCTCATGACTCGCATAATATTGAGTGAAGTCAATCGCGGAAGATGACTTACGTAATCATAGTCCTTTCCTCTTACTAAGTTTTAGTTTTATTCAATTTCTTTTACTATCATTATTATTTATCGGACTGGCACTCAACTGTATAATATGGACAACAGACCACTGCATCAACTAAAAGGTTCTGCAATCTGATTTTGATAGGGTTTAACAAGTTGTCAATGATCCATCCACAAATTTCTTACATTAAGAGAAAATATTGAATTCATATATTATAATTTTCAAGTAATTTTAAAAATACAATAATCTGTATAAAGTAATTCGACAATCATACATAGTTACCTTTCCCACATTGCTAAACTAAGACCCATCAATGTCACACCCTGTCCTCTTACTAGAAAAGGGAGAGGCCATTAACACACTAAAATATGTCCTTTTAGGCCTTCACAACCCGTGTACTCTTATACACCAACATATTGCACATCATTTTTTACAAAAGAAATTATTGGCATGACAGGTTGTTTTACTTTTGTATCTAATCTTTACAGGTTGTCACAACATACAACTTATGGAAATTACTTCTTTCAACAATGCCTTCTGTAACAGATTAAGTGCTTTCATTAACAGTCATTAATTACAAATTTAGAAATGTGATTTCTGATTAAATGGATTTTATTCTGCAACCAGGAATAAATCAGACCACCTTTATGCCAACTCAAGACACTGTAAATTTCTAGTGTATTATGTCACATGAATTCTGAGAGGCTAGACTGTAGTACATTTTAAGAGAGACATATGGGAAATACATTAAAAAGCTAATACTAATATCCTATCAAAGGTAAACTGTTGCCCGTCATCCTATTATATAAAACGCTAAGCTGATGTCTGGATACGTCGTCTATAGCTACTACAGCTATTGGCTAGAGAACGGTCACGTGCCAGCCTTCAACAGCCACCATATTACATTCCTTCCATCATATTGCTTTTCGTTCATTTACAGCTAGACACAGAAATTCATGTAAGAAGGAGATTCAATATTTACGCTATGTTATCTGTATCAGATGCAGAAATTCATGTAAGGGAAGGGACTTCAATATTTACGCTATTTTAACTGTATCAATTATAAGGACTAGGTTAAACCATAACCTAAGAATTTTTTTGGCAGATTGTAAGAAACAATGAAGTTTATTAAAAACTCAGAGAAACGTACGTAATCGCGCAATGTATCAGTTAAATAAATAACAGTTATCCATTTTCGAAATAATATTTATTTAAATAAAATCCTAACCAAATACTCTGATAATCTAACCAAAGTAAGGTACTCATATCACAAAAGATATAATTAAAAATGATTTCAATTTATAATTCGCAATTCAACAACGATATTCTTGCAGCCAAATAGCGGCGAGCAGAGATAGAAAATTAATGCGAGGCAATCATATGTTACAAAGTTACAATTGGTACGTTCATTTAAATATAAATGTTTCTTTTTGTTTATTTACGACAACTAGATGCAGATATTCATACAAGGAGAAGAGTATTCCATGTTTGCGTTATATTATCTGTATCAATTATAATAACTAGATTAAAACATAACCTAAGAATGTTTTTTGCAGATAAGAAACAATGCAGTTAATTAAAAACTCTTAGAAAGCTTACACCAAATTTACGAATCGCGAAGTGTATCACCCAGATAAATGACCGTTATCCGTTTTTGATATTATACTTTCCATCATTAAAGTAAAATTCATTTATCAAAATAAATCATAGTCAAATACTCCAATAATCTAACCACAGTACGGTACACAAATCGCGAAGATATTATTAAAAATGGTCGATATTCGCTTTACCATACAAGCTTTTCCAAAATAAATTCAGACTACCACCATAGGTGTTACCTGTCGTTATTCATATGAGGGTAATAAAAACTATGATTTTCGAATGCAATGTTAGTGAAGGTTGTGGCTAAGTTGACCAGAATCCCCACCGACACATTTTGTTACAGCATAATTCACTCTGAAATCAGTTTTACAAACCATTTAAACTGCTTTCATAAGTGCCATGTTACTGGAAGTATTAAATAATGCGGGTGAAAGAAGTTTCATATTTATCGTGCTGAACTGTGCCAGGACCAGGAATAAAACAAATATCACATGGATAGCAAAAGTTTTTGTGGGATTCCTAATTTGTTTTTAACTTCATTGGTTCTACACTTCCGTCGTCATTAATTCAGTACAAGTTACTACTGTATTGCTATGTGAACGGCAAATTAAATATGTAGAACATTAAAAATCAAGGCCAATAGCATTATGTAATAACAATTCCGTATAATTAACCAACTGCAAAAAAGTGAACTGCCAGAATATTGCGTTCAAACCGTCATTTTTGACGGGCTCGAAGCTAGTACTGCATAATTTAGTATGGGTTTCTATCTTCCTGTTCAGCATAACAAACTACTTTTCTTTTTTCCATTATAGAAAATACCATCACAGTTTTCTATTGCACACACTACTACCACACAAAGCAATCATTTGTTTAAAAAACTTTTTAGTAAAAGCCAGTTAAGGGAAACGAATATAAAATCTTCAGTATATTTCCAAAATAAATCAGAATTTTATTCAAAACAAAAATATTCTTTCTAAAATATAGATCTATTTGCCTGAAGCATGAGTAAATATATACAATCATTGTTTCTGAAAACAGTGTGTGATTTTATCAACTTCAATTAAAACAGTACAAAAATTAAAACTGTTAGTGTGATATATATTACAAAGTCAAGTCAACACACTCTACTGCTTTTACACATTTAGTAGCTGCCACTGGATTTCTGTTTTTATCTGCACAGTTTTCTTTCACAGGGGAATCTGATGAAACTGTTGGTAGATCAGAGTTGGTTGGCTTTGATTCCTCCGTGAGGGGTAAGTCATGGGTATCTCTCTTTAACGAAGCATTACATGCTTCAGATTTGTCAAGAGGCTTCTGTGAGTGAATTAGATCAGTGGACTTAGGTAGTTCCTTACCCCTGGCAGTAGATGCGAGTATGGCAACCCGCTTCTTTGGTGCTGTTGATGTAGTTGTTTTACTAAAGAATGTTTTTATTCCTGATGCAGGCTTCACTTCAGGAGAAGGGATATCTGCTTGTTTCAACTGCTTCTGGATTTCTTCCTTAGATAATTTTTTTGTGAAGTTGGTGATAAGCAATGGTGATGGCTTTGGCTCTGGTTGCACACTCACAGGTGATGCACCAGGTGAAATTTCTACGGGATCACGTCTGCGTGGTGTCAGATTGTATTCCCATTGTTTGTTTCCAGCACATAGTTCTGAGAGCCCATAGAAACTTCGTGTTTCAGCAGAAACGTACCAACACATTCGACCGTTGAAAGATCCCTCATCTGGACATGTTTTCCACTCAGCCAGTTCTTTAATTTTTCTCTTCACTGATATAGGACGAATTTTCTCAACTTCTTTATTTTCTTGCATTTCATTTTCGCTGTTGCTCATTTCTTTGGAAGCTTCCTTCTCATGGTAAGCAATAAATTCTTTCACAAGAAAAGCTGTTCCATTTGTGTTTCCATGAATTAATTTGATCAATGCAGGTATTGCTGGAATGATAGAAAATACACATAGATTAATTCAACAAAAATTAAGAATACAAAATATATGCAGTTGTACTTAATCATTAAATGAAAACAAATTCCAGTAAACAGTGTGTAAATTAACATAAAATTTTTATAAATAGTGTGTTTACAGGTAGTGGTCTATGCACTTTTTTCTCTTGATATGGCCATCTAATAACCCCGTGGCACTGACCCCCTAAATATACATGTGGCCAGTGTAAATCATGGGGGGGGGGGGGAGGGGGGAGAGTGGGAAGATGTCTTATCCGCAATAAAACTGGATTTTTAGGATTTGCAACATTTAAACTATAGGAGAAATGTTTCTTTTGCCATCCGTCTGTGAAATGTGTAACTTTATGTCCTGTATGATAGTGTATTTTTCTTAAATTATAAGGCAGAGATTGGGAGCTGTAAAAGTTTTTGTGTAAATGATTTTAAAAACTGCAATCAGAATGGTCAGTACATGGAGACCACAAATTGAACTTGGTCCTGTTGCACCTCACTGATCCAGAGGTGTGGCACCTTGATGTGTGCAAACACACTGGCACATGTATTCAGATCTATTAATGTCAAAGCCACAGAAAACATAATTTGTATCACTGAGAAGATAATTTGTACAATTGCTTCCCCATGCATAAGTATCATTGTAATTATAAACAAGAATAATTAATTTTGAACTATCAGCAGTACGGAAACAGAAAGCAATAAATATTTATCAAACACAGTTATAATTCAGAGACAACATGGAATTAATGACAAAACTTTGTAAAATGTAGTTGCTTAGCCAGCATATAAAATCTAATTACTCTCAAAAAACTAATACTCTAAAGAATGTTAATAACAAAAAAGAGGAAAACACACTTATCACTCACCAATGCTGATGGTAGGATGCCTGTGATGAACACAATTGTAAAATATTTCAGTTTAAAACCTTATTCATGGATAAAGGGACCAACAATTTACAAGGGAGGTGTGCTCATACCAGAACTTACAGCACAACTGGCTTGGCCTTTGAGAATGGTAGAGATGGAGGGGTAAAATAATGTGATATTGTTGTACAAAAATGTTGGTTTAATGGCAAATAGGCCTCTTGTTACAGGAAAGTAATGTCTGAATGATAAAGTTTTTGATATTCTACAAAAGTTTTAGTCTCCAGAACCTTAACAATTGCGCATGAACGTGACATGGATTTTCACAGATATGGTCGCCATTCAAGGTTAGCTTCAGAAGTTTACTGAAATTTATATTCTCTTGAAGGGAATTCAAAATTATAAGGTCCTAGAATACAGTTCACAAGAGGATTATTCAACTAATAACACAAACAATTCCGAGCACCAATTTCCTACTTTGTTATGGTTGACCATAACTGAAATTCTTAATCCCAAAACATTTTGCAGATTCCACTTCAATGTCAAATCAGTAATCAAAATGTTAAATTTGTTCTCGGTGCTTCAAGTACACAGTCTCCAGTCCTAACAATGTACAATAACCCAGTTAAACAAATTTCATTTTTTAAAGAAACTCAGTTTCTCATTTTAATCACTGAAAGTTACTACTATGGGAGATACCACCTTCCAATCTGAACTCTGCAGGAGGGAATTGGCATATCAACACATCCTGCAGAATAGACAACCCCTAGGCCTTAATTTCCAATAATACTATCCATCCTCACCCTGTACACCCATCATTGACCAGCACAGTAGATTCATATATATTTATGGACCTTATTTCAAAATTTTCGATTATTTTTATTATTATTATTTCCCCTTTCAATCTTTCTTGTGATTAATTCTTGCGATTTATATTATCATTGCTCCCACCACCACCTCTGACAGCCACTTACATTCTATGAATGGTTGTGTTGACCGCAAGGCTTGCGCGAGCTGAGTCACTTGTTTCTTTTAACTTGACAAAGGGTTAACCATGAAATATTACGTTTCTCTGTGTTTGTGTATTATTTCATGTTGCTGCTGCCTTCCTACCTTCAACTTTGGTGAGTGTTGGGTGTATTTTATCTATCCTTTCCATATAAATATTGCCTCGTGGCAGTTCTTTCTTTCCATTGTTACTGAGAATGTAAATACTACGTAACATATAACCACAAAATATTACATGTTTAGAATTACGAAAAACATAACTTAAGAAGTAAAAATTTGTATAAACTTTAATGCAAATTTGTCACTGATAAGGCCTTGATGAGAGGCAAAATATTTACAACAATTAAAAAAAAAGAAAATCCAGTTGCATTAGTCTTATCTCTCCTAAACTTCAAAAACTAAATTAAGACAACAAGTGGAATGACACCAAAAAAGATGTGCCATTAAAGTGCCAGATAATATTATACATGAGAGCCATTTGGTTAAAACTTGCAATAAGAGATCCAAAAACACTATCAAAACTGATTTTACTGTACTTTTGTGACAACCACTTTAATGCACGTACACCACAAACCTACTATTACTAATCAGAAATAACACAAATATTGTATTGTGATGATGATGATGCAATTGCACTCCCAAAAGCAAGCTTCGTTTTTTTTTTTTTTTTTTTTTTTTTTTAAAAAAATGTAGCAATGTCAAGATTAACAGGTTAAAAAATTAAAAATAAAACAATTTTTGAAATTTGACATATAAATAGAGCCTGCATTTTTATATCCAAAGACAGAAACATGCATATTTCGACAATTTATTTTGCATGTACTGTCAAACAACTTATTGCCTTTCCATTTAACATAGTCTCTTCAAAGTTATTTATCTTCATAAGCTTGGTTTTAGCATGCTTAATAATTCTACCTTGGTTACTATGTTTATAGAGGTCAGTCAACAATATTGGAATTTTTTTATGACTATGAACAAAGGACTGTGTTGGCCACAAGTGCCCAAATCCTCAAACTTTCAACAATTAATGTTGATGCCCTATATTATTTTCATTCAATATTAAATATCCCTCTCCCAATTTTAAAAATATTCAACAAACTCAATTTTAACCTCTCCCCTTTGACACCCCCCAATTTTTTTTTTAATGTTCTTTATGCAAACCTGTATTTTTTGTATGATTTTAATGGAATTTTTCACACATATACTACAAAACAAAGAGAAAAAATACTGCCTACATTTTGTTTGTAAACACCAACCCCTCTACTCCTTTACCCTCTGTTCATTATTGTTTGCCAATATTCTTTATGCAAAAATGCAGATTTATTTGATTTTGGTAGCTTGGTGATTAAAGTGGTTACATGCAGTTGCAGATTCAGGAATTTGACCATATGAGTTGCACTGGGATGTTCTGTAGTTCAGATTCAGGGGATGCCAGGTGAGTAAAAGAAGTATTCCTGTTATAAGTGGTGTTAAGTCGTGGCCTTTTTTAGGGTAAATAAAATAAATGTCATAAGATGTCTAAAAGAAATTAGTGTCTCTCCTGATCAAAAGTTATTGAAATTAGAAATTCCATCTGACATACCAGTATGAACTAATAAAGTAAACAATTTAAATTCATTGAATCAAAGTGTTCAGACCACTATTCTCCATCAAAATATAAGGGGAATATTTAGTAAAACTGATGACATTACCTTATACCTACAAGAGGTTCAAAATCCAGAAATTTCAATGTAGATGTTTTGTGCATATTTGAACATTGTCTGTCACAGGAATATCTCAGCTGTCCATCCCAAATTATAAACTAAGTTCTCATTTCTGTAGATGTAAAATGGAGAAAGGGGAGTTGCCATTTTTGTTAAAAATAATATTCAATGCAACAGTGTAGGTGTAAGTAAGTATTGTATAGAAGAACACTTTGAATGCTGTGTTACCTAACCAGAATATGGTAAGGAAGGGCTCATAGTAATAGCATTTTACAGGGCCCCCTCAGGAACTTTTAGACTGTTTTTAACTCAGAGTTTTTGCTACTATGATTAAAAAATAGCATACAAATAGTTTTATGTGGAGATTTTAATGTTGACTTTCTCAATCACAGCAATGAGAGGCTAGATATGGAAGCCTTGATGTGGTCTTGTAACTAACGGCACTTGTAAATTTCACTACTAAAATACAAAATAATAGAAGGACTGCAATGAATAATTTTTTATGGATATTTCTCGGTACAGTAATAAATGGTATATCAGATCATGATGCACATCTGTTATGTATCAAAACCAGAAACACTATTAAACAGATAAAGAAAAGTTGGGTGTATAGAAGAAATATTAATGAAAATATAAAAAATTTCATAGAATCCTTAAATAATGAACAATGGTCAGAAGTGTACAATGCACAGGGCGTTAATGAAAAATTTGATTCCTTTCTAAACATATTTCTAACACTTTTAGAAGGAAGATTAAAAAAAAGTTGTCAATACTCCAAACAATGAACTAGGTAAGGGATGGATAACAAAGGATATTAGAGTACTTGTAAAACAAAAAGGTACCTGTACTTAAAAGTAAGAGAATCGGATAACTATACACTGAAAGCTCATTATAAACTGTATTCTAAAATACTAAGAAATATAATAAGAAAGGCCAAGAACAGGAATATATCAGAGAAAATAGAGAATTCAGGTAATAAGATGGAATAAAATTAAAACTGAAACAGGAAAATCTGTAAATCACAGTAAAGACACAAAAATAGAACAAAATGTATCTGTTCATAGCGAAGTAGGGGAAGTTTGTGAAATATTTAACAAACATTTTACTTCAGCTTTAGAGAAATTAGGCAAAGAAAAGCAATCACCACATAGTGCCCTAAGGCTTCTTCAGACTGCTTTCCAAAATAGATTTGTAGAAATGCAATTGCCACCAGTAACAGTCTAAAAAAAAACTCATGAAACAATTAAAACCTAAAAAATTCTTCCAGCTATGACAATATTTCAAGCAAATTACTGAAAAGAATGTTCAGATTGTATCAATCGTGTACTTGCCCACATTTGTAATGAATCCTTAATGCAAGGTGTGTTTCCAAATAGACTAAAATATGTAGTTGTAAACATTTGTTTAAAAAAGGAGAAGCAACATGTGTAGTTAACTATCCTCCCATTTCATTACTTTCAGGATTCTCAAAGATTTTTGAAAAAGTCATGTTACTGTAGAGTAATAAAACATGTTACACAAAATAATATCCTTACTAAATCACAATTTGGGTTCCAAAAGGGATGATCTATAGAAATGGCTATATATTCATTTTAAATAACACATTTGAGGAACTGAATATAAAATGAGACCTGTAGCAATATTTTGTGATCTTGCAAAAAGCATTGGACTGTGTAAATCATGAATTATTTTTGAAGAAAAATGGAATACTATGGTATTTATGGAACTGCAAGTAAGTGGTTTAAATCATATATTGAAAGTCGAATGGAAAAAGTTTCCATATTTGATTCTAAAATAAGTAAAGATGCTTAATCAGACTGGGAGAAAATAAAACATTGGAATTCCACAAGGTTCTGTCCTTGGACCAATCCTCTTCTCTTGTACATCAAATGACTATCCTGGAAACTTGTCTGACAAAGTTAAGAGTGTTTTATTTGCAGATGACACTAAGACTGTGAAAAAAAACATCAAACAGCAATCTAGAATTTAATGTAAATGAAGTACTGAGTGAAGTAGCAAATTGGTTTTAATGCAAATTCATTAAAAATTAAATTTTGGAAAAAACACATTATATTAGGTTTAAAACAAAAAAATTATGCAGTCAGATTTACAAGTAAGCTATAAAAAATAAGACAATATTACAAACAAAGAGAATAAAATTCCTTGGTATTAAAATAGATGAGAAACTCTGTTGGCATGAACATATCACTTCACTAATGAAGAATTAGTATTGCCACCATTGCAAATACGAACGCTTCTCTAACAGCAGATCTAGAATTACGAAACAGGTGTACTACTTATATTTTCATTCAGTGATGTCATATGGCATAATTTTTTGAGGAAACTTCACAAAGTAAACAAGTTTTCATAGCACAGAAAAAGAGCTTTTAGGATGTTGGGGAGGGTACAATCAAGAACTTCCTTGCAGACAACTTTTTAAAAACTCAATATTCTCTCATGTGCTTTGTCATAGATCTTTTAACCTGTTTACTTCTAATTCACAGGTACACAATTTCAATACAAGAAACAGAAATAACTTGCACAAAACACAAACATCTCTGTCATTAGTACAAAGAGGAGTTAATTATTCTGGTATACATCTGTTTAATAAACTTCCCAAGAGTATAAAACAGTTTGCAGATAATAAAGATATATTTAAAGAAAAACTGAGAGATTATCTTATTGGCAACTCCTACTCCATTCAAGAATTTGAACAAAATTAATTAATTGTATTCAATATGACTTTTGCAAAATTCAGTTGTAAAAATTAATGTTTATTGTTATTCTCTTTATTTGTCTTTGGAACATATAATTGTTTTTACTATGATTATGACTCATATTGTATGTATGTGTATTAACCATGACATGTTTCACATCCCAGAGGTCTTCCTCAGCAGGGATCCATAAAAGAAGATTGATAAATAAATAATCAATAAACTGTAGACATCTGACACAATGGGTAAACCTCCTTCGGGAGGATTCAACCAACCTTCAGGTTGTGTAGTAAGTTATTGTTGTTAATTTATTTTTACTTTAAAACAAAGAGAAAAATACTGTCTACATTTGGTTTGTGAACACCCAACCCCTTTCTCCCTCCTCTCCTTCAGGTACCAACGTGCTATTAGAAGGAGGCACAGAAAAAGTGAACACCTATCTAAACTGAGCAGGTTACTAATGACAAGAGGGCCAACAGAGTGTACGCAAACAATCTGACACCTCATGGCACCTGCAAAGAAACAAAACAAATATACAGTCATGATGATAAATAAACTAAGAAGAAACCGTATCAAGAAATTGACAGCACGATAAAATGGAAACACAGCAAGTCCTGGTATAGATGCAACATATTGCATATCAACAATAAACTAAAACAGAATAACAATCAAAACAAAATCAGAATGTCTAAAAAACTTCTTATTTGTCGCTGATGCAGATATACCCTATTTCAGGAAGTTTTGCAATATCACATCCTTGACCTGCCAGGATATGAACATGTATGTAATCAAGCAATGAAGCTGGAACTGCGAACTAAATAAAAGGGGTTGATTACCAATCTTATCACCA